>CM037881.1:72906742-74106742 GCA_021292165.1 Shinisaurus crocodilurus | reverse complement strand
ACCCTGAAAAATTATGTATTTGTCTGTTTTCTCTTTGTAATTCTGAGAGGGCTAAGACTTACACACCTCACTTTAAGGAGAAACATTTTACATGGCAGCGTCATTGAAGCTAGAACCAGGGTTGGCTAAACCACACACATGCAAAGGTGTATTTCCATTGCAACTGGGGCATAGTTTCATAGATCATAGAGTTGGAAGGGGCCTACAAGGCCATTGAGTCCAACCCCCTGCTCAATGCAGGAAACTAGAGGAGGGGTCTCCCATCCAAGTAATAACCAGTCTTGACCCTGCTTAGCTTTCCACACTCAGACAAGCTGAGCCAGCGTAAGCCACAGGCCTGCATTTTTTTTTATCCCTGATGTACCTCCAAGATGACTGAACTCAAACTGAAACGGATATGAAGAGCAGGAACTAGATCAGTCAAAAAAGTGGAGACACCATGTTACAAGAGCTTGATCTAGGCCGGGGTTCTAGCCTTGTAGGCTCCTTCCAACTCTATGATCTACGAAATCTATTAAATCTATGAAACCTTAGGTCCCCAGATGTTGCTGGCCTACAGCCAGCATGGCTAATGGATTCTGGGAGCTGTAGTCCAGCAACATCTGGGGACCCAAGGTTGGAGAGCCCTAGTCTAGCCTATTTCTTTAGGCTAAAGAAAAGAATGTGTGCAAGAATGACTACTGTGCATGTAACACACAGGGCACATTTGCATGTTATGCTAAGCCAGTCTCTGAATAAGCCATGGTGGGTTGATTGTTTGCTGAACAACCCACGGCACACCTGACAGACAATCAGGCTTACTGTGAGTTGTTCTCCCCCTTCTTCACCCTCAGTCTTCCAGCTGGTAAGCCAGGGCCAGTTCACACGACCCAGGCTGCCGGCGGGGGAGGAACCACGGGGCCGTCCACGGGGTCCGGAGGGGCGCCACACACGACCGGCGCCCCGCACGCGTGGGCAGGCCCCGTAGTCCCTGCACCGCAGTGCGGGCCTCCTGGCGCTAGAGGGTGGGGCCCCGGGATGCCCAGAGGGGCTGTTTGCCCCTACAGGCTGGAGCGGCGGTGGCTCCGGCCGCTCTGGGCTGCCGTCTCTGTGGGGACCCCGCGGGACGGCCGCCCGCTGTTCAGATGGCACGGTGACCACACGCGGTAGGGGCTTACCCCTCTACCGACCATGGTCACTTTGCGTGCTTCCCGCCCGCGGCTGTCCCGCAAGGGCACCCCCCGGTCGGCGTGCACACAACACGGGAACCGCGGGGGACTTGCGATTCCCATGTCGTGCGAACAAGCCCCCAGTGTCCTTCGCAGCAGAACCCATCTTGCTTCCCCCTCCCCGCTCCAATCACTACCCCTTTTCATTTGCTGCCATTTTTTCTCCTGGAGTCTCAAAAAAGTGCGGTTAGAGTTGCATTTGTTTTTATTATTTTTTCGGCCCCAGAAAATTGCACAACTGTGTTTATAATTTTTTTAATTATTATTTTTGTTGGTCTTTTGTAAGTGTGCTCTTATGGCTGTCTGATATGTGTAGACTTGCCTGGTCAATTTCCTTGTCTGTTTCAGCTGTCAAAGGGAGCCTGGAAGAGCAGTAGGTAACAGAGTGACAAGACGAGACTGCATATAGGCTAATTTGCACACAGTTGCCAGGGTCCAACAGCCAAATTGTAAGTTGAAAAGCACTGGTAAAGGGGGAAAAGGCAGCAAAAGAAAGTGCACCAAAAGTGTGTGTGTGTGTGTGGGGGGCTTACCTCCCCTTTAGCAGTGCAATCCTCTTGATTTTAAATCTTGAACTGACAGTTCTCAGTACCCTCCACCTTTTCAACACTTCCCTGAGTCTCCAGGTGCTCCAGAAAGGGGAGATATTAAGTCCTTCCACTTTTTCACGGCTCTTTTTTGGAACACTTACTGCTGTGGTTCCATGACGGTGGTTGTTTTTTAAATATATATATATGCAGAAACAGCAGCAAATGTAATGGCTGGGAAGTAAATGGAGGGGAAATCTGTGCAAATTTAAGGGATAGGAAGTAATGGAGGGGAATTTTATGCAGCTGTATTAACTGCTCTGTTACTGCAGGTGTGCACATTTCCCCTCCATTTCCTTCCCAGCCATTAAATTTGCGTACACCACTAGCAGTACTTACAGCTACCCCCCAATGAGGCCCCATTCAATCCTTGCAATGCAGCCACTTTCTAAGGTTTTTTTTTAAAAAAAAAAACAAAAGAAAAAAACTGTCAGGGAACCGCAGCAGTGAGGAGTTGCAAAAAGGAGCTCCGAAAAGGGGTGGGTTTAATATCTCCCCTTCTGGAGTAGCTGGAGACTCAGGGAAGTGTTGAAAATGAGGAGGATACTGAGAAGTGTCAGCTCAACACTTAAATGGAGAGGATCACATCACCAAAGGGGAGATATTGTCCCCCGCTACTTTTGGTGCACTTACTCCCTTGGCTCCCCGCCTCCATTTTCCCTTTTGACAGCTGAAACAGACAAGGCAATTGACCAGGAAAGACTACACCTTTCAGACAGCTGAAAGAGCACACTTGCACACTTGTGAAAGTCTGACAAAAAAATAAGAATAAATAAAATTACGATCCCAATTGCGCATTTTTGAGGCACTGGGAAAATATATATAAAAAGCCGGGTAATGAATGACGGTCCTTCCAAATGGTCATTTCAGCATCGGTAGAAGGGAATTCACTGGCGAGAAAGCGAGGGGCACAGGCTTGTCATTCTTGCCGAGCAACTCTGTAACTGACCGCCGCAACGCACAATAAAATTGGTCTCCCAGGTTCGGATGACATGGCAACACATCATGGGCAGGAACAACCCTACAACCAGCCATTGGTTCTCAGCATGGCTTGTTCCTGAAAAATAAGCCACTCCGTGCTAAATGCTCCAGGTTCGGATGACATGACAACCCACCGTGGCTGGCTGCCCATGGTGAGTTGTCATGTCGTGTAAACCAGGTCACAGAGAGAGACACACACATGCATTCCCCTCATGCTCCACAAAAAATAGAACAAGGAACAGGGCTCTAAAGACCAATTTAGGCTTGATTCTCAATGATTATCATTGAAGCTCTATAGGACAAAAAGCTGGATGCAATTGACAGAACTGTTGAGGGAAAAGCTAAACCTGCTCTCCAAAGCAACTGGAGTGGACAGGGGGCCGGTCTAGACTCCATGTGAATTGGTGTCACTGAGCAGACCCCTTCACTTTCTCCAATTTGGGTGAATGGCTGCCATCCCCGCCTATGGGCAAAGTAAAAGACTGGACATGGGACAACTGTTCAGGGAGCAAAACATGCCATCTGATGCCCCTGACACAGGGTGGTCCAACTGCCACCTACAGATATCCCCCCTGCCACAGGTGGATACCAATGATTATATCTCCTCTTCTGGGGGTCTTTGCAATATAGAGGCCCTTGCACTGCCTATAAACACCCTGGTCATAATGGTGGGCATTTTGCTAACCCATTAATAGATTTAGGCTGAAAATCAAGAGACAATTTCCCAATTATAGGGATGTAAATTCAGTAACAGAAATTTCAAATAGACATGAAATCCAAGAACTCCTCTATTATCCAGACAAAGTTGGATGACTGACAGCTCTTTTAAGAATTAATCTGGCTTCATAGTGGGTGCTTGATTGGGGTCATGAAGGCTTTCACCCCTAAATTCTGAAATGGGTGTAACAGTTTCTTTTCTCTTAGGAGCAAAAACATAAAGATGGTGGGAGGGCTTGCACGGTAGGGCTGAGCATTGGGGAGACAGCACGGACAGTTTTTACTTATTCTTATAACACTTGGAACCAGTCAAGAGACTGCTGGTTTGTAAGTGTGAAATTCTGTACTGCTGCTTGACAGGGCGTTGGTGAAAAATAATGATGTCCTGGTTGCCAAGGGCAGATCAAAAGAAACAGAGATTAGGCAGAAGGAGGTCAGACATGGACAAAATGGAGAAATAGAAGGGGAAGCTGGCAAAGTAACATGGGCTGTGAAAACATCTGTGAGGCAGCTGTGCTATGACAGCACACTCACATACACACACACACACACACACACAATTACCAACATTTTATTTCCCCCCCCTCATCTGCTCAAATAAATTACACCACTCCATGTTATGCATATTCACCTCCACTATTTTCAAACAAGGGAGGGGTGATGCAAACCCCCCTCCCCCAGGAGTAGAGCTCAGATGCTGTGTTTCTCTACAGCAAAAATGAAAAAGATCCACAACTGAACATAAGAAAGAAAAGTATATGTCCACTGGGTCACTTGCCTTTAGAAAACAGATTTCTAGGGTCTATAGATCAAGTTATAATTGGCTGTTTCCCAGGCTACAATTTTTAAAAAAGCATGTTAAAGAGGAGGAGGGCATGTAAAAAAGCACAGTTCTAAGCCTGCTAAGAACAATTTCTTTCTCTCTCTCCTGCCGCCCATGTCTAATGCGGAGGCCAGTAAGCACCTGATCGCAGGAACTGGGGGATGTTCACACTGAAGACTGCATCTTGCATATCCGCATCCTTGGATCTGACCCCTGCTGACTTCTAGAACACCTTTCCCCAACCTGGTTCCCCCCAGATGTGTTGGACTACAACTTCCATCCTGCATCCAGCAAGGCCAACAAATGTGCAATAGCATTGGCTATTAGGTGGTACAGAAATTCAATCAATCTATCAGGCTGGGGAAGGGTATCTGAAGAAATAATTCCAGGAACAGCTATAGCCCCCACTGCTGTCAAATTCCCTACTGAAGCAAGCGACAGTCATACTGTTCAAGAGAACCACCAGTAGACCATGCCATTTGCCCAGCATTGCAGAAGAATGTGGTGCATGCATGGAACTAATTTTTTATTTTTTATTTATTAAATTTTTTAATTGCCCATCTGGCCGGCCACCCGGCCACCCTGGGCAATGTACATTTCAACAATAAAGCGGACATACATAATTAAAACAGTATAATTTTTTTTTAAAAACTCTAACCCATCCCATATTCCTGCCTGAAATACCATGTTTGTAATGCGCGGCGGAAGCTAATCACGGAGGGGGTATGGCAAAGGTCACCTAGGGAGGGAGTTCCATAACTTGGGGGCCACCACAGAGAAGGCCCTCTTCCTAGTCCCAACCAGCCTGGCTGCTCTGGCTGATGGGACAAGGAGAAGGCCGTCTGTGGCAGACCTTGTTGAGCGGCCTACTTGATGTTGCTGGAGGTGCTCCTTGAGATAAACTGGGCTGGAGCCATGTAGGATTTTAAAGGTCAAAACCAGCACCTTGAATTCGGCCCGGCAAGCAACTGGTAGCCAGTGCAACTCCTTAAGCCAGGGGTCTTCAAACTACGGCCTGCGGGCCACATCCGGCCCGCCGGGTCTTTTCATCTGGCCCGGCGGCCGATCTAGAGTTGTGAGAGAAGAGGGGCGGCTGAGCCGGCGGGGGGGGGGCATGGGCCGCCTGCTGGGCCGCCTGCCTGCCTGCCGCCCTGCATCTCCTGCGGGGGGGGAGGGGAGGAGGGGCGGCTTAGCCAGTAGCGGGGCACGGACAGGCTTTACTTTATCCGCCTCGCCGCCCGCTGGTCCTGTCGCATCACTTCTGGCGCGGCTCCATCCTGGACCCCGCCCACGCTGTTTTTCAAAACTGAGCACGGGCGGAGTCCAGGATGGACGCGCCGGAGCAGCGGCGGCGGACTCGGGCAGTGGCGGAGGCCAGCGGCAGGGATGAAGGTGGGAAGCGGAGGGTTATGGTGGGTGGGCGGGAAGCGGAGGGTTACAGTGGGTGGGCAGGCGGGAAGCGGAGGGTTACGGTCGGTGGGTGGGCGGGAAGCGGCGGGGGGGCTTTACCTCATCCGCCTCGCCGCCCGCTGGTCCCATCGCGTCACATCCGGCGCAGCGGAAGTGACGCGACAGGACCCTGCTCCGGCGCGTCTATCCTGGACCCCGCCCACGCTGTTTTTCAAAACTGAGCGCGGGCGGAGTCCAGGATGGATGCGATGGAGCGGCGGCCTTGAGCGGAGGCTGTGGCGGAGGCACCGGCGGCGGCAGCAGCACCGCGCAGGGGACCAGGTAGGATGGCGGCGGCGGCGGGGGCGGGGGGGTCCTGCGGTGGCGGCAGCAGCAGGGGGCGGCGCAGCGGTCCTGCAGCGGCAGCGGGGGACGGCACGGGGGGCGGGGGGTCCTGCGGTGGCGGCAGCTGGGGCGGGGATGGCGGCAGGGGGTCCAGCAGCGGCGGCAGCTGGGGGGGCAGCATGAAGGAGGCGGCACAGGGGAGTCCCAGTGAGTCCGGCCCCCCAACAGGCTGAGGGACAATGAACTGGCCCCCCGTGTAAAAAGTTTGAGGACCCCTGCCTTAAGCACTGGAGTGATGTGATCACCAGGCGAGCCGCTGCTTTCTATACCAGTTGCAGCTTCTGCACCGTCTTCCAGGGTAACCCCACGTAGAGCGCATTACAGTAGTCTAGGCGAGAGGAGACCAAGGCATGAACCACTGATGGGAGCAGATGCCTAGGAAGGTAGGGGTGCAGCTGCTGTATCAGATGGAGTTGATACAGCGCTGCCCGGCTCACAGCTGACACTTGAGCCTCCATGGACAGCTGGGAGTCTAGAATGACCCCCAAGCTGCGGACCTGGTCCTTCAGGGGTAGATGTACCCCATTCAGCACCAGGTCAACATCCCCTAACCTCCACCCCCACCCCCAAGAGCTGCCACAGAACAAGGTGAAAAGAAACAGGTGATCAGCTTAGTCAAAGGGGGCGAAAAATAAAATATGCACTGAGAAAAGGGAGAGGAAAGGGAGAGGAAGCTGACTACAGTAAATTCCTATGCTGGACTCACAATTTCAGATCTACTCTCCTAACAAGAAACCATTTCTGCTCTTTGGGGGGGGGGAGGGAGTTGGGGAGCAGCACTCTCCAGCAAATAATTATGCACCACTATAAAATGGCTGTGAGCTCTAAATCTATTATCATTATAAAATCTAGGAGGGGCAGTTTTGCTGGCTGAGGCAAAGCACAAGAAGCCCCCCTCCCAAATAATTTTTAAAATCCATGTATAGAAGCTGACTGGACTGGCAGTTTAATCTTCCCTTGACACTGGTGATGGGACAGTGTCCCCCACCACACCTGAGGGCAGCAGGCCAGTGTAGTTGGCTCAAGGCAGGCTGTGTGACCCACCTTGCTGCTGCTCCCTGTGCCTGAGGCAGCCGCCTCACTCCGCCGAATGGTAGAGCCAGCTCTGAAAACTAGCACTGACCCTTTTGCAGTATTTGGAGTCCACAAGGAACCCTCAAAGCAGAGTTCAGATTAAGGCAGACGTGCCTGTGACGACACAGTCCTTTCACTCTAGGCCCAGTCGCATAAACCCTTCTCAGGCTAAGCACAAACACCTAAAAACCTGAGGGGAGGGTCGAATGAAACCCTTTCCCTACATATGAGGGGAAAGAACGATAAAGTTTATCAAGGTTCTATTTTGAATATATTGTACTGTGGGTATAAAGGTGTGTGTGTATTCAATAGTAATGTAGGTTAATAACGCCAAGCTGACACGTAGGATTTGGGTAGCAAACAAAATAAAAATAAGTTTATTTTAATTCCCCAAATCTTAGTTCCAGAAAGAAAACTTCAAACCTGCCTACCCCAACCACTAACAGACCAGACAAGACTACAACAAGAACCAGCATAATCATCATCATCATCATCATCATCATCATCCAAACTGACATCACTCAGTTCCCCTTATATACTCCTCCCCCACCCTTTCCAAGACATCACTAACCACACCCCCTCTTTCAACATTCTATGCTCACTAAACATACTAACGCTGACATACACCAGGGAACTGAATTGTGAGGTTATGCCACAGTGCCCTTCAAATTTACGAAGACCAGGTGTGAAAAACATAATTAACCTGCTTTCAATGCTAATGTTTAGAATGCCACTTTCAGTGCTAATTTTTAAAAAACTTTTTATTTCTATAAAAAAACACACAACACAAAACATATAACAATAATTAACAATTAACAAAACTAAAATGGACTTCCACATTTTTCTACAGCAAATATAGGTAACAAATAATTTCTCTAATCGATAATCAATAAAGAAAAGCTCTCTTTTTTCTATTGTCACAAATTTATCTTATTCTTATTTTTTTTCTATTGTCAGTTCATCCTCTTATTATTCCACAAAACCACAGATAAACAAATCATTGTTTTCTAAACCCTGCAAAAAGTCAATTAGAGGTTTCTACTCCACAATAAACGTAGATGTTGTCTTTTCTCTAATTAATGATGTAAATTTGGCCATCTCTGCCAGCTCCACCATCTTGACCAACCATTCATCCGTTGTAGGCAATGCTGGAACTTTCCATTTTTGTGCATATAATAGTCTTGCTGCCATTGTCATATATAAAAAATAAAGCTTCCATAGCTTCTTTCCAACTGACTATCCATTATTCCCAAGAGAAAAGCCTCTGGTTTCAATTAAATGTTAATCTCTAATATCAGTGCTTATTTTTGAAGAAATGTGTGTGACTTAAAATGCATGCAGATTTAATGTGGGAACAAACCACACATATTTGTTCCGCAAAGAAGGTGCACATTTTCTCTAGATCAACTTTCAGAAATTGGCTGCTTATTCTTCCTGAGAAGAGGTGTGTACTTACTACATTTTGTGCATACTCTTGTTATCTAGAAGTAATATGGGAAGTGATCCCCAACCCTGTCTGACAGAAGGAATTTTAAAAATAAATCAAATCCAGAAGTGTCTGCATGGTTACTAGGCAAATTTTCCATTTAAATTCTACAGAACTTACTCTCTGTCCCGTTCAACATTATTTATGGGGCCAAATCAAGGTAATATGCATGCCCATAAATATTACAGTTAATTGAATTCCATTTATTTTAGGTTCATTTTGTTATTTCTAGCTCAGTTGCAGCCACTGAGAATTTCCTTCTGAGCCAGTAAAATATTTCCTGACTTCCCATTCCCTATGGACTGATTCACAATGCCCCACGCAACCTGTAGAAGCGTGTTCCGCAAAGAAGGTTTTATTGATTAAATCAATAAAAATCGAATTTTTTTGCAAAAATTGCATGATTTTTTTGCAACCCTGTCGTGTAGGTAGCCTAGTAACCAATAATACTGGTAACGTAAAAAAAATGAGGAAAGTATTTTCTGTATAATTTGGTGTTCTTACCTATTAAGTGTAGGCTATTTGTACATGTGGTTGCCTGAAACTTTGAAAATAATTTTACTAAATTGGGGGGGGGGGGGTTGATTAAATGAAAAAATATCATTGATTTAAATTTAAAAAATCAATTGTTATATTTTTTGTGTGCAAAAAATCATGATATTTTGCAACCCTGCCTCCAGGTGTTTTGGATTACAGCTCCCATCAGCCCCAGCCAGCATGGCTAATGGGCAGGGATTGGAGTTGTAGTCCAAAACATCTGGTGGACTCCAGGTTGCCTATCCTGCTGTAAGCCATCGTAGTCTGTCTGAAAACTTCTGCCAGCACAGACCAAGGCAGCTATGTGAAGCAGCAGTCAATATATGGGTCAGGTTGGTACCCCAGCTCAACTTATGCTCACAGACTGGATCAAACACTCTCTGCACATTCCTAAATTGTGTGGCTCCGTTAGAGAGGCTAGAATAGCTTTGCTACAGCCTGACAATTATCTCCAGTGTGCTGATGAGGTAATGGAACATTCAGTGCCAGAGGAACAAGTATGTCATTAGACAAAGGCTGTTGCAAAGCCACACACAGGTACAGGATTACTGGGGGGGGGGGGGCCTTTCAAGACCTTCCTGCTAATTTCCCCCCGTTACGACAGTGAGTCCTGTGCCAAGCCCAAGCCAAGATGAACGGAGGAGGCAGACAATGGCCAGGTCTGCACGATCTTTTCCCTGCCCCTTGAGTTGCCTCATTTCCATGATTACCCACACCGGGCACAGGCTGCCATGTCATCCAGCAAGGTGGGTGGCAGCTTCCAAACCACCCTGCAACCCACGGCTTGTTCCAAACCACCCATGGTTCCAGGGTGGTTCGGAAGCCACCCTCGATGGGTTTGAATGCACGCGATGCGGGTAATTATGGAAATGAGGTGGCATGTGACTGGAATGCGTAGGGTGGGGAAAAGAAACCACCATGGCTTCTTTTCCTTCCCCAATTGTGTGAACCTGGTCAACATTTCAATCAACCCAATGCTGATTAGTGGAGCAGCTAGGAAAGAAGCAAATGCTCTTGCTCTTTCTCCCATTCAAAGTCTATCCACTCATCCTGACAGAAGATTCAAAACTCAGGGCCCTTTGGGTGTCTATACCTAGTCCTGGGAGTAGAAGTTCCCAAGGAGAGGGCGGGGAGGTGAGCTGGGAGGTTTCCTCACCCTGTGCTTCAAGCCCAGTGGGGTTCTTCTTAACCACCTCAGACTAGCACCAAACTGGTAATCCGCTACAAAAGGTTTGGATTAAGGAATGTAAACTGATAACCAGGCTAAATAATTGGTCCTTCAGCAGCCAGGGCCTGGCAACTCAGCCCCTTCCCTTTGGCATTTCAGTGGAGTCATAGCACACATTTTAGGAAAACGTTGCTACCATTACCCATATGTCATTAACCTGTATCTCCTCTGTCAACACCTCACACCCTCAAGTATTTGAAAAATACTCTATTTACAGCATTGTTTTCCATTTCAGTGGATGCCAGAAAGTTGAGATGTTGCATAGGAAACCAGATTTCATCAGCAGCTCTCAACAGAGTTATGAAACCAAAGCCATCACTCACTGGCCAACACTGTTCTGGGATGAGTCACATGGATGTGGAACTCATTCTGTTGTCCACCATTAGAAATCTGCTTCCGAGATGGAATTGGACCTTAAAACAGAAAGCTCACAGCAACCATTAGCAATAGGCCCCAAACAATCATAACTGACACTCAAACTGACAGTATCCGGAAAGTATATGCTTGGAGGAGAGTTGCCCGGCATTGTTGAGAAACTAGAGTATCCTCCCACCCTCTGAAAAGCCAGTGGGAGGTTTCTCACTCTGGTGGCAGGGACTTTGCTGCCTTCATCCTAAGAATCCTGAAATCTTACAAGTGCAAAGCAGTGTCACTTCCAACCAAAGCCTGCCATTTGTGACGTGGGGGTGGGGGTGGGGAGGGAAACCAACCCAGGCACTGCTCCTTAGATATATCATTCTTGAAACGCTCTTATGCCTGGAGGGAAGGATGCATCTGAGAGCAGGAGAGGATGTCACGGCACTTCCAAAGTGACGATAACCCAATCGGACACGATGTCGCTACGGCTGCAGCATGATGGGGAAAATAATTTATCTCCGCACAAGGGTGGGTAATAGCTATGGGCTACAGCACTTGAAAGGTCATTTTCCAAAGCCTAACACATTCCCAGACAGTGTAGATATTGCTACAACATTACTGTTGGACTGAGACCTCTCACACTCCATAATGGTTATGAAGGGCTGTTTAACTGGAGTAGGAGAAAAGGCTGGGGATGCCGACTTGGATAATTTCTTTTGTGCTCATCCTGGCACAAGCTCCCAGCCACAGGGGAAAGAGATTGCCTGGGAGACTGCTCTAGTTTGTGTATGCTTAGCACTCATATGACAGTCATCACCAAACAACTGGCTCCCAGCCGGTGTCCCTGCCCTCCTAGTGGCCTGGTTCACACATAACGTTAATCCATGGTATGGGTTGTTGAATTCTGGGTTGTCGTGATGTGTGAACGTGGCTGCACCATGAACCACCTAGAAAGAGAACCCATGGTTTATTGTTAGGTTGCGAACTCTCAGTTGTTTAAATCATGGGTTGTTGTTACGTGCAAATCAAGAACCGTGTGTTCTTCATGGGTTGTTTTGCCTGGCTACAGAGACGGTGGGCAAGAGTGGTAAAAAAAGACCCGGATTGCTCTACATGCCATTACTTACAGCTCTGCAAAAGCATTTGGGATACAGGGAAGGAGCGGGCAAAGGAGAGGGAAGCAAACACCCCAGGAACTGAGAAAACAAACCACAGTTGTTCAACCATCTGCCAAACAAACCCTGGGTAAGGCAATAAAGCATGGGTTAAATAAATCATGGTTTAGCGTTATGTGCGAATGAGGCCATTGGCTTCCTTATTGCATCTTCCCACACTTAACTACCTAAACATACTCAATGATCACCAGGGAAAAGAAGTCATGGATGGCTTCTTTTCCCCGCCCCTGCATGTGCCAGTCACGCACTGCATGATTTGCCTTTACCCTTGCAGCGCGCGGCTTGCTGCGTCATCTGAACCCGGCGAGGTATGTGTCAGGGGTGGCTTCCAAACCATCCCAGAACCCATGGCTTGTTGTAGGGTTCTCGAGTGGTTTGGAAGCCACCCCCCACCATACACCTCACCAGGTTCGGATGACATGGCAAGCCACATGCTGTGAGGATAGTTAGGAAAATCGCACAGTGCATGACTGGCACACACGAGGGTGGGGAAAAGAAGCCACCATGGCTTCTTTTCCCTAGTGTTCATGCAAACCTGGCCAATACAGTCTTCCCCTGTTCCTCCTTCCCTAGATATGCCAGTTTTAAACCCAAACCACTAGGAAGTGGGGAGAACAGCAGATGTCTGATTTGGCCACGGTCACGCATGCCTTAGTTACCTTCCATTTGGACTACTGTAACACACTCTAAGCTGGGGTTGCCTTGGAAAACTATTCAGAAACTTCAGCTGGCCCAGAATGTTGCCAGCCTGCTGACTGGAACTGGTTACAGGGAACCTGTGAACCCCTTGTTACAGCAGCTTCACTGGCTACTGGTCTGTTACGATTTGGGATCAGACTACCTGAAAGACCACATTCTCCCATATGAGCCTACCTAGCTTTTAAGATCTTTGGGGGAGGCCCTTCTCTTGGTCCCGCTGCCACTGGAGGTGCGTTTGCTGGCGATCTGAGAGAGGGCCTTCTCAGTGGCTGCTCCCATACTCTGGAACTCCTGTGCCGAGGGAGGCTGAGTTGGCTCCCTCTCTGCTGCCCTTCCACTGGCAGGCCAATACATATAAGATTATCTGTTGCTGAAAGGGGGGGTTAATTAGTTGGTGCTGTTTATTATTCCTTGTATTGTTGTGTTTTTAATTTAACTGCTTTTATGTTATGTTTTAATTAAGACTTGGTTTTTAATCTGGATTTTATCGTTAGCTGCCATTTTTTGCAGAAAGGTGGGATATAAATTAAATAAATAAATGCAACTGGGTTCAATCAAATTTACTTCTGAGCAAACATGCATAGGAAATGAGGCAGGGGTGCAACCTGTTCTGCCTCAGATAGCAAACCTTCGTGGGTGGGCACTTTTCAGAGAGGCTGAAGAGCTGAATTTGAAGATCTGTGACTGCATTGGGATAAACAGATCATTCATCTGACTTTGCACAAGGTTCCCTCATATATATATATATATATATATATGATCAAGACTGTGTGTCTTATTCCACACCACCAGGTTACCCAACCTACACCTGCTCTCTTTGCATAATTGCATCTGAGGTGTGTAATCTTCAAATGCGCTGAGAGACAAGACACTATTGAGAAGCAAGAATGCCAAATACAAATTTACCAAGATCAGTGATTAAGTTGTTGGGTGATGATGTAATATTTATTTTTTAAATAGAAGTAATTGGCTTGATTGGTGCTGATTTCTTCTGGCAAAAAGCTAGTTATCACTGAGGCTGATGCCAATGGAATGGTTATTTAGGCACTGGCTTATTTGATTTTCATTCAGTGTATTCTCTCCCCCCCCCCCCCCCGCCGCCCCATCTGCCCTCCCTACACTTAAATGTTTGATTGGAAAATAAGAGTCTGTGGGTGATAATTGAGGATAATTGCCTAGCTCTAAAGGTGGGGGATGGGGAGGGCCAGAAATGGAAATCTGTTCTCAAAAGGGAAGAAAGAAAAGAGGCACACAAACGCCAGAAAAATGAAGAATCCATCTGTATTTCAGTGATGTTGCTTGGAGATGCCACAGCTATCTGCAAGTTCCCGATTTTGAAATAATCATGGGAAGCTGCCTTATACCGTGCCTTATACCGAATAAGACCATTGGTCCATCTAGCTCAGTATTGTCTACACTGATTAGCAGCAGCTCTCCCAGCCAGGCCTGCCTGAAGATGCCAGGGATTGGGCCTGGAACCTTCTGCATGCAAAGCTGTGAGCTGGAGCTCTTCGCCCCAGATGTTTGCAATCAATCCCAATTTCAAATGCATGAAATAACTAGAACTTTGTCAAGGAATTATTCCAATGTTATCCATTAATTGTGGTTCCCAGTTGAATGCAGAACATTCCTGGCTCATGGTTTACCGAAAGAGAGCCAATGTAGCTAAGAGCATCAAGCTGTGAAGTCTGTGGTTTGAGTCCCAACAGAACCACAGACTCTCTAAGTAGCCTTAGGTAACCCGCCTCTCCTCATCTGCTCAGCCACAGCCTCTCCCATCTACAATAGGTAGGCTACTGGTGTATCACTCCTATAGTTGTATTTTAAATTAGATGGGACTGTCCCCTCTCCCTCACAGGGCCATCTACCACCAACTGCCTTGTGGGGAGGATCCTGATGAGTTTTAATGTTTGACATTGACCTGTTGTCTTTTTATTGTTGTATTTTGCTTTTACTTGTAAGCTGCCTTGGAAGGGTTTGTAATACTTAAAAGGCGGGATACAACTCTCTTTCTCTCTCACGTACAGACACTAACACACACCTGCTGTTCCAGTATGCCTGAGATAACACGTGCGGAACACTCTGAACACTTAATACACATAGTATTAAGTATACATAGTACACATAATATAGTACCATAGTATAGTGTAATAGTACACAGCATTGCTACTATTACATACCAGCTCAGTAACAAAGCCAAGGCACTTGCCAGAGCCAGCCTCTGCTGAACCCAAGAATAGCATAGTATGGGGATTGTGCCCAGAGATGTGGAAGGGGTGGTCTTGGACTCTTCCACCTTAACTCAGGAATACGGTGAAGTCATGCAATGAAGTTAAGTCCATTAGGTACAGGGAATGAGTGATAAACGTGGACTTAGACCTGGAAAACAGACATTCCCTGTGAAACCAGGGATTCCCTCGGTGCTCTCGAGCTTACCATTATCTCTCAGCATGTAAAAAGGTAATAGTGCTGCATTAGTACTCATCATACATATTGTTCCTTTAATCTGAAGAATACTTTACCCTGCTAAATGCATCATTATTATATCAATCTTTCAGAAGGGGGAAATTGTGGCTAAGTCATGGTATGCCCAACTCTACAGGTGCATGGCAGATGTCCTGGGACCTATTCTTCTTGCTGACAGGTGTCTGAACCAGGAACATCATGGTCTGAGGCTGGGATCTTACCTAATGAACTAATTGGAACTGTGTTTACTCAGACCTCAGAACCCTCTTCGGACACAGGAGAGATCTGAACAGTGGTGAGCAGTATCAGTCCTTATCACTAGTAGGGTGTGGATTGGCCATGCCTGGTATAGACACTAGGAGTCTGGCCCTGGCTGGTCAACAGAGCAGTAGCTTCTGCCATGATGCTCTTTGGAGTCCAGTTTCCACAGCCTCTCCCACAACTTGACCTCTGAGACTGGAGAACACACTTCATCTAGTTCTAAATTAGGGTGTTGCCATTCCCATACCCTGGCCCTTGCAGCCCAAGTGAATCCCACCTTCTTAGCATCTTATTCAATGGCTCTGAGGAGTGAGTTAATTTGCCTCAAACCTCTTGAACTGACACATGGGGCACAGGGCCAGCTACAGTACCCCCAGGCTCAGCAATGGAGCATGCAACAATCATGTGGTTAAAACAGCCATACCAAATAAGAACTGCCTTCTATTATTTAAATCTATATCTGTAGGTGGCTTAATAGGGAGAACGTTATCTCCTTTGGGATAAATTCATTCCCACTCCCATGCCACCCTTACTTTTCATCTTCTTGTCCTCCTCTCTCACCGGCTCTGTTTACCTCCCAGTTAGAAACAAAGAAGCAGAAGTAGTTCCATGCAATTAACTGGCTTCTCAGGGTTCTCAGCTTAGGAAGTTCCTGATTCTTATTCATCCGGGACATTACTCATCCTATTTTCAAATAGGGTGTCCCAGGCACAGCTTCTCAGTGTGGGAAAATAGAGGAAGTGACAGGCCAGCTGGGGATTTCTGCCTACTGGAAGGATCCCTGATGTATGCAAGAAAAATGAACAAACCACAGACCTAAAAAAAACACAACCCCAAACCCCCCTGCAATGACAAAGGTTTCTAATGAATGCTAATGCAGCAGAGAGCAGTGTACAGATATAAGCCCGCCAGTGCTGGAAGCTGGCAGTTAGGCAGATGTGAAGCAAGTGGCCTGCTGCCTACTCTCCTTCAAGATGGAGAGGGAACTGGCTGCTGAGGAGCCCATGTTCCCTTCCACGAGATCCATTAAGCTGCAAGGCGGACCATTCCATTACAGTGTAAATGACTGGAGGAGGGGGAAATTGTGTTGGCTGAGGCTAAGCAAGCACAATGGCCAGGTCTGCAACAAACACTAGAATCCTGGCCTTTGCCTGCTCAACCAAGTGGTACCTCCTGCCTCTCGGACTCCAAAGTGCCTCATGATATCCTGATTAGTAAGCTAGCTAAGAGTGGGCTAGATGGAACAACTATCAGGTGGATCCACAATTGGCTACAGAATCGGACTCAAAGAGTGCTTATCAATGGTTCCTTCTCAAACTGGGGAGAGGTAACGAGCGGGGTACCACAGGGCTTGGTCCTGGGCCCGGTGCTCTTCAACATTTTTATTAATGACTTGGATGAGGAGGTACAGGGAATGCTTATCAAATTTGCAGATGACACAAAGTTGGGTGGAACAGCTAATACTCTGGAAGACAGAAACAAAATTCAAAGTGACCTCGATAGGCTGGAGCGCTGGGCCGAAAACAACAGAATGAAATTTAATAGGGATAAATGCCAAGTGCTGCACCTAGGGAGAGGAAACCAAATGCAGAGTTACAGAATGGGGGACACTTGGCTCAACAATACTACAAGTGAGAAGGATCTTGGAATTGTGGTAGATCACAAACTGAATATGAGCCAGCAATGCGATGTGGCTGCAAAGAAGGCAAATGCAATTTTGGGCTGTATTAATAGAAGTATAGCTTCCAAATCGCGGGAAGTGATAATTCCCCTTTACTCGGCACTGGTTAGGCCTCATCTTGAGTACTGCTGCGTCCAGTTCTGGGCACCTCACTTTAAGAAGGACATAGACAAACTGGAGAGGGTTCAGAGGAGGGCAACAAGGATGATAAAGGGACTGGAAACAAGGCCCTATGAGGAGAGACTGAAAGAACTGGGCATGTTTAGCCTTCAGAAGAGGAGACTGAGGGGAGATATGATCGCACTCTTCCAGTATTTGAAGGGATGTCACACAGAGGAGGGCAAAGATCTCTTCTCGTTCATCCCAGTTTGCAGGACACGGAATAATGGGCTCAAGTTACAGGAAACTAGATTCCACCTAAACATCAGGAAAAATTTCCTGTCAGAGCAATAAGACAATGGAATCAACTACCTAGGGAGGTTGTGGGCTCTCCCACTCTGAAGGCATTCAAGGTGCAGCTGGACAGACATCTGTCAGGGATGCTTTGACCTAGATTCCTGCATTGAGCAGGGGGTTGGACTCGATGGCCTTGTAGGCCCCTTCCAACTCTACTTTTCTATGATTCTATGAAGGTCTACCTTCCACAGTTTCTTCACCTCAAGCACACAACTCCATCTGCATCCACTGAAACCCTTGACCTGAAATACACACATCCTCCAGGTCTAAATGTGGGTATAGTTCTCCATGCCTGGCCTGGCACTTGCAAAGTTAGTTTAGCCTCATCCAACAGAGCCCGGCTGAGTTGGCTCCATAAAAACCACCAAGCAAGGGAAAACTCTGGTAGGCTCCCAAGATCTTGGGAAGCAGCTGCCAACTGGATCCTGTGGCCCATCAGCTGCACAGAACCACTGGGCAAGAGGAGAGGCCACCAGGAGGCCACCAGTAAGCTGAGAGCGGGGTTTCCCCTTCACAGGTCAGAAGCCCATGGGCAGGAGTCTTGGCCTCTGAGAATGCACATTTTTAAGTGAACATTCTCCAAGTCCAATTCCACCCATGGAATCACTGAAAGTTCAAGAAGGAATGTTCTCTCACAGCTCAAGGATTCAGGGTAGACAGAATGGACAGCCAAATGCACATCCCACCGAGGGATGGTCTATTTGCACTTCATTGGTCTCAATGAACTCTGAACATCACTGCATATCCCCAATGCACGTCTGAGAGCTTGTTCCACTGAAACCAATGCACTGGAATGTGCATTTAGCTGCACACATGTACATAAAACCGCAAACTGTTTATTTTTAAAAAATTGGCTGATACTTGTTAGCTGTAGTTTTCAATAATAAGTCTGAGGTAGGATGAGTAGAGGTGTGAGGGCTTGGGGGGGGGAGCGGAAAAAGTTGTTTCCCCCAAAAAAAATTATTTCAAAGAATCCCTGGGGAAAAGGGTGATTTCCCCCCCCCCGAAATGTTTCCATCTGCCCCCCCCCAGTCCTCATATTTTCTGAGTCCCCCCACCCCCCGACCTTCACACCTCTAAGCCTGGGCTAATCTCTCAAACACATAGTGTGTGGGGGGGGGCGGTATTTGGTTTGGTTTCTTTTCTGCTGCTGTCAAATTTGAGATTGCAAGCTCTTTGGGGGCAGGGACTTGAAATTTTGATTATGAAATTCTGTTAAGAGCCATGATCATGAATGGTGCTATATTAATCAGTCACCAATCTCACGATGAGACTGCTTTGCAGCCTTAGAACAATGCAAGGCTCTGACCAGGGTTCCACCTCCTACTTGTAGCCTGCCAGATTTCTTAAGCATATGTTCACAATGGGCAAGTCAAGACAAAAGCTTTCTTGCCTGGGGAATGTGGTGGCACTGAGCCCTCCAAACACTCTGATCCTCCACAAAACAAAAGTGGTTTTGTAAAGGAAACCCTTTGCAAAACAAGCCAACCATCTGAATCAGAATATAACCACAGCTCCAACTCTCCATATATATGTACAAACCTAGAGATACAGGAAAAATAATTAAAAGGTGCTTGGCTAACACATTCAGGTGATTACAGCCAAAGCTGAGGGCTGGCATCAACAACACTCATACTCTCCCATGCTCCCCTCCCCACAAACACAGAGAGAGAGAGAGAGAGAGAGAGAAAGAGAGAAAGTCTCCACAGTAGTCATGTTTGCTTCTCCAGGAATGCAGCCAACCCTTACACTTACAAATCTCCAGCTGGTAGTACAGCTTTTAGCCCATCTGCTTATAAGCATGGAACTGAACCACCTGAACTCTGGCCCTTGTGTTGGCATTCATGAGTCCCTATTAAATCAATGGGGTTTTTCCCCAACAAAATAAGGCTACTTCAGATGTGTGGTTTAAATAAATTCTAGGCACAAGTGTGCCTTTTTATTTCAAAACTCTGCAACTGATTTTGGCAAGAACAGATCAGGCAGACAAACCCAAAATAACCAGGCAGGCAGAGGAGGCAGGGAACCCCAAAGCAGGCAGGCAGAGGCCTTACAATTCAAACTGTGGAACTGGTTAAGAAGAGACCAGGCAGGCAGAGGAGGCTGGGAACCCCAAACAGGCAGGCAGAGGCAGCCAAACCCAAAATGTCTGAAAGGTTGCATTTTAGAAAAATGATTTTAAAAAATAAACTTGCTGTACTTCCTAAAACTTATCCATGTTGCATTTGAGGAACATGATTTTTTCTAAATGTTTGAGCCCCATTCTGGAACGGTGAGATCTCATCACAATTCCACCCTCACTGAACACCCGCTCCACTGTTGATGAACTTGCTGGAACCAGAAACACACTCAGAGCAGCCACACAGAGTAATCTCAGGTCCTTCTTCTGCCTCTCCCAAGTACGCAACACATCAATCAAAATAAATCTTGACACACTGTTGGGGCTGCAGCTGCACTCCTGGTAGCCGTCTATAGTGGGCGAGCAGCAGCACACCTCGCTTCCATGCGCTCTTTGCCGGCAATCACGTTCCTCTCCACTCCTTCTGGCACAGCCCAGGGATGTTGAAGAGTCCTTGGTCTCGAGTCCCGAGTCGAGTCTCGAGTCCCATTAAAAATATTGGGACTCGAGTCCGAGTCGAGTCAGAGGGGGGACTCAGTCCGACTCACGAGTCGAGTCCTCGAGTCCGAGTCCCCATCCCTGGCATATTCCTTAAGTTGGCACTTTCAATGTGTCTGTCTGATCCAAGAATGTCCATTCCAAAAGTCATCCATTGGATAGGGATACAATTTCGTGAATTCTGATGTGCACTGACACAATTGACACCTCCTGGACTAACGTGTGTATTGGAGTGTAATGCAAACTACTTAGGACCAGGTTACCTGAAAGATCATCTCCCCCTCTATAGACCTGTTAGACCACTATGAACCTTCAGGGAGGCCTTGTTCCCTGTGCCACATCCTGCAGGTCCCACCTGGGAGCAACATGGCAATGGGCCTTCTCTGTGGTGGCACCCTCCCTCTGGAATGACCTTCCCTCTATGATACGTCAGGCACCAACAATCATGTGCTTTTGACGATTACCAAAAACGTGCTTGTTTACCCTGGCTTTCCCCAACCATTAACTTCTCTAACTGTTGTTGTGCTCTTATAAATGACATATTGTTTTATAATTTGCTGTAAACCACTTTGGGATTTTTAAAATGGGAAGCGATATGTAAATATTCTAAAATAAATAATCCTCTGGATTTTGCACTCCGCCAAGTTTTGTAATACAGTTCTCACCTCAAAAAACATACCAAAGTGCATTTAAAAATGTTTAGGGATAAAATATATTCAGAAATGCTTACATTTAGATAGAAATACATTAATAAATGCATATTGTGAGAAAATGTTCAAAAATATGTATTTAGGTACATATTTATACACAGATATTTGTGCTGATTTAAAAAAAATCACATATGAATGCAGAAATGGGGTGGAACATACTTATGAATGAACACAGGTGAAATTAACACAGACCAGAAATAGACTTATCCATCCACTGCTATCCATGGGTGGATGAGATGTCGTCCCTTTCCTATACCTGTTAAAAGTCAATTATGTTTTAAATCTATTGTTACTGACCTGAGGACTTCAGAATGGGACAGGCTATAGATTCAGATAAATCAACAGAACAGAATGATTCCTCCCTTCCTGGTGCTCTTTTCTCCTCCTGAAAATGCACAACTCTTTGGTCAGTGGAGAAGCCCAGGGCAAGATGTTCCTGTTCGCTAGGACAAGAGTGACTTATGCATAAGACATTCATAAGCAATCAGAGGGTTAAACTCAGGGTTAACAACTGAACTCTTTCGTTCTTTATTGTTCAAGCCAGAGGCCTCAACAAATCTGTAATCCTTGTTTCAGCTCTTAGATGTGAACATTAGCTGAAATTCACAGCTAAACACATACATGGCTCCTTTTAATTTAGGGAGGAGGAGGCAGCAAGAATCTCTTTAGACATCCTGCTGCATTTTATGATGTGTTCTGTATCTTTGATGTTTATATTGGCATGTTTCTGAATTTCACAAAGCTCTGAGATGACTCCTCCCTTCTAGCTACTCCCTAGCTGCAAGAATGAACAAAATCTAGCATTTCCTACACTCCAGAAGCGTCTAATAAAAGGAAAGTAACTCCCCAGCCTCACTGGGCAAAAATGATAGCAGCAGGAACAGAGCTCAGTTCCAAGAGCTTTGAGCCCTGGCTGGCAACTCGTTTAGGCTTCAGGCCACTTTGCATGGATGGCAGAAAGGGCAGGTCCAGGCCTATTCCATTCCCCACTATGCTGCTGTCCAGCTGCTCCATTCATTCCCCAGAAAGCGGGAGGAGGCCAAAAGATAGAACAGCTGGCGAAGTTGGAGGGCACTCCAGGGTTCCTTGCACTGTTTTCAGAGGAGTCCAGGGTACGCTCCAACTTTGCACAAGGAAGCAGAACCAGCATGGGCAAAAATGGTGCAAAGGAGATTCTCATTTTGCATAGGGAAGCCAGCTGTGATGGAAGGAGTAAGTGAACATGCCCTCCAAATATGCAGAGAACCTACAGTCCACACATTGCACAGGGCAGAGGCATCAGGTTATCAAGATCACCATCAGCGTCAAGGGACCACTCATGTGTGAGACATCACAGTCCTAATGCCATAGAACAGCCCTCCCTAGCCTGGCGTCCTCCAGATGAGTTAGGCTACAACTCCCATTACAAGGCAGCATGGCCATGGGTTCTGCTGGCAGGGGATGATGGGAGATGTAGTCCAACTCATCTGTAGGATACCAGGTTGGGAAAGGCAGCCATAGAACGTCCGCCTCAAAACAGAATGAAGTCAGTTCACACATTCAGACTGGATTTACCAATGCAGCAGAATGAACTGGTTGAATGGAGTGTGTCACTTCTGATCAATGGCAGATCTCTCTCTCTCTCTTTCTCTCTCTCATATATATATATATTCCCCTGTATAAAGAAGAGAGTAATAACTCTTTTCAAGTAGAAAGCTAGCACAGCAGGGAGAGTACAGGGTTGGAAGCTTTCACACTGCTGTCCTAGTTTTCAACTTGCAGAGAATTTTACCTGGAGGAACATGCAGAAATAGCTTCCTCCCAACCTGCTGTTAAAGCTCACTCCACCACCTCAATGCTCTATGTTCTCATTCTTGCTGCATCCATAGATCTCCACTATCAATCTTCAAGTGTAGGGAGATTAAATGGCATCCATGCATGTGTGAAGCAGCCCTAGTCTTTCCTCAGGCATGATGTGTGAACTGCCTCAGAGCAGAAGTCGGATGTTTGGGATTCAAAGTACGCTAACCCCATATATTTCAGCAGCACTGATCTTGTCAAAGCCAATTTGTTTGCATATGCTTGCTTATTTTCCATACAGTGTTCAGCTTCCATGGTTCTGGTTATGAAAGACTTTGGAGTTTCATGACAAATGATAGGGGAAATTGTGTAGGTGGGCAGGAGCAGGAGGAATAGGCCAGTAAGCATGGGGAACAGATTAATAATGGTGCCATGATCCAAAACCCGAATGCTGGAAGATTAGTAGCAGTCCTGTGCCATCCTCCCCTTCTTTCTGCCTAAAGGTTTTTCTCTACACCAGTAAAAACTATCAACTTGTTTTTAATTAAAGGGGGGGGGTGGTGAAGAGAAAAGACGAGATGTTTCAGGGTAAATTGTTATATATGCCAGATGCCCAATTCTAGCCCAATTCAACCATTTCATGGATAAAAAAAAAATACAGGGAGTCCTCCATAAATTCAGTTCCACCTGTTATGCACAACTCACACTGCTACAATGGACACAAGGTTCCACTTCTCCCACTACCACCCTCACAGCCACCAACTCCCAGAATAGCTTTTTGGCCTCTGATCATTTTTCTTTAAATCCTATAAAAAATCACACTAAGAGTCAAAACCATACATAGCCCTCTCTGGCTCTGCTGCTCCCTGTGTTAAATACTTTAAGTACCAATAACATTTGAGTAAATATTTTATTACTTTTAATAATTTAACTCAGCTCTCACCAGTCTTAAGTAGTCGGCAGGCCAGAGTTCTGTTTTTGTGACATGTCTGGCACCCCTTTGCAGCAGAGTGCAATGCATGCGAGAAATACCACCCACCACACAAAATTATTAAAGTGACACTTGAAAAGGTGACAAAGGTGTCATGGTGCAGATGTGCTAGGGACATGTAATGGCCCCAGTGTGAAAGCCATACCTTGGGTACCAGTTCTGGGTACAGTGGACAGTGAGACACTCTAGGTCAGCCTTCCTCAATGTGGCACTTTCCAGATGTGATGGACTACAACTCCCAGCATCCCCAGAAAGCATAGGGAATGGGAGTTGTAGTCCAACATACCTCAAGGGTGCCAGGCTGGGGAAGGATTGTCTAAGTCTCCTTTTCGCTGTCTGGTTTAGCAAGCGCTACAGTTCACTGCATCAGGCAATGTTACAATCCTGGCTTTTCCTCAGGCCTTAATAGCTGCTCATGCCATTTGCCTTCTGATCTGCAAGTACACATTGTTCCCAGTGGAGTACTGTGTCCAGTTCTGTGCACTGCATTTTAAGAAGAAGATAGAAAAATGGGAACGGGTTCAGGGGAGGCTAGCGAAGATGGTCAGGGTATGGAAAATGTCCTAGGAGGAAAGGATGAAGGAACTGCATATGGTTGGCCTGGAGAAGAAACATTACTGCACTCTTCAAAAATCTGAAGAGCTGTCAAGGAGAAGGCGGCAAAGACTAGTCCTCCGCTGCCCCAAGAGGGCAGGACTAGATCTAATAGGCTTAAGATACAGGAGGGTAGATTTTGGTTAAACATTAGCAGAAACCTCTTACTGGTAAGAGCAGTTCCACAATGGAACCAATTACCTAGAGGAGGGATGGTGAGTTCTTCCCTGCCGTTGCTCTTCAAGCAGAGGCCGGGAAGTCATCTCTTGACGACACTCGATCCAGTGGTGTGTTGGTAAATTTCGAAGGGCACGTGCTTATCACGACAGTCCCCATAGCCACGCGCCCCACAAGGAGAGACCGAACGGCTGCGAGGACTGCAGCGAAGCTCAAATGGAACAGAGAAGCGGGGGGTGGATGGCTCCAAAAGTCTCAGTGCTTCGAGCCCGGGCTCCACCACACTGCTGGCTTTAGCTGTGGATTTCCTACACGATTCAATTTTAGTCTTGCTTGGGCCATGGGCCATTCACATGCAAAGTCACTGAGACAAAATAGGGCAAATACAACATAAAACAGAATCTGAAACGTGTAGAACTAGAATAAAGATTTCCTACACTGAGCAGAAGGTGGTACCAGATGGCCTATAAGACCCCCTCCAGCTCAAAGAGTCTATGATTTCCCCACACCCCAAAAGGGAGCTAAAATTGTGGGTTGGTCTTATTGGGTGGGGATTTAGTGCCAGGGTATGGTCTCCGTCGGGTGACCTCATGTGATGTGCACAAGCATTTTAAACAGGGCAAAGGTGACAATGCTGTGGAGCAAAGATTTTCCAGTCTTGGTTCATGTGTATTACACTTTAGTTGTATTGGGCACATTATTTATTACTTCCAATATGTGTATTGAGATCTTTCCTCCAAGATGCTCAAAGCAGCAAGAGTCACAGGCGCGCGCACACTGCTCTGAGTGTTTTCCAGTTTGTACGCTCTTGTGCCATAAATATTCCACCTTTGCAGAATTTCAAAATTCAGCACACACTTGCTCAGGTGAAAAGTGAGGCAACACACCGGAAACAGCGGTACAGTTCTGAGGGCATGCCAGAATATTTGGGTCCCCTATAATGCTCATTAGCAACTGGTACAGAGCAAGAAGCTTAGGGTTGTAATTGCCTGCTGCTGTTGAATACGAGACTTTAAGAGGGTGATTACCACATTACGGCATACAGATCTGAACAACCAGGGCAGCTCCCCATACTTCTGAGAATCTGCAATGTCATGGCAACCTTTGGAGCCCGCACACCACACAAGAAGAATAAAACCCTATCACAGCTACACTGTCCAGTTGAATCATCCCTTTCCCCCCCACCCATGCCTCCTCCTTGCAGATTCTCACGAGAGACTTAAAATCTCAAGACTCAGACCAAGTATTTTAGGAATGAAAAGGTCCATGACCTTAAGATGGGGAGGGGGAAGAAGAGGGGAGGAGAGGCAGGCAGTTGATGCCTTGGTAACGGATGGGGAAGAAACAACGTGGCCCAAGCGTACATTTCTTGGATTGTGCATGGGAGGGAGCAAATCTAGGGACACAGAGCTCAATCAAGTGGCCTCAGTGAAGCATTACCAGTATTAGAGTAGCTGCACCTTTGGAAGTGGTAAGGAGAAAGGACTGGGTGGAGAAGGGAGAGAAAACCGTTTGTTCAGGTTTGTCCAGTTTCTGAGCCATTCAGCTGGCAAGAAAGGGAACCAGGTCAAAATAAATATATTGGGCCACTGTAAATAATAAACCATGCAGCCTTATATGAACTTCCCAGGAAAGACATACGCCCCAGAGAGTTCAAGTCAGCCCCCACCCGCACCCAGCACAGCCACACCTCGACCCTGGATAGCCAGCCATATTGGTGCATTAAGCACTACTAGCCTATGTGGAACACGCACTCCCAGTGTCATCACTGGGTGAGGGTGTGGGGGGAAGAAGACTCTGCAGCTCTTCATCAGTTGGTGGTAATGAAACATGAAAAGCAAATAGTGAGGAGGGGGAGGAATGCATGGAAGAGCCCAGAGACTGGAAGAGGGGTTGCCTATCTGTGTGAGAACAGCTATTCTTAGGCCAAGGACACAGACCGTGACTGGGTTCATACGCCCGTGAAAACCATGGCCATCATTTGTGGTTTTTCATTGTTCATGGTTTTCACAGTCATATGAACCCAGTCATGTTAATTTACCATGATACATTTTGCACAACGAAACCACGATAGAATACAACAATATGATCTATGGTTTTCTTATCGTATCTTGGTTTTTCTGACCGTGTGAACCCAACATATCACTTCTATCGTGGTTTTCAACCAAAAAACATAGAGCCCTATGGGCAGAGGGGGGAATCCAAGTCCTCTCTATCTCACCTCTCCATTCTCCAAACTCTGCCTAGCAACACATTTGTCAACGGCTCCCTCGCTTTAACTGGCTGTGGTAAAGTAACTGTCCTCGTCAAATTTTCTCCGACGGCCACCTGAGGAATCGTTTCACTGTTGTTTGTGCAGATGCAGTCAAGTTTGACCTTGGCTCTATCTAGCTCCTGCTCTGCCGCGTTCCTATGTAGCAGTGGGGTATGTTGGTCTGTGTCCGCTGAAGGGGAGCAGAAGAGCATTTGCAGCCAGCGTGATGGGGCCACGACTTGCTGAGGAGACGGGGGGGGAGGGGATGTGGGCTGATTTAAGTTCATTCGTGCCACTTCAGTTGGAGGCAAGCACAGGGTTAAACCTCGCTGTGCAAGGAGGGAGAGGGACGGCACGCAACGTGATCAAGACAGACGAATAGCGTAGCAGCTGCAGACAATTTGCAGGGAAGCGGGGTACCCTGGGACAGGGAATTGCACGCAATGGACACTGGGATACCTGACGTTAGCAGAAGGACCCACAGGGCACTTATGAAAACAATGCTGACATAGAGAAAGACCATGAAGAAGGGGGGGGGGAAGCAGGCATGATCGTATAAATGGGGGATTATGTTTTTTGGGGGGGCTAGCGTAGAAAACACGAATGATCTCCTTGAAGTGTCGTGTGAACCCTCACACTGTAGAAGTGTAAGAAAGAGAGACAAGTCCCACAAGACTTGGTGTTGACTCCAAACGGGTGAATTGCAATCACTAACTCATTAGTATGCAGCCAGGCACAGTTTCAACAAGACACGGATTCCAGTGCTGCAGGCAAGCAGACCTGCTGACACTTAAGAGGTTAACACATCTCCAGCCAACCCACAGGCTGAAAGACAGACTTTACTGCATACTGTGGCTTTCCAGTCTCATGGACTCCTGGAGTGTGTTTGCATCTGTTAATGCAATAAAAATAAATAAATGGGTAAGAAATCCTCTCTTGACTCACACTTGACTCTCTTGACAGCGAAATGCAATATGCATATGTAGGCTACTGGCTCACTCCACAAGACTAGGCTTCCCAAGACTTCTTTCGGGAAATCAGCCCACAGTGCTCCTCAGCTATCTTGGTCCCTACTTCTGAACTTACCCCATCTGCAGAACCCATTATTGGGTTTTGGGGGTGGTGAGGAGGATGAAGTTAATATGCCAAGATTCTCCTATGCACTCCCACACAGCTTCCTGTTGCATACAAGGATCTATGTAGCAGGTGCAGCTAGGGCTGGCCCTCAGGGCCAGAGTCCAGGGACCCCTCCAGATGACAGTCAGGAGACCAACAGATGATGGGGCAGTGGCTCACAGGCCTGGTGTTAGCACCTGGACTGGCATGGGTATGCCAGGGCCCACTGGGGCTAGCACCACTCATCACAGCATCCTTTCTTCTTATTTTCAAAAAGTCAGAAGGCAGCCAGATAGGCAAGTACATGGTTCCAGGTGATCACTTTATTATTTTTGCTTTAAATATATATTATCCATTTCTAAGGCAAAATGGTGCCTATTCCCCGGTGAACATGATTAGCATCAGGACAGCAGAAGCAAACTCCATTTTATTCTTGTAGTCATGATGGTGCTATGATTTAAGTGAGTTTAAAATGCAAAACTGCACATGTCCAGACTATTATTATTTTTAATCAGGGCTGGCAAAGAGTTGTGTAGAAGCAGTTATAAAACATGGAATGGGGAAAGGGGTGTGTGGAGAAGAGAAGTGTTAGTTGTGTGCTTCACAACTAAAGTAATATCCCTGATTGTCGAAAGACCATTAAGGGAACAATTCTATTTAGACAGAAAATAGACGTACAACTCCTAGCATGCCCTCCATTGCTAGCTGGGGAATGCTGGGAGTTGTAGGAATTTTTTTCTGTCTAAACATGCATAGGATTGTGCCTTAAAACCATTAAGTCCAGAGTATAAAATTATCCAGCTGCACCACTGGATGTATGGATTGTGGCACTAATCCAACACTGGCATTAGAAGAGGAATAGAGTAGGACATCTCTGACTCCATCCTAAAAATACACTAATAGTACAAGCCTAGGCATGTTTATTAAGAAGTAAGTCCAATGGAGCTTACGCCCTAGTAAGAGTGTTTAAGATTGCAGCCCGAGAGAACTATCAACTATTAGAAGAAAATGGCAGCTCTTCCTCGGCTCCACGCTCCCAACTAGAGTAGGATGATGCCATGGGGGTAGGGAAAGGGAATAGTTGTTCCTGCAAGTCCAATGTAGATCAGTGGAGGATTCCTGGCAAGGGGACTTTGCTCAGTTTTTAAATTATTGTTAAGCTGCCCAGGGTTTGCATCACTCAGAAAAGGCAGGATATAAATGTGTAGGGGTCGGGGGGGGGGGGGAAGGAACTCCACCAACCTCAGAATCCTATTCCTCCCATGAACCTCCCCAAATGCCCCCTCCTGTTTAAGAACTCCCGTGCTAATCACATGCTTCCTTTGATTGACACACTATGACCACTGGGCCAGGGATCGATATTGCAAAGATTTTCAGGAGGACAAAGATGACAGTGGGACTTTGGGCTGGTATTTATCATTCTCCACTAGACAATACTGGGGGTGGCCACCTTGGAGGGACTTCCAAGTTCCTGTGACATCTTGAGGAATAAAATTACAAGGCAACAATGGAAGGAGCCTTGCCAACATTCCTGTTCTTCATTCAGCAAGCTGGGATAAACATTATAGTGAAGGACTGCGACACTCATCCATCTTTTCAGCAGTAACAAGCCAGTGGGGGCAAAAAGAATTGTTCCAAGCGGGTCCATTTTTACTTGTCATCACAATAGCTTGTAACCTTTTGAACAGCTGGGGAAAGCCACTGCTGGGTAGGACAGTCAACCTTACAACCAAGATAGTGGTTCCTACATTCCTGACTTCTAAAACTGGATTGTAAGTGAGGCATCCAGAGTATTAAAATAGCCATGATGGGGGTCCCTCTGGTTCACATTGGCTTGTTGAAACCTGCCCCTCTGATGCAAGGAAATGTTTTAGCACTCCAGTTTTGCCTTGTATGGTGTCTCTCTTACTAGGAAAAGCACTAAAGCCACATAAAATATACATGGCAGTCATAAATTGCTGCTTGTGTCCCAAGTGGCTGCAATTCTGAACGCATGCTTCCTGCAAGGCATTGATAAAGATGTTGCTGTACTTTAAATTTTTTATGCAGAACAGCATCAGAGGTTTTTTTTTCTTTTTCTTTCGTGAAGTACAGGCCTGTGGCTTATGCTGGCTCAGCTTGTCTGAGTGTGGAAAGCTAAGCAGGGTCAGGCCTGGTTACTACTTGGATGGGAGACCCCTCCTCTAGTTTCCTGCATTGAGCAGGGGGTTGGACTCGATAGCCTTGTAGGCTCCTTCCAACTCTATGATCTATGAAAAAAGTAAATGCTGGGCACATTGCTCCTTCATTATCCCGCCAGATCTCATGAATAAGCAGAGCTGTGGATACTCCATGCTAAACAAAAAAAATAAAGTTCTATGGCCAGGCACCAAATTCTGCACCAAAAAAAGCACCAAACTGTGCAACCTCTATAAATACTGTAAATTGCATGACATGCATGATCTCGCTTGTTCCGCATAATTTTTTCGGAAACTGGTCTGGGTTTGCTTTTGGGTTTTTTGGTACATCCTCGTTCAGCTGCCCCGGAGATTTCACTGGCCATTGCCCACACATTTTCAAGCATATTGTTGCAGCCATAAGGGCTAGACATTCAGAAAGCCTGGGAATGTCCTATTCCCAGGAAGAGCACATCTTCCTGGTACTTATTTTGGGGGTTGTCAAGGTTCCACCTTGATCAGCTCCTTAAAGATATCTGCCTCTTTAAGAGCCCCTCCTGTATCAGGATGTCAATTCTCTGCCTTTTACCCTCTTTTCCCAGTAACATGGGATTAGGCCTTAGGCATGGTGCAAAAGACACTCCAACAACTGAATGGTAACAATAACTGTTTACTTTAGTAGATTTTGGTATATTAGATTCACAATAACTTAAGGTAATTATACAAATAGAGCTGTATTCTTTCAAAAAGTAGGTATAATAGAAATAAAAGAAATAATACTGCAGTTCTCTCTAACCTAGCTACTCTTTCACCTGTAGCCTTAATAGAGATTTCTTTTCAGCCTAGCCCTGGCTGTTCTGCATTCTTCAGTGATAGTCAGACTCTGCTTCTTGGTGCCTGCAGAACCTCTCCTCCACAGCTTCTCTCTCTCTCTCTGTGTGTCAGTGCCTGCAGCTCCAGATCCTCTCTCTCAATTTCGCTCTCTCCCACTGCTGTTTCTGCCTCCCCTTTATATACACTCTCACCAGGACTAGAAGGCTACAAACCTGTGACTTCAAACTGGGGAAATGAAACTTAACTCCATTAGGGGGGAAAAGAAACTTCTCTTACTGAAAAGGAAACATTAACTCCATGAGGGGAAAATGAAACTTGCGAATGCCCCCATCCCATCAGGAGATGTTTGGGCCTATAGGCTTCAAACTAACTCAAGCCTGTGTAGGCCTCAATCCTTCACAGGGATCAAACTGGATGTCCTCCGGGCAAGATGATTTGAACCCTGAAGCCCAGGTACACGTTGGGAGAATTCAGTCCACTGCCCAGCTACATGGTGACAAGGATTGCAAGCCCAGCACCCAGGCAGTAAGCTTATACAAGTGCACACTGTAAACATCTGGTAATGTGGGCAGCTGTTTCAAACTGTGGCAAAAGAGAAGACCTACAAAATGGTGGGTGGAGAGGATTGTGCTCTGGAGTTCTGGGACTGATTTGCAGTTCTCGTTGGTACAAGGCAAGCAGCCGACTCCTTGGTGGTGCTTGCACGCACAGTGTGTATTCTCTCACCAATCCCCCACCAAAACAGGGCTAAAACCATCTAACAGCCTAATACTATTCATGTTTACTCAGAAACAAGCCCCACTGTTTTAAATGGAACTTACACCTTTGTAGGGTTGGGCACGCAAGCAAAACTCAAACTTGTCCAAGTTCTCCAAATTCAGCCTCGAAGCTTGTTCTGTCTCGTGCACGTATCTGATTGCGAGCTTTGGTGTTTTTTTTTCCTTTTTGCATGGAAATTCATGTATATTTTCCAAATGTACAATCAAGTGTGCACATCTTTGAAATGCACACATTCTTCTCTCACTGATTAAAGCATCTTTGTGCACATTTTTCAAAAGTACACATTTTTCAAATGTACACACGCTGTCAAAACCAAATTTTTTGGATCTATGCAGATTGCCTTCAAGTCCGTCTTTATTGTGAAAGGTGCAAAGTGGATAAATCCTGATCAAAAACAAACTGAAACAAATTTCTCATACAGCTCTACAGCTTTGTAGGTGTGCACAGGATTGCAGCCTAAGTGCACCTTCTAACCTCTACACCAGTGTTCTCCAACCTTGGGTCCCCAGACGTTTTTGGCCTACAACTCCCAGCATGATTTAACAACCCATACGCAACCCGTGCTCTGGGTTGTCGTTATGTGTGAACCAAATCAATGTATTGGGTCCATACTTAGCTATACTCAGAGCTGACCCATTGAAATCAATGCAACTTGTTAGTCATGTCTAATTTAAGTCTTATTAATTTCACTTGGTCTACTCTTAAGTATGAATATGTCTGAATTCAATCCATTGTGTAGCATTTTTCAAGAATTCACCCTCGTTTTGAGTCTAGTCTTTTGCAGAGATCTGCGCCCCCATTCTGGCCCTGTTGAACTTGTTATATGGACAGATTGAGTGTGCTGGATAAGATAGGATGGGAAATGGTATTTTGTAGATATGCCACTGTTGGATGCCTTGCTCTCAGACCAGCTTGTGCCAATCTAAGTGGGTCTGCCCCATTGCTTTTTTGGTGGCCACTTTCTCTTCTCTCTCCTCTCTCTCTCTCTTTCTCCGGTTTGTCCCTCTTGTTTCCCCATTTTCCTACCTTTGTTCTTGGGTGACATTTTGCACACTATAATGCACACTGAGATTGCCAAGAGCTTTGTGGAAATTCGAGAATACCTTCATTAACAAGATACTGATTTTTCCAGAAGAAAACCTGGGAAGTGAACACATAAGCGTAGCTGGCTGGGGCATGCTGGGAGTTGTAGGCCAAAAACGTCTGGGGACCCAGGGTTGGAGAACACTGCTCTACACAATCTTTCCATTAAGACAGTATGATATAGCCAAACAGAACAGCAGAATTCTGGGGATAATTCCCCAGATATCTGGAGAAGGGCCAGAACTCAGAGGCAGAGCACACACTTTGCATGCAGAAGGTCCTGGTCCAGGTTCTATTCCTGGGATCTCCCTGGGCTGAGGGAAGATTCTTGCCTGGAGAGCCGCCAGACAGCACAGACAATCCTGTGCTCGATGGACCAATGGTCTCAGAATAAGGCAGCTTCCTATGTTTCTAGTCTTGGCAACTGCTCTTCAATGATGGCACCCTGTTTTCCCAGAACTGAGTCCAAGACAGAATCTGGGCATCTTTGGAAAGCATTTTAAAATCTTCCTATTTGGACTAGATTTTATTGTCTAGGTTCACGGCATTACTGGATAGTTTTATGTTTGACATAGTCCATTCCATTCTTTACTTTGTTCAGGTACAGTAGCCAGATCCTTGGGAGAGGGTGGGCTAAACATACATAAAATGGTGTAAATGGCTCCTCCACACACAGTTTCCCCCTCCCACTTTTCCTGGGTTCTCCCCCCCCCGCCCTCCCAGCTTTCACATCTCTATACATGCCAATCAACTACCTGAAAACCAGTCCAGTCAAAATGTCAAGAGCCTTCTTGCTAAGTAAATTAAGTTTGCCAGGAGCCAAGAATGCTCTAGAAATACATGCATTGTTTTGGGTAACAGTCACAGTTACTTCAAAATGGTATCAGTTACAAGAGCCTTTACATTCAGAAACAGGCTGAGAATGAGAGAAACTAAGCAGATAAAGGGAGCAAATTTCAGGTTGGCATTAGACAAATGTGAAGAGTGCAAAGCCAACATACTTTTGTTTCAGAAAGGTGGCATTCCCTGGGGCCCAGAACACACATCCGCTCTCTGTAAGAAATACTAGCAAGTAAGAAAGTCCAGCTTCAGAAATGAGGGCACCAGCTGTTTTCCCCTGGATATATCCCAAGACATGGTGGAAAAAAAGTGGTGCAGTCTACATCTCATTCTGGGTGGATTTGCTGATTATGTGTTCACTTCCCAGGTTTTCTTCTGGAAAAATCAGTATCTTGTTAATGAAGTACTCAATTTCCCACAAAGCTCTTTGCAATCTCAGTGTGCATTATGAGTGTGCAAAATGTCACCCAAGAACAAAGGTAGGAAAATGGGGAAACAAGAAGGGACAAACCGAGAGAGAGAGAGAGAGAGAGAGAGAGAGAGAGAGAGAGAAGTGCACCAAAAAGCAATGGGGCAGACCCACTTATGATTGGCAGCAGCTGGTCTGAGAGCAAGGCATCCAACAGTGGCATATCTACAAAATACCATTTCCCATCCTATCTTATCCAGCACACTCAATCTGTCCATATAACAAGTTCAACAGGGCCAGAATGGGGGCGCAGATCTCTGCAAAAGACTAGACTCAAAACGAGGAGTGAATTCTTGAAAAATGCTACACAATGGATTGAATTCAGACATATTCATACTTAAGAGTAGACCAAGTGAAATTAATAAGACTTAAATTAGACATGACTAACAAGTTGCATTGATTTCAATGGGTCAGCTCTGAGTATAGCTAAGTATGGACCCAATACATTGATTTGGTTCACACATAACGACAACCCAGAGCACGGGTTGCGTATGGGTTGTTAAATCATGGATTGTTGTTGAATTGTGGGTTGTTGTTAAGTGTGAGCCCAGCACTAATGGTATAACAATGGGTTGTTAACCATGAACAACCCAGAGTTCACAACCTAACAACAAACCATGGGTTCTCTTCCTGCGTTTTTTATGGTTGACAACTCATAGTTAAACCACAGTGCAGGGTTTGCATGTAACGACAACCCACAATTCAACAACAACCCACAATTCAATGACAACCTATACTCAACCTGTACTCTGGGTTGTCATTACATGTGAACGAGGTCATATTCTAGGTTGTCGTTATATATGAGGAGGCCTTTGTTTCTACTTGCACCAACAGAAGGACAGACAAATGGCATGCCAAAGTTCCACAGTAAGGTTGAGGGGAATTTTCCTTGGGCAGTCAGACATTGGCTTCATGCTGTTGCGCAAGTACTCCATGGGATCTGCAACATAAGACACCTTCAAGCTGAAGCCAAAACAAGGACCCAAGCAACAAACAAGGGATCCAGACAGCAGATTGGGGTAATTACTGGTGCAACTTTGCTGCTGCCACTGGCATGGGGCTAGACTGGTATTGGCACATGCCACATCATCCTTTGCCAAAGTACCTCATAAGTCCTTCCTTTAGCATTTGACAGAAGTGGGAAGTGCAAACCCAGCAAGATATAAAGAACTTCCACTATAATCTATGGGACCGAAACATATGTAATCAAGGGACAATCATCAAGTTCTATGGGATTCTGATATTCTGGGATACAGAGACTTTGGTACGTCCATTTTTACACAGGCACTTCCACCGCCCTCAAGCTGATGCAATAGAATCAATAACAGAAGCTCAAGCATATTACCCTTATAATCCTTAAAGCCTCAGGAAGGACCACAGAGCATTACTCTGGGCAAGAGGCACTGACTTCCCCTTGGGCAGGCTGCTCATTACGAAAAGCTGGGAGAAGTAATGGGAAAGGAGGGGCATGGACCCTTTCACAAGAACTATTGTCACAAAGGGACATGTGCATTTTTGGATAGCCTGACTTGGCACTGCACAGTGAGAAGCTGTAAAACCTCCTTCTACTTGTCAGACTGGGGGTGCGTACTGCTTCAGCGAAACCCCAGAATAATTGCTAATAGCAATGTAAAGGTCACTGTCACACCAGTGACATACCTTTTCCTACCAAGCAGATAATGACACCAACATCGGTATGACAGACCCTTTGGCCTCACACACAGTTTCTAACCAGTGTTATGCCACTGGTGTTACGGATGACCTGGTGAAATGGATACATGAACAAGTATACAGCAAGTATAACTACTGTTGAATTTACACTACATGGTAAGGAAGGGAATAGCATCTGGATCCATTTTAGTTGGGGTTCAGGCCGGGTTTTGGCACAGAAGTAGCCTTGGTTGCCCTGTATGATGATCTATGTCAAGAGATAGATAGGGGGAGTGTGATCCTGTTGATTCTCCTTGATCTCTTGGCGAATTTCGATACCATTGACCATGGTTTCCTTCTGGGACAATTGTGTAAGTTAGGAGTAGAAGATACACCTCCAGAAGGTGGTGTTTGGGGAATATTGCTTGGCCCCGTGGATTCTCCCATTCTATTTAACATCTACATGAAACCATTGAGCACAGTCATCCAGAGTTTTGAAGTGTGTTGTCATCAGTATGCTTATGACACGGAGCTCTATTTCTCGTTTTCATCTTTATCAGGTAAGGCTGTGGGTGTGCAAGATCAGTGCCTGGCTGTGACAATGGATTGGATGAGGACTAAGAAACTGAAACTCAATCCAGACAAGACCAAGATGCAGTTAGTGGGTGGTTCTTCTGACCAGATAGAGGGTGTTCAACTTGTTCTGGATAGGGTTACACTCCCCTGAAAGAGCAGGTGTGTAGCTTGGGGGTTCTCCTTGAGCCATCTTTATCACTTGAGGCTGAAGTGGCAGAATCTGGGCATCAGTAGCACCGAGTGCCTTCTACTAGCTTCAGCTGGTGGCCCAGCTATGCCCCTATCTTGACAGGGATAACCTAGCTTCAGTTGTCTATGCTCTAGTAACCTTCAACTTAGATTACTCTATGCAATGCACTCTATGTTGGGCTCCCTTTGAAAATGGTTCAGAAGCTGCAACTTGTGCAAAATATGGCAGCCAAATTAATAACAGGGACCAGATGGTCTGAATATATAACACCAATTCTGGCCCACTTGCACTGGCTGCCTATATGTTTCCAAGCCGGTTTTGACCTATAAAGCCTTACATGGCTCAGGACCGCAATACCTGATGGAGCACCTCTGCTGGTATACTACACTCATCATCTAAGGCCCTCCTCCAGGTGCCTCCTCTGAGGAAGGCTCAGAAGGTGGCAACAAGGGAGAGGGCCTTCTTGGTGGTGGCCCCCCGATTTTGGAAGCCAACATTGTTATCTTTTTGTTGCCAGGTAAATACCGTCCTCTACTCTATTCTTCCTCTACCCTGCTCTACTCTACTAGCATATGGTGAGGTTTTTAATTTGGGTCCTGGATTTCTTATTGTTGATTGCTAAAATTGCTAGAGGTGTGTGTGTGTGTGTGTGTGTGTGTGTGTGTGTGTGTCCCCTATCTGTTCATGTTTGTATGTAAATATTTTTATAGTACGGTATGTACAATATGTATTTTTAAAGTTTTTAATATTTGTAAACTGCTCAGAGCTTCAGCTATTGGGCAGTATAGAAATGTAATGAATGAAATGAATCATGGAAGCATCCTAAAATTCCTACAAAAGCTTCTCATTCCCTTCTGTGTCCAGTACAAACTCACTATCCAGACTTCATTATATCATTCTGCTCTCATTTCCTAGATATATCCCTGCTTGTGATCTTTGTTCATCCAACTCCATGATCTGAATGCCTCCTGAGGTCTTAAATGATGTTTTTGCCCATTCTCCCTTGCTGCTCCCTTTGTCAAGAACTTCTCCCAATGCTACCTCCCCATCTCTTCCTAGAAACCCATCTTCAAAACTCATCTTTTTTTAGTGCAGAGGTAAGCATTGCGGTACCTTCCAGATGTTTTGGATTACGAGTCCCATATGCCCGAGCCAGCATGGCCAATGGTCTGAGATTCTGGGAGTTGTAGTCCAAAACATCTGGCAGGGACCAGGTTGTCTACCCCTGCTTTAGTGTAACCCCTCATCCCCAACTGAAGTGATGCCCAAATCCATGCAAGTGTAAATTGTACAGGCCTGTGGCTTACGCCGGCTCAGCTTGTCTGAGCGTGGAAAGCTAAGCAGGGTCAAGACTGGTTATTACTTGGATGGGAGACCCCTCCTCTAGTTTCCTGCATTGAGCAGGGGGTTGGACTCGATAGCCTTGTAGGCTCCTTCCAACTCTATGATCTATGAAATCTATGAAATCTATGAAATTTGCTCACATCCATCCCTGGTCACTCTTGGCCCTGCCTTGCCTCTCTTCCTTCCCTTCCCCCATGTGTTGTCTCCCTCACTCTCAAAAGTTTAAATTGTAAGTTCTTCAAGGCAAAGATGTATCTTTTTGCTTGCATTACTCTGTAAAGCATTATGTATTTTGATGGTGTTCTATTAATAATAGGTATAAACTCACACAACTAATTGACATTGATGTTCTATATGTTCTAGCCTTTAAATGGAACTGACCATTACATGTACATGTGCAAACATGTGCGCACACACACACATGGCAGTTTTCGCATGTAATGGGCAATTCTGCTTAAGGGCTATGACATATATACCACCACTGGCATTCACTTTGGTACAAGGAAGCACCCACAGTTACCAATGCAATTACTGGTGGTACTTTCCCCCCCTGAGCTTCAGGTGGAATTATATTTTTTTTAGCATCTTCCTTTGGAAGTATACCCCCCCCCCCACTCCCATGAAGACAAAATGGTTCTCTATTTCCCTACCTGTATGGGACAGTTGGCCATCTTCATTTCAGACATTAGGCCCAGGAGAGACCCTTACCTGCCTTGTGAAAAGACCTGTTAATTTAACAGCTTCTCAGAAAGCTCATTTAGATCACCTGACTAACACACAACATCCCAGCTCTTCCTGGACATATTTAGTCTCACAAAGGTCTCAACCTGCTGCTTCCCCAAATGGTCCTGCTAATATGAATCGTGTTTTCATCACCATAATCAAAGGCCCCCACTGCAGGCCTCTCCTCTGCCCCCAGCTCCCTGCACAAGGTTTCTTCCCATCAATTATTGAGGTGGATGATTTATTTAAAGGAGCGATTCCGAGCGCCTTGATGCATGCAGCATTTGGCAAGGAAACTGCTATGGGGTCTAGAGCCATTTGCAGACACGTATGGCTTTAAAATAATATCTGCAGTGCAGCTCATAAGATGACTGGAGCAAACCTGCTTGCACAGACAAAACGGCAAGAAAAGGTGGATGCAAGGGTGGGAGTCAAGGAGAAGAAAGCAAAGCTGCCACAGCACCTGACTCTCCCCCACGTGAAAACTTAAAAACAATCTGAAACTACACTCACTCTCAAACTGAAGAAAATAAATGGAGAACTGGATTGCATGCACTAATCCCAACAAAGTATACTCTCCATGTTAGTATAATACAGTTTGTGAAGGCTGAGGAAGTTAAGGTTCTGGCTCAGCTTGTCTGAGTGTGGAAAGCTAAGCAGGGTCAGGCCTGGTTATTACCGTACTTGGATTTTCATAGAGGATTTCATAGATCATAGAGTTGGAAGGAGCCTACAAGGCTATAGAGTCCAACCCCCTGCTCAATGCAGGAAACTAGAGGAGGGCTCTCCCATCCAAGTAACAACCAGGCTTGACCCTGCTTAACTTTCCATGCTCAGACAAGCTGAGCCAGCATAAGCCACATGCCGAGACCCTTCCTCAAGTTTCCTGTATTGAGCAGGGGGTTGGACTCGATAGCCTTGTAGGCTCCTTCCAACTCTATGATCTCCTTCCAAATCTATGAAACCTCCCCCCACCCCACCCCAAAATTGGTCACACATTTTCCAGTAAACATTTCCCTCCATGCTGTGTTTGTTTAGTGTAGCCTTGCCCCACATGGTGCTCCCCAGAAGGTTAGGACTTCAACTACCATTAGCCCCAGCCAACATGGCCTGTGGTCAGGAATGCTGGGAGTTGTAGTCCAAAACACCTGGAGGGCACCAGGTTGGGGAAGGGTGATATAGTAAATGAGTGCTATGGGGGGGAAAGGCTCTTTACACAATCTTTTCTATGTAACCCTATTCAGCATTTTTTCATATATTCGTATATTCCACACCTCACAGGATCCTAGGCAACGAATGTTGCTTAGCATGCCACAAAATTCCAATACCGTGCAACAACAATCTACATATCTCAGAGACAAGACAAACCATGGGCCAATCTCAGATTCAACAAACTGTTTGTTTAGCAATAGCCCATTTATTCTGTGATTAATGGCGTAATCCTATGCATGTTTAGACAGAACAAAGTCCTACAACTCCCAGGATTCCCCAGCCAGCCAGTAGGACATTTTTCTGTCTAAACATGCATAAGATTGTGCCTCAAGTGTGCTACCTGGGACAGCACATGAAGAGACCTTATTGAGTCTGACCATTGATCCATCTGATACCTTGGAAGACAGCTATTGAGCAAGTGACTCTGTTTTTCTATCCATGCCCAATTTCTCCATTTCCCAGTGAACCATCAACCAACCATACTACTTGCAAGTACCACACAAATAGGCTTGAAGAACTAGCAAGCACATATAAGACCAAAAAGATTGTCTCCTCCCATACATACGGTACCTTCCCAGACCCTAAGATTCTCCTCAGCAGCCCTTCTCCGGGAGCCCCCACCAAAGGAAGTGAGGTGGGTGACTACTGAGAAGAGGGCCTTTTCTGTTGTGGCACCCTGGTTGTGGAATGAGGTCCCCAGAGAAGCTTGCCTGGCATCTATGTTGTGGTCTTTTCAGCACAAGGTGAAGACCTTATTTTCCCAGGCATTTTAGTCTTTCAGTTTCTGTTCTTTTAAATTTGTTACTGTATTTTAAATCTTTGCACTGCTGCTAGGTTTTTATTTTATACTATTGGCACTGAGTCTTTGCCAACTTTGCCTCGAATAGAGTAAAGCAGCTGCTTAGAGGGGGAAAAAAAACCTGTTTCTACTCCAAGCGGCGGGATAGAAGTAATATTTCACAGATGTCCTTTCCCTGCTGGTATCCACTATATAAAACATCATTTGGATTGGAGAACTATTTTGTAACTGTTACTGTGACCCCTTTAAGAAAATCATTTACAGCTTTGCATTTTCAGTGTATGCCTTCAGCCTTTTTGGAAGGGAGATTTATATCTCCTAATATAAATATAAATTTGTATCTCCCAATATAAATATAAATACATCCCAATCCCCCAAAGAGTTTGTATCTGTGAATCTGGGGAGGTTGAGGATGTTTTTCATTACCTCCTAAGTTGTCCGTTATATGAGCATCCCAGACTTAAATTTCTTGCTCATATCTTTCAATATTTGTCAAATATTTGTCAAATAGACCACCCTTGGCTCAGATATGCATATTGCTTGCAGTTAATGATGTATACACCTACAACCAATTAGCAAAATTTGCCTTGGTAGCAAAGAAAATACGAAGTATCAAGAGACGTAGGGAAGTGAGATGTTATTTTATGTTATATTGTGTTTTACTGTTTTACTGTTGATACATTGTTGATACATTGCAGCAGCCTATACGGTTTTACGCAATAAAGTCGGACAACTATTTATTTTATACTGTAGTTTTAAACTTTTAGATTGTATTTTATCAAGCTGTATTTTATGGTTTTAATTGTTGTGAATTGCCCAGAGAGCATCAGCTATTGGGCAGCACAGAAATTAAATAAATAAAAATAAGATGTTGAGATTTGAAGTGAAAGGTCTCAGATTGAAATGGGACAAGTAAAGAAAAGTGGGGACAGTTGGCCTAGAGCAGGGATGGGGGAAAGTGTGGCCCTCCAGATGTTGTTGGACTACAACAACCATCAACTGTCACCATTGGCAATGGAGGCTAGGACTGGCAATTGTGACTCCCATCATCATCTGTAGGGCTGCACATTCCCCACCCTAAGCCTACAGGGTACAATTCTTGTTTGGGGCTCTCAGTCCCAGAGAAGCCCTTGCTTGTGAAAGAAGGCATAACATACGCTGGGGAGGTAGGCTACAGTTCACACATACAGTGGCTATTGTGCACACGAGTCCCGCAAAAATCCCTGGAAGAGGCAGCTAGCTGAAAGTTCTTTGCATGAGATCCTGGACAGTTGTTTCTCTTCAGTGTCCACAGTAGTGGGCTGGTATGATTCAGCACAAGATTAAATCATTATAGTTATATTTTTTGCAGTGCATGTATTTTATTCCCTTTTTTTATCTTACGTGTAACTGCTAGGTGCTGCCCCCCCCCCCATTTTGCTGATTCAGCATAAGGGAGCTCCTGCTGCATTCTATCTTAATGTACAGCTCATCGCACAAATCTTGGTGATCTGCTGCATTAAGATCCAGGCCCCTTCACCCCCTTTGATGCCCCTCTTAAAAGATCTGAAGTAGAGAACTCTAACTCTCCTCTCCCAAAGACCAATCCTACCGTGCTTTAGATGACAATTAGGACTGTGATTCGACTAGCAGGAGTTCCCTCCAAAGTCAAGGAGGGCTTTCCTGCTGCAATTTCTGGGAAAAGCTCTTCGCCTAAAAGTATCCCTGTTTACTCCCTGTCTATATTCTCTCAAACAGCTGCTAATTTGTACATACCGGTACTCTCTGCAACTAGATCTGCCATTTCCCCAAGTGGAGAGAAAGTGTTTGTGTTTTATATTCAATTTGAAATGCAAAATTCTCATCACATTGAACCATTAATATTTGACCACAAATGTTGTTGTCTTCATTAAAAAGAGAGAGAAAAGGTGTGTGTGGGCTATGTAACTTTCAACTGCCTTCATTTTCAAGGCACGAATATGAGAGGAAGCCCATGCTTCAGACAGAATCACACCACTTCCCAGAGCTGCTGGAGGAAACCCTACCTCTCTCCAAGACCAATTACTCCAATAAATGGTCAAGAACAAGATCTGAAAAGTTCACAAGCAAGTAGCAATTAAGAAGTAGATGTAGCTGAATAGACTGAACTGTGACTACCGATTTAATTACTACTCCCTTCTTGTTAGACAGTGCCTATCCCAGACATTTGGAACAATGAAATCAGCATGATCAGACCACTCTTCCTAGCGGACAGGGGGGGGAAAATCTTATTTATTTGAGAAAGATCAAAGAATGGAGAGGAAAGGAGGCAGTGCAATTAAAGTAACAACCCTACAGGAAGAAAACATCTTTCAACTGTATTTATTTATTAAATTTCATAAACAGCTCATAGACAGACAAAGGGTTTGCACAATTGCCATACTTCGTCATGGCTTATTTAAGCCATGACAAGCTATGGCACCATCCTGAAAATTCAAGCTGCAACTGCAGCTTGTCATATCATCTGCACCCGGTGGGGGTGCGTTATGCAAAGGTTGAACAACCCTAGCATAACCCTAAAACTGGCCATGGGTTCTATGAGGGTTAAACAACCCTCAAGAACCCACCACCACCAGGTTTGGATAACACAACAAGTTGCAGTGGTGGCTTGAATCTTAAAAATTACTGCCCGCACGTGCCGCAGCCAACCATGGCTTAAATAAGCCATGATGTGCTCTTTGATCGTGAAAACAGGACTATTATCTCTCTAGGCACAAATAAAGTCCACTCTACACCGGGCAGCATGAAGCTCTCCCAGCTGCAGTCAATCAGCAAGTATCAACAGGATTACATTACATGAAGGGATCCCCAACATGGAGCCCGCGGGCACCTTGATTGTTTGGTTTATATATGTACATGGATTTGTATAAAAAGCATACAACATAGGGCTTCAACAAAAGTGGACCAAATATCCAAATAAGTATCCATTTGAAGGTAGCATCTATATGCTACCTGTTCAAATATTGAAAGTGTTGTAAGGTCCTCAATCACCTCAAGAGGAGGTGAATGTTTATCCTTCCAATGTTGTAATATCAGTCTTTCAGCTGTCAAAAGGGTGCAGAGAATCCATTTACACTGACCATTTGTTAATTTCCATGAAGCAGGTAAATAGTTTAAAAGAGCATGTCTATTGGTGAATATTAAAGACTGTTCCAGTACAAAATTTATCTGTGTAATAACCTCCACCCAAAAAAAGGCAACTACAGGACATTGCCAAAACATATGTTTAAAAGAAGCATTAACTGTATCGCACCACCAGCAATTAGCTGAATTAGACAATCCTTTATTAAAGAGATGTTGCAGTGTCCAACAGATATGAAACAAAAGTTTTTGCTGAATAAGATGCAGCCCAAGATCCATAGGCATGGCAGGTAGATGCCAAAGCAGCAATCCACTGATTAGGCATTTTGTGGTGGTGCCCACAGCACTTTTCAAATTCCCAAATGTGTCCATGGGACCAAAAAGGTTGGGGACCTCTGCTATACACAAAGACCCTAAGAGCTCTTGCTAATAGCTAATAGGCAAGACGAAGGTTGAATATTGTCCATCTTCCTTTCTAGTCATTGTAAGTATTAAAAACACAACAAAGTAGAATTACATTGACAATTAAAACCCAATGTAGATAAAATGTTCAATAAACATATACCAGCATAATTACATAAAACACAACATAGATCAGTCTTTCCTAACCTAGTGCCCTCCAGATGTTTCAGACTTCAACTTCTGTCAGCTCCAGCATGGTCAATGGTCAGAAATCGTGGGAATTGTACCCTTCATATATTTTGGACTACTAGACTGGGGAAGTCTGCATAGATGATAAAAACTAAAACAGCCAACAGAAATAGGAGAGCATTCCAAAGACCAGGAGCCACCACGGAGAAAGCCCTCTCTCTCATGTCTACCCTCTGAACTTCAGATTGAGGGGGGCACATGGAGAAGGGCCTACGAAGATGACCCAAGGTCACAGGTAGGTATCTATTAAATAGCTATGGCAATTTGTTTTTTCATTATATGTAGCATAATGTTTAACTTGTGGACCAGTATTGGAACTTGCAAGTCAACTGTAAAAATCTAGCTGGACAAATAGAGTCAGTCCAACTTCAAAAACAGATCTCAATGCTTTGCTAGCGTGTATAGAATGGGCGGGTTAACACGTCATGCTAAGTCACCTTGCAAATTAACCATGGTGGGTTGGTTGTTCGCTGAACAACCCACGGCGCACCTGACAGACGATCGGGCTCATCATGGTTTGTCCTCCCTCTCCTTCCCCCTTGGTCCTCCAGCCAGCATCCCAGTGTCCTTCATGGCAGAATCCATCTTGTCTCCCCCTCCCCGCTCCAATCGCTACCCCTTTTTGTTGGTTGACTCTCTTTTTTTTGGAGCCTCCAAAAAGCACAATTGGTGTCTTTTTAATTATTTTTTTGGTCCCTGAAAATTGCACTAATTTTTTTTTAAAAAAAATTGTTGGTCTTTCCCAGGTGCACAAGTGTGCACTTATGGCTATCCGATATGTGTAGTCTTGCCTGGTTAATTTCCTTGTCAGTTATAGCTCTCAAAGGGAGGGCAAGGCGAGACTGCATATTGGCTAATTTGCGCACAGTTGCCAGGGATCAAGTGCCTAGTTGCCAAGGTACACCAAAGGGGGGGGGAACATGACAATATCTCCCCCTTAGCAATGTAATCCTTTTGATTTTAAAGGTTGAACTGACAATTCACAGTACCCTCCACCTTTTCAACACTTCCCCAACTCTCCAGCTACTCCGGAAAGGGGAGATATTACCCCCCCCTTTCTTGGCTCCTTTTCGGAGCACGGTTACTGCAGAATTCTGAATACTGACCTATCCAGATGGTATGATGCAGATCAGGACACCAGAATCTGGAAAATATTAGATTCCTATCCAAAGCCAAATGTCCTCGGCAAGGAAGCCACCGACACAACCCAATTCCTCCCCAACAGTATGTGAGAGAATGTCATCAATGGGACCCCTAATGAAGTTCTGCTTTGTAGCGTACAGAATATTTAGGGCAACTTCACATGTTACAAAATTACTATGTGGAAGAGACTTTCATGTAGGAATGAACATTAAATCTGCATTGCAGACTGTAACCTGCAATGACTGTTCACACAGAATTTTGGTGCATGTACCGACTCATATTGCAGAGCTATAGTCCATTGCCCCCTTCCAGCATGTATACATGTATACTGAAAAACTGGCACGTATAATAAATAAGCCGGTTGCATGTTAATTCCTATACAGAGACATATCTGTAACTTGGAAGCTAAGCTACCTCAATACTCTCTACATGGGAAGCCATATGGAAGTTCCAATTGATGCATGGTGACCCACTCCTCACTGGAGGAAGGGTGGGGCAAAGATGCGTATCACACTAGTGCTGCAAAATTTCCAGCCAGGCTCATGTCAAGGTGTAGGCTTCGGCTTCTGAAAGCCCTAGACAGTTTGACAGCTACATTAGAGCTGTGGAACAACAAGAGTACAACAAAGCACAAGAAAGGTGAAAGTGAAGAGTAACTCTGTAAGGATAACAAGGGGTTTCTTGCTCCTCTCTAAGTATACTACAAACTTCTGTTACCTCTGCCACAGGTTGGGCTTAAAACACTTTAGGGAGCAACCCTATGGCCCTTAGACAGCATCTGAGGGGCCATAGGATATTTCGGATTCCCAGATCCGAGGTTGGAGACAGCACTCCAACTTTGGAGCTGGGAATTGGAGCTCCAAAACCTCCTCCCCCCTCGCAGCCGGCATGGAAAGAACTGTGCCGCCTGCTCTCTGAGGTCGAGAAAGTGACCTCGGAGAGGGGGGGATAGCAGGCATTCCAGTGGACGGGAGGGGAGGAGACTGGAAAGGCCAGGATACGAGCTATCCTGATACCTTTCCAGCCTCCTCCTCCCCTCCCCCTCCAAGACGCCACAGCTAGATGGGCAAAAAAGCCCATCTAGCGGAAAACAGAGGGCAATAAGACAGGGAGGCGCAGATCGCCTTCACTGCTCCTCCCGCTCTGCACTGGATGCCCATAAGCCTCCGAGTTCAGGGGCTTATGAGTATCCTGAAAGGACTATGCCCTTAAGAGGACTGCCAGAACTACAGAGCCACCTATCTAACAGGATACACTCAAATATCACATGACAAACCAAACTATGCAAGATGATGGAAATCACTATGCATAAAGTATTAATACATCCTATATCTAAATCACTGCAAATCAAAAAGCAACATGCAAGATGCAATTGTAATAACAGTGTCACAGTGCAGAATTCAAAACCAGGAAGCCTGCATGAGATGAAGGTTCATGAATGGAGCGAAACAGTAAGTATAACAGTATACCGTAATAGTAACTCCAGTCTTAACAGAACTAGCTGTATCAGTGTGCTAAGGTAAAAGTAGCAAGCATTAAAAGTAGCAAGCATTTAGTAAAAATTTGGTAAAAATGCTAAGCATAAGGTAAAAATACATGCCAAAGAAATTAACATGCTGTGCCCAATAAAATAAAATATAATATGCCAATCTGAAAAATGTTTCTTGAACTGCAATCTTCCCAGGGTATGGTCTGAAGGCACATGAGGCAGCCATTGCGCTGAAGTTAAGCAGGTCTGGGTCTGGTCAGTGCTTGGAGGGGAGACCACCTGGAAACTACATGTAGCCACCTTGAGTTCCATGATGGAAGATAGGTGGCATATAAATGTAATAATAAATAAATAAATAAATAAGTAAGTAAAATCTATCTTGTGGACATGTACCTGAGAGTAGCTTCTACTGGACTCAGTGGGTTTTAATTCTGAGTAAACATGCATATGATCAGGATTATTTACTGAAATTATTCCCAGCTTTCAATACTTACTACTACTACTACTTAAAAAAAAAAATGAATTCAGAAGATATTAGCATGGACTTCTATCACATACACATACACACATAGAGATAAATCAACACAGCTTCCTACATTTTGGACTCTCCTTGGGGGTGTGGCTATGGGGACAGTCATGATGAGTGCCAGCAGTTCAAAATGTACCACTATACCACTGCCGGTGGGAGCCCAATTCTCTTTGGAAACAAGGTGTGCAGGGATGCCTCCTGTCGCTCACTCTGCTTCCCTGCAGAATCAGGCTCCTGCCAGCCTGCCAAAGGAGTCTGATTCCGCTCAGGAAAAGGGTGTGCGGGGATGATTCTCCTCACGCAACCTGTTTCCCAGAAGAACCGATTCTGCTGGGGGGGTGGCAGAAGTAGCAGCGGAGCGGGGGAATGGGAGGGCAGATATCCACAGTGGGCCACACAGATGGCCTCCAAGGGCCCCTTGCGGCCCACAAGCGATATGTCACTGACCCCTGTTCTAAAGAATAAAAAGCAATTACAGGCAGGATTCTTGGAAACTACAATACAATGCCAGAGTCTGGATTCTGCTTGCACAGCAGATACATTCAAGAAAGAGGGTCTATGACCCCCCTGGCAAACCTGAAGTGCAGACTGAAGGGGCAGAATTGCAGCTTGAGATTGATAGGCAAATGGTCAAGGAGCACCTGATTACTCTGAACGAGTTTAAATCTCCAGGGCCTGATGAGCTGCATCCTAGAGTAATAAAGGAACTGGCAGAAGAACTCTCAGAACCACTGTCTATTATCTTTGAGAAATCATGGAGGACAGGTGAAGTGCCAGACGACTGGAGGAGGGCAAATGTTGTTCCCATCTTCAAAAAGGGCAAGAAGGAGGAACCTGGGAACTATAGGCCAGTCAGTCTGACATCAATCCCTGGGAAGATTTTTGAGCAGATTATAAAGAAGTCAGTCTGCAAGCACCTTGAAAACAATGCAGTGATTACTAGAAGCCAGCATGGATTTGTCAAGAACAAATCCTGTCAGACTAATCTGATCTCATTTTTTGATCGGGTAACCTCCCTTGTGGACTGTGGGAATGCTGTGGACATTATATACCTGGACTTCAGCAAAGCTTTCGACAAAGTGCCTCATGATATCCTGATTAGTAAGCTAGCTAAGAGTGGGCTAGATGGAACAACTATCAGGTGGATCCACAATTGGCTAAAGAATCGAACTCAAAGAGTGCTTATCAATGGTTCCTTCTCAAACTGGGGAGAGGTAACGAGCGGGGTACCACAGGGCTCGGTCCTGGGCCCGGTGCTCTTCAACATTTTTATTAATGACTTGGATCAGGAGGTACAGGGAATGCTTATCAAATTTGCAGATGACACAAAGTTGGGTGGAACAGCTAATACTCTGGAAGACAGAAACAAAATTCAAAGTGACCTCGATAGGCTGGAGCGCTGGGCCGAAAACAACAGAATGAAATTTAATAGGGATAAATGCCAAGTGCTGCACCTAGGGAGAGGAAACCAAATGCAGAGTTACAGAATGGGGGACACTTGGCTCAACAATACTACAAGTGAGAAGGATCTTGGAATTGTGGTAGATCACAAACTGAATATGAGCCAGCAATGCGATGTGGCTGCAAAGAAGGCAAATGCAATTTTGGGCTGTATTAATAGAAGTATAGCTTCCAAATCGCGGGAAGTGATAATTCCCCTTTACTCGGCACTGGTTAGGCCTCATCTTGAGTACTGCGTCCAGTTCTGGGCACCTCACTTTAAGAAGGACATAGACAAACTGGAGAGGGTTCAGAGGAGGGCAACAAGGATGATAAAGGGACTGGAAACAAGGCCCTATGAGGAGAGACTGAAAGAACTGGGCATGTTTAGCCTTCAGAAGAGGAGACTGAGGGGAGATATGATCGCACTCTTCCAGTATTTGAAGGGATGTCACACAGAGGAGGGTAAAGATCTCTTCTCGGTCATCCCAGTTTGCAGGACACGGAATAATGGGCTCAAGTTACAGGAACCTAGATTCCACCTAAACATCAGGAAAAATTTCCTGACTGTCAGAGCAATAAGACAATGGAATCAACTACCTAGGGAGGTGGTGGGCCTATCTTTCAGTCTACAGTCACTTGACCTAGATTCCTAAAGGGGGCTGGACTCGCAAAATAATGATTGCCCATCTTTCTACAGCCCCTGTGCTAAACTGGAGCAAAAGTGCCATGACCCCAAACCATTTCATGTAGCCAGGAGGAAATGTCTTCTACACTCTTGACAACTGGACGACAGGGTGGCGTTGTGCATTGGAGAGGAGAACCCCATTGACACATAGAAGTTAAGAAGTTCTGTCAACAAGGAAACAGGACTGAACAGAATAGCAGCCATGCAGAAACAAGGGAACAGGGGCTCAACAGCACAACAGTTATAGTTTTGCAGATGTGCTCATGTGCAAAGGGAACAAACTTTCACAGCAAAACAAAGCCTCTGGCAAAGGAGGGATTGGTATGGTATATTGGCTAGAAGGCAAAGTCTCAGGCAAACTGAGTTCCAGTCTCTTGAATGCTTTATAAATTATTTAGCAATTAGGATTAAAAAGAAAAAACAGCAGGAAAAGATTCCTCATGGAGAAGCAGAACTAGGAACTTAAATTCTAATGAGAAAATATGACTAATAATATACGTAGTACCCCACAGAAGCCAGAAGTTAGTGGCTGGCAAAGGTTTGGCTCCACCATTCTCAAACATTGACAGTAAACACTGCCTGCCTATGCCAACACATGTTTGCCAAAGTACATGTGGGCAGAAATCTCAGGTCAGACATGAAATGAGGAGAATGGTATTCAACAGGCATCTCAGCCCCAAGGACTCATTCATCAGGGATGAACACCACACCCACACAGTCTGTGGCTACTCATATTCTGCTGGACAAGGAAAGAACAAGGGAGAGGAGCTCTCTTCCCTCCTCGCCAAACACACATAGTGTTCTGCATTCAGATTTTAATTAATTATTTATTTCATTTCTACACAGCCCAATAGCCGAAGCTCTCTGGGCGGTTTTTTTCAAAACAAGACTTAAAACCGTAAAATACAATAACATAATACTGTGTAAAACATAATATAGAAACTTAAAAAATTAAAACAGAATAAAACTAGAATAAAAACCAAGGTAAAAGCCAGCTGCGTAGTAAAGATCTTAAAACATGCGAACACTTTTTTAAAAAAAATGGAGGGCCCTAGACAACATCGGAGGGGCCATAGGATAGTTCAGATTCCCAGATCCAAGGTTGGAGACAGCGCTCCGACACTGGAGATGGGAATCAGAGCTCTGACCCCCCCCCTGCCCCCTGGCAGCTGGCACGGAAACAACCACGCCAGCTGTTCTCCGAGGTTGGGAAAGGGATTGGTAAGAGGGGGTGTTGTGGGGGGCAGGGAGGGGAGGAGACTGGATAGGCAAGGATACAAGGTATCCTGCTCCAGCCTCCTTCCCTCCCACTCTGAGACACTCCAGCTAGATGGGTGAAAAAGCTCATTTAGTGGAAAATGCAGGGTGGGAGGACAGGGAGGCAAAGATCACTTCCGTCGCTCTGCCTAGGATGCCCGAAGGCCTCTGAGTTCAGGGCCTTATGGGCATGATGATAGGATTGTACCCTGAAGGACTAAAAAGCCTGGAAGAATAAAAAGGTCTTTACCTGATGCTGAAAGGATCACAACATAGGCACCAGGTGAACCACTCTGAGGAGGGCATTCCATAACCAGGGTGCCACCACTGAAAAGGCCCAATTCATTTGGCGGGGGCACCTGGAGAAAGACCTCTGAAGATAATATTAAGGTATCAAGCAATTATATATGGGAGGAGATGATCCTTCAAGTAACCTCAGCCAAGGCCATTCAAAGCTTGAAAAGTTAGTACCATCACTTTGAATTGAGCCTGGAAATGGGCTGGAAGCCAATGCAGATAACAAAACACTGGCATAATATGATCATATTAGCCAGTCCCTATTAACAATCTCTCTGCCCTATTTTGGACCAGCTGAAATTACAGGACTGATTTCAAAGGCAGCTCCACATATAGCGCTTTGCAGTAATGCAAACAAGAGGTTACCAGAGTATAGATAACTGTAGCTAGGCTATTCAGATATGGATGTAGCTGGTATATCAGCCTAAGCTGATAAAAGGTGCTCCGTGCCACCGAGTTCACCTGTGCCTCCAGTGACAATGCTGGATCCAAGAGCATCCCCAAACTATAAACCTGATCCTTTGGGGGGGGATGTAACCTGTTCTAGAACAGGTTGAACACAACTCAGCTGTGTAGACAAGCCACCCACTAACAGTACTTTCATCTTGTCTGTATTGAGTCTCAGTTTATTGGCCCTCATCCAGTCCATTACCACGCCCAGGCACTCATTCAGAACACCCCCTGCCTCATCTGGATTTGATGAAAAGGAGAGACAGAGCTGGCCATCATCCACATATTGAGGACACCTCAGTCCATATCTCCGGATAACCTCCCCATGCGGTTTCATGTAGATGCTGAACAGCATGGAGGATAACATTGAGCCTTTGGAAATCTCCTTGATAGGAAAGACCTCCCACCTGAGACCCTGACAGTGAGCAGAAACAAGGGATGGACGAACAGTCTGACCTGAACCTCCTATCTCGCCAGGAAGGGGTCCACTTATCCATGGTTAAGAAATCAGCAGTAGGTTGTGGGACTGCAGGCTCCCAGCCCCTCTGCTAAGCAAATCCCTACCTTAACTGTGATGGTCAAGCCAGTGTGGCATAGTGGCGAGAGTGTTGGACTGGGACTCAGGAGATCCGGGTTCTAGTCCCCGCTCGGCCATGAAAATTCACAGGGGTGACTTTGGGCCAGTCACTGACTCTCAGCCTAACCTACCTCACAGGGTTGTTGTGAGGATAAGATGGAGAGGAAGAGGTTTATGTAAGCCGTCTTGGGTTCCTTTCAAGAAAAAAGGCGGGGTATAAAATATCATAAATAATTAAATAAATAAATAAATATCTCAGCTGCAATATATTGAGACTAACCCAGATTTCTGCTTCACCAGGAATCCCAAAGAAGGGAGGATGGTTGCAAAGCTATTCTCAACAGTAGGTTGTTTATTACACTTTTCACCTCCATTTTCAACAGAAAAGGTCAGATGCAGATTTCCATGCAACTGCTGGCTGAAATTGCAATGCAGATTACCAATTTGCAATGCCATTACTGCCTTTATTCTCTGCATATCAGTGTGGTGGAGGGGGGAAATACTACCAGCCTTCCAGAAAGATGAATTTGTTGTTTGGAACACATACAACTTTAATGATGCGAATTATTTTTAACAGTCTCCTCTGCCTTCATCTCTCTATCCCTCTTTGTAGCCCAAGTGAACATCTAAATCTGCATATTTCAAAAGAGGGAAGTTCCAAGGCAATGCAAGAAGGAAAAAAACAATCTCTACTCCAATCCATAAGAGGGGGGGGGGAGAGGGAAAGAGAGGGAGAGTGTGTGTGAGAGAGAGAGGGGGGGGAGGAGGGAGGGAGGGAGGGAGGGAGAGGGAGAGGGAGGAGAGAGAGAGAGAGAGAGAGAGAGAGAGAGAGAGACTTGGCTCCCTGGTTCATTACTTGTTACAGGAGAGTTCCCTAACAAGCTGATAAGCTGAAGCAGATTTTGTGATGGCCAATGAAGAAGCATTCTCAGATCTAAGAAACGAGAGGGTTAAAATGCAAATAATACGTTTCTCTTTCTTGTGAGAGAGCAACCCTCGAGAAAGAAATATTCATCCAGCGCCTCCTTTTAGTCATAGCTCAGTGGAGCTGTCTGCTCAGTGCACAGTTGGAGCCTGGAAAACATACGATATAGGAGGCTTTTCTGAGGCAGAAAATACGTGGAGGCGGGAGGTAGGGGCGATGAAATATATTCAGTGTGTGCCATCACCATACACGCACATATTCTTCCTCATTTTAGCCAGAGTTCTCTATGGAAAAGATAACAAGATGGCTAAATGTCCCCACCTGAGAAAGCAATGAAAGCCTGACCTCCAAATAAAAAGATGGTGCTTATACAAGATGGCAATGTTCATTAAGATCTGAACAGACCCAATAAACCCCAGCTCAAATTGACAGCCTAGATCAGCCTTCCCCAAACTGGTGCCCTCCAGATGTGTTAGACTATGACTCCTGTCTGGCTGGGGATGATGGGAATTGCAGTCAAACACACAAGGTTGGGGAAGGCTGCCCTAGATAGCGCATCCCAAGCAGCACCAAGCATAAGCCATCTCACTATTGACTGTAGGAACAAGTGAAAGGTCGAAAGCCCTCTTCTCTCCGGTTCTATGAAAGACAAGTAGGAGGTGATTTTGAGAGAGGGCCACCACATTTTGCACATGAGGAGATGTGCTGCAGTAGAGAGATAGAAAGAGCCCATTCCAACAACCCATTTGCCATTGTGGCAGCGCACAGAGATGAAAATGGGTAAAGCACAATGGAGAACTGCCACCAATTCTGTTTCTTCCAGTTACATATTTTGCATCCGTACTCCAGAGTCATGATGACAAAGAAGTGCTACACACTTCCACCTTGAACACCAAAGCCTGCAAAGAATTTGTAGAGGGACACTTTTGCATCACTCAGGCCTCCAATCTATCAGATTCTCCTCCATTCTTCTTTCCCACAACTGCTACCTTTTAGGCCTGTAATCCCTGCTCTAGCAGCTAGACACTTCCTGCCCAACTCCTAGGAACAAAACCAAATTTTCTGACTCTCATTAAGAACATCAGAATTGCCATGCTTGCTCAAACTAGAAGTCTATCCAGCCTAGTCCTCTGCCTCAAATGATAGCCAACAGCAGAAGCTCACCATGGACAGGTACAATGTAATATTCTCATCCCATGGCAAAACACAGTTCAAAACACAGGGACCTCCTTGCCACTACACCAATCTCACAAATAGCAATTAAGAGTGAAGGGAGCTCATGCTCAGAGTGGTTCCCCCGATCAGACTTCTAGTAAAAGGTGTGTGCGGGGGGAAACAGAACAACAGAAGCTTGCCTTTCCATTGCAGCGCATCTCTTGTTCGATATTACCAAAAGTACACTCAAAGTAACCTTATTTATCCAGAATTACCAGCCAATTCAAACTATTCTAGTCACCACCTATCATCTCACCCTCCCAAACAGTCCCTATACATCTCCCACTCTGTCTCCAGCACCAGCCAAATTGCCTCATCAACTCACAGCAGCTGCTTCACAATACCTTTGCATCCCAAGCAGACCATGGGCCATCAGGTTATCTACCATGCATCCTATTTCCATGGAAAACATGTAAAACTCAGATTGATACTGCATAGTAAGTGGTTGGTGTTGGTTATTTTATTGTATTGTTATGTTTACTGTATATGTTATTTGTCCCGCCCTTTGGTATAAGGGGCGTTATAAATAAACGTTTTTATTATTATTATTATTGCAAATAAGGTAACTGAGGGGCAGCACAGTCCCTGTGCTGGGTAGTGCTGTCATGTGAATAGGCTCCAATACAGCCAAAGCTTCAGACCTGCCACTACAGAAACAAAACAAAAGGAATCTTGTTTCGAAGCAACCTATTTATATATTAAGAGGAATGGCACCAAAGTGATCCAGAATTGACAGACATATAGAAGTAAATAATGTTTGCTCCTTCCATTAGTACATATTTATATTACCGTAGTAATCTGTTAAAAACATAAGAAGAACTGTGCTGGATCAGACCAAAGGCCTACCTAGCGCAGCATTCTGTTCCCACAGTGACCAACCAGATGCAACAGCACCCTCCTGCTTGTGTTCCCAGCAAATGGTGTTCAGAGGCATAGTGTTATAACTCTCGTAGCAGAAAAGTTGTAGGGAAGAAGAATTCTGAAAACCCATGAACATTTTTTTTCAGATACACAAATCAGAAAACACACCAAAATACACTGGGATTTCAAATCTCACCGATTCTAAACAGAGTGGATTGATTTACAGTAATACCTTGGATTGCAAGTAACTTGGTTTGAAAGCGTTTTGCAAGACAAGCAAATTTTTAAATATTTATTTAATTTATTTTTTACTTGATATACAAGCGACGTCTTGCAATACAAGTACTGTAGTACGGCTTAAATTAAAAATCTCTGTACAAATTTTTTGGGGGGATTTCATTTTGATATAAGAGTGTTTTGGATTACAAGCACATTTCCGGAACGAATTATGCTCTCAATCCAAGGCATGACTGTAAATCAAGGCCATTTAAACCAATGATTTAAATGAGCAAGAAAAAAGGTTGATTTAAATGATGGATTTAAATCCATTTTCCCATTGAAACCTTTTTATATATTTCCTGAACAACAGTGGAAATCTGGCCACTAATTCATGTTTATTTACAAGTAAAGGCTCAACCCTATCGGGTTGACACCTGCTAGACGGAAGCCTCCGAACTCGGAGGCTTTGGAGTATCCTATGCTCTGCTGGGGCCGCTGCTGGCCTGCAGGGCAGGAGGAGTGATGGAAGCAATTTTCACCTCTCCATCCTCCTTTTAAAGTTCCCCCCCCCCTCTAGATGGGTATTTGAGCCTGTCTAGAGGAGCCACGCTGGTGGGGGCAGGCCTGGGGATGGAGAGGCCATAGGATGTTTTGTATCTGAGCCTCTCCTCTCCCTGCCCACCAGAACACCCCCTTTTTGACCTCTACAAGGTCCTCTGAGGATGCTTCTGAAACTTCAGAAAGCAGGCGCCATGGTCCTTTCTGTGGCAGCTGTGAGTGGGAGGAGAAGGGGGCGGGACTGGATTGTGTAGTTCCCCTCCCATAGTTGTAGCAGTGTCTACGGCTTTGGGGAACCCAATAAATCCTATGGTCCTGGGATGCTCTCCAGGGACCTAGGTTTTCTCTGTAAGTAAGGTATTAAAAAGTAAATTTTAAAGTAAACTTTACACTGTTTCATTCTTACAAGCAGACTTTGCATATTTTTGTCTCACTGCTTATATTTTGCATGCTTTCTTTCTTTTCTTTACCTATAGAAGGAATGTCATTAAAATTTCCAAACAGGGTCTTTCTTATGACCAGCACCCATGACAGTTTGAGGTTAACAGCACAATCCTATACATGTTTACTCAGAAATAAGTTCCACTGAGTACAGTGGAGTTTACTCCCAAGGTAAGTGTATATAGGATCGCAGCCCCAATATGGGAATACAGGAATATGCACACTGGACAGTTTTGCCTTCTCTTTTTCTTTCCAGTGTTGCTCCTTTTGCTTTACTCTGACTTTGAGCAGCCCTGTCCTCACAAAACCAAAGTAGCAAACAAAAACGATATGCCCATGACTGAGAGGTCAAAGCAAGGTTTGATCAGTTACTGAGCAAGGGGGAAAACATTTTTTAAAATACAATTTTTGGGGATTTTTTAAAGTATCAATTTTTATCCACCCTACTATATTGTCTTTTGGTTTTAACTATGCCTTGCTTGGCCCAACTCCACTACCACATAAGCACAGAACAAAAACAATCCTATCTAGCCTATGTCTTTGCACATGTAGTAGTCAGGGAAACTGAAAGCTCAGAACTTTGAAGAGCTGGTAATTAGGCTGGAAATGAATGCCCATATTTGATTGGTAGGTAACTTCACTTTTATGAGACTCTACGTTTAGGTTTTGTATGTTTATGATGATATTTAATTGTAGCTATGTTATTTTTTTAAGTGAGCGAGTCATTTAGAATTTTTTTAAATAAAAAGGAATCCGATTTAAATTTTTAAAATTATTTTTTAAAAATCACTGATTTTTATCCACCCTGGTTCTAAACCCATGTTATGATTTTAAAAATCTGAGTCATGGTTCTGAAACGCAGAAATAACTAAAACAGGACTTTTGACCACATCAGCTAGCTGGATGGTTCAGGGTGTCCATTCTTTCTATTTCTATTCTTCTCAAAATGTTAAGCCATTCCCCCCCCCCACCCCACCCCACCCCACCCTTTAAAACGACAAGCTGCCACACAAGAGAGAGTCAAAATATGGATGGCTTATGTGGATAAACTGGATCACTGTAATTAATTGCTGCTTATGTACTTGCACTTTAAAAGCAGCAACTCATGCTGAAAATTAGACAAAAGGCATACACAAACACATTAACACATCCAAGTCTGTCATCCACAGTGTGCACACAAATCTAATGTGAACTCAGTAAAAATATGTAATATGTACATGCAAACGAGTGGCATACTGCTGGCTCATGATCAACTTCTAGTGGGGGGGACAGGACGGCCTCAGAGCTTGTCAAAGTGGTACCTTGATTCATACAACAAGCAAGACAGATATAATAGCAACATATCACATAACTAATGTGACATGATCTTTCTGTATTGTACTGTTCCATCTCTCCCCATCAATCCTCTCCTGATCCAAGCCACCTCCCACTACAGTGTCTAATCTAGGTCATTTGTTCAGCAAATTGACTGCTATTATTCCTGTTGGCTCCAGGGCCCCATTGCCAGACCTCGCAACAGCAGAACCAAAGCCTCAAGCAGTCTCCCCATCAAGACACACACACACACACACACACACACATGCGTACACACACACACACACACACGCGTGCCCATGGCTAAATAGCCGTCTGCTTCCACAGTCAAGTCACTCACCAATAAAGGATTTGGTTTCTTAAGCTGAAGGATTGCTGAGAAAGGAAAATAAGCAAACCTCACCTCATTGTTTCAGGGGCACAGTCATTTTCCTGGGATTTGAAATGAACCATGCAATTTTTTGAGGGGGGTGGACTGGGCACCGCTTTTCGGCACACTTATCAAAAGCAGCCTGCACAGCAGGGCCACCACTGCTGCTGCAATTAAACCCAAAGCCTGACGTGATTAGGAGTCCTCAAGAAGGGTTGACTCAGCTAACAGGAAAGCAAGCTAGCAAAGGAACCACTGCACAGAGCTGAACTGCAATCTTCAGAGGAAGAGGAAGAACGAGGCATAAAAACATCCCTATTTATCGCAAGCTGTGGACACAGCTATTTCACTATCCATCACTCAAGGCTGCAGGCAAAACCAGTGTTCACAGCTGCCAACAGAAGGGATGTAAAGATGGTCCAGCTGCTAACAGAAGGGATGTAAAGATGGACACACGTCAAGTTGATAGATTGGCGGGAATGAGTGATGTATTGCCCATCTGGACTGTCTGCAAGCATGACAAAAGCAGGGCTGCTCAATGCATTTCCTATTTCCCCCATTAAAGCTGTCAGGAGAAGAATACAAATCAAACAAATAGGATGCAAAGCCCAGCAAGGCTGCCCCATGGGATAATATTTTTGTCTGGGTTACAACATTCCATGAAAGCCACACAGCTTCTCCCCACTCCACTGACCCTTCATTTTCCTTATCCCTCCATCCAAAATGCTGCATTTTTCATGGGTGGGGGAGGGGCCCCCTCTACATAGATTGCATGCTGAAAAATCTTTGAGAATTATACAATCACAATAAACCAAGTCAAGGCTTTGGATGTGGGCCCAGCCAGCACATCAGAGCCTGCACAGTGCAGCTCTCACTGCTCCAGACCAATCCAGGGACAGAAGAAAGATGCTTGCAGTGGCACTGCCCAAAAGCAAGATCCCATGTTTGCTGGAAAGGGGCTCAGTGGCGCTTGCTTCCAAAGCTGACTTGCTGAGCAAATGCCAGCATTGCCAGCTCCCCAGTTCTCACAAGTAAACCGGCCAGAAATCCTGAGATGAGCCTAGAAACTGAAAATCCCCCCCCCCCAAGAAAGAGCTGTGGTGGCATTTAACCCCCCCCCCCTCCCCACCCCATAGTGCAACTGAGTTTCACTCAATACGAAATGACTCCAGATGCCCCAGCAACCTGAACGAACCATTCCAAGAAGCAGGGGAGGGGGGAGGAGAGAGAGAGAGAGGAAAAGGGAATGTACTAATGGATTTCAATTTGCTTCTGGCACAGAGGGCAACCCAGGATGAGCAATAACTGGACCTCTTGAGGCAGAAACAACAGATTCGGTAGCTGCCTCAGCTATCTTTTTGAGCGTTGTTGTTTTAGGGTTCTGAGTTTTGGCTCCCAAGTCCGTGAATGCCATTACTACCCCTTTGCCAAACTTCTCAGGCTTTCCAGGGATTTTGGTTAACTTGCCTAACCTGTCCCTCCTCCTGCCGGCAGCTGCTTATCATAAAGACAAGGCAAGAGGCGAAAGACCTGGGCAGGTGATGGAATATACACAGCAAGAGTTTCCTGAATAGCTTACTCCGGGGACAAATCAACTAGAGGCCACCTGGCAAGCAGGCCCCTCGGCCCCTCAGGCCGAGTGCGGAAGGGTTTGGGCTGGCAGAAGGAAGCCCCTCCATTTCCTTACAGTACTGGTGGTAGCAGCTGCAGCAGCAGCAGCAGCAGCAGCAGCAGCAGGGCAGTGAGGAGCGAGCATCTCCTTGCTCGCAATGTAGCTACAGCGGCCTCTCACCGTGTGAACCATAAAGGAAGAGAAAGGCGGGAAGAAAATTGGAGGAGGGGGAAGTGTACAAGCTGTGACCAACAGAAAAGGGAAGCTCGGACAAACCAAAACATGTAATAGCGGGAGCTTAACACAACAGTCCTGCAAAGGAGCAGGCTAAGTGTACGTGCGGAGGGAGGGGGAACGACCTGCCCAGCTGCCCCATTTCTATGAAATCTATGAAATTTCTTCCCTCCCCCAACCCAAGGTGCACCAACGCCCGCTTAGGCAAAAATGGGCGTTCCAGACAGATGCGATGTAATTTTTCTCTTCCCCCCCCCCCCACGCGCCGCCTTACCTGCCCACGGTCTGGTTGGCGAGCTGCCGCATGCGGTTGAATTGCTTCTTCATGGTTGCGCCCTTGGCCGGAGAGCACAGCGGGGCGGGTGGGGAGATCGGTGGCTATCCCGGGGGAAGCGGTGGGGGGCGGGGGAGGAGGAGGAGGAGGAAGGCGGTTACATGGCCCTTCTTCTGCAAGGTAGGAGGTGGAGGAGGATTCTAGCACTGCACCAGCAGCAGCGGTAGCGGGAAAGAAGGAGGGGGGCAGCCCCCAGTCAGCAACATCGCAGCCTCCTGCATCCTCCGAGTGCGCAGCGCGTCACTTTCTCCTCTCTCCCTCTTTCTAAGCGCCGCCGCCGCGCCGCCGCCGCCGCCGAGCGAGCACGCCCGGCCCCGACTGATCAGCGCCGTGGGCTGGCCATGCTGCGCTTCGCCCCCGCTCACTCTCCCCGATCCGCGGCAATCCCGACTTCGCTGCGCTTCTGTAGGCTGGAAGAGAATCGGCGGCGGTAGACTCGGACTGCGGCTGCCCAGCCTGGGGCGCTGGGAGCTGTAGTCCCCTCCTATTCCGTCCGCCTCTTTCCTTCGTGCGAAGGGTGGCGGCGCTGCGGAGCAACTCATAGCGATTTCTCGTTTCATTCAGCGGGGAAGGGGGAGGGGAAGGGGGAGGAAAGAGAGAAGGGAGGCAGCGCCGAGCATCTGTGGCCTGATCCGGCCGAATCGACCTCAGCCCGAAAATAGCGAGCTCTTGGCTGGCAGAAAGGAGAGGTTTCATTCAGAGGTGGGGCTGCGAAAAACATGGTGATCCCCCCTCCCATTACTTGTTCCTCGTTTGCCCCCGTTTTCCCTAACCTCACCCGCCGCCGCCCCACCCCGCATCCAAAATTTTCCTAATTCGGCCACTGGGGACGTTAATTATGTGCAGCTGCCCAAGTAGGCAAACCTCGTGGGAAAGGGACAGAAAAACGGAAGGCTCAGAGTGTTTTATTGGCAACTGGGACCTAACCAACTTGATATTTGTAGTAGCACTGTTAGGTAATTTTAGACTGTAGACTTAATGGCTTTACGGGGGGGGGGTTCTTTAGATGGTAATTTGTGTTGCTTCAAAATGTGGTAAGCCAGCCTGGCTGCGGTTGGGTTTCTCCTGCTCATTTTGCTGGAGTTCTGCCCCAAAGCCCTGCCCTGACAGCATCACTAGATTTTCCTCCTGGTTTTGCCTTTTAACACTGTTGCTCTGCCAAAACAGCTACCCATCCCTAGAAAGCAGAGATGGCCTCAGACGTTTTAATGCCTGAGAGAGGTATGATGGCAAATCCAGTGTTTATTATATTAAACCATTGACACTTCCCTGCCCTTTAATGATACCCCAAAGCCTGCTGCCTGAGTCAGGCATCTCACCCCCACCCAGTGGTAGCTCCAGCCTTGCTTACATCTCACTATGACTAATCAAGGGTCCCCAACACCCACAGGTACCTCCAGTGACACCTGCACAGCTCTTCCCTCCTTGTCTCCTTCAATAACAACAACAACAACAATATGAAAAACATTAGGGTGCCAGGTTCTACTTCCTGTTTGTGAACTTGCTGCTGATCAGCTGTTCAGTGGGCAGGAAGAGAAAACAAGGCATAGGGGTAGTACTAGAGGAGGGAGAGAGAGCCAGGCTAGAGGTTAGGGGAGAAACAGTGAGCAAGGTAAAGAAGTGTGTGTGTGTGGGGGGGGGGAGAATTAGCTAGGCTGGAGGCTGGGAGTAGAGAGAAACAGCAAGATAAAGGGGTGAGTGGGAGAGAAAGAGGAAGGTTAGGAAGGGAGAGAAAGAAGAAGGCTAGGGAAGGGAGAGAAATAGTGAGGCTAGAGGCTGGTAGTGCAGAGAGGGGAAAGGTCTGTGGATGGAAGAAGATTGGGTGGGCCAGTAAGCAACTCTTTCCATTCCCCCCTCCCTCCCAGCCTCTAGCCTCACTATTTCTCTCCTCCCTCTTAAACTCTTTTTTGACTAGCCAGGCCCCCACAGCAGCCATTATGTGACTAGCCACATCCTTCATGGGAGCCATTTTGTAGTGGTGCCCACAGCAGTTTTTCAAATTCCCAAATGTGCCCACAGGTCCAAAAAGGTTGGGGACCCCTGATCTATATACATCTCTAGTGCCAATGCTCTTCTTTCTACCTGTCAATCCTTCCAGCATCATTGTAAAGAGGAGACCCAACCTCAGCAGTATGGTCAGTAAGGCATATATCCTCCTCCTGCTGATGGTGACCTCCAAACATTACACACTCTGAAATAGGGAGGGGCTGTGGCTGAGTTGGTAGAGCCCCTGCTTTGCATGCAGAAGGTCCCTAATTCAATCCCCAGCATCTCCAAGTAGGGGGGCTGGGAAAGAATCTCTGCCTGAAACCCAGGAGAGCCACTGCCAGTCAGTGTGACAATACTGGGCTAGATGGACCAATGGTCTGACTCAGGTAGCTTCCTGTTTTCCTAAACTGACTTTTAATCCTACCTCAGTCACTAATTTCATTGGGAGGAACAGGGTAAATCACTGTTTCAGCCTCAGTGGCCCATGTGTAAAATGGGCATAACAACATTCTATCTCGATTGTAAATATAAGGTAGGAATTGAAAAGTAATTAGGGTACTGATATTTAAACAATAGAAGATAGATTTTTCAAAAAACATTTAGGGTATACGGGTATATATTTTTGTTCACATAGGGAACAGTTCTTGCTTTCCAGATTCTGTCTCCCAAAAGGTTGCACGTGTTAAGTCAAATTGTCAAAATGTATCTGAAACAAAGGCTTAAACATTCCTATTAAAAATGTAGCATATACTCTTGTGCTTTCATAATCTGATAAATTGGGTGTGTGTACATGTGCCTTACAAACCCCATGGACACATAAGAAGCAATAAGCAAGCTGCATATTGTTGAGACAAAACATTGTCCTGATGCTTTGGTCTGGTGCAGCCCCTTCCTTTGTGTCTATTACTCCCCCAACTCTGTGGGAGTGGCAGGTCCCCCTCCCAGACCAGTAGTCCTAACTTCCCTATGCATAGTCACATAAGGTGCCTGGGGATCAATTTGAATTAACATTCCTAGGTGCTGTGAAAGCAAGAGCAAGGAACATTTATCCTCACACAATCCTAACCCATCCCCCTTTCCACCCCAGCAAAGCTAATGCAGCTTTGGCCACTGTAAGACCAAAAGACAGCACTTTCTGCTGCTGGGGGGCAAGGGGGGGGGGGAAGAGGGTTGAGACACAGCGCTTTTAATATAATATTAATCAGCAGGAAACTTCCAACTCCAATGCAGTGTAAGTAATTCTTTGAACTCTCAGAGCAAATAAGGAGGAGGGAGAAATGAGTTCTAACTTTCTGCAGCTGATCCTGGACAATAGAATCTGAATCTGGGTGTTGTTATCCCTGTGCCAGTTAGGCCTGCATCCACCAAACCTGTGTGGTGGTATTTACCAGTTTTCAGGTATTCATCATCAGGCGATCACTCGTGACCGAGTAAGATTGTCTTCAGGGATAAAAGGAGGAAATTCTAAAGAAGATTGTGTAGACTCTAGCGATGGGTCCGTAAGTGACTGTGGAGGCCAATTCTAGATCCACACAGCTTCCCACAGTGAGGACACAGGTTACCAGATAGAAGATGGTCCTGTAAAGGATTCATTTGACGTGCTTTTCGCTTAGCACGTTTCTCCCTTTCACCTTGCACTCGGGCTTCTTCAAAGTCCATGGAACCTTTGTGAAAGGCCAACCTCCATTTAGATCGTTCATGGGCCAGAGCTTCCCAGTTTTCGATGTTTATATTGCATTTTTTTAGATTAGCTGTATGAACATCTTTAAACCTCTTATATTGACCACCGATATTCCGCTTTCCATCCTTGAGTTGGGAGTAAAGTAACTGCTTTGGGAGACGGCAGTCAGGCATTCGAACAACATGACTGGTCCACTGAAGTTGGCGTTGAAGGATCATTTTTTCAATGCTAGTAGTCTTTGCTTCTTCCAGTACACTGACATTTGTTCGCCTATCTTCCCAAGTAATTTGCAGGATTTTCCGGAGGCAACGTTGATGAAACCTTTCAAGGAGGTGGAAGTGACGTTTATAGATAGTCCATGTTTCGCAGGCATACAATAAAGTTGGTAATACAATGGCTTCATAAACCAGTGTTTTGGTCTTCTTACAAATATCCCGATCCTCGAACACTCTATGTTTCATTCGAGAAAATGCGGCACTTGCGGAGCTCAGACGATGCTGGATTTCACTGTCGATGTTAGCTGTAACAGAAAGATAGCTGCCAAGATAGAGAAAATGATCGACATTTTCCAGTATTGTCCCGCCAAGCTGGATAGATGGCATCACCAAAGGATTGGCTTGCACTTGCTGATGAAGCACTTTGGTTTTTTTTGATGTTAAGTGAGAGACCAAGTTTTTCGTATGCTTCTGCAAAAGCATTTAGGATAGTTTGGAGATCATCCTCTGAATGTGCAGAGACCACATTATCATCAGCATACTGAAGTTCCACAACGGAGGTTGCAATTACCTTACTTTTTGCTTTCAGCCTGCTGAGATTAAAAAGCTTTCCATCTGTTCGATATATAATTCCCACACCGGTGGGAAGTTTCCCCTTGACAAGATGTAAAACCATGGCGATGAAAATGGCAAATAATGTTGGGGCGATAACACATCCCTGTTTAACACCTGATCCCACTTTAAATGGAGCACCATGAGAGCCGTTGTTGTCCAAAACCGTTGCCGTCATGTTGTCATGGAGAAGTCGCAAGATATTCACAAATTTATTGGGGCATCCAATTTTCATAAGGATAGTCCAGAGAGCTGTACGGTCTACAGTATCAAAGGCCTTAGCCAAATCGATAAATGCCATATAAAGGGGTTGATTTTGCTCCCGGCATTTTTCTTGATCAATGAAGCAGAACAAGGCCCAAGTCCAGCCCAAGATGAGGGCCCCAATGGAGCCACCTGATGTGTTATATTCTGAACAGACCCTTAGGGCAACAGAGGATTAAATTAGTTTCAGGCCCAATAATTACAGAGTTGCTTTTCCAAAGCATTAAAAAGCAGAATTTTTTTTCACAAACCCCAATGCATTTCAGCATCTCGCTAAGCAATCCTTTATTCTAACCATGTGGGGTAGGGAAGATACACTGCCGATTCGCTGTAATATCCTATATATGCCCAGTCAGGGAAGGGCGGGGGGAACACCCCACTAAGAAAATCCACCAAGGGTGCAGAAATAGCAGTGTCCATGTGGAAACATCACCAAAGCCCATCAATCAGGTTGTACCAGCAACAACGCCCACAGGCAGCCTACACAATGGGTGAGCACCCACCCTGCGAATAAGCTACACAGTGTGGGGGGTTGTTCATGGAACAACCCACAGTTGGGCTCACCATGGGTTGTTCCTCCTTGGTCCTCCACCCAGTATCACAGGGGGCTTGGCGGCTAAAATCGCCTTGTCTCTTCTTCCCCCTGCGATCACAAGCCCTTTTCCGCTTGCCACAGTTTTTTCCCCATTTCCCCCCTTTTCCCCTGAAGATTGCTTTTTGCAATCTCTGAGGTGACAGCCCCTCCAAAGTGCCCAAGCAGCACACTGGAGGGGCTGTGACTGGTTTGCCACCCCTTAAAAAAAAAAATCTTTTTAGCGCATGAAATTTGCACAGAACAGCTCGCGATTGGTGTGGGAGACACTAAGCCAGCGACAGTCGCTCCACCATGCCGCTTGGGCATCAGCAGCGGAAAGCATGGAAATTTGCATGAGAGACTTGTGGAAGCTCCTCAAGGTGGACTGGAAGTCTGTAAAGCAAGTCATAGTACCTACACCAACAAAAAACTACACACAAAGCTATTTGAAAAAGAAAGGATGTGTCATGTGCTTGTGTGCTTCACTCAGAAGGTCCATGGTTCAGTTTAAAAGAAAACTGTTTGTTATATGGCAAAGTTATCACTGACAAAGAACAGAAAAGGGGAGAGGGCTATTTCTTACTGAAGTCAGAACCATGCGAGACAGATAAACACTCAAAGAAATGTGTAACGCAAGAGGAGGTGCATGGAGTGCCCTCACCCAGACACATCTGCTTGGAAAATCAATTTGCCACTGCATGACAGCAGGCCCGACGGGGCTCTCAGGAGCACCCACTGTAGTGCTGCTGAGTGGGCAGCAGCTCCAGGAGAGCCGTGCCAGCCCCGCTGTCCCACTGTGGCAAATGCTACAGGGGGGAGAGTGGCCGGTGGGGCTCTCTAGAGCACCCGCCCACCTCACTGGAGTGAGGCAGTGGTGCTGGTGGTGGTCGCTCCTGGCAAGGGAGTGGGAGCATGTAGTTCACCACTCTCTGCCTCCTGAGGTGGAAGATTCCCCTCACCTCATGGGAGGGCTGGTCCTGCTGCTGTGAGTTTCAAATAGATTGCAAAGACAACCAAGGCCCGGATAGTCAATATACATGCAGACTGTGTATGCAGGCCCTCAGCCAGATTGATAAACGCACAGAGGAAGTACAAAATCTATAACACCTGACTCCACCCCAGATGTTAAGGATCAGTTGGATAAAATGGAACGTAATTTAATTCTATATTCTAAGGAAGTTAAAGCCATTAAGATTAAGAAGTTTAAGAGAGATGAATCTGATTATATTAATGAAATCATATATCTGTGGCTAAAACCAACCCTTCCCATAGAAGAAGAGTACGTTTTCAGGAAATTTCTAGTTTCCCTTCAGATGGTGAATCCAGTGATGATCAGGGAGGACCCTCTGATATCTCTGAACAAGAGGATCCCCCAGAGGAAACATCTTCTTTTTTGCCCCATTAATGCGCAGATCCGCAAGAACCAATCGCTTCAGATCAGGGGTCCGAAATAGACCAATTTAGTGGTCAATTTATCTTCATATTCTTTGAATGATGATGAAGTCAGACTATTGAATAAAGGCTTGTCTGTTGTATCTACTCCATGATACAATGCATTATGGACACAAATAGATCTTTTAAACTCACCAGATTGTTCAAATTGAAAGACTTTTTTGGAGATTCGCCACCTCCTACTCATGAGATTTTTAGATCTAAACTAAGTTTATTCCTTTAATTAACAACCCTAAATCACTACATTTGAAAAGGTGGTATTGAGGGACATTGAAAAAATAGAACATCAAAATACTAATTATTGACACAATCTATCCCATAGGAATACACAGGCTTTGAATTATTAGCTATGAATAAGGATATTATCATTAAACCAGCTGACAAGGGGGGCACTGTTGTAATATTAAATTGTGCAGATTATTTTCATGAGGTATTACGTCAATTGGATGATCCTAAGAATTATAAATGTATAAGTCAGGATCCCACTAAACTTAGCCAGTTTATAATTCAAACTGTAGTTCAAGAGGCCATTTGTTTAGGATGTATTGATTCAGAGACTGGGAGATTCCTAATAAAGGAGTCCTCAAGAATTCCTGTTTTCTATATCTTACCTAAAATCCATAAGGAAGGCTTTCTACCACGAGGAAGACCCATAGTTTCAGATTCCAGGTCTATTCTGGTACCTATAGCCCAGTTTTTAGATACTTTTAAATTACCTTTTGTGACACAATCTCAGTCTTACATCAGGGACACTGCCCATTTTATACAACAAATAGAAGGATTAAAAACAGATATACATATTTCATTGATCCCCATGGATATTCATTCCCTTTACACTTCTATCCCTCATGAGGGGGCAAGAAGAGTTATCGAATTTGTACTCAATACATGTGGATCACTGGCCCCACCCACACATTTTTTGTTGGATCTGTTAGATATAATTCTAGAGAAAAATTATTTTTGTTCTGACAATTGTTTTTTCTATCAGATCCAGGAAGTAGCAATGGGATAGCCCAGTGGCACCCAGTGTAGCAAATTTATTTAGGAAATACATGAGATATTATGGGAGATTTATTGATGAGATTTTTATTGTTTTCACTCAAAAGTTGTGTATCATTGACTTTTTCAAATGGGTAGACTCCATTAGTGAATACATCAAATTTTCTTGTCATTGTGATTCCACGAGTATTTCATTTTTGGATATTTTGGTTTATATTGATTCATCTGTGTAAAATGTTTTTCTAAATCTACGGACAGAAATTCATTTCTTCATTATTCTAGCCACCATCCAAAAGATTTAAGAGACAACGTGCCATTTGGACAGTTTCTTCGACTCAAGAGAAATTGTTCTAAGGAGACTACATATAGAGAAGAAGCTAATAAGTTTTCAAGGGAGCTCTGCTTGAGCGGTTTCCCAGACCATGTCATCAGCAAGTCCAAACACAGGACTGATCAGACAACAAGATCTTTATTTAAACTTCGACATGGTTGTGAAATACACAGATTATTCTGGTCTATTGAATTTAATAATCTATCAAATAATATTAGACACATCATACATAAACACTGGCATATTGTACAGGATATAACAGGGTGCTCTTCTCCCCCTATGGTGGGATTCTGAAGAACCTCAAATTTATCAGATAGATTAGTTCATTCTGATGTGAGGAGTGGCATTTTCCACCTACAGTATACTATAAATGTGGACACTGTTCATATTATGTTTGGAAATTAAATAATTTTACAATCCATATGACCAAAACTTATTTACTTTGAGATCATTCACAACTTGTGGTACCTCCTTTGTAACATATGGCATTCTGTGTCCATGTCCTAAACTTTATATTGGACAAATGACCAGACTATTAAGATTGCGTATAACAGAACATAAGAGTAAGATCCACAGATCTTTAACATCTTATTTCATGGAACAACATCATCAGGCTATGGATCTCAGATTTTTTGCACTGGAACATATTTATTCCACCTCTGTCACACGAATGCCATCTCATATATTATTGTCTCAAAGGGAAGCATTTTGGATTTATAAACTGTGCACTGTGACAGCCTACGGACTCAATGATAAATTAGACTTATCCGTTTTTTGGTAATATATTGCTTACTTTTTACTATAGGAGTGACTAGATAGTGCACTCATTAATTTGATACTTGGCCTTTAAGAACCATGTAGATTTCCTACAGCTGGCTTTATAAACCAGGTGAAGCAGTGGTGTCCATATTCACGGCAATAATCCCAACAAACTTGGGGGAGTAGGTCACGATAAGGAATGGTTTGGTTCTCAGCCAGAACAGTCTCCTGAAAAGGTATTTTTTCTCCTTTTCTCTTGGGTTTTTATCAACATTCAGGAACTTAATGAAATATTTTTGGTGTTTATAGGATAGGATATAGAGGACATAGCACAGCAAGAAAAAAGATTTCTCTTGCGAGGCTTCCCATTTTTGAATTTTCTCTTCTTGAGGAGGGTGAGAATTTTACCTTATTGTATCCTTAAAGCATTGTATATTTAAAAAGCATTTTACAGTGACAATACAGCTATTTATAAAATCCTTTTTATTGTAGTTATTTTGTACTCGTATCAACCGAGACCCATTAAAAGAACTTCACATTTGTTCATGAGATGTTGTTCATGAGTGCAACAATGAAACCATCCATGTAACCAATTATTTTATGTTTTGAAGAAGATAATGACTTGTGGAATGTTTGTTCTGAAGAAGATAGTGAAACAAGCTGGTAACTGGTATGCTTGTCAAGTTATTTATATTTCTTCTAGCTTTCTTGTACATTGTATTATTCCATACATTTGTATTATTGGCAATTTTCTAAACTCTTTCATATTTAGACATAATCACCTTTGTATTCGCTATTGTCACATCTTGCATTTGTACATTTCTGTGGATATTGTGATTAATATTCTCATTTCTGTATAAGTTTTTCTCTGTTTATATATATTATCATTTTTTGGTTCCTGTGCTTTGTGCATTTCACGTGATCTGTATTTTCTAGAGCCCTCTCCTCTTGCTTTTTTGTTACAGTTGGAGAGTGGCCAGTGGGGCTCTCTAGAGCACCTGCCCACATCACTGGAGTGAGGCAGTGGTGCTGGTGGTGGTAGCTCCTGGCAGGGGAGAGGGAGCATGCAGTTCACTGCTCTCTGCCACCTGAGGCAGGAGATTCCCCTCACCTCATGGGAGGGCTGGTCCTACTGCTGTGGGTTTCCAATTTTTTGCAAAGACAACCAGGGCCTAGATGGTCAATATATATGCAGACTGTATATGCAGGCCCTCAGCCAGATGTGTGTTCCTCAAACTGATTGACTTAAACCCAACTTGTCTCAGTTGCATGTACACTGCGCTAATATTCATATGTGCAGAATTGCAGAGATTGAGTATGGATGTGCCTGGTGTTACTTTCAGTCAGAGTCCGTGGATAAAAGCAATTCAAGTAGGAGGTTCCTGTCATACAGAGTTCAATCACATTATTACACATCTTTCAGGAGTCCACCTTTTGATGTCATATTTGGGAGCCACTGCGAATCTGATGAGTGGATCTGGTGTTGAGGAAATCCTGGAGCTGGTGCATGTGGGCAATGCTGTGGGTCATATAATGAAAGGCAAAGCTCACATGCTGTCCATGGACATTTACTGGTATCAACAGCAACAAGTGCTCTACTAATAGTGGAAGTACACTACAATGCAGAACAATATTCCACTGGTGGGAACCACTAGTGAGCACACATTGACTTCACCCTCAGACATCACTGAACACACTACAGCAAAGACCACTAAAGAGAACAAAGAACTGTCCTCTGACTCCAGTGAAGCAACAGAGATTGACAACCCAATAATCAAGGAACTTTTTGAGAAATTCATTGCTAAAGAAGCACCAGCAGAGCAGATAAATTCTTCAATAGTTCTACAAATCTTATCCCAAAGGTGTGAAGAAAGTAAAGAAACTCTGAGAAACAGTATACCTTTGGATTATGTACCTTCACATGGTTGATATAGCAAAGGTATTTATATCAGCAAAAATGCTTGGAAACTGGAAATTACATTTGCAGAGTGTTGAACGAATGCTTCTATTTTTTCAAGTGGTAGACGTAATAATTATATGCCATATGTGCTAGACAGACTATACACTCAGCAAATGATGGAATGTAAAGACAAGTAACTAGAAGTAAACAAAGCATTTCAGGAAAGTGATTTCATTGAGGCATTAGAATATGGGGTGAGAGTACAGACAGATATGTTCATAGAGCAAATGCTCATGCAATCAGCAAAAAGCCAAGGAGGGGTTGATACATGGAGGTGGGGGGATGATGGAGCCCTGTGGATTGTGAGCCACTCAGCGTGCAGCGAAGTACGTTAAAGGCACAATCCTGTATGTTTAGACAGAGAAAAGGTCTACATCTCCCAGCATAGCTGGCTGGGGCATGCTGGGAGTTTTAGGCCTTTTCTCTGTCTAAACATGCATAGGATTGCGCCCTAAGAATGATAAGAAACTATCTACAGAGAGCTCAACATTGCATGTCTCCCTCCAACCGTTGATGCTGCCGTGTACCACCTGGACCGGGTCATTTCCAGTATTTGGTATGGAAAACACTTGGAGTTTACATTGTGTTTCCAGAACCATGAGGATGGCAACATTTACATGGATATCTTCATCCAATAGCCACAGAAAAAGAACCAGCACCAGAGAAATTACTAAAGACAGTTCGCTGGACCTGCCAAATCACATTCAGCGAAACTTGTAGCAGATGATGTACCTGCCAACTTTATGGTCTTGTTTGTACTGTGGTTTGCAAGCATTGCAGTGGCAGCAACTGCACAAATGCATCACCAATTCTTACAAATGAGGAAGAGGACTAAACGATAACATTGGTAGTGAAAAGCCAAATTCATATTTATATTCTCATCAATTGCTTTAATTTCAAGATTTGCATATAAAAGGTTATAATGACTATTTCATCATATACTTTAATGACCATATCGACATATCACCTCTATCTGTCTATATTTTGGTGTGACCAGACATTAGATATACAGAAGATAGCTTGATGTGGTGAGAAGAAAGCCAGTGTGGCGTAGTGGTGAGAGCGTTGGACTGGGACTTGGGAGTTCCAGGTTCTAGTCCCCGCTCAGCCATGAAACTCACTGGGTGACTTTGGGCCAGTCACTGACTCTCAGCCTAACCTAACTCACAGGGTTGTTGTGAGGATAAAATAGAGAGGAAAAGGACCATGTAAGCTGCCTTGGATTCCTTGCAAGAGGAAAAAGGTGGGATATACCGGTAAATGTAATAAATAAATAAATAAATAGTTTCATGTTGAATGCTTTTTACCATTTTCTTATAATAAAGGCAATTTATGTCTGAATTTCATTGAAGTATTATATAAAAAACAAAAAAAGGTCACCCCGTTTCTTCAGGCCCACTTCACTAGTTCTAGATATTTCATATAGGATACTGTCCTGAACAGAGTGCAAGTGAAATAATTTTGGGTGGAATTTGTTTATGGTTAGGTCTTATCTATGCAGTAGATCTGCTGGACTACAAGGGGTGTGAGATGGATCCTGTACCTATGGGAGAGTAGCCTGTGAAAAGCAAGTGGAAACATGCCATGTTTTGCATGATCATGGCATGGTTAACAAGCGACGGTACCTTGTTAACCCCAGCACGCATGCTGGCTGGATTTCCCAAGTTACCTTTGCTGGCTTGCTGTGTTGTCTGAACCTGATGGCATGGCTTGTTTGAGGGGGCAGCAACTCTCAAATAACCCATGGGCTGTTGCTGGGTTATTTGGAGGTTGCTGCCCCTCTCCAACAAGCCGTGTCAGTGAGGGTAATTCAAGAAATCTGGCCAGCATGCAACTGGCATGTGTGGTGCAGGAAATAAGCCACCGTGGCTTATTTCCCTCGCTGCGATCATGCAAACTGGCCCATAGAGGGTAATGAGCAGAGTCTCTGGGGTCGCTAATGTAGCTGGGGAACTGGATACATGGTGGGTCTTCGTGAGGGAGGGAAGTAGCGCCACCTGAGTGCTCTGCCAGTGCTCACGTCTCAGCCTCCCCACACAAGGAGGAGACTGCAGTGACTGTTGCCCCTTTCCCCTTGGGAATTGCAGTCAAACTGTGTGTGCAAGCAAGGCAAAAGCGTGTGTGATTCTGCAAGGCAAAAGTGCTCAGGAGTGTCTGGCCTGCAGTGGCAATAGTTGGAGTGGAATAACTGGACTCTGCCTTCCCCCAGGTAAGTTCTCTGTTGGCAGAGTGCTTTTCCTATGTGGGACACACTGCTCCCTGCTGTTGGGGGAAACTTTATCATCTTTTGGGCATCAGGGTAAGGCATTTTTAATTACCTCAGGCACTTTAATGGTTTGTGCATGAGGTACCTATTAAGGTTATAGGCAGAGAAGTGTCAGCAATGTGGTCAAATCCCCATGTCTATTCCGGAGACAGGCTGTTTTGCCCAAAGTGCCCCTTTTCTGTGTGAAGTGCCCTTTTCTCCCTGTTTCCCTGTCACCAGAGGTCCCCTTGGTGAACACTGAGCAGGGGGTTGGACTCTATGATCTATGAATCTATGACCTGAGGCCAGAGAGCTATAGTCCCATGCCATGTGCCTTCTCATCTCACATGTGGTCTCCCTGAGATGGTGCTGAGTTGTGGTGTGCTGGGGTGATATATATTCGATATATTGAATCAATCTAATACATGGATTCTGTGTGTGTGTGTTTAATGAGAGCAATTTGCGCTAATGGGGGGAATCTTGAAATTTGCACAAATGGGGTCGTAATTTTTTTTAAAAAATGAATGGTGATCTTGCACAAGTGCACACGATAACGATTGCAAGTTTGCCTGTCTGCTATGTAGCCCCACAGAGGTATATCCCTGCCTTGTAAATTTCCTTGTGAGTTTCATTCTCCCCACACACTACTTTGTTTTGCCCAGCAGAACCATATTCCCTGTTTGTCAAAGAACTTGTCAATTTCATCCTGCATTTCTGTCCTTCCTGAAGAGGGAGGAAAAATTGACAAGGTCTGCCAACAGTGTTGACACACAGATTTTATTTATTTTATTTTATTCTATTTATACCCCGCCTTTTTTCCTGCAAGGAATTCAAGGCAGCTTACATAATCCTCCTCCTACTCTCCATTTTATCCTCACAACAACCCTGTGAGGTAGGTTAGGCTGAGAGGCAGTGACTGGCCCAAAGTCACCCAGTGAGTTTCATGGCCTGAGCGGGGAATAGAACCCGGATCTCCCCAGTCCCAGTCCAACACTCTCACCACTACGCCACACTGGCTCTGGTGGAAGGGGCTCTGGTGTAGATCTCCTCTTAGGACAGTGATGGCGAACCTATGGCACGTGTGCCACAGCTGGCACGCAGGGACCTCTCTGTGGGCACTCAAGCCATTGGTCGCCAGATTGCGAAAAGACCATCCCCTTCTGCATTCAGCGTAGGGTTTCCATAGTAACTCCTCTCCACTCATTCCTCGCTGGCCTCCACAGGCAGGCACACTCCAACATCTGCACCCCCAGAAGCGGACTGCGCAGGCACCCAGCCCTCCTTCTAACTGAACAGACAGCTCAGAAGCACAGTGCGCACACGCCCGAATCTTTGTGCGCCCAGTGAAGAGCCGTGCCCTGAGACAGAGTGGGGCGCGATTAGCTAGTGCCCCCTCCTCCTTCCTGCCAAATGTAAGGCACTTAGAAATAAATAAGTTGGTTCTGTGTTGCAGTTTGGGCACTCGGGCTCAAAAAGGTTTGTTCGCCATCACTGTCCTAGGACAAGTGCAAACCACAGTTTGTTGGCTCAGATATAACAATAAGCTACAGTTTGGCTAAAGGGAAAGTACCGGTATGTAAAAGTGTGAGGGAAAGAGGAAGAGGGAGACCGTGTGAGTCTCGAGTGACAAGCCATGGCATGGCATTAAGTGTGAACCAACCCGGCATGTGTGTGTCCAAGAAGGTGTGTTTAATTTGAAAGACAGAGAAAATTATTTCTGGTGCTTATCTGGACACAGTACATTTGTCTTTCTTGTGTCTGTGTATCCCCTGCACTGCGTAAGCTATTGTCCCTCTAAATATCAGTGAGCGGCTCCAACCCAAGTGTAAATCTTTGCTGGCAACAGCAAAGTCTTCCTCCTGCTGCTTATCTTAGGAAAGGAAAGGGCACAATCCTATGGTTGCTAGATGCTGTTTAGATGGCCACAGGAAAGGACGGAGTTCCAAGGTCGGAGGAGCTGGCACTCCAACTTCAGCGTGCCCTACCTCCACCCTCGCAGCCGGCAGGGTTCTTTCCGCACCAGCCCAGCGGCAACTTTCCGAAGTTGCAAGTCTGAGGCGGCCGGGGCACGGGGAGTGGGGAGGGAGGCTCCACTGAGATACAACTTATCTCTGTGGCACCTCGATCCCTCCTCCTCATGAGCAGGGGCAAAACACTTAGACAGCTGAAATCTTTGTGTGTTTTGTGGGGCAGGAGAAGCATGGAGGCGACCTTAGCCTCTGCACTCCTTCCGCCTCAATTGGATGCCCACAATGCTCTGGGTTTGGAGGATTACTGGCAGCGACATTGGCTGCTGTGCTGTAAGTTGCTGACAGTAGCCAGGATATTTTTTTTAGAAGATCTTGTACCTTTCATTTTCTCATGAGCATGGATTCTGTTTCTTTCTGTTCAAATTAACATATATCAATGGTGTTTTTTGAAAATGTGCTAATTATACGTAACACATAAAGAAGAATTAACATTATCTATGCATATACTGACATAAGCATTCTAGAAATTAGAGAGTGGCATTACTTCGCATATACGACTGAGATTGCTGGGTGGAAGAAGATATGAGAAGCATTCCTCTTCCCAGTCAGTGTCACTGCCTGTTGCTCCTGGACACCCACAGCGTCTTCAGCATTGAAGAGTCTGATGCCTCAAAGGTGTTAAGACAGCAGCCACATCTGCTGTAGTAAATTCAGTGACTGCAACTACACCTTAGGCCCGAGAAACCAAGTCTCAGGAAAAATGGGTGTTATCACTACTTCAGAAATTCAATTTTCATATGGCACAAACTTGTCTTTCTTTGGCAGCCTTCCCCAACCTGGGGCCCTCCAGATGTGTTGGACTACAAATCCAGTTATCCCTAATCAACATGTCGAATGGCCAGGGTCACTGGGGATGATGGGAGTACCCACTTGGGGAAGGGTACTCTATGACATTTTCAGACATCTGTAGAAGAGAAATACGCTGAATGGCATTTTGCTGTCTGAGTGACATGATCAGGGTCAGCTGCTCTTGCTGGTGAATTGTACCATTTCAGAGTGGTGGTTTGCATGTTAGATAGCTTTCCCACATGAGGCTGTTAATTGGCTCTTAATCTGCTGTATCTATTTTTGGTTTTGTTGTAGAATTGAGATCTGAGCACTACACAAGAGTTTCCTTTCCTGCTTTCCCACTACATAACCTCTAGGTGGCACTGTGGTATAGCAGAACAGTGCAAATATACAAGAGGAAATCGCACTTCCTCTCACATTCACAATTAAATGCCACATTTCCCCTGCTCCAAAAAACTTGCTGAAAGTGTTGGTTAGACACAGAAGCAAAACTGGATGGTCACGACATCGTCTAAAGAACCGGCAAACAACAGGTGAGCAGGGAATTATGAGTGCACAATAAATGCCTCGTGTAGAAAAGCTCTCAGTGCTCTATGGTATAGTGAAAGGAGGTGCCATTCTCATTGCATGTCCACAAACTAAAGCATGACAAAATAGTTGAGATAACCTTTCACCCAATGTTCCTCTTTCTTCTCACTGTATTGAAATAATTTCTCTTCCATCTGTTTCCTTTTCACCTTGTCCACCACATGTTCTTGTTCTTGCTGTGCCTTTCTCTGCAGTTTTCTCTCTTCTAACAGTGTGCCTGTTCTTCCTCCATTTTCAACATCCGCTGTTGCTCAGCTTCTTATTTACTCAAGAGTCTGTCTAGACGCCATACGTCCTTTTTAACATCCTCTCTCCCTTGGGTCAGATCTAGAGGAAAGCTGTATGGAAAAGCCCCATGCATTCAGTGAACATGGGAGTGGGTACTGGGGCTGCACCCACAGCCCCAATGCACCTGCCAGTCATTCCCCTCTGGCAGCTGCACATACAGCATTAGCCTGGAAGGACCCTCTGTGTGCCCAGCTGTATGCTTGCTCATATCATAGGAGTTTCTTATCATCAGGAATGCGGATTGGCCCACGGTTCCCACTCATGAGGAAGAGTCCTACTTGCATGCATGTTGCATGCATGCAGGGCCCCATTCAGTCTAATGCTGAAGGGTGGGGGGTGACCAGCAGGTGTTTCAGCATTGAAGATGGGTCTAGCGGGCATAGTCCTGCTCCCCTGCCTTTTGCAGTCACTGAAAATGTTGTGGTCGATGTTGTTTTTGTCTGAACAGCCCTGAGGAGGGATAAGAGGTTTCTTTTGAAGCCATGGGATGTAAACAGCTAGTTCTGCATGAACTCCTCAGATTCAGCTTTGTGTGTCAGCTGCCTTTTCGGGGTACAGTAGTTGCTTTTCCCCTTAAAAAGGCAAATAGTGCTTCCTCCGAAGGTTGTGCTACAAATAATGGCATTTGGCCAACAGCAGCTTCACTGCTGAGCCTGAGCTATTCGACATCTTCAAGAAGAGGCTTCCTCCAAATGTTCCTGTTCATTGGTGGGTAACTGTTGTTTCGGACAGGAGCCATCTGGAAGGTGTGAGAGGAGGCTTGGCAGTATCACCACCAATACAAGCTGTTTTTCTGTTTCTGGCTGATCAGCACTCTCAAGCCAGAGCTGCTGCTCATTACTTTCACCATAGAAGACTACAACAGTTGTAGCTGATTTTGATAAGTAAAATGTCTTGGACATAGCAGAGGCTTTTTGCCAAGGTTGTGGGAACCTCAGGTTACACCCTGAAAGAATGCAAGTTTCATGCTGTTGAAAAACAGCTGGGGGTGTGGTTGAATCCAATCTTGCCCAGCTTACAAAAACTTCCTATCTCTCTGTTATCATTACAGGATGCCCCGGACCTCGCAGGACTATGTGTTCTGCAGCCCAGACATCTGCCACTAAGCAGTTTATAAAGAAGCTGTGAGACAACCCTGGGGTCCCTTGGTGAGCCCTTGCCCTGGCACCCCACAAGGCCACTAGGTAAGAGAAATTAGATTGGGGTGAGCAACACGTGGCCTACAGGCTGCACCGTCATGGCAAAAAAAAACTTTTTTTTACCACTCCCCCCCCCCCCGCCCCAATGGCCACATTAGTGCTAGGGAATGCTTATTGGGCCAAATTTAGCTTGTTCCGAAGCTAAAATTGACCTGTGTAGCACACCATAATCACTACAGAATGCTATACAGGTCAGATTTACCTTCAGAACAAGCTAAATATGGCCTGTTTAGCATGGGCATTTCTTTTTGTAAACCCCCCAAATTTTGGGTGCTCAGCAGTGCCCCACAGGGAGTGGGGGAAGGCAAAAATGGCCGCCAGATCCATGAAGTAGTCCACCCCTGAATTAGATGGATGTCAAGTTGTTCCAGCTGTATCACTGGGACTTGATCCACCCTAAAATACTCAAATCAATAGCTGCCACAACCTCCCGAGTTAGGCCTTCAGCAGGACTGAAAAGTAATCTGGGGTGCCAAGTTACAGCTCTGCCAGTTTCTAGTCTCTGCCCACCCACTGGCCATGCCCACCCAACTGGCCATGAGAGTTAGCACACATCTTTATAGTAGCTTGATCGAGAGGACCAACGCAATAGTAGGAGATAAAATCAGAACATACACGTTTTAATTGTAAAAAATTAGGATTATCATCAAAACACAACGGATTACAGTCCATGAAATAAACAAAGAAAATGTTGGTTCTAACTTCTAATACTTGTGTTTGCCTGTTTAATAGGGAGGTTTGCTCATATCTTGCATGCTGCAGAGGATACAGAGTAAGTGGTAATAATTGAGTAAGAAAGCCTCTATTTCTGCTCTTGGCAGAAGATGGAACCTGGACTTTAGTAAGCATAGCTGACTAATTCTAAACTGAAGATACTGAACAAAATACTTCGTTGTACATTTACAAGATCTCATCTGAGAAACTAATGCAACGGCATTCCCTGATTTAAAATATCGAGAAGGCGTTAAACAAAGATCAGCCAATGATATCACTTGGCAGTTCCCCCCCATGTAGGAAGACAGGTTGGGGGTTTGGGTGAAAAAAAAGTTGGATGCAGAGTTACAAATTCTATGCATTTTCTACCTTTTTAGCTTGTTGCATCCCTATCTCCATGACCGGTACTCTTTCCTGTGTGAGGTTTGCCTATCCTACAGGTATGATAACAAAGGAGAATCACGGAAATATGAGTATATCAAAAAAAGTGTGAAAACACCACCGTGATAGAACTTTCTTTTATCTTTTTTAAAAAAATTTACAACTTTTTAACAATACATGTTCAATCATTATATTTAAACTTTCTTTTGTCTATTTTTGGAATTTTTAACATTTTTTTTACAACACATATTGATTTAATATTTATATAAACTTCAAAAACTTTTCAATAATCAAACTTTACAAACTGTTCACTAATCATGCTGTAACACAGAGTATACATCATGTAAAATTATATTCAATGGTAATCACCCCCTTATCTTTCAGGGGTTTAGCATCCACCAAACTTGCTGTATTCTTATAGAGTTAATGAAAACCTTCCTTTGTTTTTTCTTTGTCTTCATGGAGTTGCTACAGCCTTTACTCTTATTTTTTGAGATGGCCTTCAAGTGAGCCTTCCTCTCCGTTTTTTCTTTCCGAGTGGCTTAAAGCATTATTTTTCCTTGGAATGGTTTCCAGAAGCCTGATATTCTCCGTATCCTCACTTGTTTTTTTCCCCAACAAGAAACCGGTTTGGACTTTTTGTTTCGTGCAATATTTGCCTTTCTCAAGGGTTTCAAGGATAGTCACGGGCTTATATCAGTTTCATTACCCTCTATAATACAAAAACATTTGTTGTGTTGCCAAACATATTTCCAAAACAGTCAACCACCATAAATCCCAACATTTTCACTTACGTTCTCTTTTTTTGTGGGTTGTTATTCCATTTACATCCTCTAGTGGCCATACTGTTGCATGCATGTATATACTCTATGGACAGCTGTAAATCATTCCAGCAGAACCAATTGATACTCCCTCTGGGTTATTACAATTAATTAAGTATTATTAGGAGTTACCCTGCACTATACTCAACGATATTCATGAGGATTTACCCACCCTTGATTTCTCATAAATTTCTTGGTTACCCTAAATTTAACATGTACTGGGTGGTTTCAAGTCCTCAATCCTTCCACAATCACATAGCTTTTATATTGAATAAAGGGCAATGCATACAAACCCGTTAAACAGAAAAAAACTCCAATAAATATCCCCCTTAGTACAATCTGCATCTTGATATTTATAATTTACATTTTAATTTTCCAACTCTGGAGGTATATTTACTATTAAATCAAATGGTTTGTAAGTAGTGATGCATATAATCCTATGTGCCCATTAATACTGAGTGAGTGATAATGCATGTAACCCCATTATTCAAAATTACACTCCAAGCTCACAACATTAGGGAGTTGTCTGCTGATATCTTATCCTGCTAAGTACAAACTATAAATGACTCCACTCACTTAACTAGCTGATAACAATAACAACCCACAAAAAAGAGAACGTAAGTGAAAATGTTGGGATTTATGGTGGTTGACTGTTTTGGAAATATGTTTGGCAACACAACAAATGTTTTTGTATTATAGAGGGTAATGAAACTGATATAAGCCCGTGACTATCCTTGAAACCCTTGAGAAAGGCAAATATTGCACGAAACAAAAAGTCCAAACCGGTTTCTTGTTGGGGAAAAAAACAAGTGAGGATACGGAGAATATCAGGCTTCTGGAAACCATTCCAAGGAAAAATAATGCTTTAAGCCACTCAGAAAGAAAAAACGGAGAGGAAGGCTCACTTGAAGGCCATCTCAAAAAATAAGAGTAAAGGCTGTAGCAACTCCATGAAGACAAAGAAAAAACAAAGGAAGGTTTTCATTAACTCTATAAGAATACAGCAAGTTTGGTGGATGCTAAACCTCTGAAAGATAAGGGGGTGATTACCATTGAATATAATTTTACATGATGTATACTCTGTGTTACAGCATGATTAGTGAACAGTTTGTAAAGTTTGATTATTGAAAAGTTTTTGAAGTTTATATAAATATTAAATCAATATGTGTTGTAAAAAAATGTTAAAAATTCCAAAAATAGACAAAAGAAAGTTTAAATATAATGATTGAACATGTATTGTTAAAAAGTTGTAAATTTTTTAAAAAAGATAAAAGAAAGTTCTATCACGGTGGTGTTTTCACACTTTTTTTGATATATCCTACAGGTATAGCAAATAAATGGCAAAAGTGCAGAACCCTTCCCCAGCCTGTTGGGTTGATAGATGGTATGTCTATTTTCACACTGTTAGGAGTTCCAAAGTCCCTGGGTAGGGTCAGGGGTCCTCTAGGGGTCTTTCTGGGACTCTGGGTTTTGGTGGAGTGTTCTCAGAGCTTGCTCTATTCATTATTCTCATTCCTAAACCCAGTTTTCTCTCGGCCCCCTGCAACCGCCCCCCCCCTGCTATTTGCCACACCACACTAGAGAAAACATTTAGATATATTTAAGTTTTCCTTAATGAAATAGCCTTGTAGGCTCCTTCCAGCTCTATGATCTATGAAATCTATGAAAACTGGGGGTGGGGTGGGGTGGTATTTTCATCAGGACATGGAACAGAAGAAACTGTTAATCCCACCTCCCCCAGTTCATAGTTCAATCAATTCAATCTGATCAGGCTCTTCACAGCTGCTTTTTACAAAAAAAATTAAAAGACAGAAGATCTAATCAAAGGTCTCCGCCCTCTGCTCAAGTTTGGCCGTGGAGGCGTAGTTAGTTGTTATAATTTACTACCTTAGTATTGCGTGATGAACCAGCAGATGGCAGCAGAAGACAGGCAAAAGCCCTTTCCCTTAGCTTTCCTGTCACAATCCTGAGACGCCCAGGTCTCTCTTCAAAGTAGAGTGGCTCAGCTCTCTCCACCTTCTTCCGCAGCACAGGGGAACCAACAACCCCACAAGTTGACTTTCTTCATCCCCCTTTCTACTTGTTTGCGACCACATTTTTATCTCACCATGTGATGGCCTTCTCACCTATCCAGATCTTTCTCCTGAAGGTTGAGCAGCCCAGCTCTCTGCAAACCTTCTCAGCACGGCTACTGCAGAGGTGATACCTGGGCTGCTGAGGACCTCCACATCAGATACCAGGTAAGTACAGAGGGGTGAGGAGTCCCTTTTTTGTTTGTTCCTTTGTTTAAACCAGCCTTTCCCAACCTAGTGCCACCCCAGATATGTTGGACTACAACTTCCATCACCCCCAGTCAGTAGACAATTAGCCAATGTCACTAGGGTTGATAGGAATTGTAGTCTAACACACCTGAGGGGTGCCAGGTTGGCGAAGGCTGGTTTAAAACATCTATATAACTCCTTTTATCAGTGATTTAAACAATGCATATGCAAAATGTTGCCTGGCACACATCATGGCTTTGCATTATGTTTGAACTCAGATCCTGGTTTGTTGCTCCTCTTACAAGCCATGGTCTGTAAACCAGCTATAAACCCTTGCTTCAAACTCTGGCTTGTTGGAGGAGAGACAAGCCAGGAGTTCGGTTTCTGGCGTACTGCTAAGCTTTTCCACTCTGATACGTTCCTGGTTAGTTTAGCCCTCAGGTCCCCAACCTAGTGGGTAGAGAAACCTAGTGGGATGGGACTTCTCTATCACTTCTGTTTGCCGAGACAATTAGTCTGTCATTTAAGATAGCTATACAACCCATTGTATAGTGCTTTTGCAAGGAAAGATAGGCCTTTTGCTCTCTCAAAAGGACAGGGTTAGAGCTATGTATTTTAAGTGACCGAGGGGACAATTCTTAGTTTAGTCTTATGCAATGGAACAGTAAATGCAAGCCAGGAGCAGTTTTGAAAGTATATCTCCAGTAACCCAGCTACTACAGGGCTTCTAGATGAACTGATACTGCCGTGCAATGGCATGCATATTTTTGAGAGATGTGATGTCTACAGGAGAAATACTCTAAGACTAGAGACATTAGTGCCATCTACAGCAATAATGGTCAAATCACTGGAATAACCCCCAGTCGTTAATCTCTTTGCTAGAACTTAGTAAGGTCAGTCAAAGGTTATGAGACAGAGCTGACTTGATTATAGATTTGAGCCTTAAAAACCAAGGTAAAGTGGTTTAACTCTGGTTTTGAACTACCAGGGCTTTTTTTTTTTTTTAAATCATTGAATATATTCTATATATTATCTCAAGCCTTAGTCATTTCCAACAAGTACTGGTGGTAACAATATTTAGTTCTTTGTAGTAAGCATCATAATAACTGTACTAATTTAGGCATCGCTTCTAAAACTGCAATTGTATACACAGTGAACTGAGTAAGTGAGTAAAAATTCAGAGGACCAGAGGCTGTTAATCTCACTGAAATGGCAGGGCTGAAGATGTGCTCATATGCAGCCCTGAGCACAATTACTTGCCTGCAACAAACTGTATATCTTTGAGCCTCAGTTTTTCCTAGCTCTAAAATGGGACTGTGTGATTAAGAATGTGGGCACAATCTGCTATCCCTAAAAAACGTGTCACTCCAAAAGAAAAAAGAATTCTCTGCCATGAATTTGATGATTGGTCTTGGGCTTATCTCTCAGCCTCAGTGTTCCCTCAACTGCAAAATATGAGTATTAGGGTGCAATTTTATCATGTTTAAACATACTGGGAGTTGCAGGACTTTTTTCTGTCTAAACATGCATAGGATTGCACCCTTACTTGGTTAAATTTTGTCATGAATGGGGACCATGTCTGAACAGAGATTGATCAGCAAGCTGAATTGCCTAACTCCCAAAACTTGGGGTGGCTAAAACCCTCTATAATCTGGTATTGACAGACCCTCTGTCAGAATGAACCACCTTTATTCCAAGGTAATTGTTCCGACTTCAAAATTACATGAGTCCTTTTTTTTCACTTACGGTAAGCTCTTTATTTACCAAAATAGAATAACATCTCTATAAGAAGTAACATAAATATTAAAAGAATAAAAATGAATTACATAGTAAACCCCAGTATCCCTGATTCTCTCTTTAAGTCCCACTGGCACAAAACCAAGAGGCAGGTAATTCGTACCAAAATGCAGGCAGACAAGAAATTTAACGAGTAAAAACAAACGAACAAACCAAACCAACCCCCCCCCCCAAACCACCCTTTGCCCGCCTTCTTTGCTCTTAGAGGCTTTTCTTCTTTCTCATCAAACCTTATAACATCCACTCTTATCTCTTTTCTGGAGTGTGGATTTATGTTAGCCTCCAATTTACAAGGCTCTCTGACTTCAATCAGCAAAACAATGTGGACTTTCCAGCTTCTGGGTGTCTCCAGCTTTGCAAGCCTGTTTTGAGAAGAATGGGGGCAAAGTAGAGTGGGCAAATGGGTAAACACAATTCTTGGTTCATCGTGGCATCCATTTCATTTCCATGAAAGTCAGCTTCCGCTTTTGTGAACGGGGTTATCAACCATATTAAATGGAATTGTCATGGTACACAACATTTTGATCAGGTCTTCGTCCAGCTCAGCTGACCCTTTGAAGGAGTTTGATGTTAGAATCCCTTATTATATATATCAGCCCTCCCCAGCCTGGTGGCCCCAGATGTGTTGGACTATAACTACCAGCATGGCTGGCTGGGGCATGCTGGGAGTTGTAGTCTGACACATCTGGAGGGCAACAGGCTGGGGAAGGCTGTCATATGTACAAGCCTTCCTAGTGTATGAGATGCAGTAAGCCACTGACACTGCCCACTGTGCCATCACCAGGGATCTTTCTTTAGTTAGTAGACATCAGGAGGTGGTTCTAGTTCAAAAGGAAATGCCTGCTATTGCTGCATCTGGTTGGGCTGGGGTTGGTGGAGGGAACAAGGAGGAACTGTGCAGCTTGGGTTGAGGCTGTTGGCTCTCTCACTCTCTCAGTGCAGGTTAGGATCTTACCACTTGTCCACCTTTGTTTGCAGCATCCTGCAGCGGACCTGTCACCTGCCTCTCCAGGTGCTGAGACAGTATCTTTCAGACCCCACCACTGGATATTAGGGGGTTCCCAGGCCTCTGGCTTATGCCAGCTCTTGGCTTTGGGGGTCCCTCCCTACTGTGTAATGTCTAGGGCCAGTCTCATGGTTGGAAGCAAACAAGCCAGAGCACGCCCATTGAGACTCAGAGCAGGGCCAGTGGCAATAGTCTGTGTGTGAATTTGGGGTGTTTATGTTTGTGTGTTCTGATGAGTAGCCATGCCAGCCTTTTGTAGGAATTGGGGAGGGGGGCACCATTGGTGCCGTACTTCAGGCAGCAACATCTCTTGGACTGGCCCCGGTGAGGGGCAGGCGGTGGGGATCAGAACCCATATAATGATTGTGTAATGGTTGTTTTAGATAAACTCTGTACTGACTTTTAATAAAGTGTAGGTCTGTAACCAAGCATTATGCATGACATCTCTGGGTCAAACAACCCCAGGGATCGTTAACCTGTTTACAGCCAGGATCTGAGTGCTAGAATGTTACTGAATAACCCACCCTTGCTAGCAGAGGACAAAGGACACATTGAAAAGAAAGAAAGCAATGGGGCTGGAGAAGGTTGGCAACAATCTGAAGTTTGGATGCAGTTTGGGCTCAAACAGGCAGCTTTAATTCCACCTTGTCTCTCTCAATCAGTTTTTGGAGAGAAAGATGGAGGTGGCCGGGACTGGAGCTCTGTTCCTTCTCTGTGTGCTCCTCACTTTGTTCTTATCAACCTTCAAAACGTACAAGAAGAAAGCCCAGTTGCCTCCTGGACCCACTCCCTGGCTCTTTCTGAGGAACCTCCTGCAGAAAGATGTCCTTCCTCTGTACAAATCCTTTCCCAAGGTAAGACCAATTCTTGTAGCATATTCTCCCTGTCTCCTTTGACAGAGAATATGCAATACTTTCCTGGGATGTAAGGATAGGTAGAAGAGCTGACAGGTTAATTTCTCACTTCTTTGTTTTATGTAATTTTCCATTCTTGCTTATCATACATGCGTGCTTTGAAGGGATCCTGTTTTAAGTATCATTTTCCTTTCCCTGATTTTCATTGCTTTATAGTTTGATTTTACTGTTTTTATTGTGTGTGTTAATCTTGTTTGCAGGAGGATAATTTTTTTACCTCTTTAAGCTGCCAAGAGTGACTTACTGAGAACAGAATGCAGGGCATTACTTTGAATTTAAAAATAATAATAAATAACACTGGTTGTAAACATCAGGTGGAATTTCAGAACTGCCAAGCCTTTGCGTATCTACTTTCTGTCATCAGAATTGCTGGCAGGTCCATACCACTAATGTTATCAGTTCAGCTTGCATAAAATAGTACATTATTTTCTTTTTGCAAAGGTATCTTCTTTCAGAGTTTTAATGTTACTGGGGGTTACATAGGTGGGTGCTACGTGGGTGCTACGTGGGAGAAACGTGCTAAGTGAAAAGCACATCAAACGAATCCTTTACAGGACCATCTTCCATCTGGTAACCTGTATCCTCACTGTGGGAAGCTGTGTGGACCTAGAATTGGCCTCCACACAGCCACTTACGGACCCATCGCTAGAGTCTACACATTTTTTTTAGAATTTCCTCCTTTTATAATTCTCTTTTTGTAATTTTATTCTGGAAGACAATCTTACTCGGTCATGAGTGATCGCCTACTACAACTACCCAACTCACTTTTGAGCCCTACTTATTTCTGTGAATGGAACTGTTGTGGAAAAATTGATCTACTGCGTTGTGTTTTGGAGAGGTTCTTAGAGAGGAAAGTTTATTAGTGAATTCACGGATGGCACCTGAGCACAGTCAGGAATGCCAACAAGAATGCAAGGGAGACACTTCCATTTATACTGAATAGTATCACATAGAGATCAGGTAACAACCAGTCAGTACAAGGAAACTGAGAGACAATTCAAAAGGAAACACTTAGGAAAAGGACAGACATTGCCCATCTTCCAGGCAGCCATCATGGCTTTACGTAAGGTAATCAGTACAGTACAGTCTTTTGCAAGGGGGACATGGCTCACAGTAATTTTAGCATAACAGAGCAGAGGCTAGGCACATGAGAGACTTGCCCTCAGGGTTGTTCATGGAAGGTCTGACTTGTCAGGGCATGTTCTTGGAAGGCCAGGGAAAGGTCTGACTTGCCTTTCTAGGCCTTTCTGTTAAACTGAAGCCTAGACAAAATTTACTTCTACAGAACTAAGCATCTAATATTCATACTTACCCTGTTGACCTATACTGCTTTTGGGCTGCCATGGTTATTGGTTGTGTAAAAGGGCAGTATGGCCATCACAATCTAAAATGGTGGCATAGTTTCTAAAATGGTTCAGTATTGGTATGTTTGTTTATTTATTTATCTACTATATTAAAGTGAATGTTTGTCTGTCCGTCCGTCCGTTTGTTTGTTTGTCCGTTTGTTTGTCCGTGGGTCTGCGCGGCGGGTTTGCGTCGCCTTGGCTCCTACCCGGCTGGACGGATCTGCCCCAAACTTGGCACGCATACTCCCCATCATCCAAGGACAAAGACTGGCGGGTTAAAATCTCCGAAAAACCCTTGCCGTGCTGGTACGGCCCAAAATAGATGAGAGCCAATGGCGTCGCTTGGAATGCTCGCAGGAGCCATTCGGGAGGCGTTATGCAAATAGCTCCAACCAGCACATAGAATGTTGGTATGCACTGCCTCCACAGGGGCCCAACCAGAGGCGGATATGCAAATCTCTCCTACGTCCAAACAGAATGTTCACATGAACCACAGCCGGGACAGCAGGGATTTGATTGCGTAATCCCGGGGGGGGGGAGGCAGGGATTTCATTGTTGCATAGTCCCAGGGGGGAGGGGAAGCAGGGATTTGATTGTGTAGTCCTGGGGGGGACACACACACACAGGGATTTCATTGTTGCATAGTCCCGGGGGGGGGGGAAGCAGGGATTTCATTGTGTAGTACTGGGGGGGCATTGTTGCATAGTCCCGGGGTGGGAAAGCAGGGATTTCATTGTTGTGCAGGGAATTCATTGTTGTGCAGTCCCGGGGGAGTCCCGGGGGAGTCCCGGGGGAGTCCCGGGGGAGTCCTGGGGGAGTCCCGGGGGAGGCAGGGATTTGATTGCATAGTCCCGGGGGGGGAGCAGGGATTTCATTGTCTGGTCCTGGGGAGGGGGATTCATTGTTGCATAGTCCCAGGGGGGAGGGGAAGCAGGGATTTCATTGTGTGGTCCGGGGACACACACAGGGATTTCATTGTTGTGCAGTCCCGGGGGGGGGGGGAAGCAGGGATTTCATTGTGTACTACCGGGCGTGGGGCACAGGGAATTCATTGTTGTGCAGTCCCGGGGAAGGGGCGAAGCAGGAATTTGATTGCATAGTCCCAGAGGGGGGGGGGAGAAGGGATTACATTGTGTGGTCCGGGGGGGGCGAAGAAGGGATTACATTGTGTGGTCCTGGGGGGGCGGAATTCATTGTTGCATAGTCCCAGGGGGGAGGGGAAGCAGGGATTTGATTGCGTAGTCCCGGCGGGGGGGGGGACACACAGAGATTTCATTGTGTGCTCCTGGGGGGGGGGCAGGGATTTCATTGTTGCATAGTCCCGGGGGGGGGGCAGGGATTTCATTGTTGCATAGTCCCGGGGGAAGCAGGGATTTCATTGTGTAGTACTGGTGGGGAGGGAAACAGGGAATTCATTGTTGCATAGTCCCGGGGAGAGGGGAAGGTGGAATTTCATTGTGTAGTCATGGAGGGAAGCAGGGATTTCATTGTGCAGTCCGGGGGGGGGGGCGAGGAGCAGGGATTTCACAGCTGACAGCTACCTTAAGGAATTTTGAACAAAGAGTGCGTATAGGAAAAGGACGACCTGTGCAACGCCGGGTAAAAAAAGCTAGTTTATTATATTTATACCCCACCTTTTTTCCTGAAAGGAACCCAAGGCGGCTTACATAATAATCCTCGTCCTCTCCATTTTACCCTCACAACAACCCTGTGAGGTAGGTTAGGCTGAGAGTCAGTGACTGGCCCAAAGTCACCCAGTGAGTTTCATGGCCAAGCGGGGATTTGAACCCGGATCTCCCGAGTCCCAGTCCGACACTCTAACCACTATGCCACACTGGCTCTCATTGGTTCTAATGCCTTTCTAATGGTCAAAGATTGTTCAACAAAAAGTGGGCCTTGGATATGAAAACTTGACTTTAGAACAAGAAAACACCACCATCCATGAATCTGGGACATACTACACACAACTTGTGAGCCCTTGTGGCTCACACCCACCTATTTAACCCAGGCAGTGCAATCCTACGAGGCTGCCCATATAACCCTCCAAACTCTGAGGATTATGGGCATCCAGTTGAGGGTGGGAGGAGCACGGAGGATAGGATATCCTCTGTGCTCCTTCCACCCTCAAAAACATCTAGATGGCCAATTTCGGCGATCTAGATATTTTACCTCTCCTCGATCCTCTTCTCTAGGGGTCGACAAAAAGCTCCAGTGGCTGCAGCAAATGCTGAGTGAATTAGATATACAGTGCCTCATGAGGCCTTTCTGCTCCCAGCAATCAGTCAGCATCCTTGGGCTGTTTTGGAGAATCTTCCCCAGAATTTTCTTAAGTTTGCATACGAAGACTCCTCTGGAGACCTGTTGATGACTGTGCTTGCTTTTTCCTTCTCACATCTTCGCTGATGTTTTCTTTGTTCTACCTTCCGGATTCTACAGTCTTTCTATAGATGTCCTTGCTTCTTACATCTAAAGCAAATGTTCATATCTGTCTTTTGATGAAAACTTTCACCTGTCTGCAGGACTGCTTCTGAATTCTGAATCACTTTAACTGCTTTGTTTTCTTTCCTGCGATTACTTTCATCCATCCATCTCCCCTTTACATATTCCAAAGTCAACTCATCATCTTGTCTGCTTTCTAGGACATTCACCAAACCACTGAAGGAATCAAGAAGACTGCACAGCAATAAGGCTACAATGTGATTCTGTTTCAAATTTCAATTCTTTGCCAATTCCTCTCAAATGCTCCACAATCTCTAACATGGCATGTGTATGCGACATAATTTCTTTGATATTTTTCAGCCTCATGCCATATAACTTCCTCAAAAGATACAGTTTACTGTTGAGATTGGAACATTCATGTATTCTTTTCAATGCTTCCCACATTCCCTTTGCAGTTTGCTGACCTCTGATGTGGATCGACTGACTGTCTTCAATTGCTAGCCCATTGTTGACTTGGCACATTGATCCTGCTTATCCCAGGATTCAGCATTTTCTGCTGGTCTATCTGTACTTAGGCATAAAACTGCTTCTTCCCTCATTAACAGCATCCTTACTTTAAACTTCCAAGTTTGATAATTGGAGAGTCATTAAGACTCTCTATGCCTGCCAGCACTCCCAACATGGCAATCTTGAAAGAATCACCCTTCTTTCTGTGGGGCTTGGTTTGTTGTTTTTCTTCTTCTCAGAACAACCCGAGGTCTTTAAAAATTGATCTGCCTTGTGGCTGCTGGAACACAGACTGATTCTGTGCCTGGGTCTGGGCCCATAACCTGATGGCAGAGCACAAAAGCAGCAGTGGCGTTCTCTCAGACAAACACATGCACACACAGGACTTGTTTCAAAGTAGATGCTTTTAAAAAGATAAACAATAGTAACATACCGTTACTCAGGTACTAAAGCTTGATGGTTACAGAAGTGCAGTTTCTTAAACATTACTCAGTCAATTATTTCAGGTAAGGAAAACACGCAGGTCAATCCTCCTTGATGCTAAACCCTAGCAAGTGTCAGTTAAGCCAGCTAACACTCGACTAGTCTATCTGTCAGAGTAGTGTTAGAATGGAATTCAAACCTGTTGCTAGGCAACATCCAGCATTCCCTCCCTTGATTCAATCAAGTGATTCAATCAAGTGAACCTTGCCCCCTGCCTTTCAACCAGACTATACACAGTCTGCCTTAACCCTTTAATGGGCAGTCAACATAAAAACCCTCCCTTCAGAGTTGACATCCTCTTGTCGTACAAAGAGAATGTCACGCGATCACGTAGGGCAGCCCCAAACAGCTCTTGCATAAGGAATAACATGCTGCCCGATTCTAGAGTCAGCTTCTGAAGGAGCATGGTCCAATGTTCATTGACTGGCTGGGATTGAATCTTACATTTGTAGTGAAAGGTGCTTTGTTTGATTATGGTGAAGTGTTTTTTTCAGGGATCCTATCAGTGAACAAATGACTGCACACCTCTGAAAGGGACAGCTCAATCTCCTTATATTTATGCACCTTTTGCAAAGTCAGTCAAAGAGCTTATTAATCTGGTGGGCCTGAAGATACTAGTGCTGTCTCCATTAGGCTCCCTTTCCTTGTGGAGATTATTCTATATCCAAACCCCCACAGCAGCAGCAGCATTCTGGCAGCCCATCACCTAAAAGATATTGCAACCATCCCCTAGGATAATTACTCAAAAGGTGGTTTCATTGTCTAATTAACCAGCCTTGTCTTTTATTCTGTCTTCAGCTCATTGAGAAGTATGGGCCTGTCTTCACTGTCTGGATGGGGCCAAAATCGCTGGTTGTGCTCTGTGGATATGAAGTGGTGAAAGATGCTCTGGTGGGTCATGCAGAAGAGTTTGGAGGACGTGCTGCCATCCCCATCAGTGACAGAGTGTCCAAGGGTCAAGGTGAAATCTCTTACCTTTCCTCGTGTTGTGTGTCCTTGTGTTCTGTTTACGCTCCTCTTTGATTTGAGATGCATTTATCAGTAATAAGTGGCTGCGGGGGCGCTGGGGGAGAATCAATTTTGTAGATTAATCCCGGAAAGGCAGCTGCTTCTCCTTTTCAGGGAGGCTCCCCCCTACACACAAGAACAACTTTGCCACTAAAACCATCAGTGCAGGATTCAGTCCAGTCTAGCTTTGTCCATTGAAAACAGCAACCCTGAACAGAGTCCTCTCTTGTTAACACATGTCCTCCAAACTTATACAAAATAAAATGTAGGAAATAGCAAAAGCTTTCTTGTTGGTCAGAGGAGGAACAAGCAGGAAACAAGTTCTTAAGACTAACTAGGAAAATGACAAACGGGGTGGTGGTTTCCCTAAGATTGAAAGAGGGGTAGAGGGGAATTTAAGTAACACTGAAATCACCCAGTGAGCTTCGTGGCCAAGTGGGGACTCGAACCTGGGTCTTCCCAGTCCCAGGTTTGAATGGGTAAAGCATCACGATCTGTCCCTCCTGTAGAAACTTCCTGCTGGTTCCTGTTTGTTGAGAATTAACAAAATGATGTCCATCATTTGGATTGCAGGGCTGCTGAAAGCCGGAAGTGAGACAAAATGGAAGGAGCTGCGCCGTTTCACCCTTTCCACCCTGCCTGCGGGACTTTGGGATGGGGAAGAAAAGCCTGTCTGAGAGGATGCATGAGGAAGCTCTTTTCCTGGTGGAGGAAATGGCCACCACACAAGGTTCTCTCATGTCCAGCTTATTTCAAAATGGAAAGCAGTCCCCTAAGGGACGAACAGTCTCAGGGAGAGGATTTAAAAGAAAAGAAAAAAAGAAACTGGAACAGGCCACATGGAAAGTTGATTGAAAGGTTTCCAAATTAAAACCTAGGTCCTTCTCCACTGGAGTGCATCAGAATGAAGAGAAATGGGAAGTGTTGCTAAGTAGTAACATCTCAGTAGTAGTAGTAGTGCTAGGTACCTCCATGTCCTGGGTCACAATGTTGTTTATCAGACAAATCATGAAAATACTTGGAAATGCCATTGGGAACAAGAGACATTGCCCTCCCCTCGTTGTCTCAACTAGTGGAACCTATGCTGCCACTGCATCAGAGCACAGAAGGATCTGAGGTTTCATCCTGCCCATTTTACTGTTTGCTTTGGAATGGCCTTTCAGGATCATTTACGGTATGTATTTCCAGCGACATACCAGCAGCTGATATAATAGTTAGATGGGGTATTTGACCTGAGTAAAGGCAGTGCATTTAGGGTTTGATTAAAAGCTCCATTCGCAGAAGATGGCTTAAAAACAGAGTTGGGGGAGCAAAAGACTATTCAGAAGGCAAAACAAAAAAAAGGAAAAAATGGGCTTGCCATTGAGATGATGTCAGCAACTGACTTCTGAAAATTATGAGCATGCCCAGAAGCAGTGAACTTTGGTTGTGGCTACTGCAGTATCCATGGGAACGCCAAAACAGCAAAAGAGGGCTGTAATCATGAGGAATAATAGCCTGTGACACAGCCTGCCAGGAAAGCAGAGCAATTGGGAACTAATGGAGTCATTTTACCCAGCTTGTGTGTGTTAGGGAAGAGCAGAAGACCCCGTAGCTGCATTGTAACTATCTGTCACTGAGAGGAAGTCCCAGAAACTTGAGGAACTCTCTTTGGTTGTATTTATTTATTTATTTATTTATTTATACAAATGTATGTAATGCTGAACATAATAATATCACAGTGGTGTACGACACTGAAATCAAAGCTATACAAATTCAAAATAAGGATAAAGAATCATATAATTAATAGAAATAATATACAGTCACACATGGGTCACACTACAGGGAAAGCCTGAGTGAACAGGTATGTCTTAAGCAGGCACCTAAAGTGCAAAACTGTCTGGCTCCTGCCTAATATTAATGGAGGAGCTGCAACACTAAAAGCTCTGCTCTTGATAGCTGTAAGGCGGACCTCTGGACCATGCAGCGCCACCAAGAGTGCCTCTCCTGAGGAGCCAAGTGACTGATCAGGGGTATAGAGAGTCAATGACCCTTGGGGTAGACACCGGTATCCCTCCCTTCTATGGCAAAGGCACCATTTGGGGTGGGTTACAAAACCACCCCCACCCCCAATTTCATAAAACAACAATGTAAAACACTCATTAAACGGGAGAAGTTCAGCAGTTAAAATCAGAGCATACAATGTTGTCTGCCTCACAAATGAAAGCTTGTCAAAACAAAAAGGGTTTCAAGAGGTGGTGGAAAGTGAAGGAGGGTAGCCCACCCCCCTCCTTGGGCAAAGTGTTCCATGGTTTGGGTGCAGCCACCAAAAGGGTTCTCTCTTTCTCTCTTGTCCTGCTCACTCTGCTTCCCAATCCTTCCTCTAGAACAGTGGTCTGCAACATTTTTAGCCCCATGCCCATGGGCAGATTTGGTATTTTGAAAAAGCGCCCTTGTCACCACCACAAATTGGTTGCTGTAGGGAGGTAGAAGGATCTCTCTCTCTCTCTGGCTCTGCTTGCTTCCCTTCCCTCTCCCCTCCCTCTTCCTTTCTCTCTCTGGTCCCTCTTTCTCCCCTGTTCTGATACACCCCCCCCCCCCATCTCTTTCTGGTGTCTCTTGCTTCTTTCTATCTCTCTCCCTGTCCATTCCATTCATTTGCAATTTCTCCATTCATTTGCATGGGACTAGAAAAAGCTCCCTTGCCGAAAATCGGCTAGAGCAGGGCTGAAGGTTACCCTCTGCCAAGGACCCTGTTGTCCCAAGGGTCCTTGGTGGTGGGTGGACTTCCCCCCCCCCAGTTGTTTTTGGCAAGGAGAACTCCCCCGCCCATGCAATTTCCTGGATACTGCAGTCGCTGAGGGAGGGGCAGAGAAATATCACCAGTGTCCCAAGGAAGATTGGAGGGGAGGGGAAGTGAGCAGGGAATTTTATCTTACCAGCACACCACCACGTGCTTGGATTTCTAGGAATTCTTTCAGAAGGTCAAGTCCCCTTCCTGTTCTCCCTTGTTTCAGTATGCCTGCTAGAGTTTATTTATGTCAGATATATACACTGAAGAGTGGAACACATCATACTGTATGTGAAGAGAGAAATTATTTCAGCGCAATTCTTCAGGTTTCTGCTTATTCTGTTTTCAACATGGTTTTGTGACCCCATAGTCTCCAATTGCCCTGAAAATGCCGGAACCATCACAGAAAACCCTTAAGCGATCACATCATGCAGAATCCTGAATTCCCCTGCCTCCCACAATGGTAAGCTACTTAAAGGGGCCATGGGCAAAATTGCAGCTTAGCTGCAATTTTGCCCATGGCCCCTTTAAGATAGCTCTGCTTAGGCTTGAACAGCCGCAGTAAGCATGGAGGGAACAGACACTGCTAAGCTGGGAGGGCCTGGCGAGGATGAGTGTGTGCATGTGTGTGTGTGTGCGCATGCATGCTCTACCTGCTGCCTCTGCTGCACGTTGCTGTGGGAAAGGGATTATCTGGGTGAAAGCCTGGACCGACGGAGAGGTGAATGAGGGAATTTATCACAATTCCTATCTCTATATTGCCAAAGATTTTATTTCCTAACAGAGCTGACTCTTTGCCTCTAACAGGTGAGTTTACAATGTCAGAAGGAAATGCAAGAAACTTCCCCTTCTCTCTGAAACTCCATGTTTGGAGGTGTGGGGTGGGTGGGTGGGTAAGCTTCACCTGTTGAATTTGTGCCAATCCTGACCATTTTAAAACAAAAAGAAAGATTGCCCTGCAAGCACTGACCCCCCCCCATGAAAAACACCATATATTAACAATTAAGGGTTTAAGTAAGGTAAAAAAATTATTACAAAAGACAATTATAAAATAATATATAATATAATAATGTAATAATTATAATATATAAGATTTTTTGTGTTTCCTCTAATAACTTTTGTACTTGACCGTGTCCTTTGGTTTCCTGGCCATACCCTTGGCCACACCCTCATGTTGCCTGGCCACACCCTCTTGATCACACCTTCATGTTGCTTAACCATACCTCTGCAGAAAATGAAAAGTCAAGGATGAAAAATATATCTAAGAAATATACTTAATGAAAATTTCAAAAAGTGGCACAACATTAAAATTTTAAAATGTATTACAAAAATTTATATTACAAAGTAGTAAACATGATATATAGTAATATAATGTACAAGGGAATAAATCATATATCTACACAAGGAACACAATATTTACAAGCCTCGTTGGCTCAATCTTATACCTCTTACAAATTCACATGTGTGTCCCTATTTTCATCTGTGAAATGTTGGAGGGTATGTGACCCACCTGAAATTTCACTGCAGACAATAGTTGAGGAATCAATGACACAAAAAAGATCGAAAAAGAATAATGGTACCAAGAGAAGAAGAATCAAGAACCTATAGCATTTTAATCTTTAAGTAGTTTAATTTGTATTTGATTCTTGAGACAGATAAAAAGCACAATTGGCCACAGCTTGTGAACAGAGATCCTTTTGTTTTCTAATGGGATCGGAGAAGAGGGGATCCACTCTGTCAGGCCCCACTCACTGTGTCCTGTTGTCTTTGCAGGGAAACCCTTTGATCCAAGAAGAAGCATCACAAGTGCTGTTTCTAACGTGATCTCCTCTGTTCTCTATGGGAGTCGATTTGACTACAAAGATGGGAACTTAATAGAGCAACTACATATTATGGATGACCGATTTGACTTCTTACGTAGTTACTTAGGGACGGTATGTTGCTCCTTCTATGTTGTAAACCCTCCTATTAGCCAGCAAAGTTGAGCAACAACACCCCCCCCCCCCGCCCAGTTTGTGTGCCTATTTGACTCTAAGCTGAAAATGATGCTCTGTGTCTGTTTTGGATTCAGTTGTCACAGGGAGATAGAGCTGTGTATCATCAGTGTACTGATGGCACTTGGCTCCAAATCTCCTAATGACTGCTCCCACCCAGTGGCTTCATATATCCAGTTTCCACAGCCCAAAAATGGGGACACAAAATTCTGGGCCATTTGGGCTCAGTTGTAGTTCTGTAAACCTGATGATTCGTGCAACAAATGTAGGGGCATAATTTTCAGCTTAGGGTCACACATCTGCTTGTCTATGAGCCCTCCCCACTATGTGCCATGTCTCTTACAAAGGTTGGTGGGACAGAATCTGTATCAAGCAGAAAAGGAAAGCTTTGTGAGATGAGTTGCCCAGCCTGAGGAACCCAGTCTAGAACAACAGGTATGTTGGGACCGGGCTCATGGGCAGCACTGCCCTCTCTGGCCATGGGGAAGGCTGTGCTGCAGCACAGGAAAGATCAGAGTGATAAGTCAGGGTGCTTCCAGAAGCAGGGCTAATATCACTACCACTCAGAAGGCATTGTGTAGCTATTCCATCTTAATGGGTTTTCTGTGGTAAGGGAAAAGACAGAAGAAACAGTGGGAAAACATGGGAAGGCTTCGACCTGAAGTCATCATCATTTGGACCTCCCATAGAATTCTGTGAATGAGGCAGGGTGATTGCAAGATAAAAGACTCATCTGGAAGCACCTTCGTTTGGCTTGTATGAGCTTTTCTATATGAGGCATATATTGTGCACTTGTGATTCCTTATTCATGGTTGTTTATGGGCTCTTTAGATGATGTTGTGATTCTCCAGTTTCACTTCTGTTTTTTCAGAGCACTTCCCCCCCCACACTTTTTTTAGAATGGGGAAAATGGGGTATTATATTAGAACGGGGGAAATGCAGCTGTTTCTTCTTGTGTATTTGAGCTATTCCGCTATAGCACAGCTCCGCCTAGAGGTTACGTAGCAGAAAAGCAGGAAAGAAAGAGCTCTTTGTGGAGAGCTCAGATCTCAATGCTGGGGCAAAACCGAAAGTAGATCCAGTGATTAACAGCCTCGTGTAGAAAAGCCCTGCGTTGTGTGGGTGGTGCAAAAAGTAAGACACTGGAGTCCTGCTGCCTGAATTATGCTGTTCCCAGTACTTTACACATGTCTCTAGTACTAAATTACTTGCTGGGCCTGGTATTTCCACCCACACAGATTTTGTGGAGGAGTCCATTCATCTTACCTTTTGTATGTTATCGGACTCTACAACTTCATAGACATAAAGGGCAATTAGTTTACTTCAGGATTTTCTGTAAATAACCATATTAATGAAATAACAAATAGAACTATATAAAACAAATATGAACAACTCTAAACCACAGTTCCCTACAAAGCACAGTGTTACTGTTATTAGAGCTGCAACAGTTTCCTGTCCTGGTTCCTTCAGTCTGTTGTTTCTGGCTTCTGTTGTGGAGGTTACAGCCTCTGGCCGAGGGAGGGCTGCTTTATCTGCCTCTTTATCTTCTTCAGCTCACTACTGCCTTCCCTGAACATCCTTCTCTTCTTCCCCAACCATCTCTCCCCACCCTTTTCCCTCTTCGTTCCCCAGCACCTACCAACTTATAGAGTTTCTATCTAAGGACAATCATACAGTATTCAGCTCACTCTGTTCTTCTTGTATCAATATTCTAATTTGCCAAAAGCAGGGCTTTTTTTCTCAGAGAAAAGGTGGTGGAACTCACCCCCCCTCCCCTGGCCACGCCCCTACCCACCCCTAGGACCGCCCCCTAAAACCGCCCCTTTAGAGAACACAGGGATGCAAGTAAAATTGGGGGGGGGGCTGTAAAAGTAAATGTATGGAATTAAATAAAAAGCAATGCAGTAAAATGTGCAAAAAAATTGGAATACTTACCAAAAGTAAGCTCAGAGACATTTCCTTTTTGAAAGGTGTTTATAAGTTTTGCAGTTACACATATTAATCACAGTTTAGTAAAGTGAATACATGAAAAGAAAGGGGGGGATAACAGGGGACCAATTACACATTGCCGCCTAAGGAAATATATTTGGGGGCCTTAGCGACCCAGTAAAATCAATGACATGTCTTAAAATATATCCCTTTCACTGGCTTACTAATCACTTCAAGCATCTTGATCCTCTTCTCTCCCGTCCACTACAAATTCGGACCCAAGTGAGTCAGGAACAGCAAGATCTTTTGTGTTTGCTTTTGTGTTTCTTAATTGATTTAATTGACTTAATTACTAACTCTGAGTCTGAAGAAAACCCCCACTGTACTTATGCTAATTGCTAAATTGTTTTGTAATGCTGATGATTTGCAGCAACACAACATACATTCTTCAATCTACATTCCTACTAGAAAGTTCACAATAATAGTTAATGGGGGATTACGAACTGCTGTTAACATCACAAGAATTTAATTATGCTGAGTGATAAAGCGAGCAGCACTTTCTAATTGACTGAAAATAGGTGGCGGAACGCCGTTCCGGTGCGTTCCGCCAGAAAAAAAGCCCTCGGCCAAAAGGATTAGTGCAAATTCTTAAAAAGAAATAAATTTAGCAGCAAGCACATCGCCATGTCCATCTTGTTTTGGAGTCTACTGGAAATATCATATATACACCTATACGTATTGTCCAACTCTTTGCATATGTGTCGTCAATCCATCCAGTTTCAAGATAAGGCGTAGTCGTTATCACAGTCCGGGTGTCGAAGCCAAAATATATCAGTCCAAAACAGAGCAAACATAAACCAGTTAAGGATCAGGCACAGGCGTAGTCAGGGTCGTTCCGAGGATCAAAGGTACAGAGGTCTGAGGTCAGGAATATCAGGAGCGTCTGGCGGTAGCTGTAACAAACAATTGCTTCCAGCATCTGAGTGTGTGTGTGGGGACTTTTGAGCAGGTGCAGGAGCAAGCAGCTGTTACGTGGGAAAGGCTTGGCAAGGGGCGTTCTTCACTCTCCGAACCAAGGTAGGCCAGCAAGGAGTTCCCCAGAGAGAAGGGGAACAGGATAGAAGAGATGCCAGTTATCCCACTCATAACCCATCGCAAAGCCTCCCACCAGCCACTGCCTCCGTTTCCCCCAAAACAAATGCAAGTCACCGCCGGATCCTGAACCTATTTTACTCAGCAGCAAGTCCCACTGAGGTCAATAGAATTTGCTTCCTGGAATCTGTACTGAGTACTTCAGCAGCAGCAGCAGCCGACGCCCCCCCCCAGAAGTCTCACACACACGTACCCCGAAACCCTTCACACACACTGAGCCTTGCTCCTCCTGTTCTTAGACTCAGGGTTGGATCCCGACCGAGTCCTACTCCAGAGTAGACCCACCGAAACCAATGGGACTGCAGTTAAGAGTAACCGCAGCCCCACTGATTTCAATGGGTCTACTCTGGAGTAGGACTCAATCGGGATCCAACCCGCTTTGCGGTTCTGTGTGTGAGTACTCACACACGCTGCAGGAGCAAATGCTTCCCTTCCTCTGCGTCCCAGCCCCTCTGTGCCCACCAACCGGTTTTGCCTTAGCCTCCCCACCCACCTACCCAGAGCAGGCAGGCCCAGCCAGCCTGGAGAAGCCTCCTTCACTCACCACGCATTTCTTGCCGAGGAAGCCATGCTGCTCACCCCTCTTGCGGGGTGAGCAGCATGGAGCCCATGTTTGCGACACGCCGCAGCGGTGGGGGCTGCTGCTGGTCATTGCAGCGGCAGCCGGGGCCCGGACAGGACCCCTGTCTCCACCTCCTTGTCCTATGCCGGCTGCTCCTGCTCGTCGCCTCCCTCCTCCTCCTCCTCCTCCGGGCCTGGCCGAGCCTTCTTCGCCAGCCATGCCGAGCGGCAGCGCCTCGCCATCACCTCAGGAGGAGGCACCCGAACTGGTGGTGTTGCTATTGCCCAGGCCGCCGCCAGGCCTGCTCCTCCACTATCACCACCACCACCCACCGCCACCTCACGAGCAGCCCCTGTCGCCGCCGCCTTGTCTGCCTGACACGCTGCTGCTGAGGGACCGCCTGCCCACCCCGCCACCGGCTCACCCGCCATTCCTCCCCTTCCCCCGCAAGGAGCCTCTAGATCAGCCACCGGGCTGGATGAAAAGACCCGGCGGGCCGCAGTTTGAGGACCCCTGATCTAGGTCATGCATGGTATCTCCTGATTCAGATAATGGAGAAACAGAGCTAGGTGTCATCAGCATACTGATGGCACCTTGTCCCAAATCTCCTAATGACCATACCCAGCAGCTTCATATAGGTATTAAATAGCACTGGGGACAAGATGGTAACTTGAGGAACCTCAAAGCAAGTCTTCTGGGGCCTGACATACAGTCTCCCAGTGCTATTCTCTGGAACTTGCTCTATAGGTAGGAGTGATATCAGTGTAAAACAGTGCCCCAATCTGCATGGTTGATCCAGGAAGATTCCTAACCTACCTCACAGGGTTGTTGTGAGGATAAAATGGAGAGGAGGAGGATTATGTAAGCCACCTTGGGTTCCTTGCAGGAAAAAAGGTGGGGTATAAATATAATAAATAAATAAAAATAATACCATGATCAGTGGTATCAAAAGCTGCTGAGAGATCAAGAGTAACAGAGTAGCACTGCCTCTGACCTTCTCCCAGTATGTCATCCATCAGGGTGACCAAGGCCAATTCAGTCCCATAACAAGGCCAGAACCCAGACTGGAATGGGTCTAGATCCTCTGTATCCTCCAAGAATGCCTGTAGTTGAGTCACCACCACCCTGGCAAGCACTCTGCCTCGAAAGGATGCATTCTCCACTGGGCAGCAATTATAATAAATCTCCTGGTCCAGAGAGGGTTTTTTCAGGAGTGGCAGTACCACTGCCTCCCCAAGGATAGCAGGGCCCACTGCTCAAGCAATGATGCATTCACACTCTGGACCCATCCTGTCAAACCCCCTCGACTAGCTCAAATGAGCCATGATGGACAAGGGTTAAGAAGACATGTGATGGATCAAACTACTACACGTATCTTGTCCATGGCCACAGGCAACAGAAACTGAAACTGACCTCACAAAACTGGGCAAGATGATGCACTGAACACCTCATTTGGACCTGTTATTACAGCAGCATTATGAAGTTCAGTGATTTTGTCCTCAAAATACCTTGCAAAATTGTCACAGCAGATCTCTGAGGGCTGCACCATCACATTGGCTGGGGTCGATGTTAATAATTCTGTACTACCTGGGAAAGATATGCTGGATGGCTACATGAGGACACAGTGGAGGCAGCCTTGGAAGCTGCCTTTGCAGCCCTCTCCGCCACGTAGTAGACACAATTGTGCACTTGAATGCAAGCTTGGTCAGTCTCACATTGTCTTATGCCACTAGTGCTCTAGCTGTCATCTGACTTGTTTCATTGCTCAGAGCTCTTCAGGGGACTGGGGAGCAACCCAGCCTCCACATCATTGGAGAGCGCACTCAGAAGTAATCATGTCAATGGCCCAAAGTATCTCACCATTCCATAACTGCCCAGAGAGCTTCAGCTATTGGGCAGCATTGAATGTAATTAATAAATAAAAGTGAGGCTAAGGCCTTAACAGGATCAACAACTCTAGCTAGGGAAAAATCCCCCTGAGCAGTCTCTGAGGGTGGACCATCTTAATGGATCCCCACCATTGCAGGGGGGAGTAGATGCCATAAAACTAAACTTGACTAGCAAGTGGTCTGATCATAACAACCCGAGTCACCACAACCCCTCCTAAATCCAAATCACCCTTCCCATCCCCTAAAACAAAGATGAAATTGAGGGTATTTCCTGCCCTATAGGTTGGGCCAATGACTCCATGGTTGTCATGGAGGCTATGAAATCCCTAGCTGGCCAATCACTGTGACTTTGGCATGAATGTTGACATCACCCAGGACAATTGTCCGGGGGTTCTCCAGTACCACACTCAAGATCCTTCATCTAGGGATCGTCTATGCTTGGCATAAAGGAGATCGGAGATTGCTGTCTGTAGCAGACTAAAATAGGTAGCTATCTGAATAAACATCAGGGTATTCATTCTTGTGCTGCCATTACTCTTGCAATTTCTAATCTTAACTATTAAACTATTCATTATGTGGGTTAGTGGTTTCTGCCCTAACTTCCCAGTCATCAAACCCATGAAAGAGGAACCATTACACAATAGGATTCAAGAGATTTTCTGTATATTCCAAAAGCAGTTTCCTTTGGTAATAGAAGTAACATCTATATCAGTGTTCTCCAACCTTGGGTCCCCAGATGTTTTTGGCCTACAACTCCCAGCATGCCCCAGCCAGCAATGCTGACTGGGGCATGCTGGGAGTTGTAGGCAAAAAACATCTGGGGACCCAAGGTTGGAGAACACTGATCTATATAAATGGGGAAGGGGAGGGATTCCATCTATGTTATTGCTTGGAAGAGGCTTAGATGTCTCAATTTCTCGTATCTTTCAAATGGAAATTGTTGTTCTCCCCTTTTCCTTCTGCCTTATTTACAGGAACAAAACTCTCCTAAGGACCTCTACAGCCCTGAAGACCTTGTCATGTGTGTGTTTGACCTTTTCCTTGCAGGGTCAATAACCACAAGCAATACTTTGCTCTACAGTCTCCTGGTGATAGCTAAGTTGCCACATGTGCAAGGTACACAGACTTTGAGTTGCAGTGTTTTGAAAGTGCAAAATGATTCTTCCCCCCCAACCCCCATTCATAATTGTATATGCCCCTATACTGTCCCCCATCCCAGCCATCCTTTTCCCAAGTTAATGACTGAACTGCTTTAGGGCAGTGGTTCCCAACCTTGGGTCCCCAGATATTGCTTAACTACAGCTCTCAGCATACCCAGCCAGCATGGCTAATGACAAGGGATGCTGGGAGCTGTAGTCCAGCAACATCTGGGGACCCAAGGTTGGGAACCTCTGCTTTTGGGAGATCATTGAGATGAAGTAGTCTACTTAGCAAAGCAAATTCCAGAGGGGAAGGCATGTTTTCCTGTTTACTGCTTCCACCTCTGTATGCCATGTTTCTTTTAAAGCATCTCCAGTTCAGAGGCGTGATTGTGTATGAGTCGATTTGAATTTTTTCTCCGGGTCTGAGAAGGTCCAGGACTAGTACTGTGCCAAAACTGAAGGGGCTCCAGAATTCAGGAAGCACATCTTCTGAATGTTTTTCATTACAGCAAAAGTCCAACAGGAGATTGATGATGTGTTAGGTGGCAACCGTACTCCTGTCATGGAGGACCGGGTGAGGCTGCCCTTCACCAATGCTGTTGTCCATGAGACTCAGCGATACCAAAAAATGACCCTTGAGACCCTTCCACTTGCAATGACTCGTCATACAGAATTCAGGGGCTACACCATCCCTAAGGTATGATGTTGGAACAGCTTGAGGGAAAGAAATAGAGGAATTTGTTATTATATACTTGGCCCTAGTGTTGCAGAGGAGCTCAGATGGGCTAGCTGTCTGGACATGTGCACTTTGTATTTTATTGACCTGACAGCTTGGCTCAAGAACCCATTTTATTCCGGAAGAAGCAACAAACATGGAAGGCTTCCAGAGACAAGATGAAAGCTCCAGATGCTTGCAGAGGGGCATTTATACATGCTTGCTTCCTTCATTGATTAGATTAAAGGGAGTTGCTGCCGTGGAACTTCAGAAACACGGAAATGCCTATTTGAATGTTCCTTTAAATTAACCAATCCAGAGCTTTGATGGGAAATATGGCCCAATCCTACAGTGTTTCCACTCACCAGACAGGTCAAGAAGTTCAATTTCTACATGGGCACCTTGTGTGATAACTTTGGTTTTGTGTTCTGGTAGTGAACTACCTTCCTTGGTATGGCTTTGTTCATGGGGCAGCTAACTCATCAGGCGATCACTCGTGACCGAGTAAGATTGTCTTCCGGGATAAAAGGAGGAAATTCTAAAGAAGATTGTGTAGACTCTAGCGATGAGTCCGTAAGTGACTGTGGAGGCCAATTCTAGATCCACACAGCTTCCCACAGTGAGGACACAGGTTACCAGATAGAAGATGGTCCTGTAAAGGATTCATTTGACGTGCTTTTCGCTTAGCACGTTTCTCCCTTTCACCTTGCACTCGGGCTTCTTCAAAGTCCATGGAACCTTTGTGAAAGGCCAACCTCCATTTAGATCGTTCATGGGCCAGAGCTTCCCAGTTTTCGATGTTTATATTGCATTTTTTTAGATTAGCCTTATGAACATCTTTAAACCTCTTATATTGACCACCGATATTCCGCTTTCCATCCTTGAGTTGGGAGTAAAGTAACTGCTTTGGGAGACGGCAGTCAGGCATTCGAACAACATGACCGGTCCACTGAAGTTGGCGTTGAAGGATCATTTTTCAATGCTAGTAGTCTTTGCTTCTTCCAGTACACTGACATTTGTTCGCCTATCTTCCCAAGTAATTCGCAGGATTTTCCGGAGGCAACGTTGATGAAACCTTTCAAGGAGGTGGAAGTGACGTTTATAGATAGTCCATGTTTCGCAGGCATACAATAAAGTTGGTAATACAATGGCTTCATAAACCAGTGTTTTGGTCTTCTTACAAATATCCCGATCCTCGAACACTCTATGTTTCATTCGAGAAAATGCGGCACTTGCGGAGCTCAGACGATGCTGGATTTCACTGTCGATGTTAGCTGTAACAGAAAGATAGCTGCCAAGATAGAGAAAATGATCGACGTTTTCCAGTATTGTCCCGCCAAGCTGGATAGATGGCATCACCAAAGGATTGGCTTGCACTTGCTGATGAAGCACTTTGGTTTTTTTGATGTTAAGTGAGAGACCAAGTTTTTCGTATGCTTCTGCAAAAGCATTTAGGATAGTTTGGAGATCATCCTCTGAATGTGCGGAGACCACATTATCATCAGCATACTGAAGTTCCACAACGGAGGTTGTAATTACCTTACTTTTTGCTTTCAGCCTGCTGAGATTAAAAAGCTTTCCATCTGTTCGATATATAATTCCCACACCGGTGGGAAGTTTCCCCTCGACAAGATGTAAAACCATGACGATGAAAATGGCAAATAATGTTGGGGCGATAACACATCCCTGTTTAACACCTGATCCCACTTTAAATGGAGCACCATGAGAGCCGTTGTTGTCCAAAACCGTTGCCGTCATGTTGTCATGGAGAAGTCGCAAGATATTCACAAATTTATTGGGGCATCCAATTTTCATAAGGATAGTCCAGAGAGCTGTACGGTCTACAGTATCAAAGGCCTTAGCCAAATCGATAAATGCCATATAAAGGGGTTGATTTTGCTCCTGGCATTTTTCTTGGAGCTGACGTGCAGTAAAAATCATGTCTACTGTCCCTCTAGAGGGGCGGAAACCATATTGAGTTTCAGGGAGGATCTCTTCTGAAATAGATAGAAGACGGTTTGCAAGAATCCTAGCAAATATTTTACCTGCGGTTGCTAAGAGAGAAATGCCCCGATAGTTTCCACAGTCTGTTCTATCACCCTTCTTAAAGAGGGTGATAATTATGGCATCCCTGAAGTCTTCTGGGATCTCTTCTCTTATCCAGATTTTTTCGATGAGTTTATGAAGATGTTGTACAAGTTCGGGGCCCCCTTCTTTAAAGATTTCAGCGGGAATCCCATCTGGTCCACTAGCTTTGTTGTTCTTCATTTGATTAATGGCTTTTTTTACTTCATCCAAAGTGGGGAGTATTGCAAGTTCCTCTTTAATTTGTTTTTGCGGGATTTGCGAAAAAATCTCATTATCCACCTTAGATTTACGATTTAAAAGGTCATAATAATGCTCTTTCCAACGCAGTGCAATAGACTCTTTGTCTTTTAAGAGTTTGGTGCCATCTTTTGATTGTAAAGGGTTTGTACCATAGGTTTTTGGTCCATAAATGGCCCTTGTGGCCTTAAAAAAGCCCCGTGCATCATGAGATTCTGCAAGTTGTTGAATTTCTTCAGCTTTTTTTTTCCACCAAGCGTTCTTAAGTTCTCTTGTTCTTCTTTGGACCTCAGCCTTTGTGCTAGCGTAGGTTTTTTTCTTGGCAGCGCAGTTAATATCATTTTGCCATATTTGGAAGGCTTTCCTTTTTTGGTCAATTATATATTTAATCTCATTGTCATTTTCATCAAACCAATCCTGATGTTTCTTAGTTTCATATCCAATAGTTTGTTCACAAGCTGCAGTAATGGAGGTTTTCAGCTTAGACCAATGGTCCTCAATGTTGTCATTGTCATTCATGGGGCAGCTAACTAACCTTAACCCAATCCTGTAGCCAGGAACCTCCCTGAAGGCATGGGGAGGAGGCAGGAAGAGGAATCCTCTTGTTATCTCTGAACTGTTATTTCTGTGATCAAATATAATGAGAGGAGGAGCAGCTGCACACTTTGGCTTTGCCTGCCCTGTGTCCCCACCCAATGGGAGACGGCACAGAAGAAAGCATGGAGAGCCCTGTCAAAAAACTAGGGATAAACAATTTATCTCAAAGTCAACAAACCACCAGTTCCAGCAGTTTTCATTTCCATGAGGGGCAGGTCTTTTGTAAAGCTAATGGGTTTTAATTGTCCATTGAAGACCTAGCCACCCCAAAATACTTTGTATTACAACAGGGATAGCTCATATCTGCTGGGGAAATAATTTCCCTCGAGCTACAATGCGAAGATTGCAGCTAAGCTCAGAGGGAATGGCTGGTGATGGAGGCAGCAGATGACATAATTGTCCCTGCTAACTAAAAGGTCACAGCACTTTGACCCTGGCAGCTCCGACTCTACTACACCACTGCTTGCACATTAATAAAACACGACAAGAAGCAAACTCACTCTTCTTAATATGATTGTATATATGATTGCATTGAGATTATTTTTGTGTAGTATTTTTACCAGTTCACAAATGAACAAGGACATACTGATGAAACATTGCAAAGAAACTTGCAATTGGTTCTGTTAGGATTTCTTTGTGTGGTATTTTACCGATGAACACATGAGAACTTTGGTCAATTCATGCTGTGTTAAAATGGCCACTTGAAATTCTCCACCCTATGCTGGCAGCTGTGCTGGCACCTGGGCCACTATTTTGCATCCTCCATAATACCGCAGATTGTCAGGATCCGCTCCCCCAGGTCAGCACCACAGCTCCACCTGGTGGCAATGCTACCTCCGTGCAGGAGCAAGCCCAGGGGTTGTAAGCACTCCTGATCCTGGCTGCTTTCAGGCCAGCTAATGCAGCCCAGCTGAAAGCAGCCAGAGAGACCTACATAAGGGCTGCAGTTTGCCTCCAACCTTTGCCACAGCAACACTAACCTCAGTGTTGTCTGCAGCCGGTTCCTGTTCCCAGAGACCAAACTTGCTCCTTGCCTCACCTCGTTTTGCCTTGCCTGGTGTTTGACCCGTGACTGATCCTGACCTACGCTTCTGCCTCTGGCCCTTGCTCTGCCTGGTACGTTCTTGAACCCTGCTTGTACTTTGGACTTGTCTCTCTGCCTCTGACCCTTGCCTGGACTCTGCTTGACCTGCTTTCTGCCTCCGGCCCCTGTTTGGACTCTGTTGCTCTACCCTGTGCTGGACCTGTTGCCTGGACTTGCCTTCTGCCTCTGGCCCCTGTTTGGACTCTGTTGCCTGGAACCCGTGCTGACCCTTGGGCCTACTGCCTGTCTCTGCCTCCATCTTCCCTGGCCCCGGCGTTCCAGCCCTGAACCCTTGCCGCCCACGCCCCGGACCTTACACAGACCTAGTTTCATTCCGGGACACTGCATGGGGGTGGAATGGCAGCCAACACAAAAAAATACTCAGAGAAAATTTTGTAAACTGCCCTTTTTTAAGGGTCTGTGTGTGAGAAAAAGAAACATCTCAGAAATTTTCTTAGAAAAATGTCTTCTGAGAAATTTTGGGTTAGTTCTACAAGCAAATATACATATGATTACATCAAAATTACTCTTTGTCATGTCCTATCAATGTGAACATACCAATCAGTAGTGTGTGTGTGTGTGTGGCGGTGGGGTGGGTGGTGGGTGGTGGGTGGTGGAGGAAAGGGCAGAAACCAAAAATGAGCCAAAGGAACTGAAACGTGCAGCAAACTGCTGCTGCTGTAATTTAGGAATTAATTCTAGGAATTCCTCCAGTTAAACTGGAAGGAATGGAATGCATAGCAGAGGGAACTCATGCAAAAAAAAAGAAGAAGAAAAAAAGCAATTGCTCAGGGGAAATCCACTCACCCCTAGTTAGTAGTGACCCAATCCTCTGAGTGTGCTTTCCCAACATATCTTTCTCAAAACTTGGCTATTTCTTAGATATTCATAAGGTTGAAACGAGTGATGTAATCTGTCTCCTTCCCTCCCTGAAGGGCACTGCTGTGACTCCATTGCTCACATCTGTGCATTTCGACCCTCTCCAGTAGGAGATTCCTGAAAAGTTTAACCCGGACCATTTCTTGGATGAGAAGGGCCAGTTCAGGAAGAGTAAGAGAGAGGCCTTCATGCCTTTTTCAGCAGGTAATTCTATTTGATTTAACAACCCACAGGCCCAGTGCTCATGTTTATGGTGTTTTCTGGGCACAAAATAGGTTTCTAGAGTTTGATTAACTCTGTACTCTTTCTCTGTTTCTCTGTCTCTCCTCTAGGAAAGCGGGCCTGCCCAGGGGAAGCACTGGCTCGGATGGAGCTCTTCCTGTTCTTCAGCACTCTGCTCCAGAACTTCACTTTCCAGCTGGTCGGCGATGCCAAAAATATGGATATAATGTCTTTGTATCTTGCATACAGAAACAAGAATCAGTATCCCCCAATACGAGCCATTAGACAGTTCGATGTGATCTTGTGACTGAAAAGCCTAGGAAGTAGAACAGAAATGCTGAGAGATTCCTTACTCACTGATTCAACACCTCTCAGCTTCATATAGGGCGAACACCCCCAGATACGAATGGCTAGCTGTTAAATGTGATAGTATGATGGCAAACAAGAAGAGCTTTCTGCCATTCCCTAAGTCTTGCATCTGTTTGTTCACTTGCCTTAATTAAAATGCACCACATAGTCAAGTGCTGAAAATCCACTTTCAAAAATAAATGCACATTTTTTCACCAACATTTGTTCTTTTGTCCAGGTTCCATAGAAGGCAGTAGTGTTCTCAGGGCTGGTGCTACCATTAGGCCAACTAGGCGGCTGCCTAGGGCGCCGGGCTAAAGGGGGCGCCAAGAGCATAGGGCTGGAGGGAGGGCGGGCTCAAGTGGAAAGGGGGGACGCTAAATATCTGATCTTGCCTAGGGCACCGAACTGCCTTGCACTGGCCCTGAGTGCTCTCCCTACTGATTGTTGATAAAAGCTCAGCTGGAAAGGGCCACATCTGATTAAAACAAAGAAAATTTTGGAAAGCAAAATTCACAACTAGGAATGGATGGATCAATCTATCTCTGGTCCATGCCACTACCACATGTGTTACTTGCTATATGTCCATTTCATCCCATTTAAATTGTAAAAATTTGCCCCCAATTCAATTTCAAAATATTAGTTACATTTACAAAATAGTACATTTAGTATTTTTATGTGTTTTTAGAAGCCAAGTTAAATGAACGCTCGAAGTGTCTATTATGCTAAGCTGCCTTTGTAACTGTATTCAAAACAGAGACTGAAATGCCCGTGGGAGGGAAAGGATGTGTTGATATGCAGCAGGTTCTCAGCACATCCCCAAATCTATTGCATTGCATATCTCTCCATTCACTTGTGGAGTGGGAAAATAACTTGGCGGGGATTTGTGAAGGTCCCGGGATAATCGAAGCAGTTGGAGGGTATGCCTCTAGGCCTAACCTACCCCATAGGATTGTTGTGAGGGTAAAAATGGGGAGATCTTTAGTTCCTGGAGGAAAAGGAAAAGCCCCGAGTGCATTTCCTGAAAAACAAACGAACAAACGTAACACAACAACACACCACTGGCAGATTAGGTAACAACTCTGGACTACACTGAGGTGATGTCATACACTTCTCTCCTCCAAGCAATATTGTAACAACTGTGGACTACTTTGCAGTGCTGACGGACGTGGTTCTTAGAACACCAAAACCCCATCCTTCTGCATGTTGTAGCAACAACTACAGTGGTAATAAAAACAATGCACACTAACGCAGTCCTATGGAACCACATATTTTTTGTTCCAGCAAACACCCACATTGCACAGAGAAGGAAACTGAATGAAGTGCCTTTGAAACCATGAGTGCCAAGTGTGTGGGGTGTGTGTGGGTGTGGGAGGGCGAAGGGCCACACAACACAGCCCGCACAAAAGCACGTCTTTGGACCCAGCTTCTCCAGCTCTGGCAGTAACTCCCATGGCACTGAGAACCAAGTGACTTGAAGATCATGAGTGGGAGGGAGAATCCACACAGCCACACATCATCGTGTTCAATAATAAAACAACACAACAATATATCTTCCGAGTCGCACAGAAAAACAGCCCTTGGAACACAGCAGCAAGCTCTCAGAACATCTCCAAATCCATCCCTTTGCATATCGCTCCGTTCACTCGTGGAGTAGGAAAATAGCTTGGCGGGTGCCTCAGCCTGGCCTTGCGGGTGCAGTGGCACCTGTGGGTGCCACGTTGGAGACCCCCTGAACTACAGGGTAATGGTTAAATCGCTGGAATAACACCTGGCCTCGGTGTTAATCTTGGGGTGGAAGTAAAAGTCAGCTACAAGTTGGGAGAGAAGCTGGCTTGCTGATCAGATTTGTGCCTGAAAGACCAAGGGGAAGTGTGGGCACATAGAGGAGGGTAGGTAGGTTGTAAGCAAGCACAATGTTTGACATTGCACAACGTCATTACTGATCACAGGGCAAGTCTCTTAAGGCCTTAGCCATTTTCAACAAATAGGATTATTCTGACGCATGGTACTAAGGACAATATTTCCAAAACTGCAGTTGTATACTCAGTGAATTGAGCGAGTGAGTAAAAATGCCTAGGACCAGGCTGTTAGTTGCACTGAAGTGGCAGGCTGAGGATGTGCTCATATGCAGTCCAGTGCACAATTACTTGCCCGGGGCAAATTGTATATCTTTCAGGCTCCGTTTTCCTCGCTCTAAAATGGGATTGTGTGATCAAGAAAGTGGAAGCAAGCTGCCGCCTGAACAATGTGTCCCCCCAGAACAATTCTCTGCCACGGATTCGAGGGCTGGCCTTGGGCTTCTTGTTTCTCAGCCTCAGTGTTCCCCAACTGCAAAATACGAGTATTAATTGGTTAACTTTGATCAGGCCTTTGTCCAGCATGGCTGGGGCATGCCGGGGGTTCTCATCCGACAGATCTGGAGGGCACCAGGGACAAGCCGCCCCAGCGTATAGTGTGGGAATGAGTAAGCCACTGGCATGGGCCACTGTGCCACCATCGGGGTCTTGCTTTGCTTGGTAGACATCAGTGGGTTCTAGGTCAAAGATAGAGGCCTGCTACCGCTCCATGTGGTTGGAGTTAGCGGATGGAACGAGGAGGAACTGGGCAGCTTGGGGTGGTGCTGTTGGCTCTGTGGCTCACTCAGTGCTGGTTAGGATCTCACCACTTGCCCACCTTTGTTTGCAGGATCCTGCAGAGGGCCCGTACCTCCAGTTGCTGAGATGGTACCTTTCACACCCCAAGCCCGGGATGTTAGGGGGTTCCCAGATCACTGGCCCAATACCAACTCTTGGTTTTGAGGGGTCCCTTCTATGAAATGTCTAGGGCAAGTCATACAGGTAGAAGCAAACAAGCCAGTAGCGTTCTCATTGAGACTCAGAGCAGTGAATTTGTTGGAATATGGCGTCTCATATTCAGGTTTGCCTTCGGGCAAGAAGCTAACACCACAGTTTCAACAGACATGTCCTAGGTCTTGGATGAGAGCATTGTCACCTTTGGCCCAGTGTAGAAGGGCGTACAGTTATCTGCTAATTGGCTTCAAGGTAAGATTGGAGCCAGAAACTGATAGATTGGTTTCAGCTGGGGATTACCTCATTCTATGGGTGCAGCTGGCATTACATCATCTATGGGTGTGACTGTACAGAATTGTATATAAGGTGGGCAATGTCTCTATGTGCTTGTTGAGGGGAAAAGGAGTTATTGTATTAAGGATTTATTGATTATTTGAGTAGAAGCATTCTGTAAGTATAGAGATAGTTTATGTATGTCCAGACTGTACTTGTTTTTTGTCTGACATACTGTTCTCTTGCACTTTTGTAAATTAGCACTCTGTATATGTTCTGTTCCTGTTTTTCCCAAGTCTTAGTTTAGTAAACCCTTTTGCTAAAGAAGCAGACTTGTGTTTTGCTTTTTACCTACTGGCCTAGCACCCGCTTCTCACGCCACAATCTCTCCGTTGCGACTTCTGCAGCTGCTGGGACAAAGTTGTTTAACTTTGTTTTCCCCCCTGGCAGCTCAGATTTCCATCAGAATTTGGGGTACATGTTCTCATGTTCTGATGAGTAGCCATGCCAGCATTTTGTAGGAAATGGTGCCATGCCTCAAGCAGCAACATCTCTTGGGCTGGCCTTGGTGAGGGGCAGGCGGTTATGGTAGAACACATATAGTTTGGTTTATGTAATGATTGTTTTAGAGAAACTCTGCACTGACCTTTCATAAAATGTAGGTCTGCAACCAAACATTATGCATGCATGCAGCATGACATCTCTGGGTCCAACAGCACAGGAACCGTTGACCTGTTTCCAGCCAGGATCAGAGAGTATGAATGTTACCTAGTAACCCACTCTTGATAACAGTGGACAAAGAACACATTGAAAGGGGAAAACGTAGGGAGGAATTTGGGGAAGGTTGATGGCAATCTGAATTTTGGCTCCGTTTGGGCTCAAACAGGCAGCTTTCTTTCTACCTTGTCTCTCTTAATCAGTTTTTTAGCGCTCTCAGAGAGAAAGATGGAGGTGGCTGGGGCTGGCGCTCTTTTCTATAAGGCTCTTTTCTATGAGTTGTTATTAACTTGTTTGCCCTCAGGATCAGAGTGCCTGAAGGTTGATGATTAACTTGCTCTTGTTGACAGAATAAAAAGATAAGGAAGAAACTGGGTAGGTTTGGGGAATGCTGGAGACAAGCTGAAGTCTGAGTTCTTTGGGGGCTCTGAGAGGCAGCTTTCTTTCCACCTGCTCTCTCTTCAGCTGTTTCTTGGATTTCCAACCAAAGGAAGAGCACGGAAAAAGATGGAGGTGGTTGGGGCTGGCGCTCTGCTCCTTCTCTGTGTGCTCCTCACTTTGTTCTTCTCATCCTTCCAAATCTACAAGAGGAGAGGCCAGCTGCCTCCTGGACCCGCTCCCTGGCTCTTTTTGGGGAACCTCCTGCAGAAAGATGTCCTGCCTCTGCACAAATCCTATCCCAAGGTAAGACCAGTGCTTGCATCACTTTCTCCCTCTGCGCTTTGGCCCAGAGTAAGACATAGATGTGTGAGAATTTTGTATTGGTTCATTTGTGACCAGAACTTGCCCTGTTTGCACCCCGAACCTGAACACAAGCACATTTTGCGAGCAAAGCTTGCACATGCCCAAGCTTGCGATTCAATTTTGAAAAATCCACTCTGTAGAAAAATGCACAGTTTAAAATGTGCATTGTGGGAAAATGTTTTTTTTTGTGTTTGAGGAAATGGGGGGAAAGTTCTCATTTCGGTGCACACTGTAAAAACTGCGTACCCAAATGCAAATATTTACTTTTTTCACTGAGTTTCCTGGGATGAAAAGATGGGTAGAGGAAGGGTAGAAAGTTCATTACTCACTTCTTTGCCCTATGTATTTTTGCTTTTTTAATTATGGTTTTTGCTGTTGTTGCAGGATAATTGTTTCCTTTGTAAGTTGCCGAAAGGCAACTTACTAAGAACAGAATCCAGGGAATTACTTTAATTTAGATGATGATTATGATAATAATAATTAATAACAATAAGTAAATAGCACTGGTTGTATACATCAGGTGGGATTCTGGAACTCTCAAGTCTCAGCTTTCTGCCATCAGAATTGCAGGCAGGTCCATACTGCTAGTGTATTAATAGTACATCATTTTTCTTTCCATGAAAGGTATATTCTTTCAGAGTTTCAATATTCCTGGGGGTTACTTGGGAGTGGGTGACTTCAAGGGGCCCACAACCACCGAGCCCATGTTTGGGCTCTCTTTAGGTGAATGGCAGTAATGATCTAATATCTGGATTTCCTGCGTTGATCTGTACTGCTCTGAAGCTGCCACGGTCATTGGTGCAAGAAAAAAAGAGCAAATATGGCCATCAAAACCTAAAATGGTGGCATAGTTTCTCAAAAGGTTCAATGTTGGTATGTTGGTTGTAATGCCTTTCTTATGGTCAAAGATTGTTCAGCAAAAATTGGGCACTGGATATGAAAACTTAACTACAGAACAAGAAGGCACCACCATTCATGAATCTGGGATATGCTACTACACCCAAGTTGTGGGCCCTTGTGGCCCACACCCACCTATTAGCCACCTATTAGCCACTTTGAAAACCTGAAAGAAGATGCCCTTCACGACAAGAAAGAGTGTGAGCTTCAATCTTATGCAGGGAGAGTAAATATACGGGCAGCATGGGTTTGTCCCTCAGCAACAAAGGCTATTGCTGGAAAGGAGCAGTCAGTGGACTCTGTCCCTGCTCTATACATCCCATATTTGGCACAAGAGTGTGGAAAGGCAGGACTACGCAACTTGTGTCTCAACACCCCAAACGCAGCCTGTCACCCGTGAAGACCTTAAACTAAGAGAGTGTCACGGGATCACTGAGGGCAGTTGCGCCCAAACAGCACTTGCATGAAGAATAAAGTGCTGCCCACTTCTGGCTTCGGCTTGTTCAGGAGCATGGTCCAATGTTCATTGGCTGGGATCAAATCATATAGCTGTAGTGAAAGGTACTTTGCTTGATTATGCTGAAGTGTTTGCTAAGAGACCTACTGGCCATATCAGTGAAGGAACATTGAACACATTGTTTAACATCATGTCTATCATTTGTAACTTCAGATAGGAGGTGTTTGGGGCACTAATCAGGATTGGGACCACAGGAGGCAGAGAGTAGCCTACCATTTAAAAGATTTTGCCAACCGTGCATTAGATAACTTACTCCAAGGGAAGTTTCTTTGTGTGTGTGTGTTTAATTTTTTTTATTAATAATTAAGAACAAACAAACGAACACATACATAACCAACAACAAACAAAACTAAAATGGACTTCCAACCCCCTACCACAGCAATATAAGCTACTTTTAATCTTAAAATCATACTATTTCATTCAACACTTCATTCTAGTTATGGCAAAAAGAGAACACTAGAGGTCTCTTAACTATTTAATTGTATAACCAGCATTTATGTCAACCAAGTAATTTTCACTTATTTATTTTTTCCAATAACCCTAAAGCAAAAAAATCCCAAACAGACTAGAGTTTTCAATATTCTTTTTTCAACACTCTCAACTAAAAACTTCTTACTAAATTCCACCAATAGCTGCTAACATAATTTTGAAAAAAGTGCATCAACCCCCCCTTTTTTTCTAAGTAACATGCTACAAATTTTTAAACCCATCCAGAAACCTAATACTTCCAAGTCTGCATAAAGAATAAAAAATTTTAAACCTTCGATAATTTCATAGATTTCATAGATCAAAGAGGTGGAAGGAGCCTACAAGGCCATCGAGTCCAACCCCCTGCTCAATGCAGGAAACTAGAGGAGGGGTCTCCCATCCAAGTAATAACCAGGCCTGACCCTGCTTAGCTTTCCACACTCAAGCTGAGCCAGCATAAGCCACAGGCCTGTTCCATAACAAAACCAATATATATTTCAATATCAGCAAATGAAACAATATTCCAAACGTTTTATGGATGAAATCAGTCTGTTGTTACTCTATGGGTTCCTACATTCCAATTAAAATGGCTAGGGAAGATACGTCGGCCATCTTCTTTCCAACAAACTGCATCACACACATTCTAAATTGTTTTTTGACCAATTAATAATATATTTAGCATATATATATGAACCAATGCATACTTAACTCTGATTCCCACTTGTCATTATTTGCAATTACAGCGATAGCATATTAAAAGTCCCAGGCATCATCATCATCATCATCATCATCATCATCATCATCATGTATTTATTTATTATATTAATACCCTGCCTTTTTTCCTTCAAGGAACCCAAGGCGGCTTACATAATCCTCCTCTCCCTTTTATCCTCACAACAACCCTGTGAGGTAGGTTAGGCTGAGAGTCAGTGACTGGCCCAAAGTCACCCAGTGAGTTTCATAACAACAACAACTACTACTACTACTACTACTACTATTCAGTACTAGTAAGTAACCCCAAAGTCCCCCTTTTTTCTAGAGCTAGCACTTCTATACAACATCCTTAATACTCCCAAATCAACATAATACATAAAATTTTAAACTCCCAAGTACATTTATGTCTTAATATTTGAAATCAGAGTATTTTTCAAAATCAACCAATGAAGCAATATTCCAAACCCTTTATCTTTCCCGGTAAATTCATTACAATCTCTTTTATTTCCCCTTCCCTCTGTCAAAGGGATAACCCTTAAAATTCAATCCAAAAGTAAAGGATAAAGTCAGTCTATTTCGTTGCTCTGTGGATTCCTGCATTCCAATTTGGACAGCTGGGGGAGACACGTCAACCATCTTCTTTCCAACATATTGCGTTACACTCATTTCCCGGATTATTTTTTCACCAATTAATACTTCAAAGCCTCTATGCAGATCTGGTAAATTTCTAAAATCGTTATTTACTTCTTTCTTCTTCTGTGACGGACCTGAATAAGTATCCTCCTGTTTCTCTTGATCATGTTGTAATTCTATTTGAATGTTAACACACCAAGTATCCATTTTCGACTCCATTCTGGTTACAAAATCTTCTACCTTGTCTTCGAATTGCTGTAATTTATCTCTTAGACTCATAAATATTTCCCAGGAAACCATTTTTTCTTGTGGATATTTTTCAAAGCACTCTCAGCCAGATTCCGTACTTCATACCACTGTAGATAAGATTAGTGAACCTCCTTGCAGATATTCCATTAACTTTTTTTTTTTTTTTGCCTCCCAATTATATCTCTTGGTTTACTCACATTAAATTTCAAGTCCAATTATGCTGTAGAGAAATTCCTTGCCGTTACAAATTCAGATGTTTCCATTCGTTTTAAAAGCAAGCACGGACTTTCCTAATAATCGGTAAACCGACCTCCGAAATACAACATCGCTTCCCCTCTATCTCAGATCATAAGCCGCAAACCTATCTGTCAAAAGGCAGACAGAAAGCAATTTATGACCCTTGAGACACTTTGAGGGTAACGCCAATCTTATCTTCTTTCATAAGAAGTAGATTTCCCGGCCAGAGAACATCTCTGACCAAAGAAACGTTGTATTCATGTTCCCACAGATCTCTGGGGGGTGTTTGGAAGTATCCCACTCCAAAGGAAGTTTCATTGTGTAATTATCCAGGTTTTCCTTGATTCTGCCTTCAGCTCACTGCCACATATGGAGAAGTCTTCACTGTCTGGATGGGACCATTGCCTATGGTTGTGCTCTGTGGATACGAAGTGGTGAAAGATGCTTTGGTGGGTCATGCTGAAGAGTTTGGTGGGCGTCCTGTCGACCCCATCAATGACAAATTGGCCAAGCAACAAGGTGAACTCTCTTACCTTTTTTTGTCTGTCCTTGTTTTTTGTTTTAAGCTCCTCTTTGATTTGAGATGCATTTATCAATTCTAAGTCCAGGACCAAAGTAAACAATTGCAATCTTGTAATTAACATCATGTCTAGTTTAGAACTCAGAAAGGAAAGAAACAAATGCACACATTTCAAGAGAAGTAATAAGTATCTGAGGTGGCAGGGGGGAGGACCAATTCTGAAGATTTGTTCCCCCAAAGGAAGCTGCTTCTCCTGTTCAAGAAAGCTCTACCCTACACACAAGACAACGTTGCCACCAAAATCATCAACATTGGATGGAGCCCAGTCTAGGTCTGCCCATGAAAAGAGCAAACTCTGTATAAAGTCCTCCCTTGCTAACAACTGTCCTTCAAATGTGTAGCAAAAAAGTTGTTTCTTGTGTTGTGCTTCCCCCCTCAGGACTCCAGATACTATGTTGATAGAGCACAGCCAACATATGTCTGGTTGATCACCCCACATACCTAAGCCTCTGCTTAGTATTATGCTATCTCGGACAAAGTGGGTTGTTCTGGACCTGAGGTGTTGTTAGGAGATACTCAAAATGGCAGCAAGGCTGAGCCTCTTGGTAACACCCCCTTTTGCCCACAGTATGCCATTATAGAAAAGTGTGACATGATTCCACTGCATCATGCATTCTCCTGCCACCCCAGGAGCCGCTAACAATGTTGGGGGAAATAGGCAGGGAAAAGAGCAAGGTAGTGATGTCATGTCTACTTTGGCTCATTTTTGTTTCATTATGAACAACTGTTTTGTAAAAGGCTTATGTACTAACCACCACCACCCTCTCTCTCACACATACACACACCAAAACTGGCAGCACATGGTTTTGAGCTATGCGAACTTATTTATCATTATGCTTGTGGACCTGGATCTGCCATAGACTCCCAGAAAAAATAGGTGTTCGGAGAAGCTTGAAGTCTGTGTGTGTTCCAGGCCCATGAAGGAACACATTTAACATGGGTAGACATGGCTGGCCAAAGTGCATCTGGTGCGCTTCAGAGCTGAGCAGCGATTTCAACACAGGTCTTGCTCCTCTTATTCTGGCATTCTGTCTGCTAGACCATACAGGTGATAACAGTGACAAGTATTAGTTCTTCTATCCTATATTTTGCCACCAAAATGAGCTTTCTACATGCATTCATTCATGAGTTATTGCACATCCCCATTTGTGTGTCAGCCATCTTGGAAAATGGCAGCTACAGAATTCTTGCACCAGAATGGGCATGTCTGCCCAAGTGAAATGTGTTCCTACATGGGCCTGAAACACATGCAAACTTCAATATTCTCTCCACAGCTGATGGCAGGTCTATGGTAGGTCCTGCACTATTGAGAGAATGGAACATCAAGCCGTGGGGTGACTTGTTGGGAATGAACAGTCAAAACCTCAAGCCATGCATAGGTGCATGATGTAATTGGGACCACAGAGTCTCTGCATCCTAGAGCAGAGACCCTGTGGACATTACCCAGACCTCCTGGTGCAGGATGTGGGCGTAACCAGTCACCTTCTCTTCCTGCCCCGGGAAAACAGTCGGAGCCATGAAATTGTAGGAACAACATGTCTGAAGATGTAGCCGAGTTGCAGTTCTGAACTTTTCCCAAGTTCAGAACAGGTCGACTACCATATGATTCCTGCACAACTGTAAATACATTCTTAAGCCTGCCTGTATCCAATCTGCAAGATCTGAGTGAGTAAACTCTGCTTTTAACCTCCAAAAGACTGTTTGTCTTATTGGTAGTGTAAGGGGGAAACCAGGTGAAGATCCAGCCTGTCCAAAAGGGATAGTCTGTATCAACTAAATGCACAGCCCTGCTTTAACCAGCAGCTCCGCATGCACACGTTTTTCGCCTGTAGTTGGGTATACTCTGCTGTGTTTGCAAAAGCAAGAGGGGAGAGATAATATATCACAATATCCTCTCCCAGGTCTTTTGGTAATCCCCAACATAAGGGTTCCGGGCCCAGCAGCGGAAAAGTGCTGAAGCAAGCATTTAGCGGGTGGCGCTGGATTCTCTCAGAGGAGAGAAACCCCAAACGGCCACATTTTTTTTCTTTGTTACTTCCTGTAGCCATGCGGCTGATCCTTTGTCTCAGTCTGAGAGAGGATTGAGACCCCCCCCCTTCTCCTCACATAGCAGTGATAAGGCAGTGAAGAATTTTCCTTTTTTGGATGCTTTTGATTGTTTTTGGCAATTTTTCCAAAACTTTGAAATTTTGAATTTTTGGCAAAATCCTTGATTTTTTATTTTTGACTCCAGCATGGCAAATGAAGGTTGCTATAGTGATGCAAGCATGAAGTTGCCCAAGTTAACAGAGGACAACTTCATTCAATGGAAGAAACGCCTAAGGATTCTTCTTGAAAGCAAGAGAGTCTTAGCAGCCATTGAAAGTGCAAAGCCCACAGGGGCTGGTGAAGATGCCAGAGCCAAAATCAAAGTGTGGGAGGAGCAAAATTGCATTGCCAAGGCAGTGATAGCAAGCAGCATCACTGATGCACAAATGGTGCATATTAAGGAAACAGATACTGCAGCCCAGATGATTGAAAGCCTTGAGCTCTCATGTGGATTTGCCAGTAAGAGATCCCACAGGGCGTGGATGAGGGACATATTTAACATGAGGCTCAACTCAAAAGCAGATTGCAGCAGACATGTGACAGAATTCTTAATTATCATTGAGAAATTAGAGCTGTCCCAGTACAAGTTGGATGAGGAGCAAAAGGTTTGCTATTTCCTGGGGTCACTGGGACCCAAGTTTAAAACCTTCGCCACCCTCATGGATGGGAGAGAGGATTTAACTCTCAAGAGGCTAATTGCCTACCTGAAGGAGGAGTGTGAGCAGAGGGGAGATGAGTCCCCAGAAAGGGGTGCAAAGGAAAGCGGCTGCAACTATGTGTCTAAGCCCCAGAAGAAAACCAAAGCCACACCAAAGAAGGTGGTTTGCTTTAACTGTGGTGGTCAGGGACACATGGCCAGGGCTTGCAATGCTCCCAAGGGTCAGAAGCCCCACTCTTCAGAACAGAAACAGGAAAAGAAAGGCAGCCCTGAGAGTAATCTTCTGTCACAGGAAATGAGCTTGTCAGCAAGGGGTAGAGAGGACAAGTCCAGCAAGTGGATTTTGGACTCAGGCGCATCGTCCCACTTCTCATGTAATAAGGAGTTCTTTATGGACATTGAAAAATCTGATTCCTTGCAAAATGGGGACGTCCAAATCGCGGACGGAAAAATCATTAGGGCACAAGGCCAAGGTTCAGGAACCTTGAGGTGCAAAGTGGGAGACGAAGTGAGGCAGAACTTCATGGGAAAAGTTCTGTATGTACCCCAATTCAATTGCAACATGTTAAGCGTGCCAGTGCTCATCGAAAAGAACTTTGAGGTGGTGTTTAAAAATAGACAATGCCAAGTAATCAAAATGGGAAAGTGTATGCCCAAGCGGTTCTAACCAATGGCGCTTTTGAGGTTACTCTTTCAGAGCCCCAATCAGCAAAAGCCGCGTCCACGAACCAGAAGGAAGAGGACACGCAGGACCAGGATCCTGATTGCAGCACCAGAGACCCAGAGGATCACAGTGATGCGGATATGCTGGAGTTGGAGACAGACGAGGAACCTGAGGAGGCTCCAGAACCTCCTGAACCACAGGTTAGGCGCTCATCTCGTTCCAACAGGGCCGTGCCACCACTTAAACTGTCCTACCTCGCAGGGTCGGCGCTACCTCGAGAACCTTCCACGTGGGAGGAGCCCAAGGATTTAGCCAGAAATATGGAGAGGACTATGACTCCACATTTGCCCCAACTGTGAGATATAGCACCATCCGCGCACTCTTAAGCATTGCAGCTTCAAGGCGGATGGAAGTCTGGCACGTAGACATAAAGACAGCATTTTTGTATGGCGAAATCTCTGATGAGATATATATGAAGCAGCCCAAGGGCTTCATCAAGCCTCACCAAGCCCATTTAGTCTGCCAGATTCAGAAGGGGCTTTATGGACTCAAGCAGGCAGCCAGAGCCTGGAATGCCAAGCTACATACAATGCTGACCCAACTTGGGTACAAACAGGGTAAAGCTGACAAATGTCTGTACACAAAATGTACTAATGGACAGTATTCATACATCCTCGCATTTGTTGATGACCTGATAATTGCTTCAGCCAGTGAAAAGGAATACACACATGTAGTGAAACAGCTGAGCAAAGACGTGGAGGTCAAGGAGCTAGGAAAGGTGCAGTACTACCTGGGGATCCAGATAGCAAGAGAAGAGGATGGATCTTTTCTGCTGAGCCAGAGACAGAAGATCATTGAACTGATCGACAGTATGGAGATGCAGAACGCAAACCCAGTTTGTACACCCATGAGCACAGATTTCCTGAAAAATCAGGAAGAGTCAAAGCCGCTACCCGAGGGCAACCACTACAGGTCCGCCATAGGCAAGCTGCTGTACCTGAGTACTACTTGCCGACCCGACATTGCAAATGCGGTGGGTTTACTGAGCAGAAAGGTAAGCTGCCCCACTGAACGCGATTGGGTGGGTGTTAAAAGGGTGGTTCGCTACCTGAAGGGCACTGCGGACTGTAAACTGAAGCTGCCAGCTGAGGGGAACCCAGAGCTGGTGGGATACTCGGACGCTGACTGGGCTGGGGACATCACTGATAGCAAATCCACGGGTGGGTTTGTATTTTTGTTTGGAAATGGCCCAATCACATGGTCCAGTTATAAACAGAACTGTGTAGCTTTGTCCTCAACAGAGTCTGAGTACGTTGCAGCATCGGAAGCGTGCAGAGAGATGACCTGGCTGGATGAACTAACTATGGACTTTGGGTTAGTGCGCAAGGGACCTTTTCGCTTGATGGAGGACAACCAGAGTTGCCTGAAGCTGGCGCACAATGAGAAGTTCCAAGCCAGGACAAAGCACATCAGGGCCAAGTACCATTTCGTTCGAGAAGCCATCCAAAAGGGACTGGTGGAACTAATGTACTGTCCTACAGGGGAGATGACTGCGGATATCCTGACCAAACCCCTGCCCAAGGAGAGTTTCCAGAAACTTCGTGTCAAGATGGGACTGTGGGTGGGACAATAAAATGTATACTGATGCATGTTGTTTTGTCTGAGAAGGGGTATGTTGGGAATGAACAGTCAAAACCTCAAGCCATGCATAGGTGCATGATGTAATTGGGACCACAGAGTCTCTGCATCCTAGAGCAGAGACCCTGTGGACATTACCCAGACCTCCTGGTGCAGGATGTGGGCGTAACCAGTCACCTTCTCTTCTGCCCCGGGAAAACAGTCGGAGCCATGAAATTGTAGGAACAACATGTCTGAAGATGTAGCCGAGTTGCAGTTCTGAACTTTTCCCAAGTTCAGAACAGGTCGACTACCATATGATTCCTGCACAACTGTAAATACATTCTTAAGCCTGCCTGTATCCAATCTGCAAGATCTGAGTGAGTAAACTCTGCTTTTAACCTCCAAAAGACTGTTTGTCTTATTGGTAGTGTAAGGGGGAAACCAGGTGAAGATCCAGCCTGTCCAAAAGGGACAGTCTGTATCAACTAAATGCACAGCCCTGCTTTAACCAGCAGCTCCGCATGCACACGTTTTTCGCCTGTAGTTGGGTATACTCTGCTGTGTTTACAAAAGCAAGAGGGGAGAGATAATATATCACAATATCCTGTCCCAGGTCTTTTGGCAATCCCCAACATGACTCACTGCAACTACAATTGAGAACAAAGTTCAAAGGGGGAGAACAGCACAACCCACCACCTTTCATATAAAAGCTTCTTGCTAGGTGGTATAAACCTCAAAAAGGAGGGGGACTTGGTCTTCCAAATATAAAATGGTACTATATAGCCAATCAACTTAGATATATTATGGATATTATTGCTAGGAAGGATTTTATGTGGTGGGAAATAGAAGCATATGAATTGGGAAATAGGGTGGAAAATTTTATATTTGTAAAGCAAGGGTATAATATGATAAAAAGATTAGAAAACCCCTTTCTAAAAAATATGTTAGAAAATTGGAATAGAAACAAGAAAATATTTATTCTAGGATATCACTGCTTACTCCAGTGGTGGTAATGGAGGACTTTCCAGAGAATGTTAGACATTTGGAATGAATTTATAGAGAGAAAAAGGTAATTAGATTAATGGACTGGCTGGACAAAATGGAGACAACAAATAATTGAAAGGGTTGGACCAGGAAGAATTTCGTGGCTAAATTTAATCCAATTAGTTCAATGGGGAAAGAAATGGAAGAGGAGACATGATCATGAAAGAGAATTCACTGCATTTGAGCAGTTGGTCATGTCTAGAGAACTTATAGAAGGGAATGCATCAGCTAGAGGTATTACAAAGATGATATATAAAATGATCCAGAAATCAGAAGAGCAAGCGGAAAATCTTAAGATAGTTTGGGATATAGATTTTGAAGAGGAAATAGCAAAAGAAGAGTGGAATAAGATATGGGATAGGCGAATATTGAAAAGATGTCAATAAGGATAAAAGAGAATTTCTATAAATTAATTTGGAGATTGTACCTGACTCCGGTGAGATTAAACAAAATAGATAACAAATGTTCTCCAATGTGTTGGAGAGGCTGTCAGGAGCTGGGTACGTATGCTCATATGTGGTGGAGTTGTAAAAATGTATTGGATTTTTGGAAAAAGATTTTTTTAAGAAATATCAGAAATTATTGGTATCGATTTAGAGGTTTGACCTAAATTAGCATTGTTATCAATAACTGAAAAGGTGGCTGGTCCTCAAAATGTTAAAGAATTAATTGTAAATCTGTTAACGGCGGGCAGATTAATGATAGCAAGAAAATGGAAAGTTCATCAAGTTTTCTCTATTACTGACTGGTATAAGGAAGTGTGGGATATGGCTTTAAACGATATGTTGACTTGTAGTATCAAATGTAAAAAGGGACAACTTAAGAAAAATAATTTTAAGGATATTTGGGGATTATTTTTGGATTTTGTGTTAAATAAGGGGAAAGGGAGCATGCCATGTCAAGATATGTTGTATTTTTGGAATAATGAATAACAATAGATTATAGAGATAGAATGTATCATTTGGTCCCGTGGTGATGGGAGCACTATATTAGTTGTATTGTATGTATGTTATTTTAGTTGTTTTATATATTGTTTGAAAAACTTTAAATAATAAAAAAATAAAACTAAAAAACTAAAGCTTCTTGCTGCTTTCTGTATCTTGGAAACTGAAAAAATGATTTCCATCTCTTTGGTTTTAGGGCTGAAAGGCGGAAATGAGGCAAAATGGAAGGAGCTGCGCCGGTTCACCCTTTCCACCCTGCGGGACTTTGGAATGGGGAAGAGAACCATGTCCGAGAGGGTGCAGGAGGAAGCTGTTTGCCTGGTGGAGGAAATGGCCACCATACAAGGTCCTCTCATGTCCAGTCTAGTATAGAGAAATTGAAAGCAGTCCTCTAGGGTTTGCACAGTCTCAGGGAGACTGTTCTTTTGAATAAGAAATGGGAATGGACTTTTACATTACCGTGGACCAGATGGAAACTTGATTGAAGGCTTCCAGATTAAAACCCAGGTCCTTCTGCACTCTAGTAGTGCATCACATTGAAGAGAAGGGTGCTAGATTACCCCATGTCCTGGGTCTCAGTGATATTCATCAACCAAGACATCAATATGCTGGGAAAATGCTACTGGGAATTAATAACAACAACAACAACACCCCACCACTTTCCCAACGGGAACATTCAGTACCATTGCATCAGAATATGGAAGGAGCTGCCCATATTGCTGTTTGCTTTGGAAAAGGCCTTCAGGATCATATGTGCATTTGCAGCAACATACCAGCAGCTGATATTACAGTCATGACGGGGTATTTCCTCCAGGTGAATGCAATGCATGTAGGGCTTGAGATGAAGCTGCAGGCACAGAGCCTTCCTTAAAAGTCCATTGACTGGGTTCGCATGACACGACTTATAAGCCAGCGGGGCTTGTTGCATCATGTGAACCCACCATGGCTTCTTCAGGGTGGCTCATAAGTCCCAGCTTCTGGGTGTGTAACCCAGCCCGACAAGCCACGGCATGTTCTAGGGTGTCGTAGCCACCCCTGGTTTACTGAGTCGTCCAAACTCGGACGACACGACAAGCCCAGGGGCAGCCACAACAACCACTACAGAGTCGCTTGGCAAGAGTGCCAAAAAGGCTTGCCGCTCTTGCCAAGTGGCTCTGGGCGAGCGCCGATGCTAGTCACCCCCAAAGCGTCAAAGCAGTACTTGGGAAGGGTTGTCAGAGCCTCCATCCAACCTGGGCTGCCGCAGCCGCCAAGCAAAAGGGCTGGCAGCCATGGTTGTGCAGGCGAAACCGTGCTCTAGTCAGCCTCCTCTAGAGGAGACCGAGCAGAGTGTGGCTCGCCCCCGTTTGGTGCCGCTTGGATTGGAGGATTATGGTGGGGATGGCGCTGCTGCTGATCTCGGCAGAGGCGGCTTTAGGAAGCCGCCTCTGCCGAGATGGGCAGCAGTGCTGACAGCCCTCACTGCTGCTCGCGAGGTCTGCTCATGAGTTGGGGTGAGGGCTGTCAGCCTTCCCTGCTCCACCCTCCCCGCCCCCATCTCCATCCCCACTGACAAGCAGTGGAGTGTGGGGGGAAACCTCGGTGGGATGCCTGCTGGAGGACCGTGGGGGGAGGCATGGCACACCTTATGCACGATCATCTGTTGGGCACGTCGCCTGAAGGGTGGCCTAAAAGCCAGACTGCAGCAGTCTGTCTTATCGTGTCATGCGAACCCACCCAGTCTGTGCACAAAATGACCATTCACATGGGCAGGAGTAGTGGTAGTGGAAATCAGACCTCCCATTGTGATGATCTCAGCATTTCACTCAAAAAAATTCTGTGCATGTGTCGAAGCAGTGAACTCTGGGTATGGCTGTAGCAGTGAACTCTTCTGGGCTGCAGGAAGAAGTAGAGAGGGAGAAAGTCCTGTGCGGCAAGCAGAATTCTGCTTGTGCCATGTTGACTTCCCGCCCTTTGGCACTGCATGATGGGAAAAGGAGGAATGACTGAAAACAGGATCAACGGAGGAAGTGGGAATCAGAGGTGTAACAGCAGTACCCAGTTTGTGTTGGGGAAGAGCCGGATATCTGAAAGGCCCAGCAGCTGTGAATTAACTGGCACCGAGGGGAAAGTGTCTACCAAGTCCCTGCAGCTTTGGGCACAGGCTTTGGTTTAGGTGTTTATTTACTTCTATGCCCCGCCCCCCCACTGGTAGTGCAAAGGCACCACTCATACTGGCTTTCCAAAAGGATAACTGCTACAATGGCATAAAACAACAATAAATAACCCTCAATAAAAGGGCCAGGGCCAGCAGTTAATATCAAATTGTGCCATGTTCTAGATTCCTACCTAGTGTTCTGGGAGGAGACAACATTTCCTTCCTGTTCTGCCCTGTTTCAGTGTGCCCGCTGGAGTCCACACTTCTCAGATGTATACACTGACGAGTGGAGCAGCTCATGCTGCACGTGAACATAGAGGAACTATTTCAGCGCATTTCTTTGGGCTTCTGTTAATTTTTCTCCATTTCAAGATGGTCTCGTGGCCCACCTGAAACTGCGCTGCAGACAATAGTTGAGGAATCAGTGACATCAATCCTTGGGAAATTTTTGGATCAGATTATAAAAAAGTCAATCTGCAAGCACCTTGAAAACAATGCAGTGATTACTAGAAGCCAGCATGGATTTGTCAAGAACAAATCCTGCCAGACTAATCTGATCTCATTTTTTGATCGGGTAACCTCCCTTGTGGACTATGGGAATGCGGTGGACATCATATATCTGGACTTCAGCAAAGCTTTTGACAAAGTGCCTCATGATATCCTGATTAGCAAGCTAGCTAAGAGTGGGCTAGATGGAACAACTATCAGGTGGATCCACAATTGGCTACAGAATCGGACTCAAAGAGTACTTATCAATGGTTCCTTCTCAAACTGGGGAGAGGTAACGAGCGGGGTACCACAGGGCTCGGTCCTGGGCCCAGTGCTCTCCAACATTTTTATTAATGACTTGGATGAGGAAGTGCAGGGAATGCTTATCAAATTTGCAGCTGACACAAAATTGGGTGGAATAGCTAATACCCTGGAAGACAGAAACAAAATTCAAAGTAATAATAATAATAATAATAATAATAATAATAATAATAAACGTTTATTTATAACGCCCCTTATACCAAAGGGCGGGACAAATAACATATACAGTAAACATAACAATACAATAAAATAACCAACACCAACCACTTACTATGCAGTATCAAATCCCAGCAACCACCACATTAGCCCAACCACTCATTCTGGCTGACTAAAAAGATAAGTCTTTAATCCCGTTCGAAAGCGGGAAAGATCCTCCTTCAATCGGAGGTCCATGGGAAGCCTGTTCCACAAAAGTGGAACCAGGTCCTGAAAGGTTCGCAGCCTTGACAAGGAAGAGCGTGTCGGTGGGACTGCTAATAATCCCTGGCCCACTGATCTTAAATTCCTACCAGGAACATACCTGGAAAGCCTAGATGATAAGTAATCAGGGACATTAGAGCACAAAGCCTTGAAGGCAAGAACCAATAATTTAAATTGGGCCCTAGTCCGAATGGGTAGCCAATGAAGATTCCTACGGGCCATAGTAATATGGGAGTATCGGGGCAAGTTCAGAACAACACGAACAGCGCTGTTCTGAACCAGAACCAGTGGAAGAAGCACAGAAGAGGGCAAGCCAGCTATTAAGCTATTACAATAGTCCAAGCGGGATACCACCAAAGCCTGAACAAGCAGATGGGCTGTTTCAGGAGACAAAAACTTGCGAATCCTGCGAATGTTCAAAAGGTGAAAATTACATGCCTTAGCAGTCCTATTAATAAAAGGACGCAAGGACAAACGACCATCCAGCAAAACACCAAGGCTCTTGGCAGCTGAAACCGGGGCCACCACTGAGCCCTGGATATGCAAAGAAGGACATAATAAGGGAGCTGACACACGATCAGGTTGAAATACCAGAATTTCAGTCTTATCCACAGGGATGGGGACTCGGACTCGAGGACTCGACTCGTGAGTCAGACTGAGTCCCCCCTCTGACTCGACTCGGACGCGAGTCCCAATATTTTTAATGGGACTCGAGACTCAACTCGGGACTCGAGACCAAGGACTCTTCAATATCCCTGGGCTGTGCCAGAAGGAGTGGAGAGGAGCGTGATTGCTGGCGAAGAGCGCATGGAAGCGAGGTGTGCCGCTGCTCGGCCACTATGGATGGCTACCAGGAGTGCAGCCCCAACAGTGTGTCAAGATTTATTTTGATTGATGTGTTGCGTACTTGGGAGAGGCAGAAGAAGGACCTGAGATTACTCTGTGTGGCTGCTCTGAGTGTGTTTCTGGTTCCAGCAAGTTCATCACCAGTGGAGCGGGTGTTCAGTGAGGGTGGAATTGTGATGAGACCTCACCGTTCCAGAATGGGGGCCAAACATTTAGAAAAAATCATGTTCCTCAAATGCAACATGGATAAGTTTTAGGAAGTACAGCAAGTTTATTTTTTTAAATCATTTTCCTAAAATGCAACCTTTCAGACATTTTGGGTTTGGCTGCCTCTGCCTGCCTGTTTGGGGTTCCCAGCCTCCTCTGCCTGCCTGGTCTCTTCTTGACCAGTTCAACAGTTGAATTGTCCAAGACAAAGGCCTCTGCCTGCCTGTTTTGGGGTTCCCTGCCTCCTCTGCCTGCCTGGTTATTCTGGGTTTTTCTGCCTGGTTTGTTCTTGCCAAAATCAGTTGCAGAGTTTTGAAATAAAAAGGCACACTTGTGCCTAGAATTTATTTAAACCACACATCTGAAGTAGCCTTATTTTGTTGGGGAAAACCCCCCATTGATTTTAATAGAGACTCGTGGAGTCAGCTTTGGGAGTGACTCGTGACTCGTGACTCGTGAGTCACCATTTTGGACCAAGGACTCAGACTCGGACTCGAGACTCGGGTCCAAAGACTCGTGACTCGACTCGTGACTCGAGACCAAGGACTCTTCAACATCCCTGCTTATCCATGTTCAATTTCAGATGATGTGCGGTCATCCATGAGGAAACGCCTGACAGGCATTCCGTCACGGACTGCCAAACTGCAGTATCAATGGATGCAAAGCTTCGATATATCTGTGTATCATCTGCATAGGTGTGATACTGAAAACCCCGATCAGAAACCAAACGTCCAAGAGGACAAGTATACAATGAAAAAAGAAGAGGACCCAAGACTGAACCCTGTGGAACTCCCACTAATAATGGGAAAACATCTGAAACTGAACCCTGAAACAAAACAGAACAAGAGCGATTAGAAAGGAGGGAACCAAACCAAGATAAAGCATTGCCCTTGATTCCCAGTGATGCCAACCTTGAAAGCAGAATATGGTGGTCGAGTGTGTCAAAAGCTGCCGTAAGATCCAGCAGAATCAACACAGATGTTTGACGCTGAGCTTTCGCTACTAAGATATCATTCATCACAAAAGTGACCTCGATAGGCTGGAGCGCTGGGCCGAAAACAACAGAATGAAATTTAATAGGGATAAATGCCAAGTGCTGCACCTAGGGAGAGGAAACCAAATGCAGAGTTACAGAATGGGGGACACTTGGCTCAACAATACTACAAGTGTGAAGGATCTTGGAATTGTGGTAGATCACAAACTGAATATGAGCCAGCAATGCGATGTGGCTGCAAAGAAGGCAAATGCTATTTTGGGCTGCATTAATAGAAGTATAGCTTCCAAATCGCGTGAAGTGATAATTCCCCTTTACTCGGCACTGGTTAGGCCTCATCTTTAGTACTTGCTCCAGTTCTGGGCACCACACTTTAAGAGCCAGTGTGGTGTAGTGGTGAGAGTGTTGGACTGGGACTCAGGAGATCCGGGTTCTAGTCCCCACTCGGCCATGAAACCCACTGGGTGACTTTGGGCCAGTCACTGACTCTCAGCCTCACCTACCTCACAGGGTTGTTGTGAGGATAACATGGAGAGGAGGAGGAGGAGGATTATGTAAGCCGCCTTGGGTTCCTTGCAGGAAAAAAGGTGGGGTATAAATATAATAAATAAATAAATAAATAAAAGGACGTAGACAAACTGGAGAGGGTTCAGAGGAGGGCAACAAGGATGATAAAGGGACTGGAAACAAGGTCCTATGAGGAGAGATGTTGTGCCTCCAGTAGGTCAGACAGAGACCAGCCGTGCCGGAGTGTGTTTGGGGTGGGGTCAGGCTAACTGCAGCCTGACCCAGCTGGGCAGCCTTACCAATCAGCACCTGCTCAAAAGGCAGGTCCCAAACACACTCAGATGCTGGAAGCAATTGTTTGTTACAGCTACCGCCAGACGCTCCTGATATTCCTGACCTCAGACCTCTGTACCTTTGATCCTCGGAACGACCTTGACTACGTCTGTGCCTGACCCCTAACTGATTTACGTTTGCTCTATTTTGGACTAATATATTCTGGCTCCGACACTTGGACTGTTATAACGACGATGGCTTATCTTGATACTGGGCGGATTTACGACAAGAGACTGAAAGAACTGGGCATGTTTAGCCTTCAGAAGAGGAGACTGAGGGGGAGATATGATCGCACTCTTCCAGTACTTGAAGGGTTGTCACACAGAGGAGGGCCAGGATCTCTTCTCGATCATCCCAGTTTGCAGGACACGGAATAATGGGCTCAAGTTACAGGAACCTAGATTCCACCTAAACATCAGGAAAAATTTCCTGACTGTCAGAGCAATAAGACAATGGAACCAACTACCTAGGGAGGTCGTGGGCTCTCCCACTCTGGAGGCATTCAAGGTGCAGCTGGACAGCCATCTGTCAGGGATGCCTTGACCTGGATTCCTGCATTGAGCAGGGGGTTGGACTCTATGGCCTTGTAGGCCCCTTCCAACTCTACTTTTCTATGATTCTATGATTCTATGACACAGAAGAGATTAAAGAGGAATAATGCTTCCAAGAGAAGATGGTTATCTTGATTATAGCATATTAATGTACAACAAGTACAAGTACAAGTTTAAATTTTCTGCATTAGCCAACCAGGCTGTTGCACACATACATAAAATGAACTAGACACATAATTAAAAAGTAACCATCAAAAAAGATATTCAAAACACACAATTAAAATACATATATACATATGTATACACATGCATATATATCCTTAACCAGCAATATATATAAAGTTAAAATCATATATAAAGTTAAAACGTAAAAAGATCAAATGCTATCATTAAAAATTGTTACTTAATATTATTTAAAATGATCATTAATAATTGATTAAACTACAAGGCTAGTAAACATATTTAAGAAGGCTTATTTCTTTTTATCAAGGCCAGTTTTACAAACTTTTTACAAAACGTAAAAAGATCAAATGCTATCATTAAAAAATTGTTACTTAATATTATTTAAAATGATCATTAATAATTGATTAAACTACAAGGCTAGAAACATATTTAAGAAGGCTTATTTCTTTTTATCAAGGCCAGTTTTACAAACTTTGCAGTTTCGATAAGATATATAATAATCCGTTCCAGCTAACAGAAAAACAATTTTGCTTAACGGTGAGGCGTCTACTAAAACACCGATGAGAGGAAGAAGATATTGGGCTCTCAAGTCTGTATGTTGGGGGCATTCAAATCTTCTACTTGTCTACAGGCATAGGGGCATTGTCTTTCTGCTTTAGGGAGCCCATCGTACCGTCCCAAGACTTCCATCAACTGAACAACATTCAATCTGCATTTACCCTAGTTAGAAGGCCTTTAAGGTGATATGGGCACTCAAAGGTCAGGTAAGCTGGCAACTTCCCCAGCAAGACGGGGAAGTATTTATAGGTTGTATTGGAGCGGCAGTTTATCATCAACAAGGATCTATCTTGGAAACCCACTTCAGCTAATCGCCTTGCAACCTCCCACCGAACGCCATTATAGCCCCTAGTTATCAAATGGGCCACTGAGAGACCCAGTTCTGATACAAGCTTGCTGATTGCACTGACTCAGGCAGCCAATTTCCTTGTATGCCATTAAGACTAAAGTTCTAACTAAACAACAGGCTGATTCTATTTGCATTATCGCCTTGGGAGTTGATCTAGGCACCCCCAAGACTCTTGTTAAAAATTTGTGCTGTACTGAGTCCGAGCCTAGCACTGAGGTGTCAGAAAATGCCCATAAGGCCGCCCCATATACAGTATCTGTGGCTGGCAATAGTTTAGTTTTATACAGCTCAAGGAGGGGCAACACAGGCCTCCCACCTAGACCAGCTGCATGGCGAATAATGGCATTAGAAGTTGCCCCTGCTGCTAATGCGACAGTTTTCAGGTGGAGAATCTAGGACGCGGTATTCTTGAATGTCATCCCTAGGTATTTATAGGCTGCGACCTGTTCCAACTGGTGTTTGTCAAGCTGCCATTTGTCCAGCTGCCATGAGAACCTCTGTCTTCTCTTGCCAAATACCATGATTTTTGTTTTTGAATAATTCACAGCCAAGAATTCTTTCCGGCCAGGAGCCTATGTAGCTCTACCTGAGCATATGAGAACAATATAGCGTCGTCAGCATAAAGTAGGATAGAAATAAATTCACCTCCTACACTGTGGGGTGGGGGGAGAACTCAAGGCCTGACAGAGAGGGAACTATATCGTTTTAATATAAATTAAATAAAAGGGGAGCCAGCAAGCACCCTTGCCATACACCTTTATTTGCTAGGATAGGTTCTGAGAGGCCACCCCTCGATGAAACTCTGACACAGTTGCGAGTTCTCATAAAGCCCTTGGATTCTTCTCAAGAGTCTACGATCTATGTTTAGGAGAGTCAGCTTATGCCATAAACAAGGCCAGGAAATAAAATCAAAAGCAGCCCTCAAATCAACGAAGGCAGCAAAGAGGGAGTGATGAGGAGGACGCGTGTTCTTTTCCTTTAGATGATTTAGGAGAAAGCAGTGATCGATTGCTGATCTGCCCTGCTGAAATCCAGCTTGCTCTTATTATAGCATATTAATGTTGAACGAGTTTAACTCATGTTCAGTTCTTGGGACAGATAGAAAGCACAATGCCTCCGGCTCACTTGTGTAAAGAGTTTCTTTAGTTTTGTAATGGGATCCGAGGGGAGATCCACTCAGCCAGGCCCCATTCACTGTGTCCTGTTGTCTCTGCAGGGCAGCCCTTTGATCCAAGAAGAAGCATCACAAGTGCGGTTTCTAATGTGATCTGCTCTGTTGTCTTCGGGAGTCGGTTTGATTACAAAGATCAGAACTTCATGGAGCATCTGCAGATTGTGGAAAACTGCATGGAATTCTTTCGTAGTTTCTTAGGAGTAGTATGTTGCTCCTTCTGTGTTGTTGTAAACCCTCCTCTTCATCAGCAGCCGCCCGTAATGTTTGTGATGGGGATAGGGTAGATGATGGCAGGGTGGCCTGATGATCAAATGGCTGTTTCCTGGTAAGCTGAAGGGAGGCTCTGAGCCTCTTTTGGACAGGGGTGAGGTGGAAATCACCAAAATTAAGAGTTCAGCAATTTCTGAGAGGTGGGTGAGAATTTGGCCTTGAGCAGGTCAGCAGGCCTGAAATTTGAAGGGATGGCCCAGGTGACTCACCATTAGCAGTGAGTCTTCCTTTTTTTTCTGTTTACAGTTCACCTCTGCCTCTGTCAGCAATGAGAGCAGAGACCTTTCCTTCGTGTTCCAGCCACTGTTTGTCCCAGTCTGCCCGGAATGCCACCTCATTGGGGGGGAGGCAGGCAGGCACCACTCAGCTTCAAAGCCACCATGGTTTAGTGTGTTGTACGAACCCAGCGTGCTTCCCTTGGGGTGGCTTATAAGCCCCCCTGGGTGGGCATATAAACCATGGCTTGTAGTGGGGTTTCATAGCCACCGGTGGATTTGCTGTATCCAAACCCGGATGACACAACAAGCTCAGAGCCGCTTGGCAAGAGTGGCAGAAAGGTATGCCACTCTGCCAAAACGGCTTGGGCAAGTGCGTCTGACAGCTGTGCCAAAGTGCTCAAACGGCACTTGGAGATGTCTGCCAGAGGCTCCCCATGCCGCCACAGCCACTAGCCCTAAGGGCTCATTTGACTGGCCATACTTTGACTGGCCTCTTCCAGAGGAGATGGATCAGAGTGCAGCAGCACCAGTGTCTGCCGTGTGCCGCCCACTGGAGGTCGGGGTTTAAAAAAGATGAGGATAAAAATTGGCCAGAGGGAGAAGATGGGATTAATGATCCTGGATCTGTCGTCAGGATCAAGCATACAAAGAGGGTAGAGTGGGCAGACAGGCAACACTATCAATGGCTACTAGATTTGATGGCTATATGCCAACTCCAGTATCAGAGGCAGTATGCCTATGCACACCAGTTGCTAGGGAACACAAGTGAGCTGGTGCTATGGCACACATGTCCTAGTTATGGGTTCCCAGAAGCAGCTGGTTGGCCACTGTGTGAACAGAACGCTGGACTATAGAGACCTTTGGTCTGATCCAGCATGGCTCTTCCTCTGTTCTTATAATTAGTAGCCAAATTTATGGAATCTAGTCTGAATCAGCCATTTGAGTCCCTGGCACCTAGCATCTGTCCTTAGTATTACATTACTTGTTAGGCCTGATATTTTCACCCACAGAGATTTTGTGCAGGAGTTTGTTATTCTTAACTTTTTTAGAACCAAAAGTCAACAGATATCCCCATCACAACTTACACAGAGTATGAATGATCCTGCAAAAGTGTGTGTGTGTAATCAGCCTGTTACCTCTTAATTTTTCTGTTTTCTTGGACTCTGTGACCAACTTGACATAAAGAGCACAATCTCGAATAAACCCTTCCTTGTTTCTGTAGACTTTACACCTGAAGATGATAATATTCAACTGATTATTTCCATTCCACTTGGTATGTGATATGCCAACACCAATTCTCCACCTTGAGTAAAAAGATGTGGTATAAATTCTTTAAATAAGTATTACATTTCATAACAAGCACACCACTGTCTCCATCTTGGCTTGGAGGCTACTGGTAATATCACATAGACACCTTTCCATTATCTCTTATTCTTTGCATGCGCATCTCCCCCTCTGACCCTCTTTTGAAAAGCTGCCATGTCCTAGTGCTCTCATCCTATCTCCATTTAAATCACCACGAACATTTACTCCATCATCCCATAGCAATTATTTGTCACCAACCAAGAGCTCCTTAGCTCCTCTAGGCTTTGCAAAAGACATCAGTTTAAAAGCTCATGACTCTAGCTTTAGTGGGCAGGTCTGAAAGGTTAGACTCAAATATCTAAGGATGCATACATAATTACTATTCCAGGTGTACAACTCTCTCCCAAAAATATTGGAATACCTGCCTGGACGACACAACAGGTTTTTTACTGATTCTGAAAAGGTGTGCACCTTTATCCGTGAGAGGATGGAGTCCCACAGACAGACGCTGGATCCTCAGAACCCCCGTGACTACATTGACTGCTTTCTTATTAGGTCGGAGAAGGTAAGGGGGTACACTGTTGTGGGTTTTTTTTTTTTTTAAAAAATTTTTATTTATATATTTTTAAATGAACACACATACAAAAGAACATAAACCTACAAATCATAAACTCCAAGTGCACCCATCACCCCGGGGCCAAAACCAATTCTATCCACATAATCCATTATTAATCTATATTCCAAAAATACATCATATCATGACATGGCTTACTCCCTTTTCCCTTTACTAAAACATAATCTAAAAATGGTCCCCATATATCCTTAAAATTATTTTTCTTTAATTGTCCCCTTTTACATTTAATACTACATGCTAGTTTATCATTTAAAGCAATATCCCAAACCTCTTTATACCAATCTATTATTAAGTACTGGTGTTGAACTTTCCAATTCCTTGCAATCAGTAATCTCCCTGCCGCTAATAAACTTACAATTAATTCCTTTTTCTCTTGTGAGCACAGAAGTTTCTTCGTTATTGATAACAATGCTAATTTTGGACAGACCTCCAAATTAATGCCAATAATTTCTGAAATTTCTACAAAAATTTTATTCCAAAAATCCAATACGCTTTTTGTTTTATGAATTTTTATTTCATTTCATACAAACACAAAAACACATATATAACAAACAATATACACAATTAAAAGGGACTTCCAATCTTCTCCACAGCTTAAGCAACCACAGTTATTCTTACAACATTCTCCGTTAACAAAACCTCTCATTCAGTTACGGCAAACCAAAAACAAAACAACTATTTTAATCCAATTTAAAATCCCATTATTAAGAATATTAAGAATCCCTCTCTAGTATAGTACATTTACTCCTTGTTTCTTTCTATCTATCCATAAACCACTTCACTTTTAATTTTAAAGATATCTTTTTTTTTTTATAAAGAAAAATTTAAAAGTTAAAAAATAAGTAACAGCTAACAAAACAACAGAAGCACATAAGTCATCATTCTACTTGTAAAAGACAACAATAACAACAACAACAAAAAACTCCAAAAAACACAACCTTCCCCTTCAATATGTCAAATACTCCACCCAAGATTAAAAATACATTTTTAAGTAAATATTTCCAAATAGACCTAGTATGCTTATATCTTAATAATAATAATATTTTCTCTTACATCACCATTTATATTTGAAATCCAGGACAATCATATAAGCAAAAACAACAGCCCTTCATCCTTTCCCAGTCAAAGCAAAATCAAATTTTTTAACAAAGCTCATATTTCCCTCTGTCAAAAGGATAATAACTACATTCCAGATTCTGAACAAAAAACAAAGCAAGCCTACTCTGGGGATCTTGCTCACCGGCTTCATGAACCTTCAGTCCAATCCAGATTTCAAAGCCTCTGTGAATCTCAGCATTCGCCATCTTGGGTTTTAAAAACTGCGTCATAACTTTTCTCCGAGCATTCTCCTTAAACTAATTCAGTCCAGTTAACACTTCAACGCCTCTGTGAATCTCAGCATTCGCCATCTTGGGTTTTAAAAACTGCGTCATAACTTTTCTCCGAGCATTCTCCTTAAACAAATTCAGTCCAGTTAACACTTCAACGCCTCTGTGAATCTCTGGAAAGTCTCCAACATCCTTAATTACTTCTTTCTCCTCCTGTGTAGTGTCCAATTCCCGTCTTTTTTTTTTTTTTTTTTAAATATTTTATTAAATTTTAAAACAATACAAAGAAAATAACATACACACATAACTAATATTGTGCTCCCATCACCATGGGACCAAACAATCCAATAACTCTATAATTGTTCATTATTCCAAAAATACAATATATCTTGACAGGGTAAACTCCCTTTCCCCCTTTTAAACACATATTCCAAAAATAAACCCCAAATATCCTTAAAATTATTTTTCTTTAATTGACCCCTTTTGCATTTAATATTACAAGTCAACATATCATTCAAAGCCATATCCCATACTTCCTTATACCATTCAGTAATAGTGAAAACTTGCTGGATTTTCCATTTCCTTGCTATCATTAGTCTACCTGCCGTTAACAAATTTATGATTAATTCTTTAACATTTTGAGAACCGATCACCTTTTCCGTTATTGTTAGCAAAGCTAGTTTAGGGCATACCTCTAAATCAACTCCAACAATTTCTGATATTTCCTCAAAAATCATTTTCCAAAAATCCATTACATTTTTACAACTCCACCACATATGAGCATATGTACCCAATTCCTGACATCCTCGCCAACACATTGGAGAACATTTATTATCTATTCTATTTAATCTCACTGGGGTCAAATACCATCTCCAAATTAGCTTATAAAAATTCTCTTTAATTCTTATAGACATATTTTTCAATATTCGCCTATCCCAAATCTTATTCCACTCATCCTTTGATATTTCCTCTTCAAACTCTGTATCCCAAACTATTTTAAGATTTTCTGCTTGCTCTTCTGATTTCTGCAACATTTTATATAACATCTTTGTAAGACCCCTAGCTGATGCATTTCCTTCTACAAGTTCTCTAGACATAACCACCTGCTCAAATGCAGTGAAATCCCTTTCATGCTCATGTCTCCTCTTCCATTTCTTACCCCATTGTACTAATTGAATTAAATTTAACCAAGAAATTCTTCCTGCCCCAACCCTATCAATTATTTGCTGTCTTGTCTCCATTTTTTCCAGCCAATCCATTAAAGTTATCACCTTTTTCTCTCTAAAAATTCGTTCTAAATGTCTAACATTCTCGGGAAAATCTTCCATAACCACCACTGGAGTAAGCGGGGATATACCTGGTAAAAATATTTCCTTATTTCTACCCCAAATTTCTAACATATTTTTTAAAAAGGGATTTTCTAATCTTTTTGTCATAATATGTCCTTGTTTTGTAAATAAGAATTTATCCACCCTATTACCCAATTCAAATGCTTCTATTTCCCACCACATAAAATCTTTTCTAACAATAATATCCATGATATATCTAAGTTGATTAGCTATATAATACCATTTTAAATTAGGGAGACCAAGTCCCCCTATTTTTTGAGCTTTATACCATCTATTCTTAGTAATCCTTGATTTTTTCCCCCCATTACAATAGCTATTTAACATTACTTGCCACTCTTTAATTTCTTTCTCTGATATCTTATATGGTATCATTCTAAATAAAAAATTAAACTTCGGTAAAATCTTCATTTTAATCAAAGCTATCCTACCAAACCACGATAATCCCAATTTTTTATAATCCTCTATTTGATTTTTAACTTCATCTTTTAGTTTTTTAAAATTACATTCCCCTATTTTATCCAAATCTTTTAATATATCAATACCTAAATATTTAATTATATTTTTTATCTTTATATCCACTCTCCTTTGTTTAAATCCCCTTTCCTCCAGTTTACTATAATTAAATGTCATTATCTCCGATTTATCCCAATTAACTTTTAACCCTGTTACTTCTCTAAATTCATCTAAATGTTTCTCTATCCAATCCCAATTTTCTATAGGCCATTCTAATGTTATCATCTGCAAAAAGGTTTATCTTACATTTGGTCTCTATTCCTATCCCCAATAATTTCTTCTCCTGTCTTATCGAATTCGCTAACAATTCCATAACTAACACAAATAATACTGGGGAAAGGGGACAACCCTGTCTAGTTCCCCGGCCTAGGCTAATAGTTTCTGTTATTCCATCGTTTACAATTACCGACGTGACATTATGAGTATATAATTGGTTAGTAATACCTATAAATTTTTCTCCAAACCCCATAGTTTTTATTAACATCTTTAATGCAGGCCATTCCACACAATCAAAGGCTTTAAAAATATCCAATGCAAGAACCCCCGCTTTCAAATTATTTTTCTTTATTAAATAAATTATATTCAGAACCCTTCTTGTTAAATCTGCCATTTGTCTTCCTTGAATAAACCCACATTGATCTATCCCTATATACTTATTTAGAAAACTATTCATTCTTCTAGCTAAAATTGCTGTCAATAGTTTAGCATCTTGATTAATTAATGATATTGGTCTATAAGAACCTGGTTCTGCTAAATCCTTCCTTGGTTTCGGGATTAAAATGGTCAAGGACTGTTTCCATGACGGGGGGATCTCTCCCCCCTGTAAAATATCATTAAACAACCGATTTAACTTCGGAATTAACATTTTTTTAAAGACTTTATAATATTCCGCCCCCAGACCATCCAGTCCTGGCGTTTTCCCCTGTTTTAATTTATTTATAGCACTTTCTATTTCAATTTCTGTGAATGGTTGCTCCATTTTCTCTCTATCTTCATCCTGGATTTTTATTTTTAAATTTTTCTCGATATATCTTCTACTCTCAGCTTCCGACCATTTTCCTGCCTTATATAACTCCGTGTAATATTCATGAAAAATTTTCAATTTATCCTTTACTAGATTATATTCTTTACCCCTCTTATCTTTAATCATCCCCACTAAGCTTTTTTCTTTTTTTTTGTGCTAATCTAGCCAACATTTTAGAGTTTTTATTACTATTCTCAAAATACTCCCTTTTTGTGTAAATCAAATTCCTTTGTACCCTGTCCAGTTCTTTATTCTCCAATTCTTTCCTTTTACCCTGTAATTCTGCAAAAATCTTTTTATCCCTCTTCTCTAAATACTTCTTTTCCAAATCCCTAATCTCCCCCTCTAGCTTTTGATAAAAAACTTCTTGTTGTTTCCTCAAATTTATTGCCTCTCTCAATCCTATTCCTCTCATTACACTCTTCATTGTATCCCATATTATCGCTTCAGTACATTCTTCTGTTTGATTAAATTCCCAAATTTCCCTCAATTCCTTCTCTATTTTCTCTGTTAAATGTTTATAACGAAAAATATTACAATTCAATCTCCATCTTTTCGCTTCTCTATAATCCTTATGTATCTTCAAATCCATGTTAACCAAAGCATGATCTGTAACTTTTATCACTCCTATCTCTGTGCCCAGGACCCTTGAAAACAGTGTCCTGGACACAAAAATAAAATCTATCCTAGAATAATTCTTATTTGCTGATGAGTAAAATGTATATCTTTCCTCATTCCCCTTGACCCCTCTCCAAACATCTAGCAACCCTTCCTTACTAATTAACTTATTCAAGATCGTTAGATTATTTCTCTGATCTTCTCTCGTCGGATTGGATTTGTCTTTTCTTCTATCCAATACCATGTTAAAGTCCCCAGCCATAATAACCCTTTGATTTTGAAAATTACCCATTTCTTTAAACACATGTTGATAAAATTCTCCTTGATTTTGATTGGGAGCATAAACATTAACAATAACATATTCTTCCCCTCCCAAGGTCCCATACATTATAATATATCTACCTGTATCATCCTTTTTCACCTTTAAAACATTAAAACCACAATTCTTTGAAATTATAATTGCTACTCCTCGTGATTTAGATGATCCACATGCTATCTCATATATTCTAGACCACCTCAATTTCAATTCATTGACTCCTTTCCTTGCCTGGTGCGTTTCTTGCAAGAATATAATATCTGCCTTATCCTTCTTAAGAAGTGCTTCTATTCGCCTCCTCTTAGTAACTGAACCTAGCCCCTTAACATTTAAAGTTGAAATTCTTAACTTATAATCCATCTATTAACATCATTTTTTCTTTTTTGGTCCCCAAAAGTGAAAATAATACACAATAACATACCCCTTAACCCACCCCCACATTCATCTAAACTATCCCCCCTGCTTAGCCAGGGCAACTTGCCCCACCCTAAACCTACCCACCTATCCCAGGGGGGGGGGAAGGACCCATCACCAGCCCGAACAGCAGCCCCTCATTCCCTCCCGGATAACTTCTTTATAAAACATTTTCTATTTCTTTTTTCTTCTCGTGTTGAAACGACCTCTTGTACAATTCCTCCACTGGCTCCTTCTTCTTCCAGTTGACCCATCGATTCTGGACCCTCCGCATCATCATGAAGCCCCAACTCTCCCAGCAGGCCCATGCCTTGATCACATGATGAGATCTTGTATCTCTTACTGTTCCACACAAAAGTAAGAAAAACTGGGTAACCCCAATTGTATTGTAATCCCTTTCTGATCAAGACTGCTGTACACGGTTTAACACTTCGCCTCCACTTTATTGTTTGCTGACAAAGATCATTGTAGATTTGCAAAGTAGCCCCCTTAAAAGCTACTTGACCTTTCTTTCTAATCTCTTTCATGAAGACATCCTCCTTGTATAAATTTGCAAATTTCAGTACAACATCTCTGGATGTCATACCACGCCTTAATGCTCCCACTCTATGCACAATCTCAATGTCCATATCATCCCAAAGAATTGTTTCTCCAGAGACAGCTTCATTCATCCATTCCAAAATACTGCCTCTTAACTTATATCCAGTCTCCCCCATCTCCATGGGGAAGCCTCTGATCCGAATGTTGGAACGACGTTGCCTGTCTTGCATGTTAATCATCTGTATTTCCATCTCATTAAATTTCATTTCATACTTTTCAAAACTTTTTTCATCCTTCACCTGGAGTTTTTCCACCTTATCCACTCTAACTTGCAGCTCTTTAACTTGAACCCCTAAATGATCTATGGTCTTTCGCATGTGCTTCATATCCTCTTGATGCAGATTTTGAAATTTCTCAATTGCTTCTATTTGTTTCTGCTGGCCTGCTTCCATAGAGCTTTGAAACTGTAGTAAAATTTTCTCCCAATCTGGTGCAGCCCCTTTAAGCTTAGCTGGAGATGTTGACTTTGGCTTGGCACCAGCAGGGAATTTGCCAGCTGAATCCGCCATTTTTCCGCCCTTCCCCCTCGCTGTCTCGGAACTTTCACTACCTCGTAGCTTCTTATCAGGACCCAGTTGCTCAGTTTGATAAGAAAATTCAATATCTTTAGTGTCAAGGATCCTAATTAGCCTTTTCAAACTGTTATCCGAGGGATGCGCCCGATCGCGTTTCCAAAGAGGGGGTAGGGACTTTTTCACCCGTCTGGAGCTCATAAACAATCCAGAGCGAAGCACATCAAAAGAAAGCTATTCTTTTTATTTCTTTGTTAGCTCTAGATCTGCATACCTTCCAGAAAGTAAACAGCAAAGGAGTTTAAACTCACGATTTGTCTTTCCTGTGTATTTGCAGATGTTTTCAAATCATTCCGGGAGCTCGGCAGAAAAGCTACTGCTCCATAGCCAGCGAAGGCTCCTCCCCTCCCGTCTTTTTTTTGTTACGTCTACTTCAAAGTTTACATCCCAACCTTGGATTCTTCTTTCCAATTTATTTAAAATATTATTTTCCAACTTTTTCCAGAGCAACATAAATGCTGAAGTCATATTGCCCTTGTACTTCCAAAATTCCACTGCACATAAAAGAATTATAGCCCTCCTTCCAATTAGCGCTCTTATCTTCTTTGCCTCCCAGATATACCCACATTCAACTTACGGTTAATTATAATTCCTACTGTGCTGTAGAAAGATTCCAAATCGGCCAGTCCAGATATTATCCATCCTGCATATTCTAAAAGCACTCTCATTCGTTATTGCAAGTGAATGAATTACCGTAAACATCTTTTAATGGGGTTGGGGTGGGATTCCATCTGTGATATTGCTTTGAACAGGCTGAGATGTCTCAATGTCTCCACCTTTCTTTCAGTGGCTTTTTTCATTCTCTCCTTTTCCCTTGGCCTTCTTTACAGGAACAAGATTCTCCTCAGGACTTCTACAGCCCTGCAGACCTTGTCATGTCTGTGTTTGGACTCTTTCTTGCTGGGACAGCAACCACAAGTGATGTTTTGCTCTTTAGTCTGCTGGTGATGGCTAAGTTGCCACACATTCAAGGTAGACAGATACCTCAAGGAACTGCGGAGGTGGTGGGATCCCTTTGGGCTACACCAATAGTCACACAAAGAAGAGAAAAGTCCTCCAGACGAGGAAGTTTCCATGAGGCTTCTGCATCACCCTGAGCTGTGTATAGGAGAGGAAGAAGCTCCTCTCCCCACCCTGTTCTCATAAAACTTGTTTTGAGGGCTTCTAGGACAACTTTCTGTGGCCATTGAAGGAATGAACCAGTTCAGAATTGCCTTTGTTGAGGGCCCTTTTATATCCTGAAGCCCTAAAATGGAGCAGATTCAATAAGCAGCTGTCTGCACTCAGCACATCACCCCTGAGCTATTGAGTTACACTACTTCTCTATTAGAATTCATAGATTCTGTAGTTATCATAATAGCTATTGGCAGAACTATGTTCCATCAATCTGTCCAGTCCTTTTAAAAAAATACCTAAGCTAATGGCCATCTTGTGGCAAGAAATCATAGAATAGTAGAGTTGGAAGGGGCCTATACGGCCATCGAGTCCAACCCCCTGCTCAGTGCAGGAGAACAGATGTGGGCAGCCCAGGCAGTCACCCATCCAAGCACTGACCTGGCTCATACCTGCTTAGCTTCAGCATGTGGCATGCACTATGTGCTCTGGACGCCACCTGATGTATGTTAATGGCCTATTATGTGAAGAAGCCTATTGCCAATTCATTTCATTATGTGTCCCTGCTTTATTTGTTTTTGGGAAGGCAAAAACACTCTTCTCCATCTGTTCTGCATCTGTAATGCCCTCTTACAGATATCACCCCCCCCCCCGAGCTTAAAAGTCCAAATGCTTTAGCATTAGGAGGTGATCCACTTTGGAAGCAATTTCCAAGTAGGAAGTTGGTTGTAACTTTAATTCTGTATGGAATCTTAAAAAAAAGAAGCTCATGTCCTGAGGGGTGGTTGAGTGTATGTATCAGGTCTGCGAATGTCCAGTGCGAGCAGTGTCAGAGAAGAAGGGCCTTCAGCACTTTGGAAGTGCATCTGCTGATTGTTTTTCATTACAGCAAAAGTCCAACAGGAGATCGATGATGTGGTAGGTGGCAACCGTGTCCCTGGCATGGAAGATCGGATGAGGATGTCCTTCACCAATGCAGTTGTCCATGAGATTCAACGATACTTTATATTGAGCATTGAGATATTTCCACGTGAAACAACTTGTTCTGTAGAATTCAGGGGCTACACCATCCCACAGGTGTGTTGACTCCAACAGCTATCTGGGTACTGTGGTGAGAAAAAAAAAGAGGGATTTATGGTCAAATCTTTGGCCTGTATCTCTCACAATCCAAGGCAGTGCTGGTAGAAGAGCTGCTCAGATGTATGTGCACCAAAATGATGGCTGCCTTGCCCTTCCCACCCTGCCACCCCCCAATTCATGGAGAGTTTTTACAGTGCTGTGTGCTAGGGGTGAACAAAGAATCCGTTAGGGGGATTCCTAACTTCCTCGGCTCAGCCACCGGATTCCATCTTGTCAGTCACAGGAGTCAGGCAGTCATAGGATCATAGATTTGGCCATCTGCTTAGCTTTCCATGCTCAGACAAGCTGAGCCAGTGTGAGCCGCAGGCCTGTCATCCCTCTGATGGCTCCAGCTCGCCCTGATGGGAGCTGAGCCAGCAGGTGGTTTCCTCTTGCATTTTGTTTAAAGGAGAAGGAGCTGAGCCCTGGTCGGGGCTCCTTTCTTGGTCAATTTGACGACCTTGCAAACCACAGGTACCTCTTCTTAACCCACCTTTGTTCTCTTAATTCAAGTCAACCTTGTGCCACTGATTGGATACTCCTGTGTTTTAATGGCCGCATAACAAAAGGGCATTCTTCAGCTGGCTGGCCAGGCTGCTGTCACAATTCAGCTGCATAGACAGAGGGTGCCTCCTTTTCTGCCTGGCAAGTATATAAAAGCCAAACTGTCACAGCCTATTTGAAAGGGAACTGTAGAGGATTAAGAAAGGGTTCCCCCAAATCAGCAGTTTCATTCTGAAATGTTGAACAATTGTCATAGACCTGATCCCTGTTATTTTTTTTTGATCTAGCACAGATCCCACAGGGGATGGGTGAGTTTTCAGGGGTCACAGGGTTGGGAGGGGAGGGCTATCTCTTCCCCTCCCGGCAGTGACCCCCCCTTAAATGCCCCCATACTATAATTAGACTTTTAAAACTGCAATGGAGGCCTTTAAAAAGCCTCACTTGCAGCATGGTGGGGAGGACGGGAAATCCCTCATCTCCAATTGCTGAGAGGAGATAAAGACAGGAGCTGGATGGGGACCTCCCTTGGACTGACTCCAGCCTGCAGGCCAGAGGTTCCCCGTCCCTGATCCAGGATACTTCAAGGAACATCTCCCCCCGTCCCAACCTCCCAGGCTGTTGCAGTCTTCAGGGGCGGGCCTGTTGTCTGTGCTGCAGCCTACGGATGTCTGTTTGGTGATGACACGGAGAGGGGCCTTCTCTGCAGTGCTGCTTGCCCTATGGAATGAATGATCTCCACTCTGAGGTGTTTTCGGGGCTTATTGAAAACAGAATTGTTTGCTTTGGCTTTCCTCCAGCCATGAGCTTCCTGTGTTCTAGCCTGATCATACCATTCTGTGTGTGTGTATGTATTTTTCTTTGTGGTCTTTTTTGTCTGTCTGTTTTGTTTTTGTTAGTTTTCATTCTTTTGTATACCGCTTATGGATTTGTTTCAAATGAAAAGCGGTATACAAATAGTGTTAATAAATGAACTATAAATAATGCAACCAATTTCAGAACTTGCTTCCTTTCTCAAAATCTGCCTATTTCAGAGATATTCATAAAGTTCCAACGAGTGATGTAATCGGTCTCCTTCTCTCCCTGAAGGGCACCGCTGTCCTCCCACTGTTTGCATCCGTACATTTCGACCCTCTCCAGTGGGAGACTCCTCAGAAGTTTAATCCAGACCACTTCTTGGATGAGAAGGGCCAGTTCAGGAAGAGAGAAGCCTTCATGCCCTTTTCAGCAGGTAAGAATATGGCCCCAAACACTCATGCTGTGAGGTAGAGTTCTGTGACAGATGGTGGGTGGGTACTTGCATTCTGGGAGTGATCTTGAACTCCCAGAAGAAAAGCAACAGGGAGGGGTGCTCCCTCACAAGACTTTCCTCTCTGCCTCTCCTTCCTACATCTTGACCAGGAAGGTAGTGGGCAGTAGCTTCAGGAAGGAGCTGTTCAGTTCCCCTCTTATGTGCCGCTCCCTAAAGGAAACACTTGGCCTTTATCCACAGGCCTTCCAGATCAAGCAGGCTTTCCAATCCCAATGGTACTTTGCTGCTACATAACATATCTGGAATAAGGCCCCAACCATCAGTCACTGTTGCAAGACAACTACAGGAGCCTAATAGACCCAAACCCCACATACTTCAACCACATTGCTCCCTGGCACACGTAGCACCATATCACCCAAGGGATGCAGGTGCCACTTGAGAAGTGATTCCATCGCCTTGTTCTTGGGATGGGGGAGAATTTTGTTTGGTCTTCCTTTTTAAGTGAGCCAGTCTGATTCAACTGGTATTCGAAGGGACACCGCCACTGGTCCTGGAGGCAATATATTATAGCCATCATGACTAGTAGCCATTGATAGCCTCGTCCTCCATAGATGTGTCTAATCAGACTGGCTCACTTAAAAAGGAAGACCAAACAAATTGCAGAATTTGATCTGCAAATTCTGATTTGCAGATCAGAACAGAGTTATCCTTCTGATTGTTGCACAAGAATGCTCTGGGTCCTCTCCTTAGGGAACCCAATGTTTAATGAGAGGGAAGCAGCACACACTCAGAAGTGAGTTTATTTCTGTGCAGAAAGGACCAGTAGGGGCGCGTGCCCAAATCAGAGCTGGACAAAGGAAGGTGGGGCATACAAGTAGTCTTATACTTTTTTACAGCCATGGGTGGATTCACTCTCAGGAGTCTCAGCAAATTGAATACATTCACTTAACCGTACCAACCTATTGAATCCATTTCCCCGAATATGGCAATAACCAATCAAATACATTTCTCTAGACATGGCAAGTCTTAATCTCTAGTTAGATAGAAGGCCACCTGGCTGTCTTCTTTTTGGCTAAGATGCTGTTTCTCATGACCTCTTAGGTCACCCGAGATATCAGGCCTGTTACTTTTGGTATCCCTTTATCAACCCAAGGGACTCTTCTCTCACTTGCATTTTTGGAGTTGGCACACTAGGAAATAGGACTAGGTCGCAACTAATATGAAAATATGATTATTAAGCATTCCAGAACAAAGAAATATCATAACCAAAGCAGAGAGCAACATGGCCTTCCAAGGTTCCCTGTCTAGAATAACAAAAGCAGATAAGCAAAGTCAAGTACAATAGGAGGTGGTATATGGGCAGAAATCTAGGTCATCCAATGGGGGTACACAACAGAGTTCATCAGGGCCTCTGGACTTTTACCTTAACAAGTGCCTATGGACAGCAGGGTGATCCCAGAGATTTTTAGGGCCCCAGCCCCTGTGGACTGCTCTCCAATGCTACCCCTGCTAGTCAGGGAAAGCTGGGACCTGCAGGACCCTTGCCTGTCCAAGCATGTGTAGGATTAGGCCTTTACATAGCTTTAACTCAGACAAGTCAGCACAACTACTGATTGACAGCAGTTCTCCAGGGTTTCAGATTAGGAGTCTCACTCAGCCTGCATGCAGAGCAGGTGCTCTGACACTGACTGAGTTTAAGGTTCTTTCTTATGGGTCCTATGTGCAGTGCTTTTTTTTCTGGAGAAAAGGGTACCGGAACTCTTGGATTACATTTCCTCGGGAGTAGATGGCGATTAAATTGTAATGCAATTAATAGAAGAAAAGGTGCTGGAACTCACTTCCGGTGAGTTCCACCAGAAAAAAAGCCCTGCTATGTGAATATTTCGGCTTAGGACCATGCTTTTCCTAACCTGGGTTCTCAAAATGTCTTTTTGTGAAGGATCAGCAACCGGATCCTTTGCGTGAGTTCGGCAACTCTAGAGTTAACCGGCAAAGCAATACGGCTCGTATCGGCTTTCTAGTACGAGAGGAAAGACCACGCTCCTTTGTATGCCCAAATAAGGCGGTTTATTTGTTTACACAATAATCAGATCGGAACTAGCAGCCTTCTAAGAACACGTTTACAGTCAACACAACCTTAGCTGACCCGCGTCTTACCCAATGAGCGGGCTCCAGTGGCTAGCAGATGGAATCTGGTCAATATCCTCACATCAAAGACAGTACCCTAGTCAATGGCAGTTTCGGGAACTCTGGGGGAAAGTGACCATGTTATACTTGAGTTCTTGATTCTAACAGAAGCAAAAGCTGAGTGTAGCCAAACACGTACCCTGGATTTTAGGAAAGCCAATTTTAACAAACTCAGAACAATGATTAGTAAGATCCCATGGCAAGTGACTCTCACGAGAAAGGGAGCCCAGGAGGGGTGGGAGTTTTTAAAAAAGGAAATTTTAAAGGCACAATTGCAAACAATTCCCACAAGGAAAAAAGGCAGAGGGCAACAGAAGAAGCCAATGTGGCTTCACAATAAACTCAAAGATGACCTGAAAACAAAAAAGGACACGTATAGGAAGTGGAAGGAAGGACAGGCTACAGGGGAAGAGTACAGGCAGGTAGCACAGAACTGCAGGAATAGTGTCAGGAAGGCTAAAGCTGAGAATGAGCTAAGGTTAGCGAGGAATGCTAAAAGCAACAAAAAAGCTTTCTTCAGATACATGCACAGTAAAAGACAGAAGAAACAACTGGTGGTTCAACTACGCAATGAGGATGGCAAATTGATAACAGAAGACAAAGAAAAGGCAGAAGTGTTCAATTCCTACTTCGGCTCGGTCTTCTCCCAAAAGAGGGTCTATGACCCCCCTGGCAAACCTGAAGTGCAGACTGAAGGGGCAGAATTGCAGCTTGAGATTGATAGGCAAATGGTCAAGGAGCACCTGATTACTCTGAACGAGTTTAAATCTCCAGGGCCTGATGAGCTGCATCCTAGAGTAATAAAGGAACTGGCAGAAGAACTCTCAGAACCACTGTCTATTATCTTTGAGAAATCATGGAGGACAGGTGAAGTGCCAGACGACTGGAGGAGGGCAAATGTTGTTCCCATCTTCAAAAAGGGCAAGAAGGAGGAACCTGGGAACTATAGGCCAGTCAGTCTGACATCAATCCCCGGGAAGATTTTGGAGCAGATTATAAAGAAGTCAGTCTGCAAGCACCTTGAAAACAATGCAGTGATTACTAGAAGCCAGCATGGATTTGTCAAGAACAAATCCTGTCAGACTAATCTGATCTCATTTTTTGATCGGGTAACCTCCCTTGTGGACTGTGGGAATGCTGTGGACATTATATACCGGGACTTCAGCAAAGCTTTCGACAAAGTGCCTCATGATATCCTGATTAGTAAGCTAGCTAAGAGTGGGCTAGATGGAACAACTATCAGGTGGATCCACAATTGGCTAAAGAATCGGACTCAAAGAGTGCTTATCAATGGTTCCTTCTCAAACTGGGGAGAGGTAACGAGCGGGGTACCACAGGGCTCGGTCCTGGGCCCGGTGCTCTTCAACATTTTTATTAATGACTTGGATGAGGAGGTACAGGGAATGCTTATCAAATTTGCAGATGACACAAAGTTGGGTGGAACAGCTAATACTCTGGAAGACAGAAACAAAATTCAAAGTGACCTCGATAGGCTGGAGTGCTGGGCCGAAAACAACAGAATGAAATTTAACAGGGATAAATGCCAAGTGCTGCACCTAGGGAGAGGAAACCAAATGCAGAGTTACAGAATGGGGGACACTTGGCTCAACAATACTACAAGTGAGAAGGATCTTGGAATTGTGGTAGATCACAAACTGAATATGAGCCAGCAATGCGACGTGGCTGCAAAGAAGGCAAATGCAATTTTGGGCTGTATTAATAGAAGTATAGCTTCCAAATCGCGGGAAGTGATAATTCCCCTTTACTCGGCACTGGTTAGGCCTCATCTTGAGTACTGCGTCCAGTTCTGGGCACCTCACTTTAAGAAGGACATAGACAAACTGGAGAGGGTTCAGAGGAGGGCAACAAGGATGATAAAGGGACTGGAAACAAGGCCCTATGAGGAGAGACTGAAAGAACTGGGCATGTTTAGCCTTCAGAAGAGGAGACTGAGGGGAGATATGATCGCACTCTTCCAGTATTTGAAGGGATGTCACACAGAGGAGGGCAAAGATCTCTTCTCGTTCATCCCAGTTTGCAGGACACGGAATAATGGGCTCAAGTTACAGGAAACTAGATTCCACCTAAACATCAGGAAAAATTTCCTGACTGTCAGAGCAATAAGACAATGGAATCAACTACCTAGGGAGGTGGTGGGCTCTCCCAGTCTGGAGGCATTCAAGGTGCGGCTGGACAGACATCTGTCAGAGATGCTTTGACCTGGATTCCTGCATTGAGCGGGGGGGTTGGACTCGATGGCCTTGTAGGCCCCTTCCAACTCTACTTTTCTATGATTCTATGAATGTCAGCCCAGCTCCCGATCGGCGCTCGTAGCAGAGAACGGTGTACCTGGACAGCTTTTGCTTAGGAGGATCTGGCCCCGTGGTTCCCAACAACCCACTACCGGAAGGGAGAGGGGTTTTCTACCCCGGATTTCCCGCTCTCCCCGCCCTCTGGGTCAGGTGGGGGCTTATGCCTGCCCCTTCATTTAGGTGGGCTTATTCCTGCCCGGGAAGAAGGTGACGTAGTGATACTTTGCAGCTCGTTGAGACTGCCCTGTTTGTTGATGGTCCTTGATGCTCCTTCCTGGACTTTTGTGGATCTCTGCCGAGGCCCTCCTTTGTTGGGGCTGATGACTTGTCTGGTTACTCCCTGGTGACCTCATCCCTCCTCCCTTGCCCCCTCCCTTGGGGGAAATGTGTGTGCGTGTGTGTAACTGGGGTTTGGGCTTTCTCCACACCCTCCCATTTGGGGAAAGATGGCATTGGGGTCCACCACCCCAATCCCTATCTAACTGTCTCCTACTGAGAAAGCCCGGGACAACCCATCTGCCACGATGTTGTCCTTACCCTTGATGTGCTCTACCGAAAAATCGAAATCCTGTAGGGCCAAACTCCACCGCAACAGCTTCTGATTGGACCCCTTCACCCTATCCAGCCAGCACAGGGGGGAATGGTCGGTCTGCAGTCGGAACCGGCGGCCCCACAGGTAGGGGCGAAGCTTGGTCACTGCCCATACTATTGCTAGGCACTCTTTCTCGACAGTGGCCAAGTTCCGCTCCCGAGGCAAAAGTTTTTTACTTAAAAAGGCGACCGGGCACAGCCCCTACTCTGGCCGTTCCTGCAGCAAGACGGCTCCGATCCCTGCTTCCGAGGCATCCGTCTGCAGAACAAAAGGGGCTTCAAAGTCTGGGGCTTGCAGCACAGGGGCTGCCATCAGGCAGGCTTTCAGTCCTTCAAACGCTGCCTGACAAGCGGCTGACCATTGGACCTTAACGGGTTGCCGCTTCTTGCACAAGTCAGTCAGGGGGGCGGCTAGCTGGCTAAAATGGGGCACGAACTTACGATAATAGCCAGCCAGCCCTAAAAAAGCTTGGACCTGTTTTTTCCTCTGGGGTTGGGGCCAGGTGCGCACCGATTCTATCTTGGCTTCTAGGGGCTTGACACTACCTCCCCCTACCTTGTGTCCCAGGTACTCCACCTCCCCCCTCCCAACCTGGCATTTCTTCGCCTTTACCGTCAGCCCTGCATCTTGAATCCTCTGAAACACCTGGCGGACATGTTGCAAATGCTGCTCCCAGGTGGAACTGAAAATGGCGATGTCGTCTAGATACGCGCAGGCGAATTCCCCCAGCCCATTTAGCATCCCGTTTACCAACCTCTGGAAGGTAGCCGGACCATTGCGGACCCCAAAAGGGAGGGTGGTGAATTGGAACAACCCCAGGTGGGTCACAAACGCAGACTTCAGGGCAGCATCCGAATCGAGCGGGACCTGCCAATAACCCTTTGTCAGATCCAGGGTGGTGATGTACTTGGCCCCCCCAAGCCTCTCCAACAGCACATCCATGTTGGGAATGGGGTAGGGGTCAGGGACGGTCACTTTGTTTATTTTCCGGTAGTCTACGCAGAACCGGACACCCCCATCCTTTTTTGCTACTAACACGATCGGGGAGGACCAGGGGCTCGAGCTAGGAACAATGACTCCCAAGTCCAGCATGGCTTGGACCTCCTCGGCCACGACTTGGGCATGGGGCCCCACCGCTCGGTAGGGTAGGGATTGTATGGGGGGGCTATCCCCTGTGTCAATGGTGTGTTGTGTGAGTGTGGTGCATCCCAGGATGGTCCGAGAACATGGGCTGAAAATCTTCTAAGACCTGGGTGATCTGTTGCCGCTGCTGTTCGGACAGAGAGGGGGACAGTTTGATCTCCTCCATTCCTCCCCCTTCCCCCCACTCGGCCAACAACCCTCCAGTCAGGGTCTCCCGGTTCCACACACTCCTGTACTCCCCCCACCTTCGTTACGCGTTCCACATACAATTTCAACATATTTACATGGAAAACCTTTTGCCTCCCCGGCTGTCCCGGGAAAGCCACTTGATAATTCACCTCCCCCGACCTTCCAATCACGGTCCCTGGGCCCTCCCACTTCAAGCACAATTTGTCCGTCTTTTGGGGGCACAGTACCAACACCTGGTCCCCCACTTCAAAAGTCCGTGGCACAACTGTCCTGTTGTACCACGCGCTCTGCCGCTGCTGTGCTGCTTCAAGATGCTGCTGCGCCGTCGCCCTCACCTCCCGAAGGACAGTCTGGAGGTGCTGCATGAAAGTATGCACAGGCATGGAGGCTTCTGCGGCAACCCCCTCCCATTCCGCCCGTAACAGAGCCAAAGGTCCCCTGAGCTCCCTCCCAAAGATCAGTTCGTTGGGGGAGAATCCCAGGCTTTCTTGGGGGGAGTCCCGATAGGCAAACAACAAGTAGGGGAGGGCTTGGTCCCAAGTCCCAGGGTGCTTTGCCGCATATGCCCTGATCATTTTTTCAAGAGTCTGATTGAAGCGCTCCACCAACCCATTGGTCTCGTGATGGTAGGGCACCGAAGTCAGGTGCTCCACACCCCCCAGTTCCCACATCTTTTTAAACAGTTTGGACACGAATCCCGTGCCGCAGTCCGAAACCACCGTGTGGGGCATTCCTAGGCGGGCGAAAAGAGAGAGGAGAGTCTTAGCCAGGCTGGTGGCGGAGATGGAGGCTAAAGCAAAAGCCTCTGCATAACGGGTGGCAAAGTCCACAACAGTCAATATAAACTTCTTCCCCGTCTTGGTGGGGGGATTCAGGGGTCCCACGATATCCATCCCTATTCTTTCAAAGGGGATGCCCACAATGGGTAGGGGTTGCAGGGGGGCTTTCGGATGGTCCCGGTTATGTCCCACCCGCTGGCAGACATCGCAGGACCGGCAATATTCCCGCACCTCATTTGCCACCATGGGCCAGTAAAACCCCTCTGTCACCCTGATCAAGGTCCATTTCTGTCCCAAGTGACCTCCCCACGCCACATCGTGGGCCAGCTGGAGCACAGCCTGGCGGTACCTTGCAGGCACAACTAATTGTCTTTTTCTTGGTTGGGGACCCGGTTCAGTCCTTGGGCAGAATTCTCGGTAGAGGGCTCCTGCCTCCCACACAAACTGTTCTGACTGGTCCCCTACCCCGGGCCCTTGACTGGCCCGATCCCGACATCCCTGGAGGGATGGGTCGCTTTGCTGCTCCTCTTGAAACGCCTTCTGAGTCCCAAAATCCCGGGCCATTGGCGCGAACCCCCCGGGGTCTTCCTCTCTTCCCACAACCGCGGGGATCGGCGGGGGACGGCTGGTTGCCTCTGCCGGGGCCAATTTACCGCGACCGGGAGAGGGGGCCGGGGACCTGGGAGACTGCGGGGCAGGGGCAGGGGCTTGCTTGGCCCGATGCCGGGTCACCACCCCCACCTTGACCTGGGCAGCCCGGAACGCAATGTCGTTCCCAATGATGATTCCCCATTCTCGTTGGCCATGCACTATAACATCCATCTCCCCTTCCCACCCCTTGTACTTGACCCAGACCCGGGCGAGGGGAACGGCTATGTTGGGAGAGTTATAGGGCTTTATGGCACAGGTGCGTCCCTTTAGCAACTGTCTCTTCTTTACCTTACTCCGAGGTAAAGCAGTTATGTCCGCCCCAGTGTCCCTATACCCCACATGGGAAACATTGTTCACAGAGATGGACTCACAGAATTTGTCCTGGCTCCATCGCAGCTGCTCCGGTGAGGCAATGCGCATCAATGATGCCTGTGAGATGGCCCCCAGCGAATGCTGTCCTCCGCTCCTCAGGGACCGCGCTGCGTCTTCTCCGTCCTCCTCGAGGGACGAGCTGGACTGCGGATCCTCCTCGTGCTCCTCCGGTTCGCGGGACTCTGGAGCAAGCACCCTCCCCACCTTGCCTGGCAAGGTCTTGGCGTGGCGGTTCTTCGCGATTAGCTTGGGGCAGCTCCTCTTGAGGTGCCCCGGTTCTTTACAATAGAAACAGCCACTGGTGCCGGGGCTTTCCTTGGACTTGCCTAGGGCTCCCTCCCGAGGTTTGGGGTTGCCCTTTTCCACGCTTCCCTTAGCCCCGCCGTGATCGGGGTTACCCCCCTTGGGTCCTTTGGGCTGCCGATACAGTCCCATTTGGTCGGCCAACTTGCCCATTTCCCTACAGTTCGGGGGGTCCCGATCCCTCACCGCCATAGCTAAGTCCTCAGGGATGGTGGCACAAAACTGCTCTTGAATCATGAGCTCCCGCACCTCCGCCAACGTGATCTTCCCGGTGGCCCCAATCCATGCGTCCCAAACCTGCCCCAGGTGCGCCATCCAGGAGGCATACGTGTCCCCTGGGGTAGGCTGCCCGTAACTAAATTTACGGCGACAATGCTCGGCGGTGAGGGCAAACCTCTCTCTCACCGCTTCTTTGAACGCTCCATAGTCCAAGGGGGCAGTTTGGGTGTGAATACCCAGGAGGTCCTCCAGTTCCCCGCTGACCTGAGTCCTCAGGGCAGACATCCTTAAGTTGTCCGGCACCCTCTGCTCCAGGCAGGCAGCCTCGAACAGGGTGAAAAAGATCAGCACATCCTGTCCCGACTGGTAGGTGGGGAATTGCTTCCTGTCCCATTTGGGGGTCGTGGTGCCCCCACCCTGGGGTGCAGGGGTCCCCCCTTGTCCAGTGCCCATGGTCAGCCTGGCCAACTCCAGCTGCATCTGTAACGTTACTTGTTGCTGCTGGCACATTTCTTGTTGATGCTGCATCAACTCCCTGGCTTGCTGCCAATTGAGTTGGGGAAAGAGGGCATCCAACCATCCTCCCCCCATGGCTCCGCCAGCAACCCTTCTGTCGAGGTCTTCCTCTGCCTCAGGGTCCCTTATCTCGCTTCTCCTGCCGCTACTGGTAAGGCTGGGGCTACCCCACTGCTTGGGTTCCTGCCCTCCTAACAACGATGAGGGGGCTCCCCCCCTTCTTGCCTTGCCGTCTTCGGCCGCACCACCCACTCCATTGTGGAGGTCTGGGTTGGGGTCCCTGGGCTGCTCACTAGCTCTGCTTGCTCTTGGCTCAGGTTATTCATTTTCTTTGCTCTGAGCGCTCCCCAGCAATCTACTAGCCTGCCCGAAGCCCTGTTAGTTCCGACCGTCAAATGTGGTTTCCAATCGTCCCGTCGCCTGCCACCATGTGAAGGATCAGCAACCGGATCCTTTGCGTGAGTTCGGCAACTCTAGAGTTAACCGGCAAAGCAATACGGCTCGTATCGGCTTTCTAGTACGAGAGGAAAGACCACGCTCCTTTGTATGCCCAAATAAGGCGGTTTATTTGTTTACACAATAATCAGATCGGAACTAGCAGCCTTCTAAGAACACGTTTACAGTCAACACAACCTTAGCTGACCCGCGTCTTACCCAATGAGCGGGCTCCGTGGCTAGCAGATGGAATCTGGTCAATATCCTCACATCAAAGACAGTACCCTAGTCAATGTCAGCCCAGCTCCCGATCGGCGCTCGTAGCAGAGAACGGTGTACCTGGACGGCTTTTGCTTAGGAGGATCTGGCCCCGTGGTTCCCAACAACCCACTACCGGAAGGGAGAGGGGTTTTCTACCCTGGATTTCCCGCTCTCCCCGCCCTCTGGGTCAGGTGGGGGCTTATGCCTGCCCCTTCATTTAGGTGGGCTTATTCCTGCCCGGGAAGAAGGTGACGTAGTGATACTTTGCAGCTCTTTGAGACTGCCCTGTTTGTTGATGGTCCTTGATGGTCCTTCCTGGACTTTTGTGGATCTCTGCCGAGGCCCTCCTTTGTTGGGGCTGATGACTTGTCTGGTTACTCCCTGGTGACCTCCTCCCTCCTCCCTTGCCCCCTCCCTTGGGGGAAATGTGTGTGCGTGTGTGTAACTGGGGTTTGGGCTTTCTCCACACTTTTGCTTTACCGTTCCCCATTTCAGAATTCTCCCTCTGTTAATCAGGGTACCTTAAAATCCATCTTTGCCTGTCTATTGTTCTTAAAGCAGCCGGGGTGGTGGTGTTCTCCCAGCTTGCTTGAAGTGAGATGATACCTTGAAGAAACCTTGGCAAGAAGCAACAAATGATAACACAAAAGTGTCCGTGCTGCTGGAACATGTCTGGGCCTGTCGCCAGCCGGCAGGACTTTCTCAGGCTTGGTATCTGGCCGGGGTGTGTGTGTGTGTGTGTATGAAGCAAGAATTGTTCATTTAAAATGCACGTTCTATACGTGGGCCTATTCAATACTGCACTCTGTACATGTACTATGCTTTCTTTTCTAACATGATCGAGCAGTGCTACGAATTTTGCAATGAAGTTCTTGGCTCAAAATTGTGTAGAATAATGTGCATATTAGGAAAAGATGCATTCCAAATGTGTACGTTATATAATACATACAAATTTCCATGCATCATCATCATCATCATCATCATCATCATCATCATCATCATCATCATAAAAAATAGCAGAATTTCCCATCCAATTTCCACATCAGGCATATGAGTTAATACATGCAAAACTGACAGAGACAGGAGATAGACTGATTCCTCCATCTACACTGTATTCTTCATGCCTGCTCCATTTGTTTTACCTGTCCCCACCCTCTAGTCCCAGTGTGCATGTCTGTTGAGTTTCCTCAGTGCTATATAGGTCTCCAGTGATGGATTAGTTCTGTCTTCTTTTTCTCTCCCAGGAAAACGGTCCTGCACAGGGGAAGCACTGGCTCGGATGGAGCTCTTCCTGTTCTTCAGCACTCTGCTCCAGAACTTCACTTTCAAGCTGCCTGGAGATGCCAAAGACATGGATCTAACATCTTTATATATGGAGTACAGAAAAACAAATGAATACCCCCCAATACAAGCCATTAGACGTTCAGTGTGATCTTATGGCTGAAGATAAACTGAAGGAATGAAGTCAGTGGCTCCAGAAATGTTTGTACTAGATAGAAGTAGTGAGAGATTCCTTCCTGTACCTATTCAGCCCCTCACAGCTTCATAGAGGGGAATACCTGCAGATATGAGTGCTGTAATGGTAAAGGTGATCTTATCGTGGCAGACAATGCGTTTCTGAGCCATTCCTTTTTTTCCTTTAACTTCCGGCTATTTGTTAATTTGTTCACTTGCACCTATTAAAATGTACTATATGTTACAATTGATACAATAATTTTTAAAATTATTTTTATTAGTTTTTAAAGTGAAATACACGCCAAAACAAAATAAAAACTCCATAGAAAGGGGAAAAAATGAAGGAAAGGAGGGGATTTTTTTTTTACAGTGATTTAAATGGACCCATTACAGTAAATATGTATGAAATATATATCCATAAATTTCAAAAAGTATATAGTATTATCAATAAAAATAGTTATGCATAAACATCAGAAAAAGCAGACCAAATATCCACGTATTTATCCATCCGCAGGTGGCATCTAAATACCACCCGCTCAAATACTGAAAGGGTTATTAGGTCCTCAATCCATTGAGTTATAGGAGGTGAGCGTTATTATTGGCACAAAGATTAGCCTACGAACTGCAACAGACCCCAAAGACACTGAACGGACACCCAACGGGCCCCAAAGGGGCAATGCCTTTTGGCCGCTACCCAGGGCTACTGCCTTGGTCTTCCGGCTGCTGAAATAGCTGGGTGGGAAATGCCCCTGGAGGCACAGCTGCTGCCTGCCAGGGGGAAAGTGGCTAATCCAACAGGTAAGGCGGGGCAGCTCTCTCACCCCTTGCTCCACCTAGTTTGGTTCATATAATGATTTTGTAATGGTTGTTTTAGAGAAACTCAGCGCTGACCTTTCATAAAATGTAGGTCTGCAACCAAACTTTATCCATGCATGACATCAACACAGCAACCGTTGACCGGTTTACAGCCAGAATTGGGGAGTATGAATGTTACTTAGTAACCCACTCTTGATAACCGGGGAGAAAGGACACATTGAAAGGGGAAAGCATAGGGAGGAATTTGGGGAAGGTCAATGACAACTGAATTTTGGCTCTGTTTGGGCTCAAACAGGCAGCTTTCTTTCCGCCTTGTCTCTTAATCACTTTTTTAGCACTCTCAGAGAGAAAGATGGAGGTGGCCGGGACTGGAGCTCTGCTCCTTCTCTGTGTGCTCCTCACTTTGTTCTTCTCATCCTTCTAAATGTATGAGAGGAGAGGCCAGCTGCCTCCTGGACCTGCTCCCTGGCTCTTTCTGGGGAACCTCCTGCAGAAAGGTGTCCTGCCTCTGTACAAACCCTATCCTAAGATAAGACCAGTGCTTGTAGCACTTTCTCCCTGTCCCTTTTGGCCCAGAGTAAGACATAGTTTCCTAAAATTATAGGGATGTGTGAGAATTTTGTTTTGGTTCATTTGTGACCAGAACTTGCCCCGTTTGCACCCTGAACCTGCCCAAGCTTGTGATTCTGCTTTGAAAAATGCACACAGCAGAAAAATGTGCACTTTAAATGTGCATTGTGGGAAGATGAGCATTTTTGTGCTTGAGGAAATGGGGGACAGTTCTCATTTGGGTGCACACTTCAAAAACTGCGTGCCCAAGTGGGCATTTTTACTGTTTTAACAACTGACCCAAAAAGTTTTCAACTGGGAATGGAAATGAGGTGGAAAGAATTTTGAGGTGGAACTCTGAGAACCTCAACAAGTTCGAGCTTCACTGTTTCTCCCATCCTGAGTTTTTTTCTTCTTCGGGTAAGCTCTGCTCGCTTATCACTCAGCATAATTAACGATTATTGTGATCTTAACAGCAGTTCGTCCCCCATTAACAAAGATATCTTCGAGCTCTGTGAGCCAGAGCTGTTAAACAGGTTTTACCTTTGAGATTCAAAAAACAGCAGTCTGGCTATGCATATGCAAAAAACACCAGCAGTCTGGCTGGAGCCTCTTCTTGAAGGAAGAACCATTGAGCCTTGAAGGAGAACCATTAGCATATGACTGAGCAGGCTTCTCTCTTCAGAGTTAGAACAAGAAAGGTTACCTTAAAATCAATTGGCACATGTCTATAAAACAAAATCTATAAAACAAAATACTGAGCAGGCTTCCCTCTCAGTCAGAGTTAGAACAAGAAAGGTTACCTTAAAATCAATTGACACATGTCTATAAAATCTATAAAACAAAATACTTTTTCATTCTAAGTAGGAATGTAAGGACTATTGCCAGCCAGAGATGTTGTTCTTGTTGCTGTTCAAATCATCCCTGGTGTTAGGAATTTAGCAAGGAATTTAGCATATCAGTAGCTAGGGTTTTCCTCAGTCAGGTCAATTAAGACTTAAGTCAATTAAGAAACACAAACAAAAGCATGAAACACAAAAGATCTTGCTGTTCATGATGACTCAGTTGGGTTCGAATTTGCAGTGGAGGGGGGAGAAGAGATTCTACATGCCTGAAGTGATTCGTGAACAGGCTGGTGCAAGGCCGACTAGATCGAAGTAATTCTTAAGCCAGCTGCTGCAGGATCGCTCACATCACTACCTGGGATGAAAGGATGGGTACAGGAAGGGCAGAAAGTTCATTACTCACTTCTTTGCCCTATGTAGTTGTGTTTTTTAAATTCTGGGGTTTTTTTGCAGGATAATTTTTTCCTTTTTAAGTTGCCGAGAGGCAGCTTACTAGGAATAGAATGCAGGACATTACTTTAATTTAAATAATAATAATAGTAGTAGTAGTAGTAGTAGTAGTAGTAATAATAATAATAATAATAATAATAATTACATAGCACTGGTTGTATACATCAGGTGGGATTTTGGAACTCTCAAGCCTTCCCGTCTCAACTTCCTGCCATCAGAATTGCAGGCAGGTCTACACTGCTAGTTTATTAATTCTGCCTGCATAAAATAGTACATCACGTTTCTTCTCATGAAAGGTATCTTCTTTCAGAGTTTCGGGATTACTGGGGGTTACTTGGGTGTGTGTGTGTGACCCCAATGGGCCCACAGCCACCGAGCCCACGTTTGGGCCCTCCTTAGGTGAATGGAAGTAACCATCTAATATCTGGATTTACTGTGTTGATCTATACTGCTCTGAAGCCACCACGGTCATTGCTGCCAGAAAAAAGAGCAAATATGGCCATCAAAATCTAAAGTGGTGCCGTAGTTTCTAAAAAGGTTCAATATTGGTATGTTGGCTCTAGTGCCTTTCAAATTGTCAAAGAATGTTCAGCAAATAGTGGGTTTGCTACACCCAACTTAATTTTTTTTAAAAAAAATAGTTTTTAAAATGTGAATTACACCAAAGCAAAACAAAAACCATAAAAAAGAAGAAAGGTCACCTGCCCATGTCTCCAAAATGCACGACAGATTGGCCGTCTCATCCATGATTAAGTCATGAATGAGTGTGGTCTTATTGTAGACCAATCTGGCAGTAAATAGTAGCACCGCAAGACATGAGAGCTAGAGGAGGGCAATAGATGGGGAACAGTGTATAAACATGTGTAACCCATTCTTCTCTGATGTCCAGACCACTGCTCCTGCCACATCTCCTTCTGCCCCAAGCCACTGGGATGGAGGCACCCCTTCATGTGTCCCTGTGTCTGAGTTTTGCCAGCACATCCTTACCACACCAAAACTTCAGATGCAACCAATCCAACACAATCACAAATTATAGCTTGTGTTTCTAACCAGCCACTGGTCACATAAAAGACATCAGGCTTGCCAGCCCACCAGGCAGCACAGAGAACGACTACACCCGCTAGTTCATACTCACTCCATTTCCCCTTGATATCCTAAGATGATATCATCAGAGCTACACAGCCCGGGCCAGATCAAGGTCATGATGGTCCCCTGCACTAGCCGTCTGAAGTGACCCCCTACTCTGTCCCCAGTACTCACACACAAACATTTGTGCACACACACAAACACATGGTCAACAATGTGCAATAATAATGCAAAAACATTTTCCACTACCTCTTTTAGTGGAAATCATCTTCCATGAACCTTTCCTGGAAGCAAAAGGCTAATATTTCTTCCATGGCAGAAAACTCAAATACAAACACAAGCTTCTCCTGTTACAGCATAAAGCACAGAGACATAATGCCCCCTCCTCTCTCTCTCTCTCTCCTCTCTCTCTCTCTCTCTCTCTCTCTCCCTCTCCCTCTCCCTCTCCCTCTCCCTCTCTCCCTCTCTCGCACACACACACACACACACACACACACTGTCTCTCTCAAGGAAGAAACATAGACTGACTCACTGACTCATGCAGACACAGCAGCCAAGCAGGAGACATGCATACAGAGCCACTGCTGGCCCAGGACTCTTTGCTGCCTGAGGAGGACCAGCAAATGCCTCCCTTTTCTCACTGGGCCATCTGAGCCAGTCACTACCTCTACATACTCTCTAACATTTCACAGATGAAAATAGGGACACACATGTGAATTTGTAAGAGGTATGGTTAAGCAACATGAAGGTGTGATGAAGAGGGTGTGGCCAAGGGTATAGCCTCCCACCCCAGGATGTTCTAACTGTTTAAGGGCTCTGGCCACTCTGAAGCCACCGTCATCCAGACCCATGATGATGGTGGTGATTGCTGTTGTTGTCATTATTATTATTGTACATACCATCAATGTGCATGATGCTTTACTGAGTACAAGAGAACAGTTCCCTTTATTAAAAAAAACAAGAACAACACTGTGATTGAACAAGAATGCCAAAATGGAATGATGATGTTTGTTGCTGCTATTTGAGGTAGTTGGGATTTTTTCTTTTCTCTTGAGGAGGGTGTGTTTTCTAACTCCCTTCTAATGCATTAAAAAAAGAACAATCCAAAATCCCTGCAGAATAATCCTAATCATTACTGTAGAGAGCTTTCTCCATGGCACTTCAGCATGCGTTAGAAAAAGACTTTCACATGGGGTACACAGGTAGAGCCAAGTAAAATTTACCACTGCTCTGAAAACAGAGTAACAGTGCAACCCTATGCATGTGTACTCAGAAGTAAGTCCTATTACGTTCAATGGGACTCACTCACAGGAACGTGTGTATACATGGGGGGTGTGTGTGTCAGTGCTTGCAGGGCAATCCTTTTTGTTTTAAAATTGACATGATTGGCACAAATCCAACAGGTGAAGTTTACCCACCCACCCAACACCCCCAAACACGGAGCTTCAGAGAGAAGAGAAACTTTCTTGCATTTCCTTCTGACACTGTAAACTTACCTGTTAGAGGCAACAGCTGCCTCCTTTTCTTTTCTGGCACCTGCACAAGCACGCATACACACATCCTAGCATCTGCTCCCTCCCTGCTTACTGTTTCTTAAAGGGGCCATCCGCAAAATTGCAGCTAAGCTAAAAGTTTAAAGCAGTTTGTTGGAGAGGCAACAGAAAATTCGGGACTTTGCATAACAAAGGGAGAAGGCATGATGGCTTAAGGGGATTTGTGAAGGTCCCAGGATAATCGGGGCAGTTGGAGGGTATGCCTCTAGGCCTAACCTACCCCATAGGATTGTTGTGAGGGTAAAAATGGGGAGATCTTTAGTTCCTGGAGGAAAAGGAAAAGCCCTGAGTGCATTTCCTGAAAAACAAACAAACGTAACACAACAACACACCACTGGCAGACTAGGTAACAACTCTGGACTACACTGAGGTGATGTCATACACTTCTCTCCTCCAAGCAATATTGTAACAACTGTGGACTACTTTGCAGTGCTGACGGACGTGGTTCTTAGAACACCAAAACCCCATCCTTCTGCATGTTGTAGCAACAACTACAGTGGTAATAAAAACAATGCACACAAACGCAGTCCTACGGAGCCACATATTTTTTGTTCCAGCAAACACCCACATTGCACAGAGAAGGAAACTGAATGAAGTGCCTTTGAAACCATGAGTGCCGTGTGTGTGTGTGAGTGTGTGGGAGTGGGTGTGGGAGGGCGAAGGGCCACACAACACAGCCCGCACACAGGACCGGTACAAGGCAGTTTGGTGCCCTAGGCAAGATCAGATATTTAGCGCCCCCCCTTCCCACTTGAGAGTGCTGTATTCCCCCCCCCAAGATATTTCTGGCACCCCCTTTAGCCCTGCGCCCTAGGCAGCTGCCTAGTTGGCCTAATGGTAGCACCGGCCCTGCCCGCACAAAAGCACGTCTTTGGACCCAGCTTCTCCAGCTCCGGCAGTAACTCCCATGGCACTGAGAACCAAGTGACTTGAAGATCATGAGTGGGAGGGAGAATCCACACAGCCACACATCATCGTGTTCAATAATAAAACAACACAACAATATATCTTCCGAGTCACACAGAAACAAACAGCCCTTGGAACACAGCAGCAAGTTCTCAGAACATCCCCAAATCCATCCCTTTGCATATCGCTCCGTTCACTCGTGGAGTGGGAAAATAGCTTGGCGGGTGCCTCAGCCTGGCCTTGCGGGTGCAGTGGCACCTGTGGGTGCCACGTTGGAGACCCCCTGATCTACAGGGTAACGGTTAAATCGCTGGAATAACACCCGGCCTCGGTGTTAATCACTTGGTGGAAGTAAAAGTCAGCTACAAGTTTGGAGACAAGCTGGCTTGCTGATCAGATTTGTGCCTGAAAGACCAAGGGGAAGTGTGGGCGCATAGAGGAGGGTAGGTAGGTTGTAAGCAAGCACAATGTTTGACATTGCACAACATCATTACACAGGGCAAGTCTCTTAAGGCCTTAGCCATTTTCAACAAATAGGATTATTCTGACGCATGGTACTAAGGACAATATTTCCAAAACTGCAGTTGTATACTCAGTGAATTGAGCGAGTGAGTAAAAATGCCTAGGACCAGGCTGTTAGTTGCACTGAAGTGGCAGGCTGAGGATGTGCTCATATGCAGTCCAGTGCACAATTACTTGCCCGGGGCAAATTGTATATCTTTCAGGCTCCGTTTTCCTCGCTCTAAAATGGGATTGTGTGATCAAGAAAGTGGAAGCAAGCTGCCGCCCTGAACAATGTGTCCCCCCAGAACAATTCTCTGCCACGGATTCGAGGGCTGGCCTTGGGCTTCTTGTTTCTCAGCCTCAGTGTTCCCCAACTGCAAAATACGAGTATTAATTGGTTAACTTTGATCAGGCCTTTGTCCAGCATGGCTGGGGCATGCCGGGGGTTCTCATCCGACAGATCTGGAGGGCACCAGGGACAAGCCGCCCCAGCGTATAGTGTGGGAATGAGTAAGCCACTGGCATGGGCCACTGTGCCACCATCGGGGTCTTGCTTTGCTTGGTAGACATCAGTGGGTTCTAGGTCAAAGATAGAGGCCTGCTACCGTTCCATGTGGTTGGGTTGGAGTTAGCGGATGGAACGAGGAGGAACTGGGCAGCTTGGGGTGGTGCTGTTGGCTCTGTGGCTCACAGGGCCGGAGCTACCGCTAGGCAGACCCAGGCGGCTGCCTAGGGCGCGTGGCGGAAAAGGGCGCAGCGTTTCTGCGCCCCTTCCTCGCCTCCAGCGTGCTCCTGCCCCGCCTGCCACCTCCGCCGCGCCTCCCCGCCCGCCTGCCAGCCACTGCTGCTGCCGCCGCCGCTGCACCTCCCCCCCGTGCGCGCGCCCGCCCGCCCGCCACCTACCTACCTTCCCGTCGTTTCTGGAGCCCCGCCGGCGTTGTTTTGGCGGGAGGAGGAACCAGGGCAACAGGGCTTAAACAGCCCTGTTGCCCTGGTTTCCCCAGCAAAAAAAAAAAAAGCGTGGGGGTCCCGTCGCATCGGAGGAGGAGGAGGCGGCAGCGGCAGCAGCCAGCAGCGGGGGCGGGGGGAAGGTAGGTGGTGGTGGGGCGGCGCCGCTGGTGCGGGGGGTGTGTGTTGCAGAGCAGTGCTGCTTTGCTCCGGAGCCCCCCCCACGGCACAAGAGGGGGCGGCGCTAAATATAATTTGGCCTAGGGCGCCAAACAGCCCTGCACCGTTCCTGGTGGTTCACTCAGTGCTGGTTAGGATCTCACCACTTGCCCACCTTTGTTTGCAGGATCCTGCAGAGGGCCCGTGCCTCCAGTTGCTGAGATGGTACCTTTCACAACCCAGGCCCTGGATGTTAGGGGGTTCCCAGATCACTGGCCCTACACCAGCTCCTGGTTTTGGGGGTCCTTTCTATAAAATGTCTAGGGCAAGTCATACGGGTGGAAGCAAACAAGCCAGTGGCGTTCCCATTGAGACTCAGAGCAGTGAATTTGGGGTACATGTTCTCATGTTCTGATGAGTAGCCATGCCAGCATTTTGTAGGAGATGGTGCCATGCCTCAAGCAGCAACATCTCTTGGGCTGGCCTTGGTGAGGGGCAGGCGACTATGGTAGAACACATATAGTTTGGTTTATGTAATGATTGTTTTAGAGAAACTCTGTGCTGACCTTTCATAAAATGCAACCAAACATTATCTCCATGCATGACATCTCTGGGTCCAACAGCACAGGAAACGTTGACCTGTTTACAGCCAGGATCAGAGAGTATGAATGTTACTTAGTAACCCACTCTTGATAACAGTGGACAAAGGATACATTGAAAGGGGAAACATAGGGAGCAATTTGGGGAAGGTCAATGACAATCTGAATTTTGGCTCCGTTTGGGCTCAAGCAGGCTTTCTTTCCACCTTGTCTCTCTTAATCAGTTTTTTAGTGCTCTCAGAGAGAAAGATGGAGGTGGCCGGGGCTGGCGCTCTGCTCCTTCTCTGTGTGCTCCTCACTTTGTTCTTCTCATCCTTCCAAATCTACAAGAGGAGAGGCCAGCTGCCTCCTGGACCCGCTCCCTGGTTCTTTCTGGGGAACCTCCTGCAGAAAGATGTCCTGCCTCTGCACAAATCCTATCCCAAGGTAAGACCAGTGCTTGTAGCACTTTCTCCCTCTGCGCTTTGGCCCAGAGTAAGACATAGATGTGTGAGAATTTTGTATTGGTTCATTTGTGACCAGAACTTGCCCTGTTTGCACCCCGAACCTGAACACAAGCACATTTTGCGAGCAAAGCTTGCACATGCCCAAGCTTGCGATTCAATTTTGAAAAATCCACTCTGTAGAAAAATGCACAGTTTAAAATGTGCATTGTGGGAAAATGTTTTTTTTTGTGTTTGAGGAAATGGGGGGAAAGTTCTCATTTCGGTGCACACTGTAAAAACTGCGTACCCAAATGCACATTTTTACTGTTTTCACTGAGTTTCCTGGGATGAAAAGATGGATAGAGGAAGGAAAGATAGTTAATGACTCACTTCTTTGCCCTATGTATTTTTGCTTTTTTAATTATGGTTTTTGCTGTTGTTGCAGGATAATTGTTTCCTTTGTAAGTTGCCGAAAGGCAGCTTACTAAGAACAGAATGCAGGGAATTACTTTAATTTAGATGATGATGATGATGATGATGATGATGATGATGATAATAATAATAATTAATAACAATAAGTAAATAGCACTGGTTGTATACATCAGGTGGGATTTTGGAACTCACAAGCCTTTCCGTCTCAACTTTCTGCCATCAGAATTGCAGGCAGGTCCATACTGACAGTGTATTAATAATACATCATTTTTCTTCTCATGAAAGGTATATTCTTTCAGAGTTTCAATATTCCTGGGGGTTACTTGGGAGTGGGTGACTTCAAGGGGCCCACAACCACCGAGCCCACGTTTGGGCTCTCCTTAGGTGAATGGAAGTAAAGAACTAACATCTGGATTTCCTGTGTTGATCTGTACTGCTCTGAAGCTGCCACGGTCATTGGTGCAAAAAAAAAAGAGCAAATATGGCCATCAAAACCTAAAATGGTGGCATAGTTTCTCAAAAGGTTCAATGTTGGTATGTTGGTTGTAATGCCTTTCTTATGGTCAAAGATTTGTCAGCAAAAATTGGGCACTGGATATGAAAACTTAACTATAGAACAAGAAGACACCACCATCCATGAATCTGGGACATGCTACACCCAAGTTGTGGGCCCTTGTGGCCCACACCCACCTATTTAACCCTTAGTCACTTTGAAAACCTGAAAGAAGATGCCCTTCACGACAAGAAGGAGTGTGAGCTCCAATCTTATGCAAGGAGAATCAATATACCGGCAGCATGGGTTTGTCCCTCAGCAACAAAGGCTATTGCTGGAAAGGAGCAGTCAGTGGACTCTGTCCCTGCTCTAGCCATCCTGTTTGGCACAAGAGTGTGGAAAGGCAGGACTACGCAACTTGTGTTTCAACATGCCAAATGCAGCCTGTCACCCGGCCGTGAAGACCTTAAACTCATTGGCTGGTATCGAATCAAATAGTTGTAGTGAAAGGTGCCTTGCTTGATTATGCTGAAATGTTTGCTGAGAGACCTACTGGCCATATCAGTGAAGGAACATTAAACACATTGTTTAACATCATATTTATCATTTGTAACTTCCATTAGGAGCTGCTTGGGGCACTAATCAGGATTGGGACCACAGGAGGCGGAGAGTAGCCTACCATTTAAAAGATGTTGCCAACCATGCATTAGATAATTTACTCCAAAGGAAGATTTCATTGTGTAATTATCCAGGTTTGTCCTTGATTCTGCCTTCAGCTCACTGCCACATATGGAGAAGTCTTCACTGTCTGGATGGGACCAATGCCCATGGTTGTGCTCTGTGGATACGAAGTGGTGAAAGATGCTTTGTTGGGTCATGCTGAAGAGTTTGGTGGGCGTCCTGCCATCCCCATCAGTGACAAATTGGCCAAGCAACAAGGTGAACTCTCTTACCTTCCCTTGTCTGTCCTTGTTTTTTGTTTTAAGCTCCTCTTTGATTTGAGATGCATTTGTCTATTCTAAGTCCGGGACCAAACTAAACAATTGCAATCTTGTAATTAACATCATGTCTAGTTTAGGACTCAGAAAGGAAAGAAACAAATGCACACATTTCCAGGAAATTAATAAGTATCTGAGGTGGCAGGGGGGAGGACCAATTCTGAAGATTTGTTCCCCCAAAGGAAGCTGCTTCTCCTGTTCAAGAAAGCTCTCCCCTACAGACAAGACAACGTTCCCTCCAAAATCATCAACATTGGATGGAGCCCAGTCTAGGTCTGCCCATGAAAAGAGCAAACTCTGTATAAAGTCCTCCCTTGCTAACAACTGTCCTTCAAATGTGTAGCAAAAAAGTTGTTTCTGTTGTGCTTCCCTCCTCAGGACTCCAGATACTATGTTGATAGAGCACAGCCAATGTACATCTGGTTGATCACCCCACATACCTAAGCCTCTGCTTAGTATTATGCTATCTCGGACAAAGTGGGTTGTTCTGGACCCGAGATGTTAGGAGACACTCAAAATGGTAGCGAGGCTGAGCCTCTTGGTAACACCCGTTTTTGCCCACAGTATGCCATTATGGAAAAGTGTGACATGATTCCACCGCATCATGCATTCTCCTGCCACCCCAGGAGCCGCTAACAATGTTGGAGGGAAATAGGCAGGGGAAAGAGCAAGGTAGTGATGTCATGTCTACTTTGGTCATTTTTTTTTTCATTGTGAAAAACTGTTTTGTAAAAGTCAAGACTTGTGTACTAACACCACCACCACCACACACACCAAAACTGGCAGCACATTCTGAGCTATGCAAACTTACTTATCATGCCTGCATTGAGCAGGGGGTTGGACTCAATGGCCTTATAGGCCCCTTCCAATTCTAATTTTCTATGATTCTATGATCATCCTTGTGAACCTGGATCTGCCATAGACTCCCAGAAAAAATAGGTGTGTGGAGAATCTTGAAGTCTGTGTGTGTTCCAGGCCCATGAAGGAACACATTTAACTTGGGTAGACATGGCTGGCCAAAGTGCATCTGGTGAGCTTCGTTGTTGAGCAGGGATTTCTATGCAGGTCTTGCTCCTCCTATTCTGGCATTCTGTCTACTAGACCATACAGGTGATAACAGTGACAAGTAATAGTTCTTCTACCCTATAGTTCAGTTTCATTTATTACAGTCAATGACCAGCATAGATTACAGTCAATGATCAGCATACAGTCAATGGCCACATATAAAGCAAAATACATATAGGGATGTTACCGGTGCCTCATTCAGGTGCAAGGCTCGCGGGACCTACCTGCGGGCGTCCCGGTGGCGGCTCGGCTTGGCTCTGTGCGGAGAGCCGCCCACACTGGTCCCGTCCCGTCACTTCCGGCGTGGCGGAAGTGACGCGACGGGACCCTGCTCCGGCACGCTGGACCCCCGCGCTATGTTTTTGGCAGGGGGGAAACCAGGGCAACAGGGCTGTTTAAGCCCTGTTGCCCTGGTTCCCCTCGCCAAAAACATAGTGTGGGGGTCCAGTGCGCTGGAGCAGCCGGAAGCCGGAAGCTGGGCACTGGCGGCTCGAGCAGCGGCGGCTCGAGCGGCGTGGAGAATGCTCCGCACCGCTCAGAAGAGCGAGATCGGGCTGGCTGCGGAGCGGAGGACCAAGCCGCGGAGAACGTCGAGCGGCGAGCAGGTTCGTTTAACACCCATAAAATACAAGAATATATTTTAAGAACATGCTAAAATCACTTGCTGATGAGTTTTGATGGAGGCAGCACAGAATCTGGCTACTTGGAGGGTGATTCTGGAAGATTGATCAGAAAGAATTAGTACAGTATAAAAGGTGTCTGAACGTCCTGGGATATTTTGAAGGAGTGGCTCAATGATTTTTTTTCCCGTATGTCTCGGTAAAAAGTACAATAGAGGAGAACATGAGTTATGGATTCAATCTCACCAGAGTCACAAGGGCATTTATGATTATAATAAGGAATTTTCTGATATCTTCCCTCCAGAATCTTTGAGGGAAGAATATTAAAATGCACTAAAGTAAAAGCCCTACAATGTTTTTGAATAGAAAGTGTAAAAAAATAATTGGCTGGTATAAAAATTTGGGGCGCTCTACCGATGATGATTTGACTGGGCGTAGAGCTAACATTGAGTTGTCATTCTACGTCCAAAGTACGCAGCTTGAAGATTACCCTAGCCTTCTCAGGGACCAAGGAAATGAGGTGATGCGATGAAAGTCCATACTGCTGAATCTTTGGGGAGATTGCCTGCTTCCGAAATAGATTGGAATCCATCCCAAAGGGTAAGCGGGGCTAAACCAGACGGAGAGAAGATTAGCTTCAGCCAAAAGTTGAAGATAGTAATCCAGGCCCTGGCTGACTTCGATCTTTTGGAGGCCCGTCTTGAGTTGTAAGCAGCATTTAACATGCAGGAGGGTACTTGAAGAATAGCCCTAAGAAATTTGGATTGAACGACTTCCAGAGGTGCAAAACTAGGTTATGGACTGAGTTGGGCTCCGTATAGGAGCTGAGTTATACATTTGGACTCAAACTGTTTTAATTGCTCCAGGAACAAAAATACCACCTCTACAGTAGAAAAAGTTAAGAATCGCCAAGGCACTCCTTTGTGCTGTCTGGGCAACATTTTCTGCCTGTGCCTGTCGGCTACCATTGGCCTGGAAGACAATGCTCAGATATTTAAAAGTCTTGACCTGCTTGATCCTATGACCATCTAAGGACCAATGGTACATCTTTGGTCTTTTGGCGAAGGTCAAGATCTTAGTTTTCTGGAAATTTATTTGGAGGTGGTCGACAAGACAGTATTCTGCCAGAACATGCAGGGCTCTCTTCAAACTGATGGGTGTTTGTGATAAGATCACTGCATTGTGGCATAGTGGTGAGAGCCAGTGTGGCGTAGTGGTGAGAGTGTTGGACTGGGACTCGGGAGATCCGGGTTCTAGTCCCCGCTCGGCCATGAAACTCACTGGGTGAATTTGGGCCAGTCACTGACTCTCAGCCTAACCTACCTCACAGAGTTGTTGTGGGGATAAAATGGGGAGGAGGAGGAGGATTATGTAAGTCGCCTTGGGTTCCTAGCAGGGAAAAAGGCAGGGTATAAATATAATAAATAAATAAATAAATAGTCAGCGTATAATAGGGTCGAAAGCGTCCTGTCACTCAGTTTAGGTGGGTGGAAATCTGAGTGGTTTAAAGCTGCAACTATAGGATTTATGTAAACGTTAAACAAAAGTGGAGCAAGTATACAGCTGTGTTTGACTCCTTTAGAAGTTGGAATGGAACCGGAGAGAAATCCCTTTGGGTTACACCTGATTTTTAAGTGGGTGTTTTGGTGTAAATTATACATAAGGAGTAAAAGGTGATGGTCCACTGCGGAGGCCTCCAGTTTAAGCCAAAGTTTGTCTCTGGAAATAGAATCAAAAGCAGTTTTGAAGTCAATAAAAGCTGCAAAGAGTGTCATTTTGGGTTTGCTGGTATATTTCTCCACCAGATGCTGGAGAATAATTGCCTGATCCATAGTGGCTTGCCCAGCTCTAAAGCCCGCCTGTTCTTCAGCCAGGATGTTTTCATGGTCCATTCATGCTTGGAGTTTCCAGTAGAGATGTCTGGCATAGATCTTGCTGATTGCAGTCAGTAGGCTAATTGGGTGATAGTTAGCTGGGTCATCCTTCCTTCCCTTTTTGAAGATAGGCACGATGACAGCCAGACCCCAGTCATGGGGAATTAGTGTACTTTGGTCGATATAAGTAAAAAGATTCACCAAAATGGGAGCCCACCAGTCAATGTTTCTCTTGATCAATTCTGGGGGGATGTAGTCACAGCCTGGGGGCCTTGCCTTACCTTACCTGCTGTCAGCTGGTTAATCAGATCAGTTATCTCACTAATAGAGACCGGAGGCCATTTTGGTAAGGATCCGGTAATAGTTTCTGGCTGAAATAAAGGTGGATCATCTGCAGCATATAATAGTCAGAAATGGGATTCCCAAGACTCCACGGGGGAGTCCAAATAAGAAGGGCCCCAAATCGGAGAAACTGCCACCAAATGCCAAAAGGAGGTCATGTTCTTAGACCTAGCTGCAAGAATGAGTTGGTCCCAGGCTGCTTTTTGTGTTTTCCATTTTTTGATGTTAAGTAAATTTTTATACTGTTTTTTGTAAAAGATTAAGTCTTTGGGAGATTGTAATGTAAGATTTCCTTTGTAAACTTTGAGTTTATCAACAAAGGCTAACTTGACGGCAACACAGTCCTGATCAAACCAGTGTTTAGATCTTAATTGGGTGGGTCCTCGAATTCTCAGATTTTTTAGTTGTCAAAGGTATTTTTAACACATTAACAAGTCAAGAGTAAAGATCTAAAATACTCTGGGTTGGTCCTGTATTAAGTATGGAAGATCGGAGCCCTAGGAAAAAATTGGAGTTCAATAGGGCCATAAAAGATTCATCAATCCTTTTGGACCATCTAACCCTGGTAACTTTGACCTCAGGATCAAAACTAATGGAAGATGGTCGCTATCAGGGTGGTTTGCTATTTCCAGATGGACCACGTAATTTAACAGATTTTGGGAGTAGATCACATAGTAGATCCCAAAATCTGTTAAATTACAGATTTAACCTAGATCCTGACTTGAATGTATATTCTCCAGGGACATCTCCAGTTGTATTGCCATTAAGAGTGCAAAGATTTTGTCTGTACACCATTTGGGCAAGGCAAAACCCTGCATAGTTACAGATATTATCCTTGGAGTTGCATATGTTTATAGATGGAAATTCTGAACTGTCAGGGGGGCAGGTATGATGATGCGTATAAAGCACAGTGTCATTGGGGCCCAATCTTATGTTACAATCGCCCCCTATCAGTATATGGGTAGCAGAAGTGGTTGGAATAAGATAATCAATATACCGTAACTTCCCAGGGCATGCAACGTTGAGTTAATCTGGGCATGACAGCATTGAGGGGGGAGAATGCTAAAAAGTATGCTAAAATGAGTAAACTTTATAAATACTGCAATTGCTTGGTGGCCCAAAGGGAGGAGGTTTGTCGTCATCATGCAGAGTCTGGTAGAAGCAAAAATTGCCAGACCACCCTTGGCTCTGCCCCTCTTAGCCCCTCTATTGTGCCACAGGCCCATGTCTCTTGAAGCAACAGAAGGTCAAATTTAGGGATGTTAACGTTGGCTCGCGCGGGCCGAACTTGGCCCCACTCGCGCCTGCGCGAGGCTTGTGCGTACCTACCTTCAGGTGTCCTGTGGCTCCTCGGCTCGGCTCTCTGTGTAGAGCTGGCCGCGCCGCCCGCGCCGGTCCCGTCGCTTCACTTCCGGTGTGGTGGAAGTGATGCGACAGGACCCTGCTCTGGCGTGCTGGACCCCCGCGCTATGTTTTTGGTGGGGGAAACCAGGGCAACAGGGCTGTTTAAGCCCTGTTGCCCTGGTTCCCCCTGCCAAAAACATAGCGCGAGGGTCCAGCGTGCCGGAGCAGCCAAAAGTGATGCTCCGGAGGACCGCAGCTCGACCGGCGCTGGCGGCTCGACCAGCGCAGAGAACGCTCCACACTGCTCAGAAGAGCGAGATCGGGCCGCCGCCAGCACGGAGAACCGAGCCGCGGAGAGCAGCGAGCCCCCCCAAGGTACGTGATACACCCATAGTCAAATTTAGAAAGATAGTTGATGAACGAGTCATCAATTTTCTTAGAATTCCATCCCGCAATATTCCAAGAAAGAAGGGAGAATTTTTACTGGGAAACCTGATATCAGTCAATATGAGTTCGAGAAGATTAATCCTTGGGTTGAGAAACCCAAGGAATAAATGGTGAGTCATGTTCAACTACATAAAGTACATTATTCTTTTTACTTTTTAGCAAGGGTGAAGAGGCTATTGTCTGACCTACTTTAGAAAGAAGGGGGACAGATAAAGTTCACATCGTGACAGGACTTTGAGGAACTGGAGAGTGAGATTTGTGAGTTAACGAGGGCCCATGTCTTTGTAAAGGATGATTACAGGAAGTTTCTTCCTGGCTTTTAGGCACTGGATCAAAACTTTTAGCATCTGGGTACTCTAACACACAGAGTTTGCTTAACCTGGCCTGAAGAGAATTGAGACTCCTTATTATGGCCATTCCAATTTGTCAAATAAGGGGAGTTTGTTAAATGAATTCACTTGGGATTCCTCATTTGTTTCTTCTAGATTAGGGGAAATAAGGGGGCTCTGTGAGCAGGATTCGTTTTCCCCTCTAGACAGCATGTTACTCAAACAGATCTGGTCTATACTCTATAGCCTCAGATGATGATTTGGAACTCACTATATCCTGTCCTAACTTCCCATTTGCTGATTTATTGGGGAGATTAAGGAGGGGAGAAGGAGATGTAGAGCCAAAAACTCTAGTAATCTCTATCTTGCAATTGCCAGATAGGATCTTCATCTTATAGGCCTTTGCAGTTAAATTGTCATTTTAAAATTTAATTAAAACTCTAATTGTCAAGAGATTATAATAATGATAGTCTATTCCAGTGATGGCGAACCTATGGCACGGGTGCCACAGCTGGCACACAGGGACCTCTCTGTGGGCACTCGAGCCATGGGTCACCAGATTGCAAAAAGACTGTCCCCTTCTGCAAAACACTAATGATTTTGTTCTTTCTCACAGTGTGGAACAGAATGATTTTATTCTAGAATTCCTGTTACAGAATTCTTTTCTACATTGTTATCACATTTAAAAGAGCATGGCTTGGATGTAAAGCCCTAACAGTTGACCTGAGTGCTGCATGTGTTGCTCTCAAACTAACTGAGTATGAGCCAAGGTTTGACAAATTATCAGCATGCATGCAATAGCAAAAATCACATTAATTGTGCAAAAGCATGCCCAATGCAAACTTTTACCTAATGCAGTGTTTGCAGTCCAAAACATAAAGTGTTTAAAGTGTGTTAAGCACGTTTAGTTTTCTTGTTTATCTTGCTCATCCTAGTACAGGTTGACTTTTACTTTTACTAATCCGACGCCTGTAGAAGCAGGGAAAGGACCCGGGGTAAAGCTTGCCCCATACAATTTCAGTCTGGCATATAATCATATTACAAGTTGAGAATCCCTTATCCAAAAATACATGTGTCTAATTATTTAAAAAGTTTAAATAAATTCCCTTCAGGCTATGTGTACAATGTAGTACTATAATAATTTTTTGAGTTGATTTTTTTTTCAACAAAAAACTGTATCATTGAAAGCTCTGTTATTGTGTTTTTCTTTTAAGACAAAAGATGTTAATTAGTTCAAACAACTGTATGACTTGCTTTTCTAAAACTAAAACCTCGGTATTCAGGTTTAATTGCAGTGTTGGCACTTTGAAATAAATAAGTTGGTTTTGTGTTGCAGTTTGGGCACTTGGGCTCAAAAAGGTTCGCCATCACTGATCTAGGTCATCCATCTTCGCAGAGAATTCTACTGAAGTTTGATCATCCTTAGAGGTTAGGGGATCAAGTTCCAAAGCTGAGAGTTGTTGTTCAATGATCCTATTTTGCTCCTTGAAGCCAGTCAAAATATCTTTCTCTTTCCCTAGGAGTTCCTCTAAAGGTGGCATCACATCAAAAAAAGCTAACTGTCATCAAGGCTTTGATTTCTTATGGTTTTAACACTTATGTAATTCGAACTAGTATGTGGCGGAACAGTGGGCATGCAGGGCACTGGCAATGGCGGAGCATTAATAGTTAAAATGGGTGTACTCTGCGCATTTAATAATTGCCCTTAGGGCAAGTCTCTTCAATGTCAGTGTGGCGTAGTGGTGAGAGTGTTGGACTGGGACTCAGGAGATCTGGGTTCTAGTCCCCTCTCGGCCATGAAACTCACTGGGTGACTTTGGACCAGTCACTGCCTCTCAGCCTAACCTACCTCACAGGGTTGTTGTGAGGATAAAATGGAGAGGAGGAGGAGGATTATGTAAGCCGCCTTGAGTTCCTTGCAGGAAAAAAGGCGGGGTATAAATGTAATAAATAAATAAATAAATAGATGCCGAATACAGTGGCAGTTCCATCGCAAGGGGTTCCTTTCCTGCCATTCTTTCCTTTCCTGCCATTCATTTTTGTTTCACAAGGATTCACCGTGTCACCCTTAAGAGTGCTAATATAAGGCCAGATAGAGTTTGATGAGATCTTAGCCGATTTTGATGAGATATTAGTTGGTTTTACTTTAGTTTTGTTTTTCCCTATTCGAGTACACTGACTTCTGGTGACAACCATATTTAGTAGATTACTGCAAAAAATAATAATAATAACTTCCCACCGAACCGAAATATCAATAGCAGGGCTGGGTTATCAAAGACTCTCCCACCTCGATGTCAAAAGTGACGGATGTCAGGCATGGGACAGGTCAACTCATCTTTCTAACAGCCAACCAGAAACATAAGCGATGAACTGAAGAAGAACCAAAGAAGCCAAAAAGGAATAAAATCAGCACATTCGGAATCCCAAACTTCCAGTGAGATTCTGCTCCCTCTTCAGCTCTCTTCAGTCCTCCCAGGAACAATTCTGGTGAGTTGTGATGGAGGTGGACTCCCACGTAACTTAGAAGGTTTAGCAGCTGAAGATATAATTTATGTTGACATATTGCCTTTCATATCTCTTTAATGATAAGGAGTTGACAAAAAGCTATGAAAAGTAAGCATAAAGCCAGGGATGTTGAAGAGTCCTTGGTCTCGAGTCACGAGTCGAGTCACGAGTCTTTGGACCCGAGTCTCGAGTCCGAGTCTGAGTCCTTGGTCCAAAATGGTGACTCACGAGTCACGAGTCACGAGTCACTCCCAAAGCTGACTCCACGAGTCCCTATTAAAATCAATGGGGTCTTTCCCCAACAAAATAAGGCTACTTCAGATTTCAAAACTCTGCAACTGATTTAGGCAAGAACAGACCAGGCAGAAAAATCCAAAATAACCAGGCAGGCAGAGGAGGCAGGGAACCCCAAAGCAGGCAGGCAGAGGCCTTTGTCTTGGACAATTCAACTGTTGAACTGGTCAAGAAGAGACCAGGCAGGCAGAGGAGGCTGGGAACCCCAGACAGGCAGTCAGAGGCAGCCAAACCCAAAATGTCTGAAAGGTTGCATTTTAGAAAAATGATTAAAAAAAATAAACTTGCTGTACTTCCTAAAACTTATCCATGTTGCATTTGAGGAACATGATTTTTTCTAAATGTTTGTGCCTCATTCTGGAACGGTGAGATCTCATAACAATTCCACCCTCACTGAACACCCGCTCCACTGGTGATGAACTTGCTGGAACCAGAAACACACTCAGAGCAGCCACACAGAGTAATCTCAGGTCCTTCTTCTGCCTCTCCCAAGTACGAAACACATCAATCAAAATAAATCTTGACACACTGTTGGGGCTGCACTCCTGGTAGCCATCCATAGTGGCCGAGCAGCGGCGCACCTCGCTTCCATGCGCTCTTCGCCGGCAACCATGCTCCTCTCCACTCCCTCTGGCACAGCCCAGGGATGTTGAAGAGTCCTTGGTCTCGAGTCCCGAGTCGAGTCTCGAGTCCCATTAAAAATATTGGGACTCGAGTCCGAGTCGAGTCAGAGGGGGGACTCAGTCCGACTCACGAGTCGAGTCCTCGAGTCCAAGTCCCCATCCCTGCATAAAGCTCTAACTAAACTCCCTTTACCACCGAGTTTCCTTGTTGGTGGCCGGCCAAACTCCCAGCTAATCTCTTATTACGTAAGAGAGCAACCCAATAATAATAAAAAAAATGAAACAAAATACAAGCTGCAAGGCTTGTGAAGGGGTGGAAAAGAAAAAAACCTGGACAAAACCTGTATCATCAAGCTTAAAAATAGAATCAACAAGATTAAAATGCTGGAGCTGGCAACAAACACAGCTGAAGCATCGCTGCCATCTTGTCCTCTCCCATTGGTAAGAAAATGTTCCTATACCCTATTATTTTGCCACCAAAATGAGCTTTCTACATGCATTCATTCATGAGTTGTACATTGTACATCTCCATTCATGTGTCAGCCATCTTGGAAAATAGCAGCTACAGAATTCTTGCACCAGAATGGACATTCTGCCCAAGTGAAATGTGTTCCTACATCGGCCTGAGACACATACAGATTTCAATATTCTGTGCACAGCTGTTTTTTTACATGGGTCTATGGCAGGTCCTGCACTATTGAGAGACTGGAAACATCAGATTGTTGGGTGACCCATTGCAACTACAAATGAGAACAGAGTTCAAAGGGGGAAAACAGCACAACCCACCTTTCATATAAAAACTTCTTGCTGCCTCCTGTATCTTGGGAACTGACAAAATGATTTCCATCTCTTTGGTTTTAGGGCTGAGCAGCAGAAATGAGGCAAAATGGAAGGAGCTGCGCCGGTTCACCCTTTCCACCCTGCGGGACTTTGGGATGGGGAAGAAAACCATGTCCAAGAGGGTGCAGGAGGAAGCTGTTTGCCTAGTGGAGGAAATGGCCACCACACAAGGTCCTCTCATGTCCAGCCTAGTATAGAGAAATTGAAAGCAGTCCTCTAGGGTTTGCACAGTCTCAGGGAGACTGTTCTTTTGAATAAGAAATGGACTTTTCCATTACAGTGTACCACATGGAAACTTGATTGAAGGCTTCCAGATTAAAACCCAGGTCCTTCTGCACTCTAGTGCATCACACTGAAGAGAAGGGGGAAGTGTTGCTAAGTAGCAGCATCTTGAACAGGCCTGTGGCTTACGCTGGCTCAGCTTGTCTGATTGTGGGAAAGCTAAGCAGGGTCAGGCCTGGTTATTACTTGGATGGGAGACCCCTCCTCTAGTTTCCTGCATTGAGCAGGGGGTTGGACTCGATAGCCTTGTAGGCTCCTTCCAACTCTATGAACTATGAAATCTATGAAATCTATTGCTGTTTGCTTTGGAAAAGGCCTTAAGGATCATATGTGCATCTGCAGCAACATACCAGCAGCTGATATTTCAGTCTGACGGGGTATTTCCTCCGGGTGAAGGCAATGCATGTAGGGCTTGAGATGAAGCTGCAGGCGCAGAGCCTTCCTTAAAAGTCCATTGACTGGGTTCGCATGACACGACTTATAAGCCAGCGGGGCTTGTTGCATCATGTGAACCCACCATGGCTTCTTCAGGGTGGCTCATAAGCCCAGCTTCTGGGTGTGTAACCCAGCCCGACAAGCCACGGCGTGTTCTAGGGTGTCGTAGCCACCCCTGGTTTGTTGAGTTGTCCAAACTCGGACGACACAACAAGCCCAGGGGTAGCCACAACAACCGCTACAGAGTCGCTTGGCAAGAGTGTCAAAAAGGCTTGCCGCTCTTGCCAAGTGGCTCTGGGTGAGCACCGATGCCAGTCGCCCCCAAAGTGTCAAAGCAGTACTTGGGAAGGGTTGTCAGAGCCTCCGTCCGACCCGGGCTGACGCGGCCGCCAAACGAAACGGCAGCCTTGGTGGCGGAGGACAAACCGTTCTCTAGTAAGCCTCCTCTAGAGGAGACCGAGCAGAACGTGCCCCCCCCCCCTGTTTGGTGCTGCTCAACCAAGACATCAATATGCTGGGAAAATACTACTGGGAATTAATAACAACACACACACCCCGCCACTTTCCTAACTGGAATATTCAGTACCATTGCATCAGAATATGGAAGGAGCTGCCCATATTGCTGTTTGCTTTGGAAAAGGCCTTCAGGATCATATGTGCATTTGCAGCAACATACCAGCAGCTGATATGACAGTCAGACGGAGTATTTCCTCCGGGTGAATGCAATGCATGTAGGGCTTGAGATGAAGCTGCAGGCACAGAGCCTTCCTTTAAAGTCCATTGACTGGGTTCACATGACACGACTTATAAGCGGGGCTTGTTGCGTCATGTGAACCCACCATGGCTTCTTCAGGGTGGCTCGTAAGCCCAGCTTCTGGGTGTGTTACCCAGCCCGACAAGCCACAGCGTGTTCTAGGGTGTCGTAGCCACCCCTGGTTTGCTGAGTCATCCAAGGCTTGCTGCTCTTGCCAAGTGGCTCTGGGTGAGCACCGATGCCAGTCGCCCCCAAAGTGTGAAAGCAGTACTTGGGAAGGGTTGTCAGAGCCTCTGTCTAACCCGGGCTGACGCGGCCGCCAAACGAAATGGCTGGCAGCCTTGGTGGCGCAGGACAAACCGTGCTCTAGTAAGCCTCCTCTAGAGGAGACCGAGCAGAACGTGCCCCCCCCCCCGTTTGGTGCTGCTTGGATTGGAGGAGCGAGCATGGTGGGATGGCGCTGCTGCTGATCTCAGCAGAGGTGGCTTTAGCAAGATGCCTCTGCCAAGATTGGCAGCAGTGCTGCTGACAGCCTTTACCAAAGCTCACGAGGCCTACTGACAAGCAGTGGAATGGGGGGGGGGGAATACCTCGGTGGGACGGGATGCCTATAGGATGCTTGCTGGAGGACCGTGGGGGAAGGCATGGTGCACCTTACCTACAATCATCTGTTGGGCACATCGCATGTTGGGTGGCCTATAAGCCTTATTGTGTCATGCGAACCCGCCCATTCTGTGCACAAAATGACCATTCACATGGGTGGGAGTAGTGGCGGTGGAAACCAGACCTGCCATTGTGGTGATCTCTGAATAGCTACAACCAAGGAGAATCACGGTATAACTACTGTATTAGAAAAAATGCAAACGCCACCGTGATCAAATTTACTCAAAAAATCTACTATTTTAACTCTTTAGAAGTATTCACATACAAATTTAAATGCTCAACAATAAACATACTACAATTTCAAGTGTGAAAATCAAACCAATCATGTATACATCTCTTCTTTAGTAATCACCTTCCTTCCCTTGTATTTCAGGGGTTTGGCGTACACAAGTCCTGGCTTCATTGTGTTCCAACAAGTTAATATGAGCCTTCCCCTGTTTTTCTTTGAGTTGCTTCCAATGTCGTGATTTATCTGTCTCTTAAATTGTTTCCTACCCGACAAGGAACCGGTTTGACCCTCTTGTTTCGTTGCCTTTATCAAGGATTTATGGACTCTGTCAGTTCCAATTAGACGGTATAACAAAAAATAAAAAAATAAAAAATAAAATAAATAAAAATTCCACAATGCTGCTAGTCATTTTTCAAAGCATACATAATACAATGAGCCAAATAACCCACCGCTTATTTTACTCACATTTTTGTTGCTTACAGACTGCTTACTGCTTATATTTTCTCATTGAGTCCTCTAGTGGCGATAATATTCAGTGCATGCATTTATACTCTTTTACACAGCTGTTAACCATTACAACACCATTTGTAGGAGTAAGACATTCAGCAGATCCAAGGCCCTTACTTGGCCACTTACAATTACCCCACCCCTCAGGGTTGTATTAACATTGTCATTAACACTTCAAGGATTACAATACAGTGTATTCAAATAGGCATTTCTACCCTTCATTCCACAGTCCTATAGATAATATGATATTAGATAATTCAATATTCACCTTCAGTCCCCGTGGGACCATAGTGTCTAAATTGAAAACCCCAAAAGCCTCCTTCCTCAGTAGTTCCCTTTCTATGTTTTCACAGGAACCATTCCTAGCCACATAAAGTTACTGCAAACTTCAGTTCTGTGCTGTCTTGATGGAATTGTATACTTTAGGATACTTCTAAAGGGTTAAAATAGTAGATTTTTTGAGTAAGTTTGATCACGGTGGTGTTTGCATTTTTTCTAATACAGTTGTGATGATCTCAGCATTTCACTTGAAAAAATTCTGTGCATGTCCCTAAGCAGTGAACTCTGGGTATGGCTGCAGTAGCCATGGAATAAGATCTTCTGGAGGCTGCAGGAGGAAGTAGAGAGGGAGAAAGTCCTGTGCGGCAAGCAGAATTCTGCTTGTGCCATGTTGATTTCTGCCCTTTGGCACTGCATGATGGGAAAGGAGGAATGACTGAAAACAGGATCAACAGAGGAAGTGGGAATCAGAGGTGTAACAGCAGTACCCAGTTTGTGTTGGGGAAGAGCCGGATATCTGAAAGGCCCAGCAGCTGTGAATTAACTGGCACCGAGGGGAAAGTGTCTACCAAGTCCCTGCAGCTTTGGGCACAGGCTTTGGTTTAGGTGTTTATTTACTTCTAACCCTCCCCCCCCCACTGGTAGTGCAAAGGCACCACTCATACTGGCTTTCCAAAAGGATAACTGCTACAATGGCATAAAACAATAATAAATTGTTTATTTTATTATCAATAAAAGGGCCAGGGCCAGCAGTTAATATCAAATTGTGCCACGTTCTAGATTCCTAGTGTTCTGGGAGGAGACAACATTTCCTTCCTGCTCTGCCCTGTTTCAGTGTGCCCACTGGAGTCCACACTTCTCAGATGTATACACTGACGAGCGGAGCAGCTCATGCTGCAAGTGAACATAGAGGAACTATTTCAGCGCATTTCTTTGGGCTTCTGTTAATTTTTCTCCATTTCAAGATGGTCTCGTGTGTTGGCGCGTGTGAGCAGAGTATGCGAGTTGGGAGATTTATAATCCTGTCTGTGTGCTAGCAGACACCTGAAATTCCACACACAGATCTTCCAGATCTCACCTCCCCCCACACAGCGTGCAGCGTGTTGTGCCAGTTAACCAGCCCAGTCTGCCCTGTTGTCAGACTGCCTCCAGCTTCCCCGTTGCAGATTAATCCATGGAGTCAGGAAACACTCTGTAACATCACAGGTCTATTTCTACCTGTTTATTCACTTAGCAAGTAAAGTTCTACAGAGTATACATTTCCTAGTTACAGTCCATGTGCAGAGTATAAATGCATAGCAAGCATTACATCCAGTGGAGTAAGTTGAGCTTCACTCCACCTCAGCAAAGACGTTACATTGTTGCAGTAACAAAGTCCAGCAAGAAGAACAACATGAAGAGAGAAAGCAGTCCAGCTTCTCTCTAAAATGGCTTCAGACAGAAAACAAGTTAGCACGTCATCAGAACATACAAACCATGTGACCAGCTCATGTTGTTCTCACAGTCTAGAAACCAAGGTTTCTAGTAAGACATAACAAAACCTGTTTACAGCCATTCTGTCCCTTCCATGTGTAAACAATGTGCTGCAGCTGGTTAAAGTGATACATATCACAACATCGTGGCCCACCTGAAACTGCGCTGCAGACAATAGTTGAGAAATCAGTGACAAAGAAGAGATTAAAGAGGAATAATGCTGCCAAGAGAAGAAGGTCATCTTGATTATAGCATATTAATGTTGAACGAGTTTAACATGTTCAGTTCTTGGGACAGATAGAAAGCACAATGCCTCCGGCTCACTTGTGTAAAGAGTTTCTTTAGTTTTGTAATGGGATCTGAGGGGAGATCCACTCAGCCAGGCCCCACTCACTGTGTCCTGTTGTCTCTGCAGGGCAGCCCTTTGATCCAAGAAGAAGCATCACAAGTGCGGTTTCTAACGTAATCTGCTCTGTTGTCTTCGGGAATCGGTTTGATTACAAAGATCAGGACTTCATGGAGCATCTGCAGATTGTGGAAAACTACATGGAATTCTTTCGTAGTTTTTTAGCAGTAGTATGTTGCTCCTTCTGTTTTGTTGTAAACCCTCCTCTTCATCAGCAGCCGCTCGTAACGTTTGTGATGGGGATAGGGTAGATGATGGCAGGGTGGCCTGACGATCAAATGGCTGTTTCCCGGTAAGCTGAAGGGAGGCTCTGAGCCTCTTCTGGACGGGGGTGAGGTGGAAATCACCAAAAGTAAGAGTCAGTTCAGCAATTTCTGAGAGGTGGGTGAGAATTTGGCCTTGAGCAGGTCAGCAGGCCTGAAATTTGAAGGGATGGCCCAGGTGACTCACCATTAGCAGTGGGTCTTCCATCTTCTTTTTTAATTACTTCACCTCTGCCTCTGTCAGCAATGAGAGCAGTGCCCTTTCCTTCGTGTTCCAGTCAGTATTTGTCCCAGTCTGCCCTGAATGCCACCTCATTGGGGGGGGGAGGCACTCAAGGTTGGGGTTTGAGTGGGTGGTCTGCGACGGGCTCCAGTGGTGCCATGCTCTGATCAGTTTCCTCTTGAGACAGATCAGAGCGCCCCCGCTCTCTCCTCCTCACGTCCACCCCACCGCCTCGTCCACCACCCTCCACTTGCAACTGCCCGGTGCCACAGACAGCCACCCGCCATGGCCAGCAGCCATCACTTCAGCCTACGCATGAGTAGGATCATGCTATGGTGCTGTCACTGTGGAAAGGAGGGTAAGGGAGAGAAAAGAAAAGCACAATTCACTGCTGCTGCTGAAGGTGATCTTGACCCCTGAATTTCAGTCTCGCCCATAAAGAGAAATGGCCTCCTGTTTTCAAGGACCACATATGGTGCCACAAAAATCAGGATCGGGTTGCCTCAGCCCCAGTTCTGCAGTGTCATTTCCCATTGAGATCAAGCACTTAGAATCATAGAATCATAGAAAAGTAGAGTTGGAAGGGGCCTACAAGGCCATCGAGTCCAACCCCCTGCTCAATGCAGGAATCCAGGTCAAAGCATCCCTGACAGATGGCTGTTCAGGTGCAACTTGAATGCCTCCAGAGTGGGAGAGCCCACCCTCCCTAGGTTTCCCAGGGACAATTGACAATTTTCTCCTGAGAGAAAAGTATAAACCTGGCAATTGCTGCAACAGTTCTCAGGGACATAATGTTATATGCGTGCACCTCCATGCAGTGAGAGCTTTCACGGGTTGCGACACTTATCCAGGGATCAGTTTCTCTAGAAGGGGGTTTATTTAGACATTAATACAGGCTGAGCATAAGAGAAGAGTTCACAGCATTAACACTCCGTCAGATTCCTGTTCCCCATCAGGTGTCTAAGGGGACCCATAATGTGACAGCATTTCCAGCAGAGAGCAGAGCCAGTTCTTTGCCTCCTTTCAGACCCAGTTCCCACACAGACCGCACTCCTCCTTCTCCTTGTCTAGTGGGGGGAAGGAAGATGAGTCATTGAATCTAGGGTTTCTTGGGCCATCCTGCCTTCCAGTTCCACCAAAACACAACACCAGAATGTTACCAGTTTTCGACTCTCCTTTGCCAGGGCTTGACAGGTATTGCCTCAAGACTTCCAGCCTGCTACCTCTGCTTATAGAAGTCAAGAATTACGGAGGCAGGAGGGATCCTGACTCTTTGCCATCAGAGGCACTTAGGTGTCAGGGATCCTTGGAAGATCACTTAGACGAAGCCCAACTGCATCACAACAATTTTCATCACAGAATCAGACATGTTCCTGTATATGAGCCCACTCCAGTTCCATGTATCTTGCAAAGATTGCGTATCAAGAAGTTGAGGATAAAAATTGGCCAGAGGCAGAAGATGGGATTAATGATCCTGGATCAAGCATACAAAGAGGGTAGAGTGGGCGGGCAGGCAAGACTATCAATGGCTACTAGTCCTGATTACTATATGGAGTCCTGATACTCCAGTATCAGAGGCAGTATGCCTATGCACACCAGTTGCTGGGGAAGACAAGTGGGCTGGTGCCATGGCACACATCACATGTCCTATTTATGGGTTCCCACAAGCAGCTAGTTGGCCACTGTGTGAACAGAATGCTGGACTATAGAGACCTTTGGTCTGATCCAGCATGGCTTTTCTTGTATTCTTAAAATTACTTGCCAAATTTATGGAATCTGGTCTGAATCAGCCATTTGAGTCCCTGGCACCTTACATCTGTCCTTAGTATTAAATTACTTGTTAGGCCTGATATTTTCACCCACAGAGATTTTGTGTAGTTTATTATTCTTAACTTTTTTTAGAACCAAAAGTCAACAGAGATCCCCATCACAACTTACACAGAGTATGAAGGATTCCAGAAAAGTGTGTGTGTGTGTGTAATCAGCCTGTTACCTCTTAAATTTTCTGTTTTCTTGGACTCTGTGAGCAACTTGACATAAATAACAATATCTGGAATAAATCCTTCCTTGTTTCTGTAGACTTTACACCTGAAGATGATAATATTCAACTAATTCTTTCCATTCCACCTGGTATGTGATATGCCCACACCAATTCTCCACCTTGAGTCAAAAGGTGTAGTATAATTTCTTAAAATAAGTACTACATTTCATAACAAGCACACTACTGTTTCCATCTTGGCTTGGAGGCTACTGGTAATATCACATAGACACCTTTCCATTATCTCTTATTCTCTGCATGTGAATCTCCCCCATGACCCTTTCAAAAGCTGCCATGTCCTTGTGCTCATTGCCAAGTCTCATCCTATCTCCATTTAAATCACCATGAACATTTACTCTATCATCCTATAGCAATTATTTGTCACAAACCAAGAGCTCCTTAGCTCCTCTAGGCTTTGCAAAAGACATCAATTTGAAAGCTCTTGACTCTAGCTTTAGTGGGCAGGTCTGAAAGATTAGACTCAAATATCTAAGGCTGCATACATAATTACTATTCCAGGTGTACACCTGTCTCCCAAAAATAATGGAATACCTGCCTGGACGACACAACAAGACTTTAACTGATTCTGAAAAGCTGTACACCTTTATCCGTGAGAGGATGGAGTCCCACAGACAGACGCTGGATCCTCAGAACCCTCGTGACTACATCGACTGCTTTCTTATTAGGTCGGAGAAGGTAAGAGGGTACACCGTTGTGGTTGTTTTTCAGAATTCCCAAAATAGTACGGAAATATCTGTTTTGGCGCTAGATTGAAAGTTGATGTCCTACTTCTCTCATTACTTTTGCACCACCCAACATGCGCTCCTCTTCTGGCTGTTCTAGTGGCTTCTTAAGACCATTGTGACGCTCTCCAGACTAAGGTCAGATGAAAAGGCCTCTGTTCAAATTTATTTACGTATCACCCTAAGCAGCGGGAGAGCAGCTGCAAAAAATGATGGCGAATATATATCCAGAACAGAAATATCTTGATTAAATATTCGTTTATCACTATTTATACTTCATTGGAAATTTGGATATCCTAAATGAATCCCTCATTGCAAGGCAGTATTTGTCATTCTCCTAAGTTTAGGGGTCTTACCTGCCTCATTTTAAAGTCCATGGTATGAAAGGGAATCAGATATGGCTTCCTGCAGTGATAGTATTTATGCCCTTTCAGTTATGCCGTCAAATGTTGTGTTCATGTGTAAAAAATAATGCAAGTGCTTCTGTTCAGAATTAATTTGGTTTACTCAGCTTACAACATACTGGTCTACCACAGAGAGGAACATTGACAAGACTAAAATAAATAACTACCTGAGTAATGATCTGGATATTCTTTCTTGCTTGGCCGGCAGTCCTGCAACTTCTAGTTCTATCTAGGAGGCTGGTAGTCCACTTCATGATATGGGCTGCTGTCCCCCTACCTCCACCTAAGAAGAACATCCCAATCATCAGACACCCAACACAGGGACTGTGACACAATTGGTTTGATGATGATGAGGGGCTTTTTTATTTATTTATTTTTTTTGCATTATGTATTTTTTAAAGTATAACTGAAAATGGCCCTGGCATCCACAAGGATGAAGGGCTGTTTTAATATCTTTTAAACAACAATGATATAAAAGAGTTTTCCCGCATATTCTAAAAGCACTCTCATTCGTTATTGCAAGTGAATGAATTAAACATCTTTTAATGGGGTTGGGGTGGGATTCCATCTGTGATATTGCTTTGAACAGGCTGAGATGTCTCAATTTCTCCACCTTTCTTTCAGGTGGCCTTTTTCATTCTCTCCTTTTCCCTTGGCCTTCTTTACAGGAACAAGATTCTCCTCAGGACTTCTACAGCCCTGCAGACCTTGTCATGTCTGTGTTTGAACTCTTTGTTGCTGGGACAACAGCCACAAGCGATATTTTGCTCTGTGGTCTGCTGGTGATGGCTAAGTTGCCACACATTCAAGGTAGACAGATACCTCAAGGAACTGCGGAGGTGGTGGGATCCCTTTGGACTACACCAATAGTCACACAAAGAAGAGAAAAGTCCTCCAGATGAGGAGGTTTCCATGAGGCTTCTGCATCACCTTGAGCAGTGTATAGGAGTGGAAGAAGCTCCTCTCCCCACTCCATTCTCATAAAACTTGTTTTGAGGGCTTCTAGGACAACTTTCTGTGGCCATTGAAGGAATGAACCAGTTCAGAATTGCCTTTGTTGAGGGCCCTTTTATATCCTGAAGCCCTAAAATGGAGCAGATTCAATAAGCAGCTGTCTCCACTCAGCACATCATCCCTGAGCTATTGAGTTACATTACTTCACTATTACAATTCGTAGGTTCTTCTAGTTATCATAATAGCCATTGGTAGAACTATGTTCCATGAATCTGTCCAGTCCTTTTTAAAAGATACCTAACCCAATGGCCATCTTGTGGCAAGAAATGATGTATGTTAATGGCCTATTATGTGAAGAAGCGAAGCCTATTGCCAATCCATTTCATTATGTGGCCCTGATTTATTCATTTTTGGAATGGAAAAACTCTCTTCTCCATCTTTTCTGCTTCTATAATGCCCTCTTACAGATATAATTTTTTCCCTGAGCTAAACAGTCCAGTCACTTTAGCATTAGGAGGTGATCCACTTTGGAAGCAATTTCCAAGTAGGAAGTTGGTTGTAACTTTAATTCTGTATGGAATCTTTTAAAAAGCAGCCCATGTCCTGAGGGGTGGTTGAGTGTGTGTATCAGGTCTGCGAATGTCCAGTGCGAGCAGTGTCAGAGAAGAAGGGCCTTCAGCATTTTGGAAGTGCATCTGCTGATTGTTTTTCATTACAGCAAAAGTCCAACAGGAGATCGATGATGTGGTAGGTGGCAACCGTGTCCCTGGCATGGAAGATCGGATGAGGATGTCCTTCACCAATGCAGTTGTCCATGAGATTCAACGATACCTCATATCGACCGTTGAGATATTTCCACGTGCAACAACTTGTTCTGTAGAATTCAGGGGCTACACCATCCCACAGGTGTGTTGACTCCAACAGCTATTTGGGACCATGGGGAGAAAAAGGAGGGATTTATGGCCATATCTTTGGCCTGTATCTCCCACAATAAGCAGTGCTGGTAGAAGAGCTGCTCAGATATATGTTCTCCAAAATGGTGGCTGCCTTGCCTTTCTCTCCTCTCCCACCCCCCAATTCATGGAGAGTTTGCTTTGTACAGTGCTGTGCAATGATGTTATCTAAAGCAGAGCTGGGGGGAAATGTTGAGCCTGAGGGCCGAATTGTGGGGCTACTCTACTGCTGACAGGCAGCCCCAATGTGATTGCCCAGACCCCATTCACTCACTCACTCACTCACTTACTCGTGCACGCACACACTCAGTCATACACCACCCCACCACAATGAGGCTTTTAAGAAGACATTAATGGAGGCTTTTTCAAGGTCAAAATGTAGCAGGGGATGGGAGAGTTTTCAGGGGTCACAGGGTTGGGAGGGGAGGGCTATCTCTTCCCCTCCCAGCAGCGACCCCCCTAAATGCCCCCATACTGTAATTAGACTTTAAAAACCGCAATGGAGGCCTTTAAAAAGCCTCACTTGCAGCATGGTGGGGAGGACGGGAAATCCCTCATCTCCAATTGCTGAGAGGAGATAAAGACAGGAGCTGGATGGGGACCTCCCTTGGACTGACTCCAGCCTGCAGGCCAGAGGTTCCCCATCCCTGATCCAGGATACTTCAAGGAAGATCTCCCCCTGTCCCAACCTCCCAGGCCGTTACAATATTCAGGGGCGGGCCTGTTGTCTGTGCTGCAGCCTACGGATGTCTGTTTGGTGATGACACGGAGGGGCTTTCTCTGCAGTGCTTCTTGCCCTGTGGAATGAATGATCTCCACTCTGAGGTGTTTTAGGGGCTTATTGAAAACAGAATTGTTTGCTTTGGCTTTCCTCCAGCCATGAGCTTCCTGTGTTCTAGCCTGATCATACCATTCTGTGTGTGTGTATGTATTTTTGTATGTGGTCTTTTTTGTCTGTCTGTTTGTTTTGTTTTTGTTAGTTTTCATTCTTTTGTTCAAATTCTGGATTTGGTTCAAATGAAAAGCGGTATAGAAATAGTGTTAATAAATGAACTATAAATAATGCAACCAATTTCAGAACTTGCTTCCTTTCTCCAAATTTGGCTATTTCTTAGATATTCATAAAGTTCCAATGAGTGATGTAATCGGTCTCCTTCTCTCCCTGAAGGGCACTGCTGTCCTTCCACTGTTTGCATCTGTGCATTATGACCCTCTCCAGTGGGAGACTCCTCAGAAATTTAACCCAGATCACTTCTTGGATGAGAAGGGCCAGTTCAGGAAGAGAGAAGCCTTCATGCCCTTTTCAGCAGGTAAGAATATGGCCCCAAACACTCATGCAGTGAGGTAGAGTTCCGTGACAGATGGTGGGTGGGTACTGGCATTCTTGGAGTGATCTTGAAATCCCAGAAGAAAAGCAACAGGGAAGGGTGCTCCCTCACAAGACTTTCCTCTCTGCCTCTCCTTCCTACATCTTGACCAGGAAGGTAGTGGGCAGTAGCTTCAGGAAGGAGCTGTTCAGTTCCCCTCTCATGTGCCACTCCCTAAAGGAAACACTTGGCCTTTATCCACAGGCCATCCAGAACAAGCAGGCCTTCCAATCCCAATGATACTTTGCTGCTACAAAACGTGTCTGGAATAAGGCCCCAACTATCAGTCACTGTGGCAAGACAACTAATAGGCCCACCCCCCCACCCCCATACTTCAATCACATTGCTCCCTGCCACACGTAGCACCATATCAACCAAGGGATGCATACACCGCTTCAGAATCTTCAGATCGGAACAGAGTTATCCTTCTGATCAAGCAGTGCTACAAATTTTGCAATGAAGTTCTTCTTGGCTCAAAAATTGTGTAGAAAAATGTGTATACTAGGGAAAGATGCATACCAAACGCGTATGTTATAGAATATTTCATATGAAAATTCATACAAATTTCCAGCATTTTAATAAAACAGCAACAGCAGCAGCAGCAGCAGCAGCAGCAACAACAGAATTTCCCATCCAATTTCCACATCAGGCATATGATTTAATAATACATGCAAACTGTATTATCCACACTGTATTCTTCATGCTGGCTCCATTTGTTTTACCTGTCTTCACCCTCTAGTCATAGTGTGCATGTCTGTTGAGTTTCCTCAGCGCTATATAGGTCTCCAGTGATGGATTAGTTCTGTGTTCTTTTTCTCCCCCAGGAAAGCGGGCCTGCCCAGGGGAAGCACTGGCTCAGATGGAGCTCTTCCTGTTCTTCAGCACTCTGCTCCAGAACTTCACTTTCAAGCTGCCTGGAGATGCCAAAGACATGGATCCAATATATTTATACATGGAGTACAGAAAAACAAATGAATTCCCCCCAATACAAGCCATTAGACGTTCAGTGTGATCTTACGGCTGAAGATAAACTGAAGGAAAGAAGTCAGTGGTTCCATAAATGTTTGTACTAGATCAGTGTTCACCAACCTTGGGTCCCCAGATGTTTTTGGTCTACAACTCCTGGGAGCTCTAGACCAAAAACATCTGGGGACCTAAGGTTGAAGAACACTGTACTAGATAGAAGTAATGAGAGATTCCTTCCTGTACCCATTCAGCCCCTCACAGCTTCATGGTGGGGGGGGAATACCTCTAGGTATGAGTGCTGAGATGGTAAAGGTGATCTTATGGTGGCAGACAATGTGTTTCTGAGCCATTTCTTTTTTCTTTAACTTCCAGCTATTCGTTAATTTGTTCAGTGGCACCTATTAAAATGTACTACATAGTACAATGAGATCAACAACAGTATTTTCAAGTACTGAAAATTTATTTTTTTAATATCAATTGTTCAGTTGTCTAGGTTCATTGAAGGGAATAGTGTTCTCTCTAATATAGACCAATTACTGAAATAAGTTCAGCTGCAAAGAAAGGACCACAACTGAGGTAAAGAAACAAACAAACGAAAAGCAAAAGCAAAGGTCACAAGAAACAGAGCAATCCATTTCTCACCCACCCAGACGGCCATTCAAGAAGGGTTGGGGAGGGGTTGAGGTGCCCCGCTGATGGCACAGAAGGATCGGAGGTTTCATCCTGCCCATCTCAGTGCTTGTTTTAGAAAAGTCTTTCAGGATCATATATGTACTTGTGGTGGCATTCCAGTAGCTAATGTGATAGTTAGGTGGGTTTTTCATCTGGATGAACGCAGTGATTCAGGGCTTGATATGAAGCCCCAGCCACAGAGGAATTCTGAAAAATGAATTTGGAGCTGAAAATTCAGAATGCAAAAGGAAAACAAGAAAAACCATACTTGCCATTGTGATGATGTCAGTGGCTGACTTCAGAAAATAAGGAGCACGCCCAGAAGCAGTGGACTCCAGTTGTGGCTACTGCAGTAGCCATGGGAACCCAAAAACACCAGAAGAGGGCTGTAATCATGAGAGACATTCACTTTTGACACTGCCTGAGAGGGAAAGGGGGCATCATGTGCAACAAGATCAACAGAGCAATTGGGAACTAATGAAGCCATTGTACCCAGATTGTGTTAGGGAAGACCAGAAGACCCAGTCACTGAGAGGAAGGCATTCACCCAGTCCCAGAAACTTGAGGAACTCTCTTTGGTTTTATTTACTTACACAAATGTATATATCACTGAGCATAATAATACCACAGTGGTGTACAACGTTAAAATCACAACTATAAAAATACAGAATAAAAATGAAACGATCACATAATAAATACAAACATTATGCACACACGGCTCAGACTACAGGGAAAGCCTGAGCGAACAAGTACGTCTTACGCAGGCACCTAAAGTGCAAAACTGCCGGGCTCCTGCCCAATGTTAATGGGAAGGGCTGCAATGATGAGAGCTATGAACCTTTGACATGGCATGACAAGAAATGGGGGAATGATTGAAAGCAAGATTGACAGAGTAACCATGGGTTACATCTTTGGGTTGTCTGTCCCTCAACAATTCAGGATTGACCCCCCCCTCCCGAGCTCCGCGCGACTTACCTTTCCCCAGCTCGGTACATGTCCTCGCGAGAGGAACCAGGGAAAGGAGCTTCCGGGTCCCCGGCGCTTCACTTCTGGGTCCCCGGTGCAGTGCTGCATTTTTTACGTAAAACCAGGGGAAAACACCTTAAAATGTTAACATGAAATACAAAGCACCACTTACGCAAAACACAGCCGTTTGAAGGTGGTTTTCCCTGTTTTTCACATAAATAACATAGTGCCAGGGACCCGGAAGTCCGCTGAGTGCCTCGGCGAGCGCCTCAGCTGGTGCTCGTGGGGGCGCGAAATGGATCGTGCGGTGGGGGTGCTCGACAAGCACCCCGGTAAGTGCGCAGCCCTAGGTACCAACATGCACCACAACCACTGACTCCACCCCAGCACTATCTACAAAGCTATCTAGAACAGGGGTTCTCAACCAGGGGGGAAATTTAGGGTTCCAGGGGGGGAATTGGGACCACAGACTCAAACCACTGGAAGGAATACTGATCTTTCTACAAATTACAATTCTACAGATTGTACATAATCTACAGGACATCACACATTATTGTATGGCACAAGTTAAATTAAAAATAAAGATAAATATTCCACTTGTTATCTGTGGAAATATTCTGGTTATATAGTTATTATATATTATATGCATATTATTTGGAATGCAACTTTTGAGTCAGACAATCTTGGAAAGGGGGGAATGGCATTCTGACATATGGTGAAAAGGGTGCATGGGGCAAAAAAGGTTGAGAACCACTGATGTAGAAGGTGCGTGATATCCACAACCTTCGCAGCAGGCAGGCAGTTTAACATGCAGTCTACAGGCCCATCACCTACCATTTGTTGTCACCTGTATATTACATTTTAGATTATAAGCTCTTTGGGGAAGGGAACTGTTCTCTTATACTCAGTAAAGCACCATGCAGATTGATGGTGCAATAATAATAATGACAACAACAGCAATCACCATCGTCATCATGGGTCTGGTGATCAAAGTGACTTCAGAGCCGTCAGACCGTTAGAGCATCCTGGGGTGGGTGGCTATACCCTTGGCCACGCCCTCATATTGCCTGGCCACACCCCCTTGATCACACCTTCATGTTGCTTAACCATACCTCCTACAAATTCATGTGTGTCCCTATTTTCATCTGTGAAATGTTGGAGGTTATGTTTTACTGCTACATAACATGTCTGGAATAAAGTCCCAACCATCAGCCACTGTAGCAAGACAACTGCAGGAGCCTCATAGGCCGATAACCCACATACTTCAACCACATTGCTCCCTGGCAGACATAACACCATACCTACCAAGGGATGCATACTGTGGGATCTTGCTCCAGCCACAGTTCAGAAGCTGAAGATGAGCTGGGATCTGCGGCTGAGTGGAGCCAAGGCCAACCCGACCTTGGCCAGTCCCTCCCCCCACCCCCATGAACAAGAGCAGGGGGAGCTGTGAGTTATGATGCTGTTATTGACCTCCAAAGCGCACCAGGCCCTTAAATCCTCAGGGCCAGGCAGAGGCTTCTGGAAATAGATCCTTTGAACAAGAACACATTAATCCTGTCTAAATTAGAGTACCCGATAATTGGGTTGCAAGTGCTCAAAATGAACCAATCCGAAAAAGTAATTGGCAACCAAAAAGATCTCTGAAACAGGTCATACTACTCCATAAATTGAATATCTCCCAAGAGTTCCAACAATGTGCACCATACCTGACCATGAGTCAGCAGGGATGGGGGAAATGGGAAGACTTATGGCAAGGGAGGTCTGGAAAGACCAGGAACACCAGGAGTGTTGGAGAAGCCTTAAGTTTGGGCATAGGCCTCTTGGATGCAGGGGACAATGAGATTGTGGATAATAAGTGAAAGTATGTCACTGAATTGATCAAAGAACTGGCAGAGCGTATCACCAGGGCACTGGCACACACGGTGGAGGTGCCAGCCCCCCAGGTCATTTCTGCAATCCTCCCATTGTGGGAAAGGTTAATAGAAAAGGACAATTTCAAGATTGTAAATACTGTTGTGTCCTTGCAGCAAAATGTATCTTTAGCAATGTCTTGTATGCAAGCACAGGAGCTAGCCCATCAACTAACAATGCCTTTGATTCACATGACTACTAACCAGCTAATCCCCCAAGAGGTCAAGAATGTAATTGCCTGATACATGTCACAAGGGGAACAAAGGTTAGGAAAATGGTGAGAGCTCAGAAATGCAGCGTTCCTGCACTATTCCTAGCAACAATGAAAGTTTTTCCAGTTGTTCCCTTGGACATCCCAATCAGTAAGGACATGGTCATATATGCACAAGAAGAACAACACTGGGTGCGCCTCAGGGCAGGGGTTTGGGAGACTGTAAATGTCAGAGGGTGTCAGCTTCACCCAGGGTTAGGCTTTGTGTGTGAAGACCAAACTTTTGAGACTCCACACAACTACTTTTCCTATGGGGTGAGAAATGCATCCTACTATTCATTCATTCTCAAGACAGAATCCAGTTCAGCAGTCATGTACTGCAAGGGTGCGTGTGTATAAGAACGAGTTGTACATATGTTATCATCAACAACCAGTTCATTCAGCATATGGTTAGGTATTTAATAGATGTTTTTGTAACATAGTTAAGATAGTAGGCTGTGATTTTGAATTTAGTATGCCAGCATGGACTGCGCAAATGATCCTAGAGCGCATAGGGCTTTACACTACAATGCCACCCATTTCCTTGAGATATGGCTTGCAAGACCTACAGGAATTGCTAGCCCACCCAATGCCGCAAGAGGAATTAGACATGGTTAGAGAATTAGGAGAACAAGCAGTCCTGGAAGTCCACCATGACAACCAAGAAATCAAAAAGACTGCAGCTCCACCTGGTGGCGAGATGCCTCCTTGCAGGAGTGAGCTCGGTGTTTCTAGTTACTCGCAGAGTGTAGCCTTCTGCTCCTGGCTGCTCTCAGGCCGGATAATGTGGCCCAGCTGAGAGCAGCCAGGAAGACCTATATAAGTGCTACAGTTTGCCTTCACCCCTTGCCACAGCAACACCGTTCTTTGTGCTGATTGCAGCCAGCTCCTATTCCACTGAGACCTGCTCTAGACCTTGCCTGACCGTGCCCAATCGTTGCCTGTTCCTGACCTGCACCTGCACCTGTAGCCTCTGGCCCTACTCTACCCGGAATGTGACTGACTCTAGCCTGACTCTCAATCCCGCCTCTGGTCCTTGTCTGAACCTGGTCTGCTTGTGGATTTGTCTTCTTGCCTCTGGCCCTTGTCTGAATCTGGTTTGCTCCTGGATCCGTCTTCTTGCCTCTGGCCCTTGCTCGGACTCTGCTTGCTCTCGACGTGTGCTTGACCACTACTTGCCTACCAGACCTGCCCTTCACCTCTGGCCCCACTGTGCTTGCTACGTGTACCAAACTCAAGCCCAGCTTCTGGACTCTACACTCTCCTGACCTTCATCATCCCCTGGCCCCAGCGTTCCAGCCAAAGTCCCTTGCCGCCCACGCCCCGGACATTACAAATTGTGAATTATAATATTTAATTAATTCCCATTTAGAAATGTATGCTATTAATGGAAATAACTGAGAATTAATTATATGGATGTAGCAGAAGAGCAAGAGAAAAACGACAATGTATTTTGAAAATATGGGTCCAAGAAATGGTTCATAAAATATGGAATGTAGAGAAGAAGATGAATTATCTGGACCATCTAATCTCCTAGAAGTCTTTAAATCAGAGGGGGGTTAACAGGTGGCCCATGTCTACATGGGCCCCCTGCAATCCCCCACTGTATTGCCAAATTTGGCAATGGAGAAAATATTTAACCATTTTTTAAAAGAAGAAAAAAAGGCCTCTGTAGTGCTACAGAGCCATACAAACTACTGAATGATCGGTGGTGTGGGAAAATGGGTGAAGTCATGGGAAGGGACTGTGGTCTTCTGGGGACCCCCAGAGGGCCAGATTTGGCCCCTGTACCTGCAGTTCTGCACCTGCAGTTCATAACTTCTGAACTCTGGAGTCTCTGCAGAGAGACTCCAGAGTTCAGAAGTTCTCCTCCCATCAATGCAAGACAATGCAAACCCATCAGTCACCTACTTAACAGCAGAGAGGCCAGTACTCAGAGGACGCTCATCACACACAAAGCAAAATGTACAAGTTCGTGTACATTGGAAAGTAAACAGGGCTGCAGGGGGGGAGGTACACTCACCTCGAGGCAAGGCATACGAGTACAGCTGCAGTGGTAAGAAGCTCAACATGGGTCTCACCTCATCGAGGGGGGTCATTTGACTAAAAGCAAACCTGTGAAATGCTCATGCATCCCTACCAGAATCTTTCCTTGAAAGGAAATAGCAGCTTCAGAGTGGCAATTTTTGTCAGGACAGTAGCAGGGAGAGTTAAACCTCCCCCCCCGCCCCCATGGTCCTAAGGTCTGTCCGGCATCAGGGGCGGTGCCACCATTAGGCCAACTAGGCAGCCGCCTAGGGCGCAGGGCTAAAGGGGGCGCCAGAAACACCTTGGGAAAAAAAATACAGTGCTCTCAAGTGGGAAGGGGGGCGCTAAATATCTGATCTTGCCTAGGGCACCAAACTGCCTTGCACCGGTCCTGTCCGGCATCCTCTCTGCATTCAAGCAATTGATGTCATGTCTAGTTTGAGCCTGAGAACCAGGAATTTGTGCTTCTGAAGTAACTGCAATATTTGCTGTCTTCCCAACAACTGTCCATGAGTGTAAAAGAAGGCCTGTCTATTGGACGTGCATGGCTGAGCTTACTTGAGCCACTGATCCCTATCACGAGTTATTTCCAGTTTCATATTATGTCACACAGTGACATCTCTGCAGAGGTCTTTGCACTGGCAGTTAGTTAGTCAATCAGTTCAGATACTAAGTGCTTTAGACTAAGGCTCTTTGCTATGAGTTGTTAACTTGTTTGCCCTCAGGATCAGAGTGCCTGAAGGTTGATTATTAACTTGCTCTTGTTGACAGAAGAAAAAGAAAAGGAAGAAACTGGGGAGGTTTGGGGAATGTTGGAGACAAGCTGAAGTCTGTTCTTTGGGGGCTCTGAGAGGCAGCTTTCTTTCCACCTGCTCTGCTCTCCCTTAAGCTGTTCCTTGGATTTCACCAAAGGAAGAGCACGGAAAAAGATGGAGGTAGCTGGGGCAGGAGCTTTGCTCCTTCTCTGTGTGCTCCTCACTTTGTTCTTCTCATCCTTCCAAATGTACAAGAGGAGAGACCAGCTGCCTCCAGGACCCGCTCCCTGGCTCTTTCTGGGGAACCTCCTGCAGAAGGACGTCTTGCCTCTGTACAAATCCTATCTCAAGGTAAGACCAGTTCTTCCCTGTCCCCTTTGGCACAGAGTAAGACATGGCTTCCTGTAGGGAGGAAAGGACAGGTAGAAGAAAGACACATGGTTAATTTCTCACTTCTTTGTTTTATGTACTTCTCCATTCTTGCTTATAATGGAGGTGTGCTTCAAAGGAATCCAGATTTCCATATCATTTTCTTTCCCCTAATTTTCATTGCTTTTTATTGTTGGGTTTTACTGTTTTTACTAAAATCTAAAATGGTGGCATAGGTACAATACTGGTATGTTGTGCCGGTACCTTTCAAGTGGTCAAAGATTGCGCAGCAATAAGTAGTATTTGAAGAAATGCCATGTTACTGCTGTAAGTTTGGAGACTCTTACATACACAGGACAACAGCTGCCACTGGCTCTTTGCGAGGGAAAAAGATCTAAAGAGGATTTTCATGGTAAGGAAGGTTACCAGTATGAGGCTTGTCAAAAGGTATCTGAAGCAAAAACAGTCACTAGAAGAACACAAGTAGAGTTCACCATGCGTGTCCAAGTCAAAAAATTAGTTACAGAGATGGGTGCATGCAAATCAGATGACATCCTGGAATCTGAACAGTGAACTTGAACACGCTCAGAGGATTGTGATGGTGAAGATCCAGGATGTCAGAGAGCAGCACATGATATAGTGACTATCTTGTGTTATTTCCCTAACATATGAGGAGAATACAAGATGATTTAGAGTATCTGATAATTTCCATACATACAACTTGCATCAGTGCAGCAGTATTTCAATGTGTTGTCATTATTTCTTGAGTAAGAAATACCTTTCAAACATATATAATGCCACATCATGAAAGGGTTTGGTGGCCATTTTGCTCCCCTTCCCATTTCTTCTTGCATCAATGACCTTGAAAGCCCCAAAGCAGTGTGAATCAACTCAGGAAATACAGATGTTACATGGTTAGTTCTCTACTCTTAAGCACATAGGGCCCAAAAGTAGGCTGAGTGGTTGTGGCCTACACCCCCCTCTCTAACCACGATGAGCCACTGTGAGAATATGAGCCACCATGCAAGGAGAACAATAAACCAGCACTACGAGCTTATCCAGTAGCTTCAAGGTCTATTGCTAGTTAGGAAGGAGTAGTCAGTGGCCTCTCTTCCTCCTGGTGTCCTGTTTGGCTTAAGGTTGTTGAAAGGCAGGCCTATGCAACTCGCGTCCCAGCAAGCCAAATGCAGCCCATTACCAATAATTGGTCAGCAAGTAATGACCATCCCGCTTCTCCAAAGTGGAATTCAGCCCTTGGGCTAAAAGAGGTTCTGTCTGCACCCCTGCTCTAGACTCTGGGCTTCTCTTTGCCTTTCTCTCTGATTTTTTTGCCTCTGCGACTCAGTCTTAGTGACTCAGTCAATTGTATCTTTAAAATAGCCTGTTCCATTTAGGAGGGTAATTTCTTGTTCACCTTTGCCCTAAATTCATTTCACCTGTGTCTTTCCCTTGACTTTCAGTTGCTTCTTACAAACCTTTTCTCCCCATTTTCCTCTACAGACATTCTGGGACCAATATCCAAGTAAAACCTTTTGCAGATCTCATGATCTCTCAGACATTCTGTTGAACCTCTTGCCCACTTCCTTCCTCTTCTTCTTTAAACTCACTGGCTCTATGAGCCTCCTGAAAACCCTTAGCCTCTTAAGCTAATGTCCTCCTGATTCCAATAATCTTTAACTAAACTTTGATGTTTTGGCTGGTACTGATCAGCACACTTACATTTTTTTAATCCTATAATTTCTAAAAAGCAAACTACATCCAAAAGTGTAAGACAGTTCTGTTCCTTCATAGTCACAAGTTCACTGAGGACATTTCCGTACAAACAGCTCTTTCATTATGAATAATATACTTGTTTCTGATTCTTCCTTCAGCTCATTGAGAAATATGGCCCTGTCTTCACTGTCTGGATGGGACCAAAGCCTCTGGTTGTGCTCTGTGGATATGAAGTGGTGAAAGATGCTCTGGTGGATCACGCTGCAGAGTTTGGAGGGCGTCCTGACGTCCCTATCCATGATAGAGTGCAAAAGGGTCAAGGTGGACTCTGTTACTTTTCCTTGTTTCCTTTGGTTTGAGATGCAATTGCCAGTTCCATGATTCTCAGGGACAAGCTAAACATGATGTTTATTGTACTAGTCCCATTAACTTGCACAGCCTCAGGATCATGGGGGGGGGGCAGGGGGTGAGGATGGGAAGGGGAAGTTTGACTCTTTCTCTCCTGCCACAATCTCAACAAAATCTCGTACCCTCCAACATTTCACAGATGAAAATAGAGACACACATGTGAATTTGTAAGAGGTTTGGTTAAGCAATGAAGGTGTGATCAAGAGGGCGTGACCAGGCAACTAAAGGGCATGGTCAAGTACAAAGGTTATTAGAGGAAACACACAAAAAATCTTATTATTATAATTATTACATTATTATATTGTATATTATTTTATAATACTTTATAAGTGGCTTTTGTAATTATTTTTTTTTAATCTTAAACCCTTAATTGTTGATATCTGGTGTTTTTCATGGGGAGGGTCAGTGCTTGCAGGGCAATCTCTTTCTTTTTGTTTTAAAATGCTCAGGATTGTCACAAATTCAACAGGTGAAGCTTGCCCACCCACCCCCACACCCCGGCAATGGAGTTTCAGTTTCAGAGAGAAGGGGAAGTTTCTTGCATTTCCTTCTGACACTGTACCTCACCTGTTAGAGGCACAGAGTCAGCTCTGTTAGGAAATAAAATCTTTGGTAATATAAAGATAGGAATCATGTGATAAATTCCCTCATTTACCTCTCCCTCCCTCTGTCCAGGCCACCGGGTGCAGCCTCCTTTTCAGAAGATAAAGCGTGTGTGTGCATGTGCGCACACACATCCTCCCAGCGTCTGTCTCTCCGTGGAGCTGTTTGGAGCTGTTCGTCTATAAAGAGCTACATTTAAAGGGGCCATGCAATGGGCAAAATTGCAGCTAAGCTTGCAGTTTTAGCTTAGCTGCAATTTTGCCCATGGCATGGCCCCTTTAAGGAAAGTTTAAAAAGTTTAAATTCGGGACTCTGCAGGACAAAGTGAGAAGCCGGGACGGCTTAAGGGTTTCCATGACAGTCCCGGAATTTTCTGGGCAGTTGGAGACTATGAAATCTCCCTTTCTAAAGTTGCTACAGTAATACCTTGGATTGAGAGCATAATTCGTTCTGTAACTGTGTTTGTAATCCAAAACACTCTTATATCAAAGCGAGTCTCTGGTGGGCGTGAGCGGGGCCGATTTTGGCCCGCTATGCCCACTCGAGGCGAGCGGTTACATCCCTATAAAAACTTGTCTTGCAAGACCTTGCTCGTTTATCAAGTCAAAATTTTAAATTTTATTTTGCTTGTCTTGCAAAACGCTCTCAGACCAAGTTACTTGCAATCCAAGGTATTACTGTATTTGTATTTTAAGAGAAGCTTCCATTGGCACCATGGGAGCTTCCCTTGCAATGCAAAGGGAAGCTTTTTTGAAGTGATTTTTGTTAGAATGGGGGCAGAGCGAGCGAGCGAATTAATTCCCCCCTTCTCACCCCTGACCCTATGGTCCCATGTCTTCTCAGGATTTCCTCCCGCTGTTTGCTTAACAAAAATGTGCTTGTTCATTGCTTTCTTGTCATTAACATCCTATTTGGTTTTGCCCTCAGAAAGGAAAGAAACAAACACTTTTTCAAGGAAGCAAAAAGTATTTGATGTGGCTTGAGGTGGTGAAGATTAATTCCCCCTGAAGGAAGCTACCGACTTCTCCTATTCAGGGAAGCTCTCCCCTCCATATAAAAACCACTTTGCTACCCACACTATCAACTATTAACCATACTTGCACAACTACAAACATTCACAGTTGCATGAGTGTGGGGATGAGAACCTTGGGTGGCAATGTACGGTGTGTGTGTGTGTGTGTGTGTGTGTGTGTGTATTTGCTGGCAAAGTCCAGCAGGTACCCATCCTGGCATTGCCCCTCAGAGTCAGCAGGTAAGTTTTCCCCCCATTTGGGGAAAAGGTGTGAGCTGTCAGAGCATGTAACTAAAGGTGTGAGTGATCTTTGCTCACAAAAAAGGGGGTGGTGATTTGTTCACCTCCATTGCAGCAAGATCCTAAATTTTTTTGGGGGGGAAGCTCATGTGTTTCCAGGGTGCCCTCACTTTGCACACGTTCCCGATATTCCAGCATCTTGAGAACATTCAAAAGTGTGAGCCACCCCATTTAGAGGAGTACTTAAACTCTGACAGCTGTCAAAGTTAAAGCGCAATTTGTTAAGTGGGATTTAGAAATGGTTACAACATTTATTTTTGTTAGGAAACTATACTGGCACATAGACTATATACCAGTACAGTTTCCTACCCCCCAAAAAATATGTTTTGATACTATGTTGGTGGAATGCAGCCAATGTACATCTAGTTTATCACTCTGTATATCTAAGCCTCTACTTAGTATACTTCATCAGACAAAGCGGATTTTCTGGAGACCAAGGTGTTAGGAGATACTCAGAATGGCAGCAGGGCTGAGCCTCTTGGTAATGCCCTTTTCTGCCCACACCATGTCATTAAGAGAATGGCTGACATATATCCACCACCTCTTGCATTATCCTCCCACCCCCAGCAGCTGCCAAAAATGTGGAGTGGAGTCAGGGAATAAAGCAAGGTAGTGATGTCATGTCTCCTTTGGCTCATTGTTTCTTTCATTATGTTAAACAATGTTGTAAAATTCAAAACTTATTTACTAAAAAAAAAAGCACTTTCAGAACATGGTTCTCAGCTCTGTAGACATGCTCTTCTTAACAGGATCTTTCAGTGATTGAAATGATCAGTTTGTTTGACATCTCATTGCAGCTAGAAATGAGAATAGAGTTTGAATGGGGAAAGCATTACGATCTGTCTTTCATGCAGAAACTTCCTGCTGGTTCCTGTATATTGAGAATTTCTACCGCTTTGGTTTTAGGGCTGCACAGCAGAAATGAGACAAAATGGAGGGAGCTTCGACGGTTCACCATTTCCACCCTGCAGGACTTTGGGATGGGGAAGAAAACAATGTCTGAGAGGATACAGGAGGAAGCTCTTTGCCTGGTGGAGGAAATGGCCACCACACAAGGTCCTCTCAGGGGCAACTTATTCCAAAGAAATGGAAAGCACTCCTCTAAGAGAAACAGTCTCAGGGAGAGGTGTTTGTTTTTGTTGTTTAAAATAAGACATTGTTGATTGAATGTCTTCCAAATTAAACCCCAAGTCCTTCTGGTCCCCAATGCATCCAAATGAAGAGAAAGGGGAAGTGTTGCTTAGCAGCAGCATCTGGACAGTGCCAAATTTCTCCATGTCCTGGGTCATGCTGATGTTCATCAGCCAAGGCAAAACATATGCAGGGGAAATACTAAGGGGAACAAGTGACAAGTACAGTAAATAAAGCTGGTGCAGCAAATGACTATTCAGAGGGCAAAACAGAAAAAAGGAAAAACAGGTTTGTCATTGTGATGATGTTGACAGTTGACTTCAGAAAATTATGAGCACGCCCAGAAGCAGTGAAATCCAGTTGTGGCTACTGCAGTAATCATGGGAACCCAAAAACACCAGAAGAGGGCTGTAATCACGAGAGACATTAACCTTTAACACTGTCTGACAGGAAAAGGGGAGATCATGGGCAACAAGATCAACAGAGCAATTGGGAACTAATGGAATAATTGTACCCAGACTGGCTGGGTTCTTGCAGCGCGCTAGGCCACATTGCCTACAGTAAACTCTAGAATAAGCCATGACTTCGAAGGGTGGCTTTGAAGCCATGGCTAAGAAACACTGACTGGGTTCACACAACACGCTAAGCCATGGTGGCTAGCCACTGTGACGTGGCGTGTTGTGCAAACCCGGTCATTATGTAAAGAAGAGAAGAAGCCCCAGTAGCTGTGTTGTAACTGGCACTAAAAGGAAGGCATCCCCCCATTCCCAGAAACTTGAGGAACTCTCTTTGGTTTTATTTTCAGAAATGTACATACCGCTGAACATAATAATACCACAGTGGTGTACAACATCAAAATCAAAGGTATAAAAATTCAAAATGAGGATAAAACGATCCCATAATCAATAAAAAATATGCATACATGGGTCACACTATAAGGAAAGCCTGAGTGAACAGCTACATCCTAAGCAGGCACCTAAAATGCAAAACTGTCTGGTTCCTGCCTCATATTAATGGGAAGGGAGTTCCACAGGGGAGGAGCTGCAACACTGAAAGCTCCATTCTTGGTAGCCATAAAATGGACCTCCAGAGCATGCAGCACCACCCATTTGTGATGTAGCCTACGAAGTTTTGTTTTTTTCTAGCCCCTCATTTGCAGGCATATTTCCCCCCACCCATTGAGAGTGTGTGTGCACATGCTTGGTTGGCTTAGATCCTCTGAAGGATGTGAGGTGTGCCTAGGGCATCCACTTATGCATGGCCAAAAAGAGGACATTCAGGTTTGCAAAAAATTTGCACGTCTAATTTATATGTGTAGATGCAAAGAAAGACATCATTACTATAATTCAAATAGAAATACAGTACATCTCACCATAGTGGGGAAGACTGACCAGGTGACCTGTGTGCCTGCTAAGTGCGCTGTCCTGGTGCGAATGCTTGATGGGCAACCTCCAGGCCTCGGGGCACCCCTCTCTATATTTCAACCAGATTTGGGCTGGACAGCCCTACAAATAGCGGACACCTCCAAATAAAGGACTGTCCTCTTATAGCCCTGCGAATAGAGAACAGTCTTCTGTAAAGTAGAACACATGGGTACTGTAGTCACTGGGAGAGGGGTGGGAACTGGGAAAGTATTATGGGTGTTCCAAGGAAAAGAGGAGAGGAAGGGAAGTGAGCAGGAATGTCATCTCACCGCCAGGCCATGTGCTGGGATTTCTAGTGTTCTGGGGGGAAGCTCAAGTCCCCTTCCTGTTCTCCCCTGTTCCAGTATGCCTGCATACTTAGGGTGGCCATGTGTCCTACTTTATAGATGACAGTCCTCTATTTATTTGAAGGTGTCTGGTATCTGAAGGGCTGTCACACCTCCTCTTTTTTGGTGATGCCTATGGGGCCAGCAAAGTAAACACTGAGAAGCCTTGTGGCACACCTGAAACTGCACTGCAGACAGACAGTAGTTGAGGAATGAGTGACATAGAAGGGGGCAATGGTACCAGGAGAAGAAGAGTTCCCTGTTTATACAGTTTAGGGTACCGACAGAAGAAAGTTACCTTGATCATAGACTGTTAATATTTAATGAGATAATTTGTATTCAGTTTTAGTCACAGGTAAAAATTACAATGCCTGAGGCTCAGTTTGTGCGAAACATTTTTAGTTTTAACTCTGTACTGAGACCGAGGAAGAGGGGATCCACTCTTTTAGGCCCCACTCACGGTGTCCTGTTGTCAATCCAGGGCAGCCCTTTGATCCAAGAAGAAGCATCACAAGTGCGGTTTCTAACGTGATCTGCCGTGTTCTCTATGGGAGTCGGTTTGACTATAAAGATGAGACCTTCCTAGAACACCTGCGCATTATGGAGAACCAAGCGAAATTGTATCAGAGTTTTTTAGGATTGGTATGTTGCTCATTCTATGTTGTAAATGCTCCCATCTACTAGCTTGTGTGCCTATTTGACTGCTTGCCATGATGCTCCCAATCCCATAGTCTCCAACTGCCCTGAAAAAGCCGGGACTGTCACGAAGACCCTTAAGCCATCACGGCTTCTCACTTTGTTATGCAGAGTCCCGAATTCCCCTACCTCCCGCAACTGCAAGCTACTTTAAGGTGCTCTTAAATGGGCCATGGGAAAAATTGCAGCTAAGCTAAAACTTGTAGCTAAGCTGCAATTTTGCCCATCATGGCCCCTTTAAGAGTAGCTGAACAGACGCAAGGGTGTGTATGTGTGTGAGAGAGAGCGCATGCTCTACCTGCCCTCTCTGCTGGGTGAAAAGAAAAGGAGGTGGAGGCTGAACCCACTGGCCTGGACTGAGGGAGAGGTGAATGTTTCCCCTTACTCGCCTTTTCCCTAAGCTAAACAAGACCAGATATTGTAACCTCATAGGGGAGTTGCTCCAGCCCCTTGATCATTTTAGTTGCCCTTTTCTGCCCTTTTTCCAACTCTACAATATCCTTTTTTAGGTGCGGTGACCAGAACTGTACACAGTATTCTAAGTGCGGTCGAACCATAGGTTTGTATAAGGGCAGTGTGATCTTGGCAATTTCATTTTCAATTCCTTTCCTAATTATGCTTAACATGGAGTATGCCTTTTTCACAGCAGCTCCACACTGGGTTGACATTTTCATCAGGCTGTCCACTACCCCAAGATCTCTTTCTTGGTCAGCCACCACTAGCTCAGTTCCCATCAGCTTATACTTGAAGTTGGGATATTTTGCCCCAACGTACAGCACCTTAGATTTGCCATTTTGATGCCTATTCTCCCAGTTTGGAGAGATCCTTTCAAAGCTCCTCACAATTCTGTTTTTTTTTTTTTTAACCACCCTAAATAATTTGGTGTCATCAGCAAACATGGCCATGTCACTGCTGACTCCTAATTCCAGAACATTTATGAATAAGTTGAAAAGCACTGGTCCCAATACAGAGCCTTATGGGACTGTTTACATCCCTCCATTGGGAGGCTTTACTATTTATTCCTGCTCTCTGCTTTTTGTTGTTTAACCAGTTAGTGATCCATAAAAGGACCACTCCTTTTATTCCATGCCTGCTAAGTTTGCTCAGGAGACTTTGGTGAGGGACTTTGTCAAAAGCCTTTTGGAAGTCCAAGTAAACAGTGTCTACCATTTCACCCCTGTCTACATGTTTATTGAAAGTCTCAAAGGTTAATGAGACAAGACTTACCTTTGCGGAAGCAATGTTGACTTTTTTTCAGCAGGGCTTTTCCTTCTAAATGCTTACAAATTTGATCTTTAATAATGCTTTCAAGCAATTTACCCAGAACAGACATTAAACTAACCAGCCTATAATTTCCTGGATACCCCCTGGATCCCTTTTTAAAAAATTGATGTTACATTGGCCATTGGCCAATCCTTTGCTACAGAGGCTGAGCTTAGGGACATGTTGTTACATATTTGTGTTAGAAGATCAGCAATTTCTTATCTGTGTTCTGAAGAACTCTAGGATGGATACCATCTGGGCCTGATGATTTATTAATGTTCAATTTCAATTCCTCTTATAAAGGTCTTATTATTGCCTGTTTCAAGCAAGAGGGAACATTCCCCTCCCACAAGGAGGCATTCCTCACCTCCCTTAACCATGTGGCCAGCCCTGTCCAGGCTGATTTAATCTGCCAGGCTGGGCCAAAGGTAAAGCAAATAAATCGCAGCCCTCCTCACCTCTCCAGACACCTTGTCCACCTTCTTGAGATCCACAAGCTGAAAAGAATCCAAACCAACTGGACAGGCCATTGCCAAGGTTACATCCACCGGAACTGCTTCTATGTTGGTTCCAAATCATGGTGAAACTGAGTGACTTTATCTACCAAGAATGGGGGAAATTGTTCACAGTGAGCCTCTGACTGCTCCTGCTCTCCTTGCTAAGAAGGCCTCACACAGTGCATGTCAAGGGGTGATGATGCTACTTGGGTGAGGGAGTTGAAGTCCAAAAAGTCTCTAGGGTACCAAGTTGCATCTCATCTCTATTCCAGGTGTACACTGCTCTTCCCAAAATAATGGATTACTTGCCTGGACCACACAACAAGGTTTTTGCTGATTGTGAAAAGCTGTGTGCCTTCATGCGTGCAAAGGTGGAATCCCACAGGCAGACGCTGGATCCTCAGAACCCCCGAGACTACATTGACTGTTTTCTAATGAGGTCAGAGAAGGTAGGAGGGCTGAAAGTTTTTTTTTTGCACAATTCCCTTAATATCAGGGATATCTCCTATTTAAAGCTAAACTTGGAAGTCTCTTGCTGCTACTCATTACTTTTGGATCACCCCCATTTCTCAACATATGTTTCTCTGTGGGCTCAATAGTGGTGGCTGCTGAAGACCATTGTGCTGGTGCTCTCCAGAGTGACCTCAGGTGGAGAGGCCTTTCCCCAGGTTTATTTACATGTCAACCCAAACAGCAGGAGAACAGCTGCAAAAAAGGGTGGCTAAAATATTCTTGGGGCAGGAATATCTTGGTAAAATATTGGTTTACCTTTTCTTATAGAAAACGTGGTGTTTCTGACTGAGTCACTCATTTCAAGTTATTGTCAATCATTACCCTTAATTTAGGGATCTTCTATGCCTAGTTCTCACATCCCTGCTATAAATGGGATCAGAGTTTGCTGTCTGGACCAGACTAAAGTAGGTAAACAACTTTATAAAGTTTCAGGTTATTCTTTCTTGCACTTCCATCACTCGTGCAATTTCTAGTCCTAATTATTTGGCTGGGTTTTGCCCCAACTTTCCAGTCATCAAACACCTGAAACAGGATCCATGACAAATGGCCCTATTTGCACGTAACATCAACCAATTGGATTAAAGATCGAGGGGTTGTCATGCATGAGTCATGCACGATGGGTTGTCCTGCACGCCTGCCTTTTCTCCTTTACCCCACAATCCATGATTGGCTCCTTCCTAGTTGCAGAGCACGATTTGCAAACCCAGACTTCTGGGTTATTTAAGAGCTAAACAACCCAGCTGTTAACTCCACAACAAATCATGCATTAACTGCTGGGTTGTTTAACACCTGAACAACCCAGTGGTCAGGGTTCACACAGTATGCTCCACAGCCCACTAAGGAGCTGATCATGGGTTGTATGATAAAAAGGGAAGAGTCTCTGCTCCTGCACGAAAACCCATCCTTTTTTTTAAACCAAAAGGTTGTCATTACATGCGAACCAGGTCAATAGGATTCAAGAGTTTTTCCTGTATGTATATTCCAAAAGCAGTCTCATTTGTGAACAGAAGTGATTGATCTAAACATCCTTTTAAATGGGGGACAGGAGCAATTCCATCTGTGGTATTGCTTGGAAGAGGCTAACTTGTCTCAAATTCACCATCTTTCTTTAAGCTGGAAATGTTTGTTTCCTCCTTTTCCCTCTTCCTTATTTACAGGAACAAAATTCTCCAGAGGACTTCTATAGCACTGAAGACCTTGTAATGTGTATGTTTCCACTCTTTGTTGCTGGGACAGCAACCACAAGCAGTGTTTTGCTCTACAGCCTTATGGTGATGGCAAAGTTGCCACACGTTCAAGGTACACAGATACTGCAGAGAGAATTGTGGAGGTGACTCCTATGGGGTTCACCAATAATCACAGAAGGAAGAGAAAAGTCCTCCAGACTAGATGTGGACAGAATTCAGGGTTGCAGGATAGACTAGAACCCAAAGATCCACCAACTAGAGCCTGGTGGAAAAGAAATACACTTTGAATTAAAGTTTTATTTGTTTTGAGAACCAGAACTGAATGGGGCTCACTGTCCTTCCACATAAAAAATCCACTCATTGTTACCCCCAAGCTTTCTTCATTTCAGTAGCATAATTTAAGTCAGTGGGTAGGAGTTATTTTGTTTCTGCTATTCTTTTAAAAAATCGGGGGCAGAATTCCTTTCTGATCTACTGAAAATCCCCCCTATATCCACCAGAGGGTCCAGGTGATGGTCTGTCCACCACTGCTCCACACTAGGAGGTTTCCATGAGGCTTCTGCACCAGCTTGAGCTGTGTATAGGGAAAGAAGAAGTTTCCCATCCCATAGAACTAACTTTCAGGGCTTCTAGGACACCTTCGTGTAGCCACTGAAGGAATGCACCATTTAGAATTGCTGTTTCATACCCAGAAACTTTCAGATGGAGCAGATTCAATAAGCAGCTTTCTCCATTCACCACATCACTCCTGAATTTTTGAGCCACACTACATGACTATTAAAATTACTCCTTGACATATGCACATTTTTGTGGGTTGAGTATGACATGGTGGGTTTTCCATGGATTCTTGTACATGCCTCAGTGTTGGTGCTGAGTTGGAAAGTGATAAAGGGCATTGATCCATGGTGCCTCCTCACAAGCTTATTGACACTAGTAGGTTTGAGAGGGAAGCCAGTGGTTAGTGGGGAAAGGGCCTTGAGTAGTTTGAGAGTGTGATTGCGTGGTGTGGCTGTTTCATTGGGTGGCTTTTGCTACATGCATGTATAAAAATGTAATAGATGCGTGCACATAAGAGCATAAGAACTAAGAAGAGCCATGCTGGATCAGACCAAAGGTCTACCTAGTCCAGTATTCTGTGGCTAGCCAGATGCCTCTGGAAGGGCATGACAACTAAAACCTAGAATGTATGAGAAATTCATTTTAGTTTGTTTTGGATCAGGATTTTATCGTGTTCGTAGCTTGCAGACCGGTCATAGACTTGGATGCAGTCTGTGTTGAAGTCCGTACATTTCTGAGTTTGAAATGTGATTGGTGGACCAAAAACATTCCCTTGACAACATGAGTAGATTTGCAATATGTGCATGAAAAAATGAGTACTGTTTGAAAAGTGCACACAAATACGTTTTATCAATGGGAGCAGAAAGCGTACATTTCAGAAATGTGCATAATTGATGTGTACATTTAGTAAAACACAAACATAAACATATTTGGTAAAATACGCACATGGATTTTCATGTGAAAAGAAAGAAAGCTCGCAATCTGATGCAGAGTTGAGTTGGAATGAGCTCCGAGATGGAATTCAGAAAACTTTGGTGAGATTCGAGTTTTGTTGATTCTCACATCCCTACAAAACCCTGCAATGTTGTTTGTTTGTCCCAAGCATCTGGTATTAAATCTAGACTGCCTCTTAACAGGGAGGTTCCATCTGGCTGTCATGGCTAATAGCCACTTGTAGATCTGTCCTTCTCACAGTCTTTTTTAAAAAGGCATTTAAAAAGGGTATTTTCTGGCAGTGAACTGCATATTGGTTATAATAATGGAGAGGAGTACTTTTTTTTGTCTCCTGGAAACCTTTTGCCAATCCATTTCATTTTTTGATTCTGCATTTCAATGTTTTGAGAGTGAAAAATGATTTTCCACCCAATTCAAAATTGTTCGTTACCCAGTCTTCCTTTTTCCCAGCTAAAAAAGTCTGAAATGTTTTAGTGAGACCTGTGAGATGAAGTAGTATTCTTGTTGAAGAAAATAGGAAGGGCATTTTCCTGCCTGCAGGTGGCACTTCTGTATGCCTTTTTTCTGGAAGGATCTTCAGTCCACAGGGATGATTGTGTGTCAGTTAGTTTGACTTTTTTGCTTCAGGTACGAGAATGTCCAAGACTAGCACTGTACTCGTTGAGAAGAAGCTTCAGAATTCGGGAATTGCATCTTCTGAATGTTTTTCATTTCAGCAAAAATCCAACAGGAGATTGATGATGTGGTTGGTGCCAACCGTGCCCCTGGCATGGAAGATCGGGTGAGGATGCACCTCACTAATGCCGTTGTCCATGAAATTCAACGATACCAAAAAGCAAGCCTTGAGACCATTCCACATGCAACGACTCGCCATGCAGAATTCAGGGGCTACACCATCCCTAAGGTATGATGACGGAACAACTTGCGGGGAGGAAATGGAGGAATTTGTTAACATATACATGGCCCTGATGTTGCAGAGGTGCTCAGACATGCCAACTCTCTGGACATGTCTGTTGTGCCCTTTGTATTTTATTGACTTTATCCTGACACCTTGGCTTCAGAATCCATTTTGTTCTGGAAAAAGCAGCAGAGTTGCAGCCATGGAAAGCTACCAGGGACAGAAAGAAAGCCCCAGATGGCTGGCGAGGGGAAGAGTAATTCTGTACCTGCTTCCTCCATTGATTAAATTAAAAGGAGTTGCTCCCATGGAACTATGGAGACATGCAAATAACTACTTTGCTGGTGTATACGATGAGATGTCAACTCTGTGGGGAGGGTTTTTTAAAGTCGATTGCCCATTAAAGGGTTAAAGCAGAATTGTAACCAAAAGCTGGGAGACCTGAGGGAAGACTCTGCCCATGGTGCTTTTCCCTCCTATTTGTGGCCAATAAGGAAGGGAAGACATTTGCATTCTCCTTTCTTTGAAGGAGCAAAACTATAACCATTTATGCTCTTCTATTCATCCTCTAAATTTATCCATTTCACTTGTGCAGCCCACCATTTTCATCAGCATCAAAGCATTCATGGTCACATGGCCTCCCAATTCCCTGCCATTTCCATAGCACCTCCTTCTGCTTCTTTTTTTCATAAATGCTAATTCCTCCAGTTTCTGTCTTTCTCTATCCCAATGTTCGGCCTATAAGTTTTGATATATGGGTTCATGTATTAGGGGGCTGGTATATTAACCAAGACTTTTCCCACTTTTGTAAAATGTCATAACGTGTGTACGTGCGACTTTGAGTATCTGTGTGAATGAGAATGTGCCAGAATACTGGATATCCACAGACCCAGGCAGGCTGAGACAAGAGTTACCCAGATATTTCTGCACCAATATGGCGATTTCCCTCTTCTCATTCTCCATACTCCTTGCTATTTTCATCGAGTTTTAAAAAAAGTGTTGGGACTTGAAAAAGATGCTAGGAGAGGATATATTGTGGAGTATTATCCTTCCTATCTCACGTTAGTGAGATCAGCAGAGTAGAGTCCCTTTCCAGCTTAAAAGAAGCTTAGATTTGGCTAGTGTTAGCCAGTTAGCATTTGGTAATCCAGGATGCTTTAAGGCAGACTGGATTTCCCTGGTTTTGCCCCCTTTTCTCTCCCTCAGAACAATAATCAGAGACACAGTCTTGTAAAAGTTAAAAGTAACATTTACTCACTCGGATTATGCAGTTTCATTCAGGCAGGCTTAAAAGACGTTTCTTACAGTTCGTTACAGTACATTTGTAGTTACTTGGGGTCTGAACTTGTGGAGTTCAGACCTGCAACTCTGGTTACATGCTGCTGCTAGAACAACGTGGAGACAACAACTACTACAACCACACACTCAGAGTCCCAGCAGAAAGAGGAACAGCTGATAGCTACACCCACTTCCTGTTGAGGCTCTGTTAATTATTCAATGAGTACCTTCTACGGAATCCACCCTAGAAGGTATCAGTGATCTTAACCATTTCACCCAACTACCTGGTGAAACATGAGCCATAGGCTTTGACTGCAATTTAATTTTCCAACAAAAGGGAATAACACCTTTGTCTCTCAGGCATGCACTTCTAAGACAGCAATGAAAAACTGATCCCTAAGGAAAAATACTGGAAGAATGATAGGATACAGAAGTTTATCCTGCCTGCACATGATTGCTCAGTTCCATTGTTCACTGAAATCTGCCCCTTTACATCTAGGGTCAGGCACTGGAAGGTCATTTAATAAGGAAGCCACCATTTTTTGAGAAATGTGGAGGTCTTTTGCAGAGCACCAGCAAGAAGCTCAAGGCATCGTCAGTTCCTGCACTATTTCCTTATATAAATCATTGCTAATACAACCTCACCCTTGTGGCAGCTGTGGATGTTTCAGAAATTCTGTACATCCAAGTTTCTCCTGAAAATTTTGGAGTTTTGTTTTGCTTTGTCTTGTCTTCTGATGTAGAAGCAACACATTAGGCATCCTCCATTACTCTATTATTTACATTTCTGAATTTTATACAGAGACTGTGCATGCTTAGTTGGCCACAGCCTTCAGTTCCTTGAGATTCTTGAGTTATTCCACCTTCCTCTACAATAGAAATGTATTTGTATGTTAATAAAACAGTGTAAAAAGCAAAGACATGTTTGTAGATTTGTAATATGTTTGTAGATAAGATCATAAGAGCCCTGCTGGATCAGATCAAGGGTCCATCTAGTCCAGCATTCTGTTCACACAGTGGCCAACGAGCTGCCCATGGGAAACCCACAGGCAGGACACGCATCATGGCTAGTCCTCCCAGGAAGCAGGATGAGTCGCCCGCCTCAGGCCATGTGCTGGAAGGGATGGCAGATTGGGCCCCCTGCCATCGCACTCCTTGCTTGCCAGGGCCGGCCCCAGGAGCACCTGCCACCACTGTGTGCTGCCCGCCTGCCCACAGCCCCACGATTGCTGCCATGCTGAAAGACAGAAACAAAATTCAAAGTGATCTCGATAGGCTGGAGCGCTGAGCCGAAAACAACAGAATTAAATTTAATAGGGATAAATGCCAAGTGCTGCACCTAGGGAAAGGAAATCAAATACACAGTTACAGAATGGGGGACACTTGGCTCAACAATACTACAAGTGAGAAGGATCTTGTAGATCACAAACTGAATATGAGCCAACAATGCGATGTGGCTGCAAAGAAGGCAAATGCTATTTTGGGCTGCATTAATAGAAGTATAGCTTCCAAATCACGTGAAGTGGTACTTCCCCTTTACTCAGCACTGGTTAGGCCTCATCTTGAGTACTGTGTCCAGTTCTGGGCACCACACTTGAAGAAGGATGTAGACAAACTAGAGAGGGTTCAGAGGAGGGCAACAAAGATGATAAAGGGACTAGAAACAAGGCCCTATTTAATTTAATTTAATTTATTTCATTTCTATACTGCCCCACAGCCAAAGCTCTCTGAAGAGAGACTGAAAGAACTGTGCATGTTTAGCCTTCAGAAGAGGAGACTGAGGGGAGATATGATAGCACTCTTCCAGTACTTGAAGGGTTGTCACAAAGAGGCAGGGATGGGGACTCGGACTCGAGGACTCGACTCATGAGTCGGACTGAGTCCCCCCTCTGACTCGAGTCTGACTTGAGTTCCAATATTTTTAATGGGACTCGAGACTCGACTCAGGACTCGAGACCAAGGACTCGTCAACATCCCTGGGCTGCCTGTGCCAGAAGGAGTGGAGAGGAGCGTGATCGCCGGTGAAGATCAAGTTCAACAGTTGAATTCTCCAAGACAAAGGGCACTGCCTGCCTGCCTGCCTGTTTGGGGTTCCCTGCCTCCTCTGCCTGCCTGGTCTCTTCTTGACCAGTTCCACAGTTTGAATTGTCCAAGACAAAGGCCTCTGCCTGCCTGCTTTGGGGTTCCCTGCCTCCTCTGCCTGCCTGGTTATTTTGGGTTTGTCTGCCTGGTCTGTTCTTGCCAAAATCAGTTGCAGAGTTTTGAAATAAAAAGGCAAAGTTGCAGAGTTTTGAATTTATTTAAGCCACACATCTGAAGTAGCCTTATTTTGTTGGGAAAAACCCCCATTGATTTTAATAGGGACTCGTGGAGTCAGTTTTGGGAGTGACTTGGGACTCGTGACTCGTGAGTCACCATTTTGGACCAAGGACTCGGACTTGAGACTCGGGTCCAAAGACTCATGACTCGACTCGTGACTCGAGACCAAGGACTCTTCAACATCCCTGCAAAGAGGAGTGCCAGGATCTCTTCTCGACCATCCCAGTTTGCAGGACATGGAATAATGAGCTCAAGTTACAGGAACCCAGATTCTGCCTAAACATCAGGAAAAATTTCCTGACTGTCAGAGCAATAAGACAATGGAAACAACTGCCTAGGGAGGTCGTGGGCTCTCCCACTCTGGAGGCATTCATTCAAGGTGCATCTGGACGGCCATCTGTCAGGGATGCTTTGACTTGGATTCCTGCACTGAGTAGGGGGTTGGACTCGATGGCCTTATAGGCCCCCTCCAACTCTACTTTGCTATGATTCTATGATTCTCACTGTCCTCCCTGGCCAGTTCCTGCTGCTGCTGCTGCTAATTTAGCGGCTTGCAGATGCACATAGATGTAATGATAAAACACTACAAAGTGAAAATATCAGGATTTTTTGTGTGGTATTTTATTAATGAACAGGAGAACATAAGCACGTTGGTAAAGTCTGAAACAAAACAAGCCTTGATGCAAGTCATTCTGGGCATGCAAATGGCACTTGAAATTCTCCTCTCAATTTGTGGGTAGAGAAATTGGAGGGTCCTGCAGAAGCAGTAGTGTGTGTGTGTGGTGGTGGTGGTGGTGGTGGTGAAGGGTGAAGCCAAAAATCAGCTGAAGGAACTGAAAGCTGCAACGAACTGTTCCAGCTCTAATCCTAGAATTGATTTTGGGGATTCTCCCAGTTAAACTGGGCGGAGTGGAATGCAGGGCAGAGTGAACTCGTGGAACAATAAAGGGATCGCTCCGGGGAAATCCACTCATCCCTAGTTAGTGGTGACTCATTCCCGAGTGTGCTTCCCCGGCTTATCTTTCACAAAACATGGCTGTTTCTTAGATATTCATGAGACTGAGATGAATGATGTAATCTGTCTCCTTCTCTCCCTGAAGGGCACCGCTATCTCTCCATTGCTCACATCCGTGCATTTTGACCCTCTCCAGTGGGAGACTCCAGAAAGTTTTAACCCGGAGCATTTCCTGGATGAGAAGGGCCAGTTCAGGAAGAGAAAGGCTTTCATGTCCTTTTCAGCAGGTAACTCTATTTGTTTTAACAACTCCCAGCCACAGGCCCAGTGCTCATGTTCATGGTGTTTTCTGGGAACAATACAGGTTTCCAGTGATTTATTAACTCTGGCTTCTTTCTCTGTCTCTCTGTCCCTTCCCCAGGAAAGCAGGCATGCCCAGGGGAAGCACTGGCTCGGATGGAGCTCTTCTTGTTCTTCAGCATTCTGCTCCAAAACTTCACCTTCAAGCTCGTTGGAGATGCCAAAAATATGGATCTAATGGCTTTGTATATAGTGGTCAAAACGAAGAGACAATTGCCTCCAATACAAGCCATTAGACGTACAGTGTGATCTTGAGACTAAAAATATTCAGGTTCCATTGAAACGGGTTGTGTTCTCTCTAATATACACTGACTGACTGCTGATATACACTCAGTTGCAAAAAAGAACCACATCTGATTTAAGCTAACAATATTTTGGAAAGCAAAATTCAGCCTAGGGATGGATCAGTCTATCTCTGGTCCAGATCACTTGCACATGTGTTCCTAATCTGCCCTGTACTGTTTACATTGCAGTTTGCAATTTTTTAAATTAAAAAACTGCCCTAAAATTCACATTTAAAAATGTTACCAATGTTTATGAGGTGGTCCAAGGGCTAACTTTAAAGTTTTTATATCTCCTGGGAGGGAAGGGTCATGAAAGTTTTTATATGAAAATGCTCCCGGGAGGGAAGGGTCATGATGACATGCTGTCCTCTTGGGGACATTGTATAGAAAAGAAGATGGCTCCCCCCATGGAGTACAATGTACAGGTCTGTGGGGACAGCCATCCTTTTTCCTGTACAATGTTCTTGGGGGTGGGAACAGCACATCATCCCTTCCTGTCCCTCCCAGGGGCATTTGGTACCTCATTTTGAACATGGTGGTGGCAGCAGCTAGGCTTGGAAGCTGCTTGGAGCTGCCATTTTGCCATTTTACCATTTGGAGTTGTAAATGTAAGTAGTCAAATAATGTGATGAAGTTTGTAGAAGTGAGAAATATGGGGAGTAATTGCATTCCAATTCTGCACGTTAGTCTGAGAGATGTGGATCCATTTGATCCACTCCAACATGCAAACCGAACAGATTTCTTGACCATCCCTACTTGCACCATTGTTAGGTTTTTACAAAAATCAAAGACACTACTTGGGTTTGAAGCTTTCCTATCCTTCATTATTTTCTTTAGCAAGATCTCCACACTGGTTTTCCATCTCCCTTGCAGACACGAGTTCAGGACGGAAAGGGTTAACCAGTACGGAGGAAACCCTTCCCTTGCAGTTCTAGCCGAAGCTAAATCCAACTGCGACCTAAATTGACTCAGGAAACAGACTAAAGCGGTGCTTCCTCACAGCTCCTAGGGTGCCCCTTCTCCACACTCCCCTTTCCTCTGCTAGGGTTGGAGTCACCGGCCTGGGTCGTCTCCGGCTGCCGATGCAGCCCCATCTGATCCACCAGCCTGGCGGTCTCCAGGCATGTCGTGGGTTCTTGGTCCCAGATCACGGTGGCCAGGTCCTTAGGGATGATGGTGGCATAGAACTGCTCCTGGATCATCAGTTCCCGCAGTTCAGCTGCACTCTGCTTCCCAGTAGCCCCGATCCAGGCATCCCAGGCTTGCCCCAGTTGGGCCATCCAGGACCCATACGTCTCGCCAGTGAGTGGGCGGCCCTTCCTGAACTTGCGCCGGCAATGCTCCGCAGTGAGGGCGAAGCGCTGTCTCACCGCCTCCTTAAAGGTAGCATAGTCCAGGGGGGCTGACTGAGTGAGGATGCCCATGAGATCTGCCAGCTCACCGCTCACTTGAGCGCACAGAATGGACATCCTCTGGCCATCCGGCACCATCTGCTCCCGGCAAGTGGCCTCAAAGAGGGTGAAAAACATCAGCACATCCTGACCTGGTTTGTAGATGGGGAACAATTTTCGGTCCTAGGTGGGTGGGCGAGGGGCAGGGGTACGACTGAGGCTGGGTGTTCCCCCCATCCCTGCCCACCCCCAACCGGGCCAGCTCCAGCTGCATCCGGAGCACCTCTTGTTGGTGCCGCATGACCTCGCGAGTCTGCTGCCAGTGGAGCCACGGTGAAGGTTCACCCCGATCTCCTCCGTATGGGTCAGCATCAGTCGGGTCTGTGCCAGTCCCCCCATGTCCGCTGGCTGCGCCAGTGCCTCCATCGTCATCTGAGGTAAAGTCATGGCCGTTGTTTGGTGTACCCAGGATACGGCGACTTGGTCTTCCTCCCGGCAGCTTATCCGGGCCGGTTCCCAGGGCAGCACGGGCAACTGTTCCCTCCACCAACCGCATCTTCCTCTCCAGCGCTGCTTGTACCTCTTCAACCGTCGGGGTTCCCGGGGTGACTATAACCGGCCCTGCACCTATGGCATCCATCGTCTTGCTAACTACACACTTCAACTACCTGTGCTAAGCAAGCCTGTGACCTAGGTGTCCCCTATGGTCCTGCTCCGTCTATTATTATTATTATTATTATTATTATTATTATTATTATTATTTATCGCCCATCTGGCCGGCAACCGGCCACCCTGGGCAATGTACATAGAATAAAAACAATAAAATACATTTAAAACAATATAAAATTTTTAAAATCTTAACCCACCCCATATTCCCGCCTGAATAACCAGGTTTTTAATGAGCGACGGAAGCTCAGCAGAGAGGGGGCATGGCGGAGGTTACTCGGGAGAGAGTTCCACAGTACGGGGGCCGCCACAGAAAAGGCCCTCTTCCTCGTCCCCACCAGTCTAGCTGCTCTGGCTGAAGGGACAAGGAGAAGGCCATCCGTGGCAGATCTTGTTGAGCGGCCCAATTGGTGTTGCTGGAGACGCTCCTTGAGATAGACTGGACCAGAGCCGTATAGGGTTTTAAAGGTCAAAACCAACACCTTGAATTCGGCTCGGCAAGCAACTGGTAGCCAGTGCAAATCCTTCAGCACTGGCGTGATGTGATCCCGCCGGCGGCTGCCTTTAACCAGGCGAGCCGCCGCCGCGTTCTGTACCAGCTGTAGCTTCCGAACCGTCTTCAAGGGTAACCCCACGTAGTAGCATTACAATAGTCTAGGCGAGAGGAGACCAAGGCATGAACCACTGATGGGAGCAGGTGATTAGGAAGGTAGGGGCGCAGCTGCCGTATCAGATGGAGTTGATACAGCGCCGCCAGGCTCACAGCTGCCACCTGAGCCTCCATGGACAGCTGGGAGTCTAGAATGACCCCCAAGCTGCGGACCTGGTCCTTCAGGGGGAGATGTACCCCATTCAGCACCAGGTCAACATCCCCTAACCGCTCCTTGTCCCCCACCAGAAGTACCCCGGTCTTGTCGGGGTTCAGTTTCAGCATGTTCCTTCCCATCCAGCCAGCCACTGCCTCTAGGCACTTGGACAGGGTCTCAACGGCCAACCTCGGTGAGGACTTGAAAACAAAGGTAGAGCTGCGTGTCATCCGCATACTGATGACACTGCACCCCAAACCTCCTGATGATAGCTCCCAGCGGCTTGAGGTAGATGTTGAATAACATCGGGGAGAGGATGGAACCCTGCGGCACTCCACAAGTGAGCGGCCGAGGGCCCGAAGCCTCCTCCCCGAGAACTACCCTCTGATACCTTCCAGAGAGGAAGGACCGGAACCACTGCAATAGAGTGCCTCCCAAGCCCAAGCCGTCCAGGCGGCCCAGGAGGATACCGTGGTCAACGGTATCAAAAGCCGCTGAGAGATCGAGGAGGACTAGAAAGGAGCATTCGCCCCTATCCAAAGCCCTCCTCATATCATCCACCAAGGCGACCAAGGCCGTCTCCGTCCCATGTCCAGACCTGAAGCCCGACTGGCACGGATCTAAATAATCGGCTTCATCCAAGTGTGCCTTCAACTGAGCACCCACCACCCGCTCGATCACCTTGCCCAGAAATGGTAAATTGGAGACTGGGTGAAAGTTATTTAAATCCTGGGGATCCAAGCAGGGCTTCTTTAGAAGCGGTCTTATTACTGCCTCCTTGAGGGCTGATGGCATCACTGCCTCCTCGAGGGAGGCATTCACCACCGCCTTGATCCCCTCACCCAGTCTCTCCCTGCAGCTCATTATGAGCCAGGACGGGCAAGGATCAAGCAAGCAGGTGGTCGGCCTCACAGATGAAAGCACCTTGTCCACTTCATCAGAAGGAAGAAGCCGAAACCGATCACACAAAACCGGTCTGCCATTGGCCTCCTCCCGCTCACTCCCTGTGTCCACGACGCACGATATCCCACTCCTAATCCGATCGATTTTAGATGACCTTTTAGTCTTATTTCCATGTCAATCCCACCTTTGCAACCATGTGAAGGACCTCCGCAGGTCTAGTGGTGTATCATGTACCTGGGGGGGGGGCCACCTCGCCTCTCCACGGTGCCCCCCCCGCTGCTCGATTCTCAGCGGTGCGGAGCGATTCTCCGTGCTGCTCCAGCCGCCCGCGCCTGATTGCCCATCACTCCCAGAATGCTGCCATAACTTTGTCCCTTCCTGTTTTCCCATTTTTTCCTCCTCTGCATAAGCCCCCACCCTGCATAATCTTCACCGTGGGTGAGGGAGGCACAACCAGAACAGATCACATCTAAAGGGCACATTTGCAATTCACCCCATAAAAGGGAAAAACATCTTGCAGTCTCAAAGAGCTGCAAGATGACCCTCAGGAACACCCCCTCAGCACCACCCCTCCATGGGGCAGGATTCATCTGACAAATCACCTGGGAGGGGAGGGGTCTGGGAAAAGGAGTCTGGGCCACGCATCAGCCCATCAGGTTGTTGGAAGCTGGTGCACGCTCTGCACGGATCAAGCCCCTGACTTCGGTCAGCATCCAGCCCTGGGCGCGGTCCCGGTGATCACCCGCAGGAAAACAGCCCTGTTGCCCTGGTTTCTACGGAAAAGATGCAGCGCGGGGTCCTGGCGCAGGGTCCCAGTGCGTCAATTCCGGCCAGCTGGAAGTGATGCGACAGGACTGTCACGGTGGGTGCAGGCGGCTCGTAGCGGAGAGGCGAGCAGGGCCCGGGACCTGGTAAGGCCCGCCTGCCTCGGGCGGGTGTGAGCGGGGCCGATTTCAGCCTGCTATGCTACGCCCGCTCGAGGCAAGCGGTTACATCCCTACGCAGGTCCTTTGCACGAGTTCAGGACAGAAAGGGTTAACCGGCATGGAGGAAGCCCTTCCCTTGTGGTTCTAGCCGAAGCTAAATCCAACCGCAACCTGAATTGACACAGGAAACAGACTAAACAAGGAATTTACCCCAGTCCTTTTTTTTTACTTGATCCATTTGTTCATATTTTTTTCAAACTATAGTCCGGCCCCCCAACAGTCTGAGGAACAATGAACTGGCCCCCGTTGGGGGGCTGGACTATAGTTTGAAAAAAATATGAACAAATGGATCAAGTAAAAAAAAAAGGACCGGGGTCCTTTTTTTTTACTTGATTAAATGGAAAGTTATTATAAATTAATAATAAATTAATTAAAAATTAATTTGCTGTCTAAAATTGAAATACATTAAATTTTAAAAAGCTATAGAAAGGCTTGATTTGCACACTCCACATATCTTATTTGTAGTGCAAAAAAATAGGAAAAAACAATACAATATTTAATAAAGAACAATTTTAATAAACATAAGCTTATTAGTATTTCAATGGGAAGTATGGGCCTGCTTTTGGCTAATGAGATGGTCAGTGTCCGGTTCCATATTTGTCACTGCTAGTCGTAACAAGTGATGCAAGTGTGCATCAGTTAGTCTGGATCTGGTTGGAGATTTCAGATGTTTCATTCGGGAAAAAGTCTGTTCACAGACACAGGTGCTGCCAAAGATGGTTGCCATTTTGAGTGCATGGTTCCCTGAGATTAAAAGGAAGGAAGGCTGATGGAAGCCTTAACCCTAGTCTCTGGAGTGAAAGTGAGAAACAACGTCACGCACAACCTTCACACTGCTTAGCAACTTTTTCCGTCATTCCATCCAACATGGGAACCCGGGGTTTGAAAAAGACAGCACTGTTAGGGGAAGGCTTGCAAGTGGCGTCTCTCCGAACCAGTAGGTTCATTCGGGAAAATCGTCACACTGCTGCCAAGATGTTGGTTGAGTGCTGTTCCCAATTAAAGAGAAGGCTGTGAAGCCTTACCCATCTCTGGAGTGAAAATAGAGAAAAACACAAGTCAGCCTGCTTAGAGCAGTCTCCCGTTCATCTCCCACTCCATATGGGAAGGGGTGGAGGGGAGAAAAAACCTGTGGAAGGGGCGTTCTTCGAAAAAAAACGTCTCCGAACCAAGGTAGGCAGAAAGGAATTCCCCAGAGAGAGGGAACATGATAGAAGAGTAGGCATTATCGCCGCACTCATACCCTCGCGAAAGCCTCCCACCAGCCACTGCCCTCCTTCCCCCACCAACAAATGCAAGTCACGCCAATCTGAACCTAGTTTACTCACAGCAAGTCCCACTGAGGTCAATAGAATTTGCTTCCTGGAATCTGTACTGAGTACTTCAGCAGCAGCAGCAGCAGCAGCAGCAGCCGACGCCCCCCCCCCCAGAAGTCACACACACGTACCCCGAAACCCTTCACTCGCACTGAGCCTTGCTCCTCCCGTTCCTAGACTCAGGGTTGGATCCCGATTGAGTCCTACTCCAGAGTAGACCCACCAAAACCAATGGGACTGCAGTTAAGAGTAACTGCAGCCCCACTGATTTCAATGGGTCTACTCTGGAGTAGGACTCAATTGGGATCCAACCCGCTCTGCGGCTCTGTGTTTGAGTACTCACACACGCCGCAGGAGCAAATGCTTCCCTTCCTCTGCGTCCCAGCCCCTCCGTGTCCACCAACTGGTTTTGCCTTAGCCTCCCCACGCACCTACCCGGAGCAGGCAGGCCCAGCCGGCCTGGAGAAGCCTCCTTCACTCACCACAACCCCCGCCTACACCTCCTCATCACTGGCATGCCTCGTCACTGGCATGAGTAAGTCACTGGCATGGCCCACTGTGCCACCATCGGGGTCTTGCTTTGCTTGGTAGACATCAGTGGGTTCTAGTTCAAAGACAGAGGCCTGCTACTGCTGCATGTGGTTGGGTTGGAGTTGGCAGATGGAACGAGGAGGAACTGGGCAGCTTGGGGTGGGGCTGTTGACTCTGTGGCTCACTCAGTGCTGGTTGGTACCACTTGCCCACCTTTGTTTGCAGGATCCTGCAGAGGGCCCGTGCCTCCAGGTGCTGAGATGGTACCTTTCACACCCCAAGCCCTGAATGTTAGGGGGTTCCCAGATCTTGGTTTTGGGGGTCCTTTCTATGAAATGTCTAGGGCAAGTCATACGGGTGGAAGCAAACAAGCCAGTAGCGTTCCCATTGAGACTCAGAGCAGTGAATTTGGGGTACATGTTCTCATGTTCTGATGAGTAGCCATGCCAGCATTTTGTAAGAATTGGGGAGGGGGCACCATTGGTGCCATGCCTCAAGCAGCAACATCTCTTGGGCTCGCCTTGGTGAGGGGCAGACGGTTATGGTAAACACAAACAACACATAGTTTGGTTTATGTAATGATTGTTTTAGAGAAACTCTGAGCTGACCTTTCATAAAATGTAGGTCTGCAACCAAACATTATGCATGCATGACATCTCTGGGTCCAACAGCACAGGAACCATTGACCTGTTTCCAGCCAGGTTCAGAGAGTATGAATGTTATTTAGTAACCCACTCTTGATAACAGTGGAGAAAGGCTACATTGAAAGGGGCAAACGTAGGGAGGAATTTGGGGAAGGTCGATGACAATCTGAATTTTGGCTCCGTTTGGGCTCAAACAGGCGGCTTTCTTTCCACCTTGTCTCTCTTAATCAGTTTTTTAGCGCTCTCAGAGAGAAAGATGGAGGTGGCCGGGATTGGAGCTCTGCTCCTTCTCTGTGTGCTCCTCACTTTGTTCTTCTCATCCTTCCAAATCTACAAGAGGAGAGGCCAGCTGCCTCCTGGACCCGCTCCCTGGCCCTTTCTGGGGAACCTCCTGCAGAAAGATGTCCTGCCTCTGCACAAATCCTATCCCAAGGTAAGCCAGTGCTTGCATCACTTTCTCCCTCTGCGCTTTGGCCCAGAGTAAGACATAGATGTGTGAGAATTTTGTATTGGTTCATTTGTGGCCAGAACTTGCCCTGTTTGCACCCTAAACCTGAACACAAGCACATTTTGCGAGCAAAGCTTGCACATGCCCAAGCTTGCGATTCTGCTTTGAAAAATGCACTCTGTAGAAAAATGCACACTTTAAAAAGTGAATTGTGGGAAAATGTGGTTTTTTGTGCTTGAGGAAATGGGGGGAAAGTTCTCATTTCGGTGCACACTTTAAAAACTGCGTACCCAAATGCACATTTTTACTGTTTTCACTGAGTTTCCTGGGATGAAAAGATGGGTAGAGGAAGGAAAGATAGTTAATGACTCACCGCTTTGCCCTATATATTTTTGCTTTTTTAATTATGCTTTTTTGGGTGCAGGATAATTGTTTCCTTTGTAAGTTGCCGAGAGGCAGCTTACTAAGAACAGAATGCAGAGAATTACTTTAATTTAGATGATGATGATGATGATGATGATGATGATGATGATAAGGATAATAATAATAACAATAAGTAAATAGCACTGGTTGTATACATCAGGTGGGGTTTTGGAACTCTCAAGCCTTTCCGTCTCAACTTTTTGCCATCAGAATTGCAGGCAGGTCCAGGACTTCCAGGTGAACATGGAGCTTTGAAAGTCGCACAGAAATTCTGTGGGCAGCTGGTACAGCGTTTCCTGGCCAGAGAATGTCTCAGGCAGGGGGATCTACTTCTCATTAGAGAAGCGAAGATCTGAGGTTACCCCCAAATTATCTCATAGGGTCATAAATCGCTTTTTGTGTGTCTTATGACGGATAAAGGCGGTTGGTGACCTGAGGTGGGGGAAAACGGCGCTGCTTCCAGAGACCGGTTTTACCGATCATTAGAAGTTTGCATGTTCGCTTCCAAAATAAAGGAGTACATCTGGAGTGGCTAATTTGGAATCTTTCGGCAGCAGAGTGGGATTTATAATTAACTGTAAGTAGACTATGTTTATCTGGGAGGCGAAAAAGATAAGAGAGGAAACCTGAAAGGAGGTCTATAAATCTTATATGTTTGGAAGCGTCTTGGAAATATCTATACGCAAGGCAAGATGTTTGCAGTTGCAGCATTCTTAAACCTGTGGAATGAAATGGAGAGAGAAATTCTAAACAGATTAGAAATAAGAATCCAGGCTTTGAACGTAAATCTGAAAGTGGATCAATCAGAAGAACAACGTAAGACGGATTTCTTTACAGGACCGGCAGAGGAGAAGACAGAAGAAGTAAATAAGGACTTGGGAAACTTACCAGAAATTCACAGAGACTTTGAAGTTTTAATTGGACTGAATTGGCACGAGAAGACAGTTCAAGAAGAAGTTGTGACACACTTTTTAAAATCTAAGATGGCGGAGCCGGAGATCGGTATGCAGGAGCCCACAAAACAACAGAACAAGCTGATCGGTATGCAGGAGCCCACAAAACAAAAGAACAAGCTGATTTCATTCTTGGTTCAAAACCTGGAACGTAATGACAGAGGAACTTTGTCAGAGGAAAGCAATGAAAGGGACTATCTTCATGGTCTTTTATTGGCAAAAGATAAAGGGTTGATGTATACTGAACTACATGTCTAGTTGGAATATAAATAATCTTTTGATTTTAAATATTAATGGCAAAGGTAAAGGGATTGCTTATATGACTTATTTGAATTTTAAATATTAATGGTGATGTAAGAGAAATTATTATAATTAAGGTATTGTTTGGAAACATTTATTTAAATAATAATAATAATTTGTTGTTGTTGTTGGGGGTGTTGTTTTGTGGAGGCTTTGAAGTATTAAAGGGGAAGGTCTTTTGTTTTTTTTGTTCTATAAGTAGCATGATGGCTTATGTGCTTCTGCTGTTCTGTCAGACGTCACTTATTTCTTAATTTTTTAGACCTATCTTTCTTTTCTTTTCTTTTAAAAAAATATATCTTGGAGATTAAAAGTGAAGGAATTTCTGCTTAGATAGAAAGGAATAATGAGTAATTGTAATAATACAAATGTGTTGATTCGATGGTTAGGTACTAGAGAGTGCGGGAGCAGTGGAAATACAAAATGCTTTTGGTATGTGGTCATTTGCTAATTAGTTTATAGTTACTTTTTACTTTTGGGATTCTTAATATACTGTATTTTGGAATTGAAAACACTATTTAATGAAACTATAGGTTTTCTTTTTTGGAGTATCCATAAATGTTGAATTTAATAGATTAAATAGTTGATGTTTATTGGGGGAGAGTGGAGACCTCTGGTATTTGTTCCTTTTAGGGTTCTTTTTTGCCATAACTGGAAGTGATTTTTTGTTAACAGAAAAGATTTTAAGATTAACTGTGGTTGATTAAGCTGTGGAGAAGATTGGAAGTCCATTATTGTGTTTGTGTTTGTTTGTTTGTTTTATTATGAATAAAAAATAAACGTTTATTAAAAAAAAAAGAAAGAATTGCAGGCAGGTCCATACTGCTAGTGTATTAATAGTACATCATTTTTCTTCTCATGAAAGGTATCTTCTGTTGTGGAAAAATTGATCTACTGCGTTGTGTTTTGAAGAGGTTCTTAGAGAGAAAAGTTTATTAGTGAATTCACGGATGGCATCTGATCACACTCAGGAATGCCAACAAGAATGCAAGGAAGACACTTCCATTTATACTAAATAGCATCATGTAGAGGTCAGGTGACAATTGAGTCAGTACAGGAAACAGAGAGGCAATTCAAAAGGAGACATTTAAACAAAAACAAAAGATCAGGTATTGCCCATCTTTTAGCCATCCTGCTCACAGGGATGTTGAAGAGTCCTTGGTCTCGAGTCACGAGTCTTTGAACCCGAGTCTCGAGTCCGAGTCCTTGGTCCAAAATGGTGACTCACGACACGAGTCCCGAGTCACTCCCAAAGCTGACTCCACGAGTCCCTATTAAAATCAATGGGTTTTTTCCCAACGAAATAAGGCTACTTCAGATGTGTGGCTTAAATAAATTCTAGGCACAAGTGTGCCTTTTTATTTCAAAACTCTGCAACTGAGTTGCAGAACAGACCAGGCAGACAAACCCAAAATAACCAGGCAGGCAGAGGAGGCAGGGAACCCCAAAGCAGGCAGGCAGAGGCCTTTGTCTTGGACAATTCAAACTGTGGAACTGGTCAAGAAGAGACCAGGTAGGCAGAGGAGGCAGGGAACCCCAAACAGGCAGGCAGAGGCAGCCAAACCCAAAATGTTTGAAAGGTTGCATTTTAGGAAAATGATTTTAAAAAATAAACTTGCTGTACTTCCTAAAACTTATCCATGTTGCATTTGAGGAACACGATTTTTTCTAAATGTTTGGCCCCCATTCTGGAACAGTGAGGTCTCATCACAATTCCACCCTCACTGAACACCCACTCTACTGACCAAAGAGAGTCAGTAGTGAAAATGCCCAAAGAGAGAGGAGAGAGAGAACCCACATGCACTGGCTTTAGAAAAGCCCCTTCCCCTTCAGATATTTTACTGTCTTTCCTGGCCTGGAGAAAGAAGCTGGATTACAAAATGCTTCATTCTTAGTTCAAGAGCTACTGGGGGGGTCAAGCTTGCTTTGAAGCAATTGCCTCTGCCCTAAAGCCCTTACTCTTGGCTGAATGTTACACAGTGCAGAGGAAAGGATCTCTGCATGTGTAGATAACCACTCTCTACTTTGTAGTTATTACTAGTTATATCCGGGATGAGTCTTGGCATTTGGGGTGTGGAAGCTTTGCAGGTTTAGCCCTGGCTCAGATTAAGCTAAAGCTTGAGAATCAGAGTTACAAACCAACAGGCTCTCTGCACATGCTCATTGGCACGCTCTATTTATTTGCCACACAGACAACAGTTTCCCTGGTAGTTCAAGAAAATAAAGGCATCTCTGCATGACAGCTTTTTGAACTGGTTTAGGCTAAACCTTTTGAACTGATTGCAGCCTAGACCAGTTCAAAAAGCTGTCATGCAGAGATGCCTTTATTTTCTTGAACTCCATACTGGAGGCATTCAAGGTGCAGCTGGACAGCCATCTGTCAGAGATGCTTTAGCTTGGATTCCTGCACTGAGCAGGGGATTGGACTTGATGGCCTTATAGGCCCCTTCCAAGTCTATTATTCTATGATTCTATAAAGTGATAAAAACAAAACTTGCAGCACAGATTGACTGTTGCTACTGCTATTATAACTCCAGCTTGGTATTAAAAACTGTGGTACATGCAATGCCAACCATGTACCAGAAACTGTAGCTAAAAAAGGAGGGGCAAGTTGCAACAGGGAATTTTGATCACTGTAGAGATTAATGTCCAGGAACTAACTCTGCAATCCAATCTGTGTTTACTTAGAAGTAACAGTCCCACTTGAGTTAAATAGGGCTTATTCCCAGGTTAGTTGACACAGGATTGAAGTTAAAGAGGAACTATCCCAAGGCTGTAGCCATTGGGATGTGTGGGCAAAGCAGAACATTGTACTTTCATTTTTTTAAGTGTCTACCTCTTTTACATGTTCAAATGTAAGGAAAAATATTCAGTCAGTATTCTACCCAATTTCCCAGTAAAGAATAAAACCTGCTTCCAGTTTCCAGTGTCGTGCCCAATGAATGTAAAGCCACTGAATAATTGACAGGAGTTTATTTTAAAATGATATAGAATTATTTTTATCATATTAATATTAAAGATACTTAAAATAGTATTTGATTTTTACTCCCATTTTTAAAATAAAGTAACTTTAAATATACTGGGCTACCTGTATTTATGCTCTGGCTGTTTTGCATTGATATTGCCCTCCCACCATGAAATCTCAGGCACCTTCTGCAAAAAAACAACTAGTTATGATCCTGAGACTGCAATTCTGTACCCACTTACCTGAGAGTAAGGCCCATTGAACTCAGTGGGATTTACTTCTGAGCAGAGATGTAAGATTGCACTGTGAGTTAACCGTACCAGTGAGTTCTTTTTGAATGTTTGGACTTTGCAAGCTCTTTGGGAAGTTTGCACAAATTTCATGGGGTTTATTAGCGAATCCTACAAATCACCATTGTCGGAAATAACTGCTAGGATTCATGCCTACCATTTGTGCTCCAACCAGCTCATATCTTGGGACAGGGCAGAAGGACCAGAAAAATGATATGGGCAACAAGAGAAGTCTTTGTCGCACTAGTATGCAACAGAGCTGAGAAAGGGAGAAGAAGCTCAGCTGCATCTGCTTGCCTGCCTGCACTGCAGCTACTTTATCTCCCCCCCCCCCCCCCGTGGATGTGTGCTAGGAGAAACAGGGAGGGGGAGGGGGAAAGTAACAGCCCTTTAGGACTCATGGGGCTTCCTTCTTCTTGTTTTGCTCTCCAAACAGTTCAGTTCATATCTCTAAGGACTGGGCAGAAGAAAAGAAATGTATTTGCTGCAACTTTAGAGAGCGTTGAAGGAAAGAGAGACAGACAGAGAGAGCACAATTCCACCTGTATCAGCTCTGCTTTGAAGCACAGGGAGGAGGCATGCGGGCTGCTGCTGTTTGCTGCACCTCTGGGCTCTCTCTCCTCTTCCTCCTCTTCAGTGTTGCCACTTCAGCTGTGGCAGTAACTGTGGCTCACCAAGTTGCTCTACCGCTGTGCTTTCTCCTCTTTCCCATCCAGCCAGTCCCAATGGTGCAGCTGCTAGCAGCAGCTTCAGGAGGAGAGAAGGGGGACATTCTGTGCCGGCTGGCAACTGGCTTTCTCTGTGAGTTGCAGAGTGAGACAGATGGAAATGGAGGGTGGGCTGGCAGCAGCAAGAGGGGGAGACTCATTCTGCCACCTGAGCAAGTGATTGGCCTTCTCTCCTCCTGCCTGGCTCACGGCTCTCTGCCTGGCTCCACCTACTGGAGTAACATTTAAATGGTTCCCCCGCACTGAGGTGGTGCAGCATGAAAAAGGAACCTACTAGTAGTAGAAACAGTCGAGTCGAGTCCAGAGTCCCATTAAAAATATACAGACTCGAGTGGGACTCGAGTCAGAGGGAGGACTCAGTCGAACTCGTGAGTCGAGTCCGAGTCCCCATCCCTGCCTGCTAATCAGTAGTCTTTCCCAAGGTGATAATCCCAAAGTGATAATGGCTCACAGTACTTTTTTTAGCATAAGGAAAAAGGCTTAGGCAAATCAATAGATGGGTGATTTGCCCTCAGGGTTGTTCTATGGAAGGTCAAGGAAAGGCTCTGACATGTCAGGACATGTTTCTGGAAGGTAGAAGGAAAGGTCTGACTTGCCTTTCCAGGCCTTTTCTGTTTAAACTAAAGCCTGGACAAATTTTACTTCTACACTTCTTTCAGAGTTTCAATATTCCTGGGTTACTTGGGAGCAGGGATGAGGACTCGGACTCCAGGACTCGACTCGCGAGTCGGACTGAGTCCCCCCTCTGACTTGAGTCCCACTAGAGTCCCAATATTTTTAATTGGACTTGAGACTCGACTCAGGACTCGAGACCAAGGACTCCTCAACATCCCTGCTTGATGCCACCTGCAGGTGCTTTCTGGACCTAGTTGCAGTAACAAGCCATGGCTTGTTAACCATGAACAATCCATGAAGAGAACCCATGCGATAACAAAGAGGCAACCGCTGCAGTGAAAGAAAAGGTCCTAGTTGAACTCCAGCAGTACTGCAGCATGCTGAAAAAAACCCAAGCAGGGCTCTTGTCATCATTGCCCACTCGGTCTTCCAGGCACTGAGGCAGTCCAAGGCACTCCACAGACAAAGGCCTGCGCTTCAGCCTCTCTCTTTGCATATTGCAAGCCCATCACCACCAACACAAGTTCTGTCTCTGACTCTGCACTACTGGACTTTGGCGCAGAAATGCAGTCATAGTGCCCCGGTCTTTGCGCGATGCAGTGAGGGTAGCCCTGTGGATGTCTTGAAGTTTTGGGAGAGGCAGCGAAAGGACCTGAGATTACTCTGTGCGGCTGCTCTGAGTGTGCTTCTGGTTCCAGCAAGTTCATCACCAGTGGAGTGGGTGTTCAGTGAGGGTGGAATTATGATGAGACCTCACCGTTCCAGAATGGGGGCCAAACATTTAGAAAAAATCGTGTTCCTCAAATGCAACATGGATAAGTTTTAGGAAGTACAGCAAGTTTATTTTTTAAAATCATTTCCCTAAAATGCAACCTTTCAGACATTTTGGGTTTGGCTGCCTCTGCCTGCCTGTTTGGGGTTCCCAGCTTCCTCTGCCTACCTGGTCTCTTCTTGACCAGTTCAACGGTTGAATTGTCCAAGACAAAGGGCACTGCCTGCCTGCCTGTTTGGGGTTCCCTGCCTCCTCTGCCTGCCTGGTCTCTTCTTAACCAGTTCCACAGTTTGAATTGTCCAAGACAAAGGCCCCGCCTGCCTGCTTTGGGGTTCCCTGCCTCCTCTGCCTGCCTGGTTATTTTGGGTTTGTCTGCCTGGTCTGTTCTTGCCAAAATCAGTTGCAGAGTTTTGAAATAAAAAGACACACTTGTGCCTAGAATTTATTTAAGCCACACATCTGAAGTAGCCTTATTTTGTTGGGGGGGGGGGGAACCCATAGGGACTCATGGAGTCAGCTTTGGGAGTGACTCGTCGTGACCCATGACTCCTGAGTCACCATTTTGGACCAAGGACTCGGACTTGGGCTCGAGACTCGGGTCCAAAGGCTTGTGACTCGACTCGTGACTCGAGACCAAGGACTCTTCAACATCCCTACTTGGGAGTGGGTGACTTCAAGGGGCCCACAATTACCAAGCTCACGTTTGGGCTCTCCTTAGGTGAATGGAAGTAACGATCTAATATCTGGATTTCCTGTGTTGATCTATACTGCTCTGAAGCTGCCACAGTCATTGGTGCAAGAAAAAAAGAGCAAATATGGCCGTCAAAACCTTAAATGGTGGCATAGTTTCTAAAAAGGTTCAATGTTGGTATGTTGGTTGTAATGCCTTTCTTATGGTCAAAGATTGGTCAGCAAAAATTGGGCACTGGATATGAAAACTTAACTATAGAACAAGAAGGCACCACCATCCATGAATCTGGGATATGCTACTACACCCAAGTTGTGGGCCCTTGTGGCCCACACCCACCTATTTAACCCTTAGTAACTTTGAAAACCTGAAAGAAGATGCCCTTCACGACAAGAAAGAGTGTGAGCTCCAATCTTATGCAAGGAGAATCAATATACCGGCAGCATGGGTTTGTCCCTCAGCAACAAAGGCTATTGCTGGAAAGGAGCAGTCAGTGGACTCTGTCCCTGCTCTAGCCATCCTGTTTGGCACAAGAGTGTGGAAAGGCAGGACTACGCAACTCGTGTTTCAACATGCCAAACGCAGCCTGTCACCCGTGAAGACCTTAAACTCATTGGCTGGTATTGAATCATATAGTTGTAGTGAAGGGTGCTTTGCTTGATTATGCTGAAATGTTTGCTGAGAGACCTACTGGCCATATCAGTGAAGGAACATTAAACACATTGTTTAACATCATATTTATCATTTGTAACTTCCATTAGGAGCTGCTTGGGGCACTAATCAGGACTGGGACCACAGAAGGCAGAGAGTAGCCTACCATTTAAAAGATGTTGCCAACCATGCATTAGATAATTTACTCCAAAGGAAGATTTCATTGTGTAATTATCCAGGTTTGTCCTTGATTCTGCCTTCAGCTCACTGCCACATATGGAGAAGTCTTCACTGTCTGGATGGGACCAATGCCCATGGTTGTGCTCTGTGGATACGAAGTGGTGAAAGATGCTTTGTTGGGTCACGCTGAAGAGTTTGGTGGGCGTCCTGCCATCCCCATCAATGACAAATTGGCCAAGCAACAAGGTGAACTCTCTTACCTTTTTTTTGTCTGTCCTTGTTTTTTGTTTTAAGCTCCTCTTTGATTTGAGATGCATTTGTCTATTCTAAGTCCAGGACCAAACTAAACAATTGCAATCTTGTAATTAACATCATGTCTAGTTTAGGACTCAGAAAGGAAAGAAACAAATGCACACATTTCCAGGAAATTAATAAGTATCTGAGGTGGCAGGGGGGAGGACCAATTCTGAAGATTAGTTCCCCCAAAGGAAGCTGCTTCTCTTGTTCAAGAAAGCTGTCCTCTACACGCAAGACAATGTTGCCTGCCTCCAAAATCATCAACATTGGATGGAGCCCAAATTAGGTCTGCCCATGAAAAGAGCAAACTCTGTATAAAATCCTCCCTCGCTAACAACTGTCCTTCAAATGTGTAGCAAAAAGGTGTTTCTTGTGTTGTGCTTCCCTCCTCAGGACTCCAGATATTATGTTGATAGAGCACAGCCAACGTATGTCTGGTTGATCACCCTGCATACCTAAGCCTCTGCTTAGTATTATGCTATCTTGGACAAAGTGGGTTGTTCTGGACCCGAGATGTTAGGAGACACTCAAAATGGTAGCAAGGCTGAGCCTCTTGGTAACACCCCTTTTTGCCCACAGTATGTCATCATGGAAACTTTTCCTCCTGGCTTTTAGGCACTGGATCAAAACTTTTAGCATCTGGGTACTCTAACGCACAGAGTTTGCTTAACCTGGCCTGAAGAGAATTGGGACTCCCTATTATGGCCAATTTGTCAAATAAGGGAAGTTTGTTAAATGAATTCACTCGGGATTCCTCATTTGTTTCTTCTAGATTAGGGGAAATGGGGGGGCTCTGTGAGCAGGATTCGTTTTCCCCTCTAGACAGCATGTCACTCAAACGGATCAGGCCTATAACCTCAGATGGTGATTTGGAACTCTCTATATCCTGTCCTAACTTCCCATTTGCTGATTAAGGAGGGGAGAAGGAGATGTAGAGCCAAAAACTCTAGTAATCTCTATCTTGTAATTGCTAAATAGGCTCTTCATCTTATAGGCCTTTGCTGTTAAATTGTCATTTTTAATTAAAACTCTAATTGTCAAGAGATTATAATAATGATAGTCTATTCTCTCGACATCATCCAATTTCAAGAGGTTTGCCTTAAGAGAATTCACCAACTTAATAAAACGGTGTTTTCGTTTTCGCTGAAGTTGGGACAAATATCCACCTGGCTTTGGATAGTTAATAAATACAAGCTGGTTTCTTATTAGAATTAACGATGAGGGTTAATGGTTTTTCTTGGCTGAGGGAGCTAATAGGGGTAGAGGTGTGAAATACTGATGATTAGCCTGTTTATCTGGACTGCAGACAACTAGATCAAGTTTACCAGTGGTTGTTTCTTTTAAGGGGGGGACAGCCCCTTCTGTATATGCTGGGGCCTGTTCTAGATCGCTAGGAGTGACAGTAGATGACGGCAATGTGGATTTTAATTTTACTTTCTTTTATTTTACTAGTCTTTGAATGCCTCAAGGATCTATTATAGGTACAGGATTTGATTTTATGGGCCATAAGTGCAAAAAGTCTATTAAAATTAAACATTGTTGATTTTCTCTTGCGATTAATATTCATAGCTGGGTTTGAGCTCTCACTCTTGTTTTACAATTATTGCTCTTAAATCTCTTGGATCTCCTGGATACGTGACCCACTGCAACTACATATGAGAACAGAGTTCAAAGGAGGAAAACAGCACAACCCACCTTTCATATAAAAGCTTCTTGCTGCTTCCTGTATCTTGGAAACTGACAAAATGATTTCCACCACTTTGGTTTTAGGGCTGAACGGCGGAAATGAGGCAAAATGGAAGGAGCTGCGCCGGTTCACCCTTTCCACCCTGCGGGACTTTGGAATGGGGAAGAAAACAATGTCCAAGAGGGTGCAGGAGGAAGCTGTTTGCCTAGTGGAGGAAATGGCCAAAACACAAGGTCCTCTCATGTCCAGCCTATTATAGAGAAATTGAAAGCAGTCCTCTAGGGTTTGCACAGTCTCAGGGAGATTGTTCTTCTGAATAAGAAATGGGAATTGACTTTTACATTACAGTGGACCACATGGAAACTTGATTGAAGGCTTCCAGATTAAAACCCAGGTCCTTCTGCACTCTAGTGCATCACACTGAAGAGAAGGGGGAAGTGTTGCTAAGTAGCAGCCTCTTGAACAGGCCTGTGGCTTACGCTGGCTCAGGTTGTCTAAGTGTGAAAAGCTAAGCAGAGTCAGGCCTGGTTATTACTTGGATGGGAGACCCCCTCCTATAGTTTCCTGCATTGAGCAGGGGGTTGGACTCGATAGCCTTGTAGGCTCCTTCCAACTGTATGATCTATTAAATCTATGATAGTGCTAGATTTCCCTATGTCTTGGGTCTCAGTGTGATATTAATCAACCAAGACATCAATATGCTGGGAAAATACTACTCGGAATTAATAACAACACACACACCCCGCCACTTTCCTAACTGGAATATTCAGTACCATTGCATCAGAATATGGAAGGAGCTGCCCATATTGCTGTTTGCTTTGGAAAAGGCCTTCAGGATCATATGTGCATTTGCAGCAACATACCAGCAGCTGATATTTCAGTCTGACGGGGTATTTCCTCCGGATGAAGGCAATGCATATAGGGCTTGAGATGAAGCTGCAGGCGCAGAGCCTTCCTTAAAAGTCCATTGACTGGGTTCGCATGACACGACTTATAAGCCAGCGGGGCTTGTTGCGTCATGTGAACCCACCATGGCTTCTTCAGGGTGGCTCATAAGCCCAGCTTCTGGGTGTGTTACCCAGCCCGACAAGCCACGGTGTGTTCTAGGGTGTCGTAGCCACCCCTGGTTTGCTGAGTCATCCAAGGCTTGCTGCTCTTGCCAAGTGGCTCTGGGTGAGCACCGATGCCAGTCGCCCCCAAAGTGTGAAAGCAGTACTTGGGAAGGGTTGTCAGAGCCTCTGTCTAACCCGGGCTGATGCGGCTGCCAAACGAAATGGCTGGCAGCCATGGTGGCACAGGCCATACCGTGCTCTAGTAAGCCTCCTCTAGAGGAGACCAAGCAGAACATGCCCCCCCCCCCGGTTTGGTGCCGCTTGGATTTGAGGAGCATGAAGGGATGGCGCTGCTGCTGATCTCAGCAGAGGCGGCTTTAGCAAGATGCCTCTGCCAGGATTGGCAGCAGTGCTGACAGCCTTCACCACAGCTCACGAGATCAACTCGTGAGTTGGTGTGAGGGCTGTAAGCCTTCCCTGCTCTACCCTTCCTGCCCTTGTCCCCACTGACAAGCAGTGGAGTGTGTGTGGGGGGAAACCTTGGTGGGACGGGATGCCCATGGGATGCCTGCTGGAGGACTTTGGGGGGAGGCATGGTGCACCTTATCCACGATCATTGCATGTAGGGTGGCCTATAAGCCTTATTGTGTCATGTGAACCCGCCGAGTCTGTGCACAAAATGACCATTCACATGGGTGGGAGTAGTGGCGGTGGAAACCAGACCTGCCATTGTGGTGATCTCTGAATAGCTACAACCAAGGAGAATCACGGTATAACTACTGTATTAGAAAAAATGCAAACGCCACCGTGATCAAACTTACTCAAAAAATCTACTTTTTTAACCCTTTAGAAGTACTCACATACAAATTTAAATGATCAACAATAAACATACTACAATTTCAAGTGTGAAAATCAAACTAATCATGTATACATCTCTTCTTTAGTAACTGCCTTCTTTCCCTTGTATTTCCGGGGTTTGGCATACACAAGTCCTGGCTTCGTTGTGTTCCAACAAGTTAATAGGAGCCTTCCCCTGTTTTTTCTTTCTCAGTGGCTTCCAGTTCCAATGTCCTGATTTATCCGTCTCTTAACTTGTTTCCTCCCCAACAAGGTTTGACCCTCTTGTTTTGTTGCCTTTATCAAGGATTTATCACAGACTCTATCAGTTCCAATTAGACTGTATAACAAAAAAATATTTCCACAATGCTGCTAGTCATTTTTCAAAGCAAACATAATACAATGAGTAAAAAAAAACACCCTTATTTTACTCACATTTTTGTAGTGGTGGGACCGAGCCTACAGCAGGCTCGTGGCTCGGTCCGGCCTCGGGGCTTGGCCCTCCATGGCACCCGATCTCGTTCTTCAGAGGGGTGCAGAGCGTTCTCCGCGCCGCTCGAGCCACTCGAGCCGCCACTGCCGCTGAGGACCCCCCCGCCCCCCTACTAGACCGCCGCCGCAGGACCCCCCCGCCACCTACCTTGTCTTGCGCGCCGCCACCACTGCTGCCGGAGCCACTGCTCCGTTGCGCTGGACCCCCGCCCGCATTCTGTTTTGGTGGGGGGACCCAGGGCAACAAGGCTTAAACAGCCCTGTTGCCCTGGTTTCCCCCGCCAAAAACAGAGCGTGGGGGTCCAGCGCGACAGAGCATGGTCCCGTCATGTCACTTCCTCCGCGCCGGAGGTGATGCGATGGGACCAGTGGGCGGGGAGGCGAGGCAGGCTCTCCGCAGAGCCGGAGAGGCTGCAGGTAAGCCCGCGGATGTAGCCGAGTAGCCCACGCGGACATGAGCAGGCCCAGTTCAGGCCTCACTCGTGTCTGCCAGGCTACTCGGCTACATCCCTACATTTTTGTCCCTTACAAACTGCTTACTGCTTATATTTTCACATTGAATCCTCTAGTGGCGATACTATTCAGTAAATGCATTTATACTCTTTACGCAGCTGTTAACCATTACAACACCATTTGTAGGAGTAAGACATTCAGCAGATCCAAGGCCCTTACTTGGCCACTTACAATTACCCCACCCCTCAGGGTTGTATTAACATTGTCATTAACACTTCAAGGATTACAATACAGTCATGCCTTGGATTGAGAGCATAATTCGTTCCGGAAACGTGCTTGTAATCCAAAACACTCTTATATCAAAACGAATTCCCCCCAAAAAAAATTGTACAGAGATTTTTAATTTAAGCCGTACTATAGTACTTGTATTGCAAGACGTCGCTTGTATATCAAGTAAAAAAAAAATTAAATATTTAAAAATCTGCTTGTCTTGCAAAACGCTCTCAAACCAAGTTACTTGCAATCCAAGGTATTACTGTACAGTGTATTCAAATAGGCATTTCGACCCTTCATTCCACAGTCCTATAGATAACATGATATTAGATAATTCAATATTCACCTTCAGTCCCCGTGGGACCATAGTGTCTGAATTGAAAACCCAAAAAGCCTCCTTCCTTAGTAGTTCCCTTTCTATGTTTTCACAGGAACCATTCCTAGCCACATAAAGTTACTGCAAACTTCAGTTCTGTGCTGTCTTGATGGAATTGTATACTTTAGGATACTTCTAAAGGGTTAAAATAGTAGATTTTTTGAGTAAGTTTGATCACGGTGGTGTTTGCATTTTTTCTAATACAGTTGTGATGATCTCAGCATTTCACTTGAAAAAATTCTGTGCATGTCCCTAAGCAGTGAACTCTGGGTATGGCTGCAGTAGCCATGGAATAAGATCTTCTGGAGGCTGCAGAAGGAAGTAGAGAGGGAGAAAGTCCTGTGCGGCAAGCAGAATTCTGCTTGTGCCATGTTGACTTCCGCCCTTTGGCACTGCATGATGGGGAAAGGAGGAATGACTGAAAACAGGATCAACAGAGGAAGTGGGAACCAGAGGTGTAACAGCAGTACCCAGTTTGTGTTGGGGAAGAGCTGGATATCTGAAAGGCCCAGCAGCTGTGAATTAACTGGCACCGAGGGGAAAGTGTCTACCAAGTCCCTGCAGCTTTGGACACAGGCTTTGGTTTAGGTGTTTATTTACTTCTATGCCCCCCCCCCCACTGGTAGTGCAAAGGCACCACTCATACTGGCTTTCCAAAAGGATAACTGCTACAATGACATAAAACAACAATAAATAACCCTCAATAAAAGGGCCAGGGCCAGCAGTTAATATCAAATTGTGCCACGTTCTAGATTCCTACCTAGTGTTCTGGGAGGAGACAACATTTCCTTCCTGCTCTGCCCTGTTTCAGTGTGCCCGCTGGAGTCCACACTTCTCAGATGTATACACTGACGAGCGGAGCAGCTCATGCTGCACGTGAACATAGAGGAACTATTTCAGCGCATTTCTTTGGGTTTCTGTTAATTTTTCTCCATTTCAAGATAGTCTCGTGGCCCACCTGAAACTGCGCTGCAGACAATAGTTGAGGAATCAGTGACAAAGAAGAGATTAAAGAGGAATAATGCTGCCAAGAGAAGAAGGTCATCTTGATTATAGCATATTAATGTTGAACGAGTTTAACTCATGTTCAGTTCTTGGGACAGATAGAAAGCACAATGCCTCCGGCTCACTTTGTAAAGAGTTTCTTTAGTTTTGTAATGGGATCCGAGGGGAGATCCACTCAGCCAGGCCCCACTCACTGTGTCCTGTTGTCTCTGCAGGGCAGCCCTTTGATCCAAGAAGAAGCATCACAAATGCGGTTTCTAACGTAATCTGCTCTGTTGTCTTCGGGAATCGGTTTGATTACAAAGATCAGGACTTCATGGAGCATCTGCAGATTGTGGAAAACTACATGGAATTCTTTCGTAGTTTTTTAGCAGTAGTATGTTGCTCCTTCTGTTTTGTTGTAAACCCACCTCTTCATCAGCAGCCGCCCGTAACGTTTGTGATGGGGATAGGGTAGATGATGGCAGGGTGGCCTGACGATCAAATGGCTGTTTCCCGGTAAGCTGAAGGGAGGCTCTGAGCCTCTTCTGGACAGGGGTGAGGTGGAAATCACCAAAATTAAGAGTCAGTTCAGCAATTTCTGAGAGGTGGGTGAGAATTTGGCCTTGAGCAGGTCAGCAGGCCTGAAATTTGAAGGGATGGCCCAGGTGACTCACCATTAGCAGTGGGTCTTCCATCTTCTTTTTTAATTACTTCACCTCTGCCTCTGTCAGCAATGAGAGCAGTGCCCTTTCCTTCGTGTTCCAGTCAGTATTTGTCCCAGTCTGCCCTGAATGCCACCTCATTGGGGGGGGAGGCACTCAAGGTTGGGGTTTGAGTGGGTGGTGTGCGACGGGCTCCAGTGGTGCCATGCTCTGATCACTTTCCTCTTGAGACAGATCAGAGCGCCCCCGCTCTCTCCTCCTCACGTCCACCCCACCGCCTCGTCCACCACCCTCCACTTGCAACTGCCCGGTGCCACAGACAGCCACCCACCATGGCCAGCAGCCATCACTTCAGCCTACGCATGAGTAGGATCAAGTTATGGCTGCTCCCCCATTCCTGCCCTCTCTGCCACTGCTGACAAGCTGACAAGCGGCTGCGGGGAGTGGGGGAAACCTCACTGCATTCGTGGGGTCCCCTGGGATACTTGTGGAAAGACCGAGGGGGGAGGAGTAGGCACCCTACCCCCTTCTTTTCCGTTTATCTGTCGGGCGCATCAGGTAGGGTGGCTTTGCATGTCTTGCAAACCCACCCAGTCTCTCCCCACCACACACATACACACAATCTCCTAGAAAAACACTGAAGACAATGCAGTCAGAGAGACATCAGGGCCACTCACATCTGGGCCAGTGATGAAAGCGTGGTGCTGTCACTGTGGAAAGGAGGGTAAGGGAGAGAAAAGAAAAGCACAATTCACTGCTGCTGCTGAAGGTGATCTTGACCCCTGAATTTCAGTCTCGCCCAAAAAGAGAAATGGCCTCCTGTTTTCAAGGACCACATATGGTGCCACAAAAATCAGGGTCGGGTTGCCTCAGCCCCAGTTCTGCAGTGTCATTTCCCATTGAGATCAAGCACTTGACAATTTTCTCCTGAGAGAAAACGATAAACCTGGTAATTGCTGCAACAGTTCTCAGGGGCATAATGTTGTTATGCACATGCACCTCCATGTAGTGAGAGTTTTCACGGGTTCCGACACTTATCCAGGGTTCAGTTTCTCTAGAAGGGGGTTTATTTAAACATTCATACAGGCTGAGCATAAGAGTTCACAGCATTAACTCCCCGTCAGATTCCTGTTCCCCATCAGGTGTCTAAGGGAACCCATAATGTGACAGCATTTCCAGCAGAGAGCAGAGCCAGCTCTTTGCCTCCTTTCAGACCCAGTTCCCGCACAGACCACACTTCTCCTTCTCCTTGTCATCGATGACAAGGAAGATGAGTCATCGATCTAGGCCTTCTTGGGCCATCCTGCCTTCCACCAAAACACCACACCAGAATGTTACCAGTTTTCAACTGTCCTTTGCCAGAGCTTGAGAGGTATTGCCCCAAGACTTCCAGCCTGTTAGCTCTGCTTATAGAAGTCAAAAATTACGGAGGCAGGAAGGATCCTGACTCTGCCATCAGAGGCACTTGGGTGTCAGGGATCCTTGGAAGATCACTTAGACGAAGCCCAACTGCATCACAACAATTTTCATCACAGAGTCAGACAGGTTCCTCTATATGAACCCACTCCAGTTCCATGTATGGAATCTGGTCTGAATCAACCATTTGAGTCCCTGGCAGCTGGCAGCTGACATCTGTCCTTAATATTAAATTACTTGTTAGGCCTGATATATTCACCCACAGAGATTTTGCGTAGGAGTTTATTATTCTTACATTTTTTTAGAACCAAAAGTCAACAGATATCCCCATCAGAATGTACACAGAGTATGAAGGATCCCACAAAAGTGTGTGTGTGTAATCAGCCTGTTACCTCTTAAATTTTGTTGTCTTGGACTCTATGACCAACTTGACATAAAGAACAATATCTGGAATAAACCCTTCCTTGTTTCTGTAGACTTTACACCTGAAGATGATAATATTCAACTAATTATTTCCATTCCACTTGGTATGTGATATGCCCACACCAATTCTCCACCTTGAGTCAAAAGGTGTAGTATAATTTCTTAAAATAAGTACTACATTTCATAACAAGCACACTACTGTCTCCATCTTGGCTTGGAGACTATTGGTAATATCACATAGACACCTTTCCATTATCTCTTATTCTCTGCATGTGCATCTCCCTCATGACCCTTTGGAAAGCTGCCATGTCCTAGTGCTCCTTGCCAAGTCTCATCCTATCTCCATTTAAATCACCATGAACATTTACTCCACCATCCCATAGCAATTATTTGTCACAAACCAAGAGCTCCTCAGCTCCTCTTGGCTTTGCAAAAGAAGGCAAGTTAATAGCTCTTGACTCTAGCTTTAGTGGGCAGGTCTAAAAGGTTAGACTCAAATATCTAATGCTGTATATATAATTACTATTCCAGGTGTACACCTGTCTCCCAAAAATAATGGAATACCTGCCTGGACGACACAACAAGGCTTTAACTGATTCTGAAAAGGTGTGCACCTTTATCCGTGAGAGGATGGAGTCCCACAGACAGACACTGGATCCTCAGAACCCCCGTGACTACATTGACTGCTTTCTTATTAGGTCGGAGAAGGTAAGAGGGTACACCGTTGTGGCTGTTTTTCAGAATTCCCAAAATAGTAAGGAAATCTCTGTTTTGGTGCTAAATTTGAAAGTTGATCTCCTACTTCTCGCATTACTTTTGCACCACCCACACTGTTCAACATGCGCTCCTCTTCTGGCTGTTCTAGTGGCTTCTTAAGACCATTGTGATGCTCTCCAGACTAAGGTCAGATGAAAAGGCCTCTAGTCAGGTTTATTTACGTATCACCCTAAGCAGCGGGAGAGCAGCTGCAAAAAATGATGGCGAATATATCTCCAGAACAGAAATATCTTGATTAAATACTTGTTTATCACTATTTATACTTCATAGGAAATTTGGATATCCTAAATGAATCCCTCATTTCAAGGCAGTATTTGTCATTCTCCTAGGTTTAGGGGTCTTACCTGCCTCATTTTAAAGTCCATGGTATGAAAGGAATCAGAGATGGCTTCCTGCAGTGATAGTGTTTATGCCCTTTCAGTTATGCCGTCAAATGTTGTGTTCATGTGTAAAAAATAATGCAAGTGCTTCTGTTCAGAATTAATTTGGTTTACTCAGCTTACAACATACTGGTCTACCACAGATAGGATAATTGACAAGACTAAAATAAATAACTACCGGAGTAATGATCTGGATATTCTTTCTTGCTATAATTAATATATTATAGCCAAAATTATATTATAGCAACTTGTAGTTCTATCTAGGAGGCTGGTAGTCCACTTCATGATATGGGCTGCTGTCCCCCTACCTCCACCTAAGAAGAACATCCCAATTCTTATTTGTTAAAGTGATACCCAGATATTTTACTTTCTTTTCAATCTTAAAACCTGATTTATTTGACAATTTTATTTGGTCTTGAATTTTCATATTTCTTGTTAATACCTTTGTCCTTAGTTTATTAACCTTAAAACCAGCTACAGCACCAAACTCCTTCAATTTAGCCATTAACGTTTAAATTCCCTTCAGAGGATCTTCCAAAATTAACACCAAATCATCCGCGAAAGCTCTCAACTTATAAGACTCTTTTTTAATTTTTATACCTCCAATTCTATCATCTTGTCTTGTTCAATATTTCAAGCACAAGAATAAACAACAAGGTGATAATGGGCAACCCTGTCTTGTTCCTCTATGTATTCCACATGGGTTTGTCATATCACCATTGACAATTATTTGTGCTGTTTGTGAGGTATAAATTGACTTTATCAATTTTATAAAATTCTCTCCAAAATCCATTTCCTTCAATACTTTAAAGAGAAACCCCCAGTTTAAATTGTCAAGCTTTCTCTGCATCTAAGAAAATCAATGCAGCATGTTTTTCATTGTGTTTTTCCAAGTATTCAAAAGTGTCTAAGACTGTGCTAGGGATGTACTTTGGGCCCTACCTGGGCCCGAAGTTCTCCGTGGCTCAGACCTCCGTGGTGGCGGTGGCCCAATCTCGCTCTTCAGAGCGGCGTGATGAGCCGCTGCCGCCAGAGGACCTCCCGCCCCCTGCTGCCGCTGCCGCCGCTGCAGGACCCCACCGCCCCCGCCCCCCTTGCCGCCGTCCTACCTGGTCCCCTGCGTGCTGCTGCTGCTGCCGCCCCTCCACCACCGCCGCTGCCTCCGGAGCTGCTCCATTGCGTCCTCCATCCTGGACCCCGCCCGCGCTCAGTTTTGGCTTCCCCCGCCAAAAACAGAGCACGGGGGTCCAGCGCGACGGAGCAGGGTCCCGTCGCGTAACTTCCACCATGCCGGAAGTGACGCGATGGGACCAGCGGGCGGCGAGGCAGAGTGGAGAGCCTCAAGGTAAAGCCCGCGTGGGTGGCTGAGAGCCCGCACGGACACGAGCAGGCCCAGTTCGGGCCTCGCTTGCGTCCGCGCCCGTGTCTGGCTACATCCCTAGCATTCTAACATTATCCCTCAGCTGTCTTTTAGGTAAAAAGCCACATTGATCTTCATGAATAAATTCATCGTATTTTGTAAAGGTTGTATGAGTTCATCTTCAAATCTCTGATAGTATTTACCAGAAAGTCCATCCGGTCCTGGCACCTTTCCTGGTTTAATCTTTTTTATAGCACCCACCAGTTCACTTATTGTTATAGGACCATTCATAATATGTCTCTGTTCCTCTGTAAGCTTAGGTAACTTTTGCTTTCCAATATATTCATCTATTCTTTCTGATGAAACATTATGTCCTTTATATAAATTCGAATAATAATAGTAAGATGCTTTTTGTATCTCCTTATTATCTGTTAATACTTTATCACCCTCTTGTATTTTTATTATCATTTTCTTTTCTCTTTCTTTTCGCAATCTATAAACCAACCATCTCCCAGGTTTGTTTGCAAATTCAAAGCTCCTCTGTTTCATATAGTTCAATTTTATTTCCATTTCTCTTGTTACCATAGATAGCTGTTGTTGCAAAATTTTGATTTGTTGCAAAGTATTCGAGTTTCCTGGGGAAATCTTTAATTCTTCTTCCTCCTTCTTTTTTATTTCCTCCAGAATTTTTTGCACTTTCTTTTTATTTATTTATTTCTTATATTTATTAATCGCCCATCTGGCTGGTCACCCGGCCACCCTGAAAGAGACAAACTTTCTTTTGTCTCTTGCCCTTAAGTTGAGTATTATACTGTATAAAATAACCTCTAATAAAAGCTTTACTTGCATCCCAAAGCATTCTCAAATCTGTACCCTTATCTAAATTAATTTCAAAAAAATCTTAATTTCTTTTTACAATCTTCCAACACAGCTGTATTTTGTAATAACATTTCATTTAATCTCCATCTAAAAACAGTAGATTTTCTTTTGCAAACCATGGTCACAGGATTATGATCTCAGAAAGTCTTTGGTAAAATCTCTCTTTTAGAAGTTTTAGTAACAAAGTCTTTAGTTGTCAGGAACATATCTATTCTCGAAAATGATCTATGTCTCTCAGAAAAATAAGTATATTCCCTTGAATCACCATTATTTTGCCTCCATAATTATTTTGCCTCCATAACCAGGCTCAGATTGTCCATCAGGTCAAAAAGACTTTTTGGGAGTTTACCTTGATAACTTGTAATATTTCTGTCTGAAGTTCTGTCCATTTGTGGAAGCATAACCCCATTCCAGTCTCCCATCAAACACCAACTTTCATATGATAAGTCCATTAGAATATCCATAAGCTTCTTATAAAACACCGCTTTATCTTGGTTAGGTGCATAAATTCCCACCACCATAGTCTTAGATCCATTTAAATTGACTTCTACTCCCACATATCTACCTTGTTCATCAGAAAATACTAATTTTGATTTTAAGTGAGGTTTAATATACAAGACAACTCCATTCTTCTTTTTAGCATGTGCCAAGATAAACTCTTCACCTAATGTTTTATAGACCAAATACTTTATATCTTTTTTCTTGATATGAGTCTCTTGTAAACAAATGATGTCTTGCTTTAATTTTTTCAAATACAGTAATACCTTGGATTGCAAGTAACTTGGTTTGAGAGCGTTTTGCAAGACAAGCAGATTTTTAAATATTTATTTATTTTTTTACTTGATATACAAGCGATGTCTTGCAATACAAGTACTGTAGTACGGCTTAAATTAAAAATCTCTGTACAAATTTTTTGGGGGGGAATTCGTTTTGATATAAGAGTGTTTTGGATTACAAGCACGTTTCCGGAACGAATTATGCTCTCAATTCAAGGCATGACTGTAGTAAAATACTTTTTTTCTCTTTTGAGGGGCATTTGCGCCATTAATATTCCATGTTAAACATTTGTAATCCATAATCAGTAAAATTTAAAATATACATATATATATATATATATATATATTGAGCTTAATCTATGCCTGTGGCAAAGGCCATCATTTCTTCTCCCCGTTTCATCTCCTCAAAGTCTCTTTTAAATCGTTCTAGGAAATCTCTGGCTTTTTGAACTAAATTCAACTTGAATCTCTGATCTTTGAAGGTAAAAACCACACCTTCCGGGATCTCCCAACGAAAAGCAATCTTTTTCTGTTTCAGCATTACAGTCAAAAAGGCATAATCTTTCCGTTTACGTAAAAATCTAATAGGTACTTCTTTCAGAACAATTATAGAGTTATCCTCCTTCTTCAATCCTGTAGCAAAATGTTTTTGAAGAACCTGGTCCCTTATGTTCTTCCTAACAAAATGAACCATGATGTCTCTTGGTACTCTTTTATTTCTAGCATAGGCAGAGTTAACTCTGTAAATCTTATCAAGTTCTATTTCCATATCTCTTTCATCCAAGGCCAAAAAATCTGCCAAGAATTTTTTAAAAGTATAATTGAAAATGGCCCTGGCATCCACAAGGATGAAGGGCTGTTTTAATATCTTTGAAACAACGATTATATAAAAGAGTTTTTCTGCTTATTCCAAAAGCACTCTCATTCGTTATTGCAAGTGAATGAATTAAACATCTTTTAATGGGGTTGGGGTGGGATTCCATCTGTGATATTGCTTCAAACAGGCTTAGATGTCTCAATTTCTCCACCTTTCTTTCAGGTGGCTTTTTTCATTCTCTCCTTTTCCCTTGGCCTTCTTTACAGGAACAAGATTCTCCTCAGGACTTCTACAGCCCTGCAGGCCTTGTCATGTCTGTGTTTGGACTCTTCGTTGCTGGGACAACAACCACAAGCAATACTTTGCTCTTTAGTCTGCTGGTGATGGCTAAGTTACCACACATTCAAGGTAGGCAAATACCCCAAGGAACCGCAGAGGTGGTGGGACCCAATTGGGCTACACCAATAGTCACACAAAGAAGAGAAATGTCCTCCAGACAAGGAGGTTTCCATGAGGCTTCTGCATCACCCTGAGCTGTGTATAGGAGAGGAAGATATACAGGCCTGTGGCTTACGCTGGCTCAGCTTGTCTGAGCGTGGAAAGCTAAGCAGGGTCAGGCCTGGTTATTACTTGGATGGGAGACCCCTCCTCTAGTTTCCTGCATTGAGCAGGGGGTGGGACTCGATGGCCTTGCAGGCTCCTTCCAACTCTATGATCTGTGAAATCTAAGAAGCTCCCCTCCCCACCCCGTTCTCATAAAACTTGTTTTGAGGGCTTCTAGGACAACTTTCTGTGGCCATTGAAGGAATAAACCAGTTCAGAATTGCCTTTGTTGAGGGCCCTTTTATATCCTGAAGCCCTAAAATGGAGCAGATTCAATAAGCAGCTGTCTCCACTCAGCACATCATCCCTGAGCTACTGAGTTACATTACTTCACTATTACAATTCGTAGGTTCTTCTAGTTATCATAATAGCCATTGGTAGAACTATGTTCCATGAATCTGTCCAGTCCTTTTTAAAAGATACCTAACCCAATGGCCATCTTGTGGCAAGAAATGATGTATGTTAATGGCCTATTATGTGAAGAAGCGAAGCCTATTGCCAATCCATTTCATTATGTGGCCCTGATTTATTCATTTTTGGAATGGAAAAACTCTCTTCTCCATCTTTTCTGCTTCTATAATGCCCTCTTACAGATATAATTTTTTTCCTGAGCTAAACAGTCCAGTCACTTTAGCATTAGGAGGTGATCCACTTTGGAAGCAATTTCCAAGTAGGAAGTTGGTTGTAACTTTAATTCTGTATGGAATCTTTTAAAAAGCAGCCCATGTCCTGAGGGGTGGTTGAGTGTGTGTATCAGGTCTGCGAATGTCCAGTGCGAGCAGTGTCAGAGAAGAAGGGCCTTCAGCACTTTGGAAGTGCATCTGCTGATTGTTTTTCATTACAGCAAAAGTCCAACAGGAGATCGATGATGTGGTAGGTGGCAACCGTGTACCTGGCATGGAAGATCGGATGAGGATGTCCTTCACCAATGCAGTTGTCCATGAGATTCAACGATACCTCATATCGACCGTTGAGATATTTCCACGTGCAACAACTTGTTCTGTAGAATTCAGGGGCTACACCATCCCACAGGTGTGTTGACTCCAACAGCTATTTGGGACCATGGGGAGAAAAAGGAGGGATTTATCTTTGGCCTGTATCTCCCACAATAAGCAGTGCTGGTAGAAGAGCTGCTCAGATATATGTTCTCCAAAATGGTGGCTGCCATGCCTTTCTCTCCTCTCCCACCCCCCAATTCATGGAGAGTTTGCTTTGTACAGTGCTGTGCAATGATGTTATCTAAAGCAGAGCTGGGGGGAAATGTTGAGCCTGAGGGCCGAATTGTGGGGCTACTCTACTGCTGACAGGCAGCCCCAATGTGATTGCCCAGACCCCATTCACTCACTCACTCACTTACTCGCGCACGCACACACTCAGTCATACACCACCCCACCACAATGAGGCTTTTAAGAAGACATTAATGGAGGCTTTTTCAAGGTCAAAATGCAGCAGGGGATGGGAGAGTTTTCAGGGGTCATAGGGTTGGGAGGGGAGGGCTATCTCTTCCCCTCCCAGCAGCGACCCCCCTAAATGCCCCCATAGTGTAATCAGGCTTTAAAAACCGCAATGGAGGCCTTTAAAAAGCCTCACTTGCAGCATGGTGGGGAGGACGGGAAATCCCTCATCTCCAATTGCTGAGAGGATATAAAGACAGGAGCTGGATGGGGACCTCCCTTGGACTGACTCCAGCCTGCAGGCCAGAGGTTCCCCATCCCTGATTCAGGATACTTCAAGGAAGATCTCCCCCTGTCCCAACCTCCCAGGCCGTTACAATATTCAGGGGCGGGCCTGTTGTCTGTGCTGCAGCCTACGGATGTCTGTTTGGTGATGACACGGAGGGGCTTTCTCTGCAGTGCTTCTTGCCCTGTGGAATGAATGATCTCCACTCTGAGGTGTTTTAGGGGCTTATTGAAAACAGAATTGTTTGCTTTGGCTTTCCTCCAGCCATGAGCTTCCTGTGTTCTAGCCTGATCATACCATTCTGTGTGTGTGTATGTATTTTTGTATGTGGTCTTTTTTGTCTGTCTGTTTGTTTTGTTTTTGTTAGTTTTCATTCTTTTGTTCAAATTCTGGATTTGGTTCAAATGAAAAGTGGTATAGAAATAGTGTTAATAAATGAACTATAAATAATGCAACCAATTTCAGAACTTGCTTCCTTTCTCCAAATTTGGCTATTTCTTAGATATTCATAAAGTTCCAATGAGTGATGTAATCGGTCTCCTTCTCTCCCTGAAGGGCACTGCTGTCCTTCCACTGTTTGCATCTGTGCATTATGACCCTCTCCAGTGGGAGACTCCTCAGAAATTTAACCCAGATCACTTCTTGGATGAGAAGGGCCAGTTCAGGAAGAGAGAAGCCTTCATGCCCTTTTCAGCAGGTAAGAATATGGCCCCAAACACTCATGCTGTGAGGTAGAGTTCCGTGACAGATGGTGGGTGGGTACTTGCATTCTGGGAGTGATCTTGAACTCCCAGAAGAAAAGCAACAGGGAAGGGTGCTCCTTCACTAGACTTTCCTCTCTGCCTCTCCTTCCTACATCTTGACCAGGAAGGTAGTGGGCAGTAGCTTCAGGAAGGAGCTGTTCAGTTCCCCTCTCATGTGCCACTCCCTAAAGGAAACACTTGGCCTTTATCCACAGGCCTTCCAGAACAAGCAGGCCTTCCAATCCCAATGATACTTTGCTGCTACAAAACGTGTCTGGAATAAGGCCCCAACTATCAGTCACTGTGGCAAAACAACTAATAGGCCCACCCCCCCACCCCCATACTTCAATCACATTGCTCCCTGCCACACGTAGCACCATATCAACCAAGGGATGCATACACCGCTTCAGAATCTTCAGATCGGAACAGAGTTATCCTTCTGATCAAGCAGTGCTACAAATTTTGCAATGAAGTTCTTCTTGGCTCAAAAATTGTGTAGAAAAATGTGTATACTAGGGAAAGATGCATACCAAATGCGTATGTCATAGAATATTTCATATGAAAATTCATACAAATTTCCAGCATTTTAATAAAACAGCAACAGCAGCAGCAGCAGCAACAACAGAATTTCCCATCCAATTTCCACATCAGGCATATGATTTAATAATACATGCAAACTGTATTATCCACACTGTATTCTTCATGCTGGCTCCATTTGTTTTACCTGTCTTCACCCTCTAGTCATAGTGTGCATGTCTGTTGAGTTTCCTCAGCGCTATATAGGTCTCCAGTGATGGATTAGTTCTGTGTTCTTTTTCTCCCCCAGGAAAGCGGGCCTGCCCAGGGGAAGCACTGGCTCAGATGGAGCTCTTCCTGTTCTTCAGCACTCTGCTCCAGAACTTCACTTTCAAGCTGCCTGGAGATGCCAAAGACATGGATCCAATATATTTATACATGGAGTACAGAAAAACAAATGAATTCCCCCCAATACAAGCCATTAGACGTTCAGTGTGATCTTATGGCTGAAGATAAACTGAAGGAAAGAAGTCAGTGGTTCCATAAATGTTTGTACTAGATCAGTGTTCACCAACCTTGGGTCCCCAGATGTTTTTGGTCTACAACTCCTGGGAGCTCTAGACCAAAAACATCTGGGGACCTAAGGTTGAAGAACACTGTACTAGATAGAAGTAATGAGAGATTCCTTCCTGTACCCATTCAGCCCCTCACAGCTTCATGGTGGGGGGGGAATACCTCTAGGTATGAGTGCTGAGATGGTAAAGGTGATCTTATGGTGGCAGACAATGTGTTTCTGAGCCATTTCTTTTTTCTTTAACTTCCAGCTATTCGTTAATTTGTTCAGTGGCACCTATTAAAATGTACTACATAGTACAATGAGATCAACAACAGTATTTCCAAGTACTGAAAATTTATTTTTTTTAATATCAATTGTTCAGTTGTCTAGGTTCATTGAAGGGAATAGTGTTCTCTCTAATGTAGACCAATTACTGAAATAAGTTCAGCTGCAATGAAAGGACCACAACTGAGGTAAAGAAACAAACAAACGAAAAGCAAAAGCAAAGGTCACAAGAAACAGAGCAATCCATTTCTCACCCACCCAGACGGCCATTCAAGAAGGGTTGGGGAGGGGTTGAGGTGCCCCTCTGATGGCACAGAAGGATCGGAGGTTTCATCCTGCCCATCTCAGTGCTTGTTTTAGAAAAGTCTTTCAGGATCATATATGTACTTGTGGTGGCATTCCAGTAGCTAATGTGATAGTTAGGTGGGTTTTTCATCTGGATGAACGCAGTGATTCAGGGCTTGATATGAAGCCCCAGCCACAGAGGAATTCTGAAAAATGAATTTGGAGCTGAAAATTCAGAATGCAAAAGGAAAACAAGAAAAACCATACTTGCCATTGTGATGATGTCAGTGGCTGATTTCAGAAAATAAGGAGCACGCCCAGAAGCAGTGGACTCCAGTTGTGGCTACTGCAGTAGCCATGGGAACCCAAAAACACCAGAAGAGGGCTGTAATCATGAGAGACATTCACTTTTGACACTGCCTGAGAGGGAAAGGGAGCATCATGTGCAACAAGATCAACAGAGCAATTGGGAACTAATGAAGCCATTGTACCCAGATTGTGTTAGGGAAGACCCAGTCACTGAGAGGAAGGCATTCACCCAGTCCCAGAAACTTGAGGAACTCTCTTTGGTTTTATTTACTTACACAAATGTATATATCACTGAGCATAATAATACCACAGTGGTGTACAACGTTAAAATCACAACTATAAAAATACAGAATAAAAATGAAACGATCACATAATAAATACAAACATTATGCACACACGGCTCAGACTACAGGGAAAGCCTGAGCGAACAAGTACGTCTTACGCAGGCACCTAAAGTGCAAAACTGCCGGGCTCCTGCCCAATGTTAATGGGAAGGGCTGCAATGATGAGAGCTATGAACCTTTGACATGGCATGACAAGAAATGGGGGAATGATTGAAAGCAAGATTGAGAGAGTAACCATGGGTTACATCTTTGGGTTGTCTGTCCCTCAACAATTCAGGATTGACCCCCCCCCCCCGAGCTCCGCGCGACTTACCTTTCCCCAGCTCGGTACATGTCCTCGCGAGAGGAACCAGGGAAAGGAGCTTCCAGGTCCCCGGCGCTTCACTTCTGGGTCCCCGGTGCAGTGCTGCATTTTTTACGTAAAACCAGGGGAAAACACCTTAAAATGTTAACATGAAATACAAAGCACCACTTACGCAAAACACAGCCGTTTGAAGGTGGTTTTCCCTGTTTTTCACATAAATAACATAGTGCCAGGGACCCGGAAGTCCGCTGAGTGCCTCGGCGAGCACCTCAGCTGGTGCTCGTGGGGGCGCGAAATGGATCGTGCGGTGGGGGTGCTCGACAAGCACCCCGGTAAGTGCGCAGCCCTAGGTACCAACATGCACCACAACCACTGACTCCACCCCAGCACTATCTACAAAGCTATCTAGAACAGGGGTTCTCAACCAGGGGGGAAATTTAGGGTTCTAGGGGGGGAATTGGGACCACAGACTCAAACCACTGGAAGAATACTGATCTTTCTACAAATTACAATTCTACAGATTGTACATAATCTACAGGACATCACACATTATTGTATGGCACAAGTTAAATTAAAAATAAAGATAAATATTCCACTTGTTATCTGTGGAAATATTCTGGTTATATAGTTATTATATATTATATGCATATTATTTGGAATGCAACTTTTGAGTCAGACAATCTTGGGAAGGGGGGAATGGCATTCTGACATATGGTGAAAAGGGTGCATGGGGCAAAAAAGGTTGAGAACCACTGATGTAGAAGGTGCGTGATATCCACAACCTTCTCAGCAGGCAGGCAGTTTAACATGCAGTCTACAGGCCCATCACCTACCATTTGTTGTCACCTGTATATTACATTTTAGATTATAAGCTCTTTGGGGAAGGGAACTGTTCTCTTAGTAAAGCACCATGCAGATTGATGGTGCAATAATAATAATGACAACAACAGCAATCACCATCGTCATCATGGGTCTGGTGATCAAAGTGACTTCAGAGCCGTCAGACCGTTAGAGCATCCTGGGGTGGGTGGCTATACCCTTGGCCACGCCCTCATGTTGCCTGGCCACACCCCCTTGATCACACCTTCATGTTGCTTAACCATACCTCCTACAAATTCATGTGTGTCCCTATTTTCATCTGTGAAATGTTGGAGGTTATGTTTTACTGCTACATAACATGTCTGGAATAAAGTCCCAATCATCAACCACTGTAGCAAGACAACTGCAGGAGCCTCATAGGCCGATAACCCACATACTTCAACCACATTGCTCCCTGGCAGACATAACACCATACCAACCAAGGGATGCATACTGTGGGATCTTGCTCCAGCCACAGTTCAGAAGCTGAAGATGAGCTGGGATCTGCGGCTGAGTGGAGCCAAGGCCAACCCGACCTTGGCCAGTCCCTACCCCCACCCCCACCCCACCCCCACCCCCGTGAACAAGAGCAGGGGGAGCTGTGAGTTATGATGCTGTTATTGACCTCACCAGGCCCTTAAATCCTCAGGGCCAGGCAGAGGCTTCTGGAAATAGATCCTTTGAACAAGAACACATTAATCCTGTCTAAATTAGAGTACCCGATAATTGGGTTGCAAGTGCTCAAAATGAACCAATCTGAAAAAGTAATTGGCAACCAAAAAGATCTCTGAAACAGGTCATACTACTCCATAAATTGAATATCTCCCAAGAGTTCCAGCAATGTGCACCATACCTGACCATGAGTCAGCAGGGATGGGGAAAATGGGAAGACTTATGGCAAGGGAGGTCTGGAAAGACCAGGAACACCAGGAGTGTTGGAGAAGCCTAAAGTTTGGGCATAGGCCTCTTGGATGCAGGGGACAATGAGATTGTGGATAATAAGTGAAAGTATGTCACCGAATTGATCAAAGAACTGGCAGAGCCTATCACCAGGGCACTGGCACACACGGTGGAGGTGCCAGCCCCCCAGGTCATTTCTGCAATCCTCCCATTGTGGGAAAGGTTAATAGAAAAGGACAATTTCAAGATTGTAAATACTGTTGTGTCCTTGCAGCAAAATGTATCTTTAGCAATGTCTTGTATGCAAGCACAGGAGCTAGCCCATCAACTAACAATGCCTTTGATTCACATGACTACTAACCAGCTAATCCCCCAAGAGGTCAAGAATGTAATTGCCTGATACATGTCACAAGGGGAACAAAGGTTAGAAAAATGGTGAGAGCTCAGAAATGCAGCGTTCCTGCACTATTCCTAGCAACAATGGAAGTTTTTCCAGTTGTTCCCTTGGACATCCCAATCAGTAAGGACATGGTCATGTATGCACAAGAAGAACAACACTGGGTGCGCCTCAGGGCAGGGGTTTGGGAGACTGTAAATGTCAGAGGGTGTCAGCTTCACCCAGGGTTAGGCTTTGTGTGTGAAGACCAAACTTTTGAGACTCCACACAACTACTTTTCCTATGGGGTGAGAAATGCATCCTACTATTCATTCATTCTCAAGACAGAATCCAGTTCAGCAGTCATGTACTGCAAGGGTGCGTGTGTATAAGGACGAGTTGTACATATGTTATCATCAACAACCAGTTCATTCAGCACATGGTTAGGTATTTAATAGATGTTTTTGTAACATAGCTAAGATAGTAGGCTGTGATTTTGAATTTAGTGTGCCAGCATGGACTGCGCAAATGATCCAAGAGCGCATAGGACTTTACACTACAATGCCACCCATTTCCTTGAGATATGGCTTGCAAGACCTACAGGAATTGCTAGCCCACCCAATGCTGCAAGAGGAATTAGACATGGTTAGAGAATTAGGAGAACAAGCAGTCCTGGAAGTCCACCATGACAACCAAGAAATCAAAAAGATTGCAGCTCCACCTGGTGGCGAAGATGCCTCCTTGCAGGAGTGAGCCCGGTGTTTCTAGTTACTCGCAGAGTGTAGCCTTCTGCTCCTGGCTGCTCTCAGGCCGGATAATGTGGCCCAGCTGAGAGCAGCCAGGAAGACCTATATAAGTGCTACAGTTTGCCTTCACCCCTTGCCACAGCAACACCGTTCTTTGTGCTGATTGCAGCCAGCTCCTATTCCACTGAGACCTGCTCTAGACCTTGCCTGACCGTGCCCAATCGTTGCCTGTTCCTGACCTGCACCTGCACCTGTAGCCTCTGGCCCTACTCTACCCGGAATGTGACTGACTCTAGCCTGACTCTCAATCCCGCCTCTGGTCCTTGTCTGAACCTGGTCTGCTTGTGTATTTGTCTTCTTGCCTCTGGCCCTTGTCTGAATCTGGTTTCCTCCTGGATCCGTCTTCTTGCCTCTGACCCTTGCTCGGACTCTGCTTGCTCTCGATGTGTGCTTGACCACTACTTGCCTACCAGACCTGCCCTTCGCCTCTGGCCCCACTGTGCTTGCTACGTGTACCAAACTCAAGCCCAGCTTCTGGACTCTACATTCTCCTGACCTTCATCCAGGGATGGGGACTCGGACTCGAGGACTCGACTCGTGAGTCGGACTGAGTCCCCCCTCTGACTCGACTCGGACTCGAGTCCCAATATTTTTAATGGGACTTGAGACCGAGGACTCTTCAACATCCCTGGGCTGTGCCAGAAGGAGTGGAGAGGAGCGTGATTGCCGGAGAGGAGCGCATGGAAGCAAGGTGTGCCGCTGCTCGGCCACTATGGATGGCTACCAGGAGTGCAGCCCCAACAGTGTGTCAAGATTTATTTTGATTGATGTGTTGCGTATTTGGGAGAGACAGAAGAAGGACCTGAGATTACTCTGTGTGGCTGCTCTGAGTGTGTTTCTGGTTCCAGCAAGTTCATCACCAGTGGAGCAGGTGTTCAGTGAAGGTGGAATTGTGATGAGATCTCATCGTTCCAGAATGGGAGCCAAACATTTAGAAAAAAATCATGTTCCTCAAATGCAACATGGATAAGTTTTAGGAAGTACAGCAAGTTTATTTTTTAAAATCATTTTTCTAAAATGCAACCTTTCAGACATTTTGGGTTTGGCTGCCTCTGCCTGCCTGTCTGGGGTTCCCCGTCTCCTCTGCCTGCCTGGTTATTTTGGGTTTTTCTGCCTGGTCTGTTCTTGCCAACATCAGTTGCAGAGTTTTGAAATAAAAAGGCACACTTGTGCCTAGAATTTATTTAAGCCACACATCTGAAGTAGCCTTATTTTGTTGGGAAAACCCCCCATTGATTTTAATAGGGACTCGTGGAGTCAGCTTTGGGAGTGACTTGGGACTCGGGACTCAAGAGTCACCATTTTGGACCAAGGACTCGGACTCGGACTTGAGACTCGGGTCCAAAGACTCGTGACTCGACTCGTGACTCGAGACCAAGGACTCTTCAACATCACTGCCTTCATCATCCCCTGGCCCCAGCGTTCCAGCCAAAGTCCCTTGCCGCACACGCCCCGGACATTACAAATCGTGAATAATAATATTTAATTAATTCCCATTTAGAAATGTATGCTATTAATGGAAATAACTGAGAATTAATTATATGGATGTAGCAGAAGAGCAAGAGAAAAACGACAATGTATTTTGGAAATATGGGTCCAAGAAAAGGTTCATAAAATATGGAATGTAGAGAAGAAGATGAATTATCTGGACCATCTAATCTCCTAGAAGTCTTTAAATCAGAGGGGGGTTAACAGGTGGCCCATGTCTACATGGGCCCCCTGCAATCCCCCACTGTACTGCCAAATTTGGCAATGGAGAAAATATTTAACCATTTTTTAAAAGAAGAAAAAAAGGCCTCTGTAGTGCTACAGAGCCATACAAACTACTGAATGATCGGTGGTGTGGGAAAATGGGTGAAGTCATGGGAAGGGACTGTGGTCTTCTGGGGACCCCCAGAGGGCCAGATTTGGCCCCTGTACCTGCAGTTCTGCACCTGCAGTTCATAACTTCTGAACTCTGGAGTCTCTGCAGAGAGACTCCAGAGTTCAGAAGTTCTCCTCCCATCAGTGCAAGAAGACAATGCAAACCCATCAATCACCTACTTAACAGCAGAGAGGCCAGTACTCAGAGGACGCTCATCACACACAAAGCAAAATGTACAAGTTCGTGTACATTGGAAAGTAAACAGGGCTGCAGGGGGGGAGGTACACTCACCTCGAGGCAAGGCGTACGAGTACAGCTGCAGTGGTAAGAAGCTCAACATGGGTCTCACCTCATCGAGGGGGGTCATTTGAATAAAAGCAAACCTGTGAAATGCTCATGCATCCCTACCAGAATCTTTCCTTGAAAGGAAATAGCAGCTTCAGAGCGGCAATTTTTGTCAGGACAGCAGTAGCAGGGAGAGTTAAACCTCCCCCCGCCCCCCATGGTCCTAAGGTCTGTCTCTGGCATCCTCTCTGCATTCAAGCAATTGATGTCATGTCTAGTTTGAGCCTGAGAACCTGGAATTTGTGCTTCTGAAGTAACTGCAATATTTGCTGTCTTCCCAACAACTGTCCATGAGTGTAAAAGAAGGCCTGTCTATTGGACGTGCATGGCTGAGCTTACTTGAGCCACTGATCCCTATCACGAGTTATTTCCAGTTTCATATTATGTCACAGTGACATCTCTGCAGAGGTCTTTGCACTGGCAGTTAGTTAGTCAATCAGTTCAGATACTAAGTGCTTTAGACTAAGGCTCTTTGCTATGAGTTGTTAACTTGTTTGCCCTCAGGATCAGAGTGCCTGAAGGTTGATGAATAACGTGCTCTTGCTGACAGAAGAAAAAGAAAAGGAAGAAACTGGGGAGGTTTGGGGAATGTTGGAGACAAGCTGAAGTCTGAGTTCTTTGGGGGCTCTGAGAGGCAGCTTTCTTTCCACCTGCTCTGCTCTCCCTTAAGCTGTTTTTTGGATTTCCAACCAAAGGAAGAGCACGGAAAAAGATGGAGGTAGCTGGGGCAGGAGCTTTGCTCCTTCTCTGTGTGCTCCTCACTTTGTTCTTCTCATCCTTCCAAATGTACAAGAGGAGAGGCCAGCTGCCTCCAGGACCCGCTCCCTGGCTCTTTCTGGGGAACCTCCTGCAGAAGGACGTCTTGCCTCTGTACAAATCCTATCTCAAGGTAAGACCAGTTCTTCCCTGTCCCCTTTGGCACAGAGTAAGACTAGGCTTCCTGTAGGGAGGAAAGGACAGGTAGAAGAAAGACACATGGTTAATTTCTCACTTCTTTGTTTTATGTACTTCTCCGTTCTTGCTTATAATGGAGGTGTGCTTCAAAGGAATCCAGATTTCCATATCATTTTCCTTTCCCTAATTTTCATTGCTTTTTATTGTTGGGTTTTACTGTTTTTACTGTGTGTTTTAATCATGTTTGCAGGATTTTTTAAAAACCTCTTTAAGCTGCCAGGAGGTGGCTTACTGAGAATTGAATGCAGGGCATTATGCTAATGAAAAATAATAACAATAAGAAAGAGCACTGGTTGTATACATCAGGTGGCATTTTGGAACTGTGAAGCCCCTGCGTCTCAGCTTCCTGCCATTAGAATTACAGGCAGGTCCATTCTGCTAGTCAGTTGGTTTAGCTTGCATCAGATTGTGCATCATGTTATGGGGGTCACATGGGTGGGTGTTGGCCCGAAGAAGCCCATAGCCACCCAGATCACCTTTGGGCCCTGCTTATTTAGGTGAATGGAAATAACCATCTCCTATTTGGATTTACTGTGTTGATTTATACTGCTTTGAGGCTGCCCCCGTCATTGGTGCAAGAAAAAAAGAGCCAATATGGCAAAGAGCCAATAGGGCAATCAAAATCTAAAATGGTGGCATAGGTACAATACTGGTATGTTGGGCCAGTACCTTTCAAATGGTCAAAGATTGTGCAGCAATAAGTAGTATTTGAAGAAATGCCATGTTACTGCTGTAAGTTTGGAGACTCTTACATACACAGGACAACAGCTGCCACTGGCTCTTTGCGAGGGAAAAAGATCTAAAGAGGATTTTCATGGTAAGGAAGGTTACCAGTATGAGGCTTGTCAAAAGGTATCTGAAGCAAAAACAGTCACTAGAAGAACACAAGTAGAGTTCACCATGCGTGTCCAAGTCAAAAAATTAGTTACAGAGATGGGTGCATGCAAATCAGATGACATCCTGGAATCTGAACAGTGAACTTGAACACGCTCAGAGGATTGTGATGGTGAAGATCCAGGATGTCAGAGCGCAGCACATGATATAGTGACTATCTTGTGTTATTTCCCTAACATATGAGGAGAATACAAGATGATTTAGAGTATCTGATAATTTCCATACATACAACTTGCATCAGTGCAGCAGTATTTCAATGTGTTGTCATTATTTCTTGAGTAAGAAATACCTTTCAAACATATATAATGCCACATCATGAAAGGGTTTGGTGGCCATTTTGCTCCCCCTCCCATTTCTTCTTGCATCAATGACCTTGAAAGCCCCAAAGCAGTGTGAATCAACTCAGAAAATACAGATGTTACATGGCTAGTTCTCTACTCTTAAGCACGTAGGGCCCAAAAGCAGGCTGAGTGGTTGTGGCCTACACCCCCCTCTCTAACCACGATGAGCCACTGTGAGAATATGAGCCACCATGCAAGGAGAACAATAAACCAGCACTACGAGCTTGTCCAGTAGCTTCAAGGTCTATTGCTAGTTAGGAAGGAGTAGTCAGTGGCCTCTCTTCCTCCTGGTGTCCTGTTTGGCTTAAGGTTGTTGAAAGGCAGGCCTATGCAACTCGCGTCCCAGCAAGCCAAATGCAGCCCATTACCAATGATTGGTCAGCAAGTAATGACCATCCCGCTTCTCCAAAGTGGAATTCAGCCCTTGGGCTAAAAGAGGTTCTGTCTGCACCCCTGCTCTAGACTCTGGGCTTCTCTTTGCCTTTCTCTCTGATTTTTTTGCCTCTGCGACTCAGTCTTAGTGACTCAGTCAATTGTATCTTTAAAATAGCCTGTTCCATTTAGGAGGGTAATTTCTTGTTCACCTTTGCCCTAAATTCATTTCGCCTGTGTCTTTCCCTTGACTTTCAGTTGCTTCTTACAAACCTTTTCTCCCCATTTTCCTCTACAGACATTCTGGGACCAATATCCAAGTAAAACCTTTTGCAGATCTCATGATCTCTCAGACATTCTGTTGAACCTCTTGCCCACTTCCTTCCTCTTCTTCTTTAAACTCACTGGCTCTATGAGCCTCCTGAAAACGCTTAGCCTCTTAAGCTAATGTCCTGATTCCAATAATCTTTAACTAATCTTTGATGTTTTGGCTGGTACTGATCAGCACACTTACATTTTTTTAATCCTATAATTTCTAAAAAGCAAACTATATCCAAAAGTGTAAGACAGTTCTGTTCCTTCATAGTCATAAGTTTACTGAGGGCATTTTCCTACAAACAGCTCTTTCATTATGAATAATATACTTGTTTCTGATTCTTCCTTCAGCTCATTGAGAAATATGGCCCTGTCTTCACTGTCTGGATGGGACCAAAGCCTCTGGTTGTGCTCTGTGGATATGAAGTGGTGAAAGATGCTCTGGTAGATCATGCTGAAGAGTTTGGAGGACGTGTTGCCATCCCTATCCAAGATAGAGTACTAAAGGGTCAAGGTGGGCTCTGTTACTTTTCTTTGTTTCCTTTGGTTTGAGATGCAATTGCCAGTTCCAAGTTTCTCAGGGCCAAACTAAACATGATGTTTATTGTACTAATCCCATTAACTTGCACAGCCTCAGGATCATGGGGGGGGTGGCAGGGGGTGAGGATGGGAAGGGGAAGTTTGACTCTTTCTCTCCCTGCCACAATCTCAACAAAATCTCGTACCCTCCAACATTTCACAGATGAAAATAGGGACACACACATGAATTTTGTGGAGAAAGCCTGAACAAGCACCTACACTCACACACAACTTCCCCTGCCAGCCTCTATCTGCATAATCTCTCCCGGCGGGGGGGAGAGGCACCGGAGACACGGGATCTGCCAGACGGATCTCGCATACTAACAATGGGGCACCTCGGCCGGAATCCACAAAGAAGAAGTATGGGCCATCAAGAAGGCAGGGCAGTCTCAAAGAGCTGTAAAGTTATCCCAGGAACCACGACACGTCACCTCTTCCCGGGCAGGAATAAGCCCACCTGACTGCAAAGGGGCAGGAATAACCCCACCTGATCGGCAAGGGGCGGGAGAGAGGGAGGGACAGGGTAGAAAACCCCTCTACCCACCCAAGAAGGGTTGTTGGGAACACGGGTGCACGAGTAGCAACGTCGTCCAGCTGTAACTGGGTCAAGCCGTTCTCTTCCCCAGGTCAGGTGGACCCGGAGCCAGGCGGGAAATCACTCTGCGTAGAGTCTTTGAGCTAAGGTAACTGCTTGCCGCAATACGCTAGCCTGGGAACCAGTTTCATTCATAAAGTCTGAGGTCACACTCAGGTCTTGTTTATGTGTAGATTCCTATAAGGTCTATTAGTTCCGCTCCATTTAACTACTAGTAAATAAAGCCTTATTTGGGCAACGAAAGGCTCGTAGTGCTTTCTTCTCTCCGCGCAAGAGCCTTGTCAGTTCCACTCGCTTAACTGGGCTATAGCTCAGTGCCGGTTAACCTGTTACGTGCTGAACTCGCGCCGAAGACCCAGTTGCTGGTCTTCCACATGGTGGCAGAGGTGGGATAATTTGCATAATTGTAGTTAATTGACGGAACTAGTAGAGTCTAGGAGAGGCTAGCTGATTGCGGGAAAAGTAGTCAGGTAGTGTTTAGCGATGGGTAGCCCTAGCCAGGAACAGCTGGAATTATTGGACAGCCCAGCGACTCCCGGAGAGGAGAGCCAGGTCTCCACCATGGAATGGGCCGTGCGGCCGAAAAGCACAACTCAGGGAGGAGAGGGAGCCCCCTCATCTTCGTTGGCGGGGAGAGGACCCAAGCCGTGGGGTCGCCCCAGCCTAGTGAGCAGCCTCAGAAGAGGCGACATGATGGACCCCAAACCCGAGGAAGACCTTGACGGAGGGGTTGCTGGTGGAGCCATGGGAGGGGAAGGGATCAGCGCGCTCTTCCCCCAGCTGACTTGGCAGCAGACCAGAGAGGTGATGCGGCATCAACAAGAGATGATCCAGCATCAACAGGCGGCATTGCAGATGCAGCTGGAGCTTGCAAGGCTGACCCCGGGTACCGGAGGGGGGGGACTACCTCCACCCCAACCTATGGACGCTCCGATCCCTAAATGGGACCGGAAACAATTCCCCACCTATAAACCCGGGCAGGATGTGTTGATCTTCTTCAGCCTGTTTGAAGCCACCTGTCAGGAGCAGAAGGTGCCGGACAATTTGCGGATGTCTGCCTTGCGGACGCAGGTCAGCGGAGAGCTGACCGATCTCTTGGGCATTCACACCCAAACTGCCCCCTTGGACTATGCTGCCTTCAAAGAAGCTGTAAGGGAACGCTTTGCCCTCACGGCCGAACATTGTCGCCGCAAGTTTCGGCATGGGCAGCCTCCCCCGGGGGACACCTATGCATCCTGGATGGCGCATCTGGGGCAGGTTTGGGATGCGTGGATTGGGGCCACCGGGAAAACCACCCTGGCTGAGGTGAGGGAACTCCTAATTCAAGAGCAGTTTTGTGCCAATATCCCGGAGGACTTAGCTACTGCTGTGCGGGACCGGGATCCCCCCAACTGTCAGGAAATAGGCAAGTTGGCCGACCAGATGGGGCTGTATCGGCAGCCCAAAGGGAGTCGGGGAAGCAACCCCAGCTATGGCGGGGTAAAAGGGGGCGCGGGGAAGAGCAAAGCCCAAACCCTGAGAGGAAGTCCCAGGCAAGCCCAGAGAGAGCCCCAGCCCCAGTGCCAGCAGATGTTTTTATTGCAAAGAGCAAGGGCACATTAAGAGAAATTGCCCCAAACTCCTCGCCAAGAACTACAACTCCAAGCCCGCTCCGGGCAAAATCGGGAGAGTGATCGCTCCCGAGTCCCGCCAGCCGGAGGAACAGGAGGAGGACCAGCAGTTGGCCTCGTCGCTTGATGAGGACTTGGAGGATCCGGAGCAGGCCCAGAGCGGAGAAGGGCAGCACTCCCTTGGGGCCATCTCCCAAGCATCCCTGTTACGGATTGCATCCCCGGAGCAGCTATGTTGGAGCCAGAACAAATTCTGTGAGTCCATCTCTGTGAACCATGTTTCCCATAGGGGGTATAGGGACACCGGGGCGGACATAACTGCCTTACCTCGAAGTAAGGTGAAGAAGCGCCAGTTCTTGAAAGGGCGCACTTGTGCTACAAAGCCATATAACTCCCCTGATATAGCCGTACCCCTCGCCCGGGTCTGGGTAAAGTACAAGGGGTGGGAGGGGGAGGGTGTAATTGTGCATGGACAGCAAGAGTGGGGGATCATCATTGGGAACGACATAGCATTCCGGGCAGCCCAGGTCAAGGTGGGGGTGGTGACGCGTCGCCAGGCCAGGCAAGCGTCTGCCCCCCAGCCAGTTAGCTCCCCTACTCTTGCCCCCGGTCCCAGTAAAGAAGCACAGGTGGCTACCCAGCCGGACATCCATTCCTCACCCCCTCCCCCAGTTCCCATCAAGGAAGACCACCAAGAGGGGTTTGCCCCAATGGCCAGGGATTTTGGGACCCAGGTGGCCTTCCAAGAGGAGCAGTGGCACGATCCGTCCCTACAGGAATGTTGGGCGAGAGCCAGTCAGGCATCAGGGCCACCAGACCAATCTGAAAAAATTTTGTGGGATGCTGGAGCCCTGTACCGGGAATTCGTCCCAAAAGCAGAGCCTGGCCTCAAGCAGAGGAAGAGGCAATTAGTTATGCCCATGAGGTACCGTCAAGCCGCCCTACAGCTGGTGCATGATGTAGCTTGGGGGGGGCACTTAGGGCAGAAGCGGACACTGACCCAGGTGATGGAAAGTTTCTATTTGGCCCATGGTGGCGAACGAGGTCCGAAACTATTGCCGGTCCTGCGATGTCTGCCAGTGGGTAGGACATAATCGGGACCACCCTAAAGCCCCCCTGCAGCCCCTACCCATAGTGGGCATCCCCTTTGAGAGGATAGGATTGGACATTGTTGGACCCCTGAATCCTCCTACCAAGACTGGGAAGAAATTCATACTGACTATCATTGACTTTGCCACTCGCTATGCGGAAGCTTTCGCCTTAGCCTCTATCTCCGCTACCAGCCTGGATAAGACTATCCTCTCTCTTTTCGCCTGCCTAGGAATGCCCCACACTGTGGTGTCGGATTGTGGCACAGGATTCATGTCCAAATTGTTTTTTTAAATGTGGGAATTGGGCGGCGTGGAACATCTGACTTCGGTGCCATATCACCATGAGACTAATGGGCTGGTCGAGTGGTTCAATCAGACCTTGGAGAAAATGATCCGCGCCTATACGGCCAAGCATCCTGGGACTTGGGATCAAGCTCTCCCATACCGGTTGTTCGCGTACCAGGACTCCCCCCAGGAGAGCCTGGGATTCTCCCCTAATGAGTTAATGTTTGGGAGAGAACTGAGGGGCCCTTTAGCGTTATTGCGGGCGGAATGGGAGGGGGTTGTGGCAGACCCCCCAATGCCGGTTCATGCGTTTATGCAACACCTACAAACTGTTCTTCGGGAGGTGCGGGAGACGGCCCAACAGCACCTAGAAGTGGCTCAACAACGGCAGAGCGCGTGGTATAACAGGACAGCTATACCACGGACTTTTGAAGTGGGTGATCAGGTGCTGGTGCTACGACCAATAAAGATGGACAAATTGTGTTTAAAATGGGAAGGCCCATGGACGGTGGTCGGGAAGGCGGGGGAAGTGAACTACCAGGTGCCCTTTCCGGGGCAACCGAGGAAACAAAAGGTATTTCATGTAAATATGCTAAAGTTGTATGTGGAGCGGTCAGCTAACGTTAGGTGTGTGAAGGAATATCACGATAGAGAATTTTCAGAGGGGGACCTATTGGCGGAATGGGGGGAAGGGGGCAGGCTCGATGAGATCGAGTTGTCCCCCTCCTTGTCGGAACAGCAGCGAAGGCAAATGAAATGACCCAGGTCCTGGAGGACTTCCAGCCAATGTTTTCAGACCGCCCAGGGCGCACTACACTCGTGCAACATACCAACTCGACGGGGGATAGCCCCCCTTTACAGTCCCTTCCCTACCAGGTGGTGGGGCCCCATGCCCAAGTTATTGCAGACAAGGTCCAAGCCATGCTGGACCTTGGAGTCATTGTGTCCAGTTCTAGTCCCTGGTCCTCCCCGATCGTGCTGGTGGCCAAAAAGGATGGGGGGGTCTGGTTCTGTGTGGACTACCGGAAAATCAACAAGGTGACCGTCCCGGTCCCCTACCCCATCCCAAACATGGATGTATTGCTGGAACGGCTGGGGGGAGCTAAATACATCACTACACTAGATTTAACCTAGGGTTATTGGCAAGTTCCGCTCGATCCGGACACCGCACTGAAATCTGTCTTTGTGACCCATCTCGGATTATTCCAATTCACCGCCTTGCCATTCGGAGTCCAGAACGGTCTGGATACCTTCCAAAGGTTGGTGAATGGGATGCTAAATGGGTTGGGGGAGTTTGCGTGCGCATACCTGGACGACATCGCCATTTTTAGCTCTACCTGGGAACAACACTTGCAGCATGTCTGCCAGGTTTTTCAGAAGATCCAGGAGGCAGGGCTAACAGTGAAGGCAAAAAAATGTCAGGTTGGGCGGGGGGAGGTTGAGTATCTGGGGCACAGGGTAGGGGGAGGTAGCATCAAGCCCCTGGAGGCTAAAATAGAGTCGGTCCGCACCTGGCCCCAACCTAAGACCAAGAAACAGGTACAGGCTTTCCTGGGGCTAGCTGGCTACTATCGTAAATTTGTGCCATACTTTAGCCAACTAAATTTGTGCCATACTTTAGCCAACTAGCCGCGCCACTCAGGAATTTATGTAAGAAGCGGCAGCCACTTAAAGTCCAGTGGTCGGCCGCTTGCCAGGCGGCTTTTGAAGGGTTAAAAGCCTGCCTCATGGCAGCTCCCATTCTGCAAGCGCCGGACTTTGAAGCTCCCTTTGTGCTGCAGACAGATGCCTCGGAGGCGGGAATGGGGGCTGTCTTGCTGCAGGAATGGCCAGGGCAAGGGCTATGCCCTGTTGCCTATTTAAGTAAAAAACTTCTGCCCCGGGAACGAAATTTGGCCACTGTCGAAAAGGAATGCTTGGGGACTTCCGGGCAAAACATGGCTTTCTAGAAGACCCACAGAGAGATCTGTGGGGAATACGAATGCAACGTTTCTTGGGTCAGAGACGTCCTCTGGCCAGGAAATCTACTTCTTATGGAAGAAGATAAGATTGGCGTTACCCTCAAATTGTCTCAAGGGTCATAAATTGCTTTCTGTCTGCCTTTTTGACAGATAGATTTGCGGCTCGTGATCTGAGATAGAGGGAAAGTGGCACTGCATTTCGGAGGTCGGTTTACTGATCATTAGGAAAGTCCGTGCTTGCTTCCAAAATGAATGGAAACATCTGGATTTGTAACGGCAAGGAATCTCTCTACAGCATAATTGGACTTGAAATTTAATGTGAGTACATCAAGAGATATAACCGGGAGGCAAAAACAAAAAAGTTAATGGAATGTCTGCAAGGAGGTTCCCTAACCTTATCTACAGTAGCTTGAAATAAGGAATTCGGCTGAGAGTGCTTTGAAAAATATCTACAAGAAAAGATGGTTTCATGAGAAATGTTTATGAGACTAAGAGATAAATTATGGCAATTCGACGACAAGGTGGAAGACTTTGTAAACAAAATGGTGTTGAAAATGGATGTTTGGTGTGTTAACCTTCAATTGGAATTACAACATGATCAAGAGAAACTGGATACTTACTCAGGTCTGTCACAGAAGAAGAAAGAAGTAAGTAACAATTTTGGAAGTTTACCAGATCTGCATAGAGGCTTTGAAATATTAACTGGTGAAGAAACAACTCACAAGGTACGTGTGACGCATTTTATTGGAATGAAAATGGACGATGTGTCTTCCAACAGTACAAACGGGAATGCAGGAACCCTCAGTGCAACAGAATAAATGGACTTTATTCTTCGCTTTTGGACTGATTCTTAAGGGTTTTCCATTTGATAGGGGGAAGGGGATATAAAAGAGACTGTTTTGGATTTACCGGGCAAGATAAAGGGTTTGGAATATTGTTTTATTGGCTGATTTTGAAATATGCTCTGATTTCAAATATTAAGATATAAATGTATTGGGAGTTTAAAATTTTATGCTTTAGGTTGATTTGGAACTTGAAAAATGAGAATCAGGGTTAAGTATGCATTGGTTAACATATATATGTTAAATATATTATTAGTTGGTGAAAATATATCCAGAAAATGTGTAAGATGCAGGATGTTTGGAAAGAAGATGGCCGACGCATCTCCTTTTGTCGTTTTCTTTTTTTAATTGGAATGCCCCACAGAGCATTAGAATAGACTGATTTTTTCATAAAGGGTTGGGAATATTGTTTCATTTGCTAACTTTGACACATATATTAGTTTTGTTATGGAAATATTAGGGGATTAAAATTTTTTGTGGGTTGTATATTGGATTGGAAGTATGAAGGTTTCTGGATGGCTTTAAAATCTGTAGCGTGTTAGGGAAAAAAAGTGGGGGTTAATGGGGTGGATGGACTGCTTTCAAAATTATGTTGGAAGTTCTTGGTTTGTGAGAGCGTTGAAAAAAGAATATTGAACTCTATTTTGCACGGATCTTTAGCTGGTTATACAATTAATAGTTAGGATTTATATGTAGGGTGAGACCTCTAGTGGTTTCTTTTTGCCATAACTAGAATTAATTATTGAAATAGAAATTATTATTATTTTATATAAGAGATGCTTATATTGCTGTAATAGGGATTGGAAGTCTATTTTAGTTTTGTTTGTTGTGGGTTATGTATGTGTTGGTTGTTTGGTTTTATTGTTATATGTTTGATATTATGTGTTTGTCTTATATAGAAATAAAATTTAAAAGAAAAGAAAAGAAAAGGAATGCTTGGCAGTAGTATGGGCAGTGACCAAGCTTCGTCCCTACCTCTGGGGATGCCGCTTCTTGCTGCAAAACGACCATTCCCCCTTGTGCTGGCTGGATCGGGTGAAGGGGTCCAACCAGAAGTTGTTGTGGTGGAGCTTAGCCTTGCAGGATTTTTATTTTTTGGTGGAACACATTAAGGGCAAGGACAACATTTTGGATGATGGGTTATCCAGGGCTTTCTCAGTAGGAGAAAATTAGATAGGGATTGGGGTGGTGGACCCCAATGCCATCTTCTTCCAGAAAGGGGGATGTGGAGAAAGCCTGAACACGCACCTACACTCACACACACACACGCAACTTCCCCTGCCAGCCTCTGTCTGCATAATCTCTCCCCGGGGGGGCAGGAGAGGCACCGGAGACACGGGATCCGCCAGACGGATCTCGGCATACTAACAATGGGGCACCTCGGCCGGAATCCACAAAGAAGAAGTATGGGCCATCAAGAAGGCAGGGCGTGGCCAGGCAACCAAAGGGCATGGTTAAGTACAAAAATTATTAGAGGAAACACACAAAATCTTATATATTATAATGGCTTTTGTAATATTTTTTTTACCTTACTTAAACCCTTAATTGTTGATATCTGGTGTTTTCCATGGGGAGGCTCAGTGCTTGCAGGGCAATCTCTTTCTTTTTGTTTTAAAATGGTCAGGATTGTCACAAATTCAACAGATGAAACTTACCCACCCACCCCACACCCCCAAACATGGAGGAGAAGTTTCTTGCATTTCCTTCTGACACTGTAAACTCACCTGTTAGAGGCACAGAGTCAGCTCTCTTAGGAAATAAGAAAATAAAATCTTTGGTAATATAAAGATAGGAATCATGTGATAAATTCCCTCATTCACCTCTCCCTCCCTCTGTCCAGGCCACCGGGTGCAGCCTCCTTTTCAGCAGGTAAAGCCTGTGTGTGCATGTGCGCACACACATCTTCCCAGCGTCTGTCTCTCCGTGGAGCTGTTTGGAGCTGTTCCAGTCTAAAAAGAGCTACATTTAAAGGGGCCATGGAATGGGCAAAATTGCAGCTAAGCTTGCAGGTTTAGCTTAGCTGCTATTTTGCCCATGGCATGGCCCCTTTAAGGAAAATTTAAAAAGTTTAAATTTGGGACTCTGCATGACAAAGTAAGAAGCCGGGATGGCTAAAGGGTTTCCATGACAGTCCTGGAATTTTCGGGGTAGTTGGAGACTATGAAATCTGCCTTTCTAAAGTTGCTATTTGTATTTTAAGAGAAGCTTCCATTGGCACCAATGGGAGCTTCTCTTGCAATGCAAAGGGAAGCTTTTTTGAAGTGATTTTTGTTAGAATGGGGGCAGAGAGAGAGAGAGAGAAAGAATTATATATAAATTTTATACTGTTTTAAATGTATTTTATCCTGTATTTATTATGTGTACATTGCCCAGAGTGGCCGGTGTGCCGGCCAGATGGGCGATCAATAAATGTAACAAATAAATACATAAAATTAATTCCCCCCTTCTCACCCCTGACCCTATGGTCCCATGTCTTCTCAGGATTTCCTCCCGCTGTTTGCTTAACAAAAATGTGCTTGTTCATTGCTTTCTTGTCATTAACATCCTATTTGGTTTTGCCCTCAGAAAGGAAAGAAACAAATAAACACTTTTTCAAGGAAGTAATAAGTATTTGATGTGGCTTGAGGTGGTGGGGGGGAGGAGTGGCAGCAAAGAACCAATTTTGAAGATTAATTCCCCCTGAAGGAAGCCACCGACTTCTCCTATTCAGGGAAGCTCTCCCCTCCATATAAAAACCACTTTGCCACCCACACTATCAACTATTAACCATACTTGCACAACTACAAACATTCACATACATAGTTGCATGGGTGTGGGGATGAGAACCTTGGGTGGCAATGTACGGTGTGTGTGTGTGTGTGTGTGTGTGTTTGCTGGCAAAGTCCAGCAGGTACCCATCCTGGCATTGCCCCTCAGAGTCAGCAGGTAAGTTTTCCCCCCATTTGGGGAAAAGGTGTGAGCTGTCAGAGCATGTAACCAAAGGTGTGAGTGATCTTTGCTCACAAAAAATGGGGTGGTGATTTGTTCACCTCCATTGCAGCAAGATCCTAAAAATTTTTTGGGGGGAAGCTCATGTGTTTCCAGGGTGCCCTCACTTTGCACGCGTTCCCGATATTCCAGCATCTTCTTGAGAACATTCAAAAGTGTGAGCCACCCCATTTAGAGGAGTACTAAACTCTGACAGCTGTCAAAGTTAAAGCGCAATTTGTTAAGTGGGATTTAGAAATGGTTACATTTCTTTTTGTTAGGAAACTATACTGGCACATAGACTCTATATACCAGTACAGTTTCCTACCCCCCAAAAAATATGTTTTGATACTATGTTGGTGGAACGCAGCCAATGTACATTTAGTTTATCACTCTGTATATCTAAACCTCTCTACTTAGTATACTTCATCAGACAAAGCGGATTTTCTGGAGACCAAGGTGTTAGGAGATACTCAGAATGGCAGCAAGGCTGAGCCTCTTGGTAATGCCCTTTTCTGCCCACACCATGTCATTAAGGGAATGGCTGACATATATCCACCACCTCTTGCATTATCCTCCCACCCCCAGCAGCTGCCAAAAATGTGGAGTGGAGTCAGGGAATAAAGCAAGGTAGTGATGTCATGTCTCCTTTGGCTCATTGTTTCTTTCATTATGTTAAACAATGTTGTAAAATTCAAAACTTATTTACTAAAAAAAAAAGCACTTTCAGAACATGGTTCTCAGCTCTGTAGACATGATCTTCTTAATAGGATCTTTCAGTGATTGAAATGATCAGTTTGTTTGATATCTCATTGCAGCTAGAAATGAGAATAGAGTTTGAATGGGGAAAGCATTACGATCTGTCTTTCATGCAGAAACTTCCTGCTGGTTCCTGTATATTGAGAAAATGATTTCTACCTCTTTGGTTTCAGGGCTGAACAGCAAAAATGAGACAAAATGGAGGGAGCTTCGCCAGTTCACCATTTCCACCCTGCGGGACTTTGGGATGGGGAAGAAAACAATGTCTGAGAGGATACAGGAGGAAGCTCTTTGCCTGGTGGAGGAAATGGCCACCACACAAGGTCCTCTCATGGGCAACTTATTCCAAAGAAATGGAAAGCACTCCTCTAAGAGAAACAGTCTCAGGGAGAGGTGTTTGTTGTTGTTGTTTAAAATAAGACATTGTTGATTGAATGTCTTCCAAATTAAACCCCAAGTCCTTCTGGTCCCCAATGCATCCAAATGAAGAGAAAGGGGAAGTGTTGCTTAGCAGCAGCATCTGGACAGTGCCAAATTTCTCCATGTCCTAGATCATGGTGATGTTCATCAGCCAAGGCAAAACATATGCAGGGGAAATACTAAGGGGAACAAGTGACAAGTAAATAAAGTTGGTGCAGCAAATGACTATTCAGAGGGCAAAACAGAAAAAAGAAAAAACAGGTTTGTCATTGTGATGATGTTGACAGTTGACTTCAGAAAATTATGAACATGCCCAAAAGCAGTGAAATTCAGTTGTGGCTACTGCAGTAATCATGGGAACCCAAAAACACCAGAAGAAGAGGGCTGTAATCATGAGAGACATTAACCTTTAACACTGTCTGACAGGAAAAGGGGAGAGCATGGGCAACAAGATCAACAGAGCAATTGGGAACTAATGGAATCATTGTACCCAGACTGGCTGGGTTCTCGCAGCGCGCTAAGCCACATTGCCTAAAGTAAACTCTAGAATAAGCCATGGCTTCGAAGGGTGGCTTTGAAGCCATGGCTAAGAAACACTGACTGGGTTCACACAACACGCTAAGCCATAGTGGCTAGCCACTGTGGTGTGTTGTGCCAACCTAGTCATTCTGTAATGCGCTTTACTTGGAGCTGCCTTTGTACTTGGTTTGGAAGTTTCAACTAGTACAAAATATGGTGGCCAAGTTGTTCTCCGGGACACCCCATGGAGACCATATAACACTGATCTTAAGACCTTTACACTGGCTGCCAATTTGCTGGCGGGCAAAGTATAAAGTGCTGGTTCTTACCTTTAAAACCCAACATGGTCTAGGCCCAACAAGGTACCTTAGGGAGCGCCTCCTCCCCTATCTTCCACTCTGCCACTTAAGGTCTTTGGAGGGCCATCTGTTGCAGCTGGCTAATGTGAGACTGGCAGCTACTCATCGGAGGTCCTTCTCTTTTGCTGCCCCTCAATTATGGAATGGCCTGCCACTTGAAATACACCTGCTGACTTCTTTGAATGTCTTTAAGCAGGCACTGAAGACTTTGTTATTTCAGCAGGCCTTCCTTTTATAACATTCTATCATATTACTATGGAATTTTATTGTTTTTATGGAATTTTAATGGAATTTTTGTACTGTTTTTATGTTTAACAGATGTTTTTATTGTGTATTTATCTGTTTAATTGATTGCTATTTTGTACGGTGCCTAGAGTAAAAGTATATAGGCGGGATATAAATTGAAATGATGATGATGATGATGATGATGATGATGATGATGATGATGATGTAAAGAAGAGAAGAAGCCCCAGTAGCTGTGTTGTAACTGGCACTAAAAGGAAGGCATCTCCCCATTCCCAGAAACTTGAGGAACTCTCTTTGGTTTTATTTTCAGAAATGTACATACCGCTGAACATAATAATACCACAGTGGTGTACAACATCAAAATCAAAGGTATAAAAATTCAAAATGAGGATAAAACGATCCCATAATCAATAAAAAATATGCATACATGGGTCACACTATAAGGAAAGCCTGAGTGAACAGGTACATCCTAAGCAGGCACCTAAAATGCAAAACTGTCTGGTTCCTGCCTCATATTAATGGGAAGGGAGTTCCACAGGGGAGGAGCTGCAACACTGAAAGCTCCATTCTTGGTAGCCATAAAATGGACCTCCAGAGCATGCAGCACCACCCATTTGTGATGTAGCCTACCAAGTTTTGTTTTTTCTAGCCCCTCATTTGCAGGCATATTTCCCCCACCCACTGAGAGTGTGTGTGCACATGCTTGGTTGGCTTAGATCCTCTGAAGGATGTGAGGTGTGCCTAGGGCGTCCACTTATGCATGGCCAAAAAGAGGACATTCAGGTTTGCAAAAAATTTGCACGTCTAATTTATATGTGTAGATGCAAAGAAAGACATCATTGCTATAATTCAAATAGAAATACAGTACATCTCACCATAGTGGGGAAGACTGACCATGTGACCTGTGTGCCTGCTAAGTGCGCTGTCCTGGTGCGAATGCTTGATGGGCAACCTCCAGGCCTCGGGGCACCCCTCTCTATATTTCAACCAGATTTGGGCTGGACAGCCCTACGAATAGCGGACACCTGCAAATAAAGGACTGTCCTCTTATAGCCCTGCGAATAGAGAACAGTCTTCTGTAAAGTAGAACACATGGGTACTGTAGTCACTGGGAGAGGGGTGGGAAAGTATTATGGGTGTCCCAAGGAAAAGAAGAGAGGAAGGGAAGTGAGCAGGAATGTCATCTCACCGCCAGGCCACGTGCTGGGATTTCTAGTGTTCTGGGGGGAAGCTCAAGTCCCCTTCCTGTTCTCCCCTGTTCCAGTATGCCTGCATACTTAGGGTGGCCATGTGTCCTACTTTATAGAAGACAGTCCTCTATTTATTTGAAGGTGTCTGGTATCTGAAGGGCTGTCACACCTCCTCTTTTTTGGTGATGCCTATGGGGCCAGCAAAGTAAACACTGAGAAGCCTTGTGGCACACCTGAAACTGCACTGCAGACAGACAGTAGTTGAGGAATGAGTGACATAGAAGGGGGCAATGGTACCAGGAGAAGAAGAGTTCCCTGTTTATACAGTTTAGGGTACCGACAGAAGAAAGTTACCTTGATCATAGACTGTTAATATTTAATGAGATAATTTGTATTCAGTTTTAGTCACAGGTAAAAATTACAATGCCTGAGGCTCAGTTTGTGCGAAACATTTTTAGTTTTAACTCTGTACTGAGACCGAGGAAGAGGGGATCCACTCTTTTAGGCCCCACTCACTGTGTCCTGTTGTCAATCCAGGGCAGCCCTTTGATCCAAGAAGAAGCATCACAAGTGCGGTTTCTAACGTGATCTGCCGCGTTCTCTATGGGAGTCGGTTTGACTATAAAGATGAGACCTTCCTAGAACACCTGCGCATTATAGGGAACCAAGCGAAATTGTATCAGAGTTTTTTAGGACTGGTATGTTGCTCCTTCTGTGTTGTAAATGCTCCTCTCTGCTAGCTTGTGTGCCTATTTCACTGCTTGCCATGATACCCTCATAGTCTCCAGCTGCCCATCACGAAAACCCTTAAGCCATCACGGCTTCTCACTTTGTTATGCAGAGTCCCGAATTCCCCTACCTCCCGCAACTGCAAGCTACTTTAAGGTGCTCTTAAATGGACCATGGGAAAAATTGCAGCTAAGCTTTTAGCTTAGCTGCAATTTTGCCCATCATGGCCCCTTTAAGAGTAGCTGAACAGACGCAAGGGTGTGTATGTGTGTGAGAGAGAGCGCATGCTCTACCTGCCCTCTCTGCTGGGTGAAAAGAAAAGGAGGTGGAGGCTGAACCCACTAGCCTTGACCAAGGGAGAGGTGAATGTTTCCCCTTACTCGCCTTTTCCCTAAGCTAAACAAGACCAGATATTGTAACCTCATTGGGGAGTTGCTCCAGCCCCTTGATCATTTTAGTTGCCCTTTTCTGCTCTTTTTCCAACTCTACAATATCCTTTTTTAGGTGCGGTGACCAGAACTGTACACAGTATTCTAAGTGTAGTCGCACCATAGGTTTGTATAAGGGCAGTGTGATCTTGGCAATTTCATTTTCAAACAATTCCTTCTCTAATTATGCTTAACATGGAGTATGCCTTTTTCACAGCAGCTCCACACTGGGTTGACATTTTTTTAAAAAATATTTTATTTACTTTTCAAAACCAATTATAACAAAAAAATATAACAGAATACAAGAATATCACAAAAATATAACCAAAACAGCATACAATAAATCATAAAGTGCACCCCACCCCCACCCTCCAAGGGACCAATTAATATACTTCCATCCTCTTGATCAAATGAAGTCTAAATTCCAGAAATATAACATATCCTGACAAGGCATGTTCTCCTTCCCCTTTATTAATACATAATCTAGTAATTGATTCCATATATCCATAAAATTCTTCTTCTTTAGCAATCCTTTTTTGCACCTCTCTCCAAAACGCCAAAACATTTTTACACCTCCACCACATATGAGCATATGTCCCTTTTTCCTGACATCCTCTCCAACAAAATGCAGAACAATTATTATCTATTCTATTTAATCTTACTGGAGTTAAATACCATCTCCAAATTAGTTTATAAAAATTTTCCTTTATCCTAATTGACATCATTTTCACAATCCGTCTATCCCATATATTGTTCCACCCCACCTTCGAGGTCACCTCTTCAAATTCATTATCCCATACTGCCTTTAGCTGATCCTCTTGTTCTTCTGCTTTTTGAATCAATCTATATAAATCCCTTGTTATACCTCTTATTGATGCATTACCTGGTAGGCCACCTCTAGACATAACCATCTTCGGTTAAGATGGATTGACATTTTCATCAGGCTGTCCACTACCCCAAGATCTCTTTCTTGGTCAGCCGCCACTAGCTCAGTTTCCATCAGCTTATACTTGAGGTTGGGATTTTTTGCCCCAACGTACAGCACCTTAGATTTGCCATTTTGATGCCTATTCTCCCAGTTTGGAGAGATCCTTTCAAAGCTCCTCACAATCCTGTTTTGTTTTTTTAACCACCCTAAATAATTTGGTGTCATCAGCAAACATGGCCACGTCACTGCTGACTCCTAATTCCAGAACATTTATGAATAAGTTGAAAAGCACTGGTCCCAATACAGAGCCTTGTGGGACTGTTTACATCCCTCCATTGGGAGGGTTTACTATTTATTCCTACTCTCTGCTTTTTGTTCTTTAACCAGTTAGTGATCTATAAAAGGACTTCTCCTTTTATTCCATGCCTGCTAAGTTTGCTCAGGAGACTTTGGTGAGGGACTTTGTCAAAAGCCTTGGCAGTCCAAGTAAACAGTGTCTACCATTTCACCCCTGTCTACATGTTTATTGACACTCTCAAAGGTTAATGAGACAAGACTTACCTTTGCGGAATCAATGTTGATTTTTTTCCAGCAGGGCTTGTCCTTCTAAATGCTTACTAATTTTATCTTTAATAATGCTTTCAGGCAATTTACCCAGAACAGACATTAAGCTAATCAGCCTGTAATTTCCCGGATACCCCCTGGATCCCTTTTTTAAAAAAATTGGTGTTACATTGGCCAGTCCTTTACTACAGAGGCTGAGCTTAGGGACGTGTTGTTACATATTTGTGTTAGAAGATCAGCAATTTCTTATCTGTGTTCTGAAGAACTCTAGGATGGATACCATCTGGTATCTGATGATTTATTAATGTTCAATTTCAATTCCTCTTATAAAGGTCTTATTATTGCCTTTTTCAAGCAAGAGGGAACATTCCCCTCCCACAAGGAGGCATTCCTCACCTCCCTTAGCCATGTGGCCAGCCCTGTCCAGGCTGATTTAATCTGCCAGGCTGGGCCAAAGGTAAAGCAAATAAATCGCAGCCCTCCTCACCTCTCCAGACACCTTGCCCACCTTCTTGAGATCCACAAGCTGAAAAGAATCCAAACCAACTGGACAGGCCATTGCCAAGGTTACATCCACCGGAACTGCTTCTATGTTGGTTCCAAATCATGGTGAAACTGAGTGACTTTATCTACCAAGAATGGGGGAAATTGTTCACAGTGAGCCTCTGACTGCTCCTGCTCTCCTTGCTAAGAAGGCCTCACACAGTGCATGTCAAGGGGTGATGATGCTACTTGGGTGAGGGAGTTGAAGTCCAAAAAGTCTCTAGGGTACCAAGTTGCATCTCATCTCTATTCCAGGTGTACACTGCTCTTCCCAAAATAATGGATTACTTGCCTGGACCACACAACAAGGTTTTTGCTGATTGTGAAAAGCTGTGTGTCTTCATGCGTGCAAAGGTGGAATCCCACAGGCAGACGCTGGATCCTCAGAACCCCCGAGACTACATTGACTGTTTTCTAATGAGGTCAGAGAAGGTAGGATGGCTGAAAGTTTTTTGTTTGTTTGTTTGTTTTTGCACAATTCCCTTAATATCCGGGATATCTCCTATTTAAAGCTAAACTAGGAAGTCTCTTGCTGCTACTCATTACTCTTGGATCGCCCCCATTTCTCAACATATGTTTTTCTTTGGGCTCAATAGTGGTGGCTGCTGAAGACCATTGTGCTGGTGCTCTCCAGAGTGACCTCAGGTGGAGAGGTCTTTCCTCAGGTTTATTTACACGTCAACCCAAACAGCAGGAGAACAGCTGCAAAAAAGGGTGGCTAAAATATTTTTGGGGCAGGAATATCTTGATAAAATATTGGTTTACCTTTTCTTATAGAAAACGTGGTGTTTCTGACTGAGTCACTCATTTCAAGTTATTGTCAATCATTACCCTTAATTTAGGGATCTTCTATGCCTAGTTCTCAAATCCCTGCTATAAATGGGATCAGAGTTTGCTGTCTGGACCAGACTAAAGTAGGTAACCAACTTTATAAAGTTTCAGGTTATTCTTTCTTGCACTTCCATCACTCGTGCAATTTCTAGTCCTAACTATTTGGCTGGTTTTTGCCCCAACTTTCCAGTCATCAAACACCTGAAACAGGATCCATGACAAATGGCCCTATTTGCACGTAACAACAACCAATTGGATTAAAGATCGAGGGGTTGTCATGCATGAGTCATGCACGATGGGTTGTCCTGCACGCCTGCCTTTTCTCCTTTACCCCACAATCCATGATTGGCTCCTTCCTAGTTGCAGAGCATGATTTGCAAACCCAGACTTCTGGGTTATTTAGGAGCTAAACAACCCAGCTGTTAACTCCGCAACAAACCATGCATTAACTGCTGGGTTGTTTAACACCTGAACAACCCAGTGTTCAAGGTTCACACAGTACGCTCCACAGCCCACTAAGGAGCTGATCATGGGTTGTATGATAAAAGGGGAAGAGTCTCTGCTCCTGCACAAAAACCCATCTGTTTTTAAACCAAAAGGTTGTGATTACATGCGAACCAGGTCAATAGGATTCAAGAGTTTTTCCTGTATGTATATTCCAAAACAGTCTCATTTGTGAACAGAAGTGATTGATCTAAACATCCTTTTAAATGGGGGACAGGAGCAATTCCAGCTGTGGTATTGCTTGGAAGAGGCGAAGTTGTCTCAAATTCACCATCTTTCTATCAGCTGGAAATGTTTGTTTCCTCCTTTTCCCTCTTCCTTATTTACAGGAACAAAATTCTCCAGAGGACTTCTATAGCACTGAAGACCTTGTAATGTGTGTGTTTCCACTCCTTGTTGGTGGGACAGCAACCACAAGAAATGTTTTGCTCTACAGCCTTATGGTGATGGCAAAGTTGCCACACGTTCAAGGTACACAGATAATACTGCAGAGAGAATTGTGGAGGTGACTCCTATGGGCTTCACCAATAATCACAGAAGGAAGAGAAAAGTCCTCCAGACTAGGGGTGGGCAGAATTCAGGGTTGCAGGATAGACTAGAACCCAAAGATCCACCAACTGAAGCCTGGTGGGAAAGAAATGCACTTGGAATTAAAGTTTTATTTGTTTTGAGAACCAGAACTGAATGGGGCTCACTGTCCTTCCACATACAAAATCCACTCATTGTTACCCCCAAGCTTTCTTCATTTCAGTAGCATAATTTAAGTCAGTGGGTAGGAGTTATTTTGTTTCTGCTATTCTTTTAAAAAACCGGGGGCAGAATTCCTTTCTGATCTACTGAAAATTCCCCCTATATCCACCAGAGGGTCCAGGTGATGGTCTGTCTGCCACTGCTCCACACTAGGAGGTTTCCATGAGGCTTCTGCACCAGCTTGAACTGTGTATAGGGAAAGAAGAAGTTTCCCATCCCATAGAACTAACTTTCAGTGCTTCCAGGACACCTTTGTGTGGCCACTTTTGCCAATCCATTTCATTTTTTGATTCTGCATTTCAATGTTTTGAGAGTGAAAAATGATATTCCACCCAATTCAAAATTGTTCGTTACCCAGTCTTCCTTTTTCCCAGCTAAAAAAGTCTGAAATGTTTTAGTGAGACCTGTGAAATGAAGTAGTATTCTTGTTGAAGAAAATAGGAAGGGCATTTTCCTGCCTGCAGGTGGCACTTCTGTATGCCTTTTTTCTGGAAGGATCTTCAGTCCACAGGGATGATTGTGTGTCAGTTAGTTTGACTTTTTTGCTTCAGGTACGAGAATGTCCAAGACTAGCACTGTACTCGTTGAGAAGAAGCTTCAGAATTCGGGAATTGCATCTTCTGAATGTTTTTCATTTCAGCAAAAATCCAACAGGAGATTGATGATGTGGTTGGTGCCAACCGTGCCCCTGGCATGGAAGATCGGGTGAGGATGCACTTCACTAATGCCGTTGTCCATGAAATTCAACGATACCAAAAAACGAGCCTTGAGACCATTCCACGTTCAATGACTTGCCATGCAGAATTCAGGGGCTACACCATCCCTAAGGTATGATGATGGAACAACTTGCGGGGAGGAAATGGAGGAATTTGTTAACATATACATGGCCCTGATGTTGCAGAGGTGCTCAGACATGCCAACTCTCTGGACATGTCTGTTGTGCCCTTTGTATTTTATTGACTTTATCCTGACACCTTGGCTCCAGAATCCATTTTGTTCTGGAAAAAGCAGCAGAGCTGCAGCCATGGAAGGCTACCAGGGACAGAAAGAAAGCCCCAGATGGCTGGCGAGGGGAAGAGTAATTCTGTACCTCCTTCCTCCATTGATTAAATTAAAAGGAGTTGCTCCCATGGAACTATGGAGACATGCAAATACCTACTTTGTTGGTGTATACGATGAGAAGATGTCAACTCTGCGGGGAGGGTTTTTAAGTCGATTGCCCATTAAAGGATTAAAGCAGATTTGTATAGTCTGGTTGAAGGGCAAAGGCAGAAACCAAGCCTCTGAGAAGTCAGGGTTCAGGGTTCAGTGGAGCGAATCACTTGGCTGTTATCAGGGGAGGGAGTTCAGGACATTGCTTAGCAACAGGTTAGAAATCCTGCTGTAATTCCCTGACAGTTAGGCCGTTCTACAGTTCACTGCCATAACGGACACTTGCTTGGTTTTAAGCATCATCCACTGCCAGCATGGAGCCCATGGGGAGCTTCCCTGGGGGCAATCCAACCCATGGGGTCTAGGTAATTCCCCACTCCTGGGCTAATCATGGCTAACTCTCTGTTCAGTCTCCCTGTTGTCATCACCATGTGTCGGAAGAGTCGCTGGATACATCATCCAGCAGTGGTCCCTGAGGAACGTGGGACTCAGGATGCTCCTCTAAGTGGGCGCTTGAGGCTTTCACCCCATTTAGAACTGTAACCAAAAGCTGGGAGACCTGAGGGAAGACTCTGCCCATGGTGCTTTTCCCTCCTATTTGTGGCCAATAAGGAGGGCAAGACATTTGCATTCCCCTTTCTTTGATGGAGCAAAAGTATAACCATTTATGCTCTTCTATTCATCCTCTAAATTTCACTTGTGCAGCCCACCATTTTCATCAGCATCAAAGCATTCATGGTCACATGGCCTCCCAATTCCCCGTCTTGCCATTTCCATAGTACCTCCTTCTGCTTCTTATTTTCATAAATGCTAATTCCTCCAGTTTCTGTCTTTCTCTATCCCAATGTTCGGCCTATAAGTTTTGATATATGGGTTCATGTATTAGGGGGCTGGTATATTAACCAAGACTTTTCCCACTTTTGTAAAATGTCAGAACATGTGTGCATATGCGACTTTGAGTATCTGTGTGAATGAGAATGTGCCAGAATACTGGATATCCACAGATATCCAGGCAGGCTGAGGCAAGAGTTACCCAGTTACCCTCTTCTCATTCTCCATACTCCCTGCTATTTTCATCGAGTTTTAAAAAAGGGAATAACACCTTTGTCTCTCAGACATACACTTCTAAGGCAGCAATGAAAAACTGATCCCTAAGGAAAAATACTGGAAGAATTATAGGATACAGAAGTTTATCCTGCCTGCACATGATTGCTCAGTTCCAGTGTTCACTGAAATCTGCCCCTTTACATCTAGGGTCAGGCACTGGAAGGTCATTTAATAACAAAGCCGCCATTTTTTGAGAAATGTGGAGGTCTTTTGCAGAGCACCAGCAAGAAGCTCAAGGCATAGTCAGTTCCTGCACTATTTCCTTATATAAATCATTGCTAATACAACCTCAGCCTTGTGACAGCTGCGGATCTTTCAGAAATTCTGTACATCCAAGTCTCTCCTGAAAATTTTGGAGTTTTGTATTGCTTTGTCTTGTCTTCTGATGTAGAAGCAACACATTAGGCATCCTCCATTACTCTATTATTTACATTTCTGAATTTTATACAGAGACTGTGCATGCTTCGTCGGCCACAGCTTTCAGTTCCTTGAGATTCTTCAGTAATTCCACCTTCCTCTACAATAGAAATGTACATTTGTATGTTAATAAAACAGTGTAAAAAGCAAAGTCATGTTTGTAGATTTGTAATATGATTGTAGATAAGAACATAAGAGCCCTGCTGGATCAGATCAAGGGTCCATCTAGTCCAGCATTCTGTTCACACAGTGGCCAACGAGCTGCCCATGGGAAACCCACAGGCAGGACACGCATCATGGTTGGTCCTCCCAGGAAGCAGGATGAGTCGCCCGCCTCAGGCCATGTGCTGGAAGGGATGGCAGATTGGGGCCCCTGCCATCGCACTCCTTGCTTGCCTCAGGAGCATCTGCCACTACTGTGTGCTGCCTGCCTGCCCACCCCCACCATTGCTGCCATGCTGGAAGACAGAAACAAAATTCAAAGTGATTGCGATAGGCTGGAGTGCTAGGCCAAAAACAACAGAAAGAAATTCAGTAGGGATAAATGCCAAGTGCTGCACCTAGGAAAAGGAAAACAAATGCACAGTTACAGAATGGGGGACACTTGGCTCAACAATACTACAAGTGAGAAGGATCTTGGAATTGTTGTAGATCACAAACTGAATATGAGCCAGCAATGCGATGTGGCTGCAAAGAAGGCAAATGCTATTTTGGGCAGCATTAATAAAAGTATAGCTTCCAAATCACGCGAAGCGATAATTCCCCTTTACTCAGCACTTGTTAGGCCTCATCTTGAGTACTGTGTCCAGTTCTGGGCACCACACTTGAAGAAGGATGTAGACAAACTGGACCGTAGGGATGTAACCGCTCACCTTGAGCAGGCGTAGCGGGCTGAAATCAGCCCCGCTCACGCCTGCCAGAGACGAGTGGGCCTTACCGGGTCCTGTCCCCGCTCGCCTCTCCGCGCCTCTCCACCCGCGCTGGCCGTGACGGTCCCGTTGCGTCACTTCCGGCTGGCCAGAAGTGATGCGACGGGACCCTGCAATGGCGCACTGGGACCCCGCACTGCGTATTTTCCGTAGAAACCAGGGCAACAGGGCTTAACAGCCGGAAGATGAGACCGTCGTGGCTGGTACGGGCAGCTCGAGTGGCGCAGAGAATCGCTCCGTGCTGCTGAGAATCGAGCGGCGGGGCTGCTGTGAAGAGGAGAGGTGGGGCGGGGGCCCCACCAGGTACGTGTACATCACTAAACTGGAGAGGGTTCAGAGGAGGGCAACAAAGATGATAAAGGGACTAGAAACAAGGCCCTATTTCATTTCATTTATTTAATTTCTATACTGCCCCACAGCCAAAGCTATCTGAAGAGAGACTGAAAGAACTGGACATGTTTAGCCTTCAGTAGAAGGAGACTGAGGGGAGATATGATTGCACTCTTCCAGTACTTGAAGGGTTGTCACACAGAGGAGGGCCAGGATCTCTTCTTGACCATCCCAGCTTGCAGGACACGGAATAATGGGTTCAAGTTACAGGAACCCAGATTCTGCCTAAACATCAGGAAAAATTTCCTGACTGTTAGAGCAATAAGACAATGGAACCAACTATCTAGGGAGGTGGTGGGCTCTCCCACTCTGGAGGCATTCAAGGTGCATCTGGACGGCCATCTGTCTGGGATGCTTTGACCTGGATTCCTGCATTGAGCAGGGGGTTGGACTCGATGGCCTTATAGGCCCCCTCCAACTCTACTTTTCTATGATTCTATGATTCTCACTGTCCTCCCTGCCCAGTTCCTGCTGCTGCCGCTGCTAATTTAGCGGCTTGCAGATGCACATAGATGTAATGATAAAACACTACAAAGTGAAAGTATCAGGATTTGTTGTGTGGTATTTTATTAATGAACAGGAGAACATAAGCATGTTGGCAAAGTTTGAAACAAAACGAGCCTTGATGCAAGTCATTCTGTGCAAATGGCACTTGAAATTCTCCACTCAATTTGTGGGTAGAGAAATTGGAGGGTCCTGCAGAAGCAGTAATGTGTGTGGGGTGGTGGGTGGTGGTGAAGGGTGAAGCTAAAAATCAGCTGAAGGAACTGAAAGCTGCAACAAACTGTTCCAGCTCTAATCCTAGAATTGATTTGGGGGATTCTCCCAGTTAAACTGGACGGAGTGGAATGCAGGGCAGAGTGAACTCCTGGAACAATAAAGGAATCGCTCCGGGGAAATCCAGTCATCCCTAGTTAGTGGTGACTCATTCCCGAGTGTGCTTCCCCAGCTTATCTTTCACAAAACATGGCTGTTTCTTAGATATTCATGAGACTGAGATGAATGATGTAATCTGTCTCCTTCTCTCCCTGAAGGGCACCGCTATCTCTCCATTGCTCACATCCGTGCATTTTGACCCTCTCCAGTGGGAGACTCCAGAAAGTTTTAACCTGGATCATTTCCTTGATGAGAAGGGCCAGTTCAGGAAGAGAAAGGCTTTCATGCCCTTTTCAGCAGGTAACTCTATTTGTTTTAACAACTCCCAGCCACAAACCCAGTGCTCATGTTCATGGTGTTTTCTGGGAACAATACAGGTTTCTAGAGATTGATTAACTCTGGCTTCTTTCTCTGTTTCTCCCCCAGGAAAGCGGGCCTGCCCAGGGGAAGCACTGGCTCGGATGGAGCTCTTCCTGTTCTTCAGCACTCTGCTCCAAAACTTCACCTTCAATCTCGTTGGAGATGCCAAAAATATGGATCTAATGGCTTTGTATATAGAGGTCATAATGAGACAATTGCCCCTAATACAAGCCATTAGACGTACAGTGTGATCTTGTCTTGAGACTATAAATATTCAGGTTCCATTGAAGTGGGTTGTGTTCTCTCTAATATACACTGATTGCTGATATACACTCAGCTGCAAAAAAGAACCACATTTGATTTAACCTAACAATATTTTGGAAAGCAAGATTCACAACTAGGGATTGTTAGAAAAGTGGACATGGTGCATATACAAAGTGTAAGAATAAAGTTCCATCATACACGTGTAATGAACAAGGCTGTATATAGCACACATTGTTAAATGAACGAAATCTCTCTGTTCCACTCCCTCCTGGCCTAAGCTAACTAACCTTGCCCATCTGCCTTTGAAGAGTTGTATCGCTTCTTTGTTTAGTTGTATGCCTAGTGCCGCCATATCTCTTCCTTGGCTAGAGTCTCATCCCTAAAGTGTATTTTCTTGTGCCAACGCCAGATGTACCAGCGAAGGGGAGTTTCTCCAATTGATAAAGAGTACCAAGAGTAGTAGACTCATGAGGCACCTGGTGTCTCAAGCACCCTAAAGGTTATGAGAAACATCAACCTAGCCAAGGGAGGAAGGGATAGATAGCCTTATATGTAACTAAAGACTGATACTTAACTATGTTCAAATGAATGTACGTGATAAGTTAGCAAATGCATTTGATTAGCTGAAAATGAATGAACCAATGAGTGTAAAGTATAAGAAGACCTGCACATGTCCTCTTCCCCTTGTCCAGCTTCTGATCCTGCCGTGAGCCACAGAGTTGGGCCTTTTTGCAAAAATAAAACCTTTGGGAAAAAAATCCCTCACTCTTGGTGTGCTGCTTCTCTCTCCTCGAGTATTGGGTTCTCTGGGGGGGACTCCGAGCATAATTTTGCAACAGGATGGATCGGGGGATCAGTCTATCTCTGGTCCAGATCACTTGCACATGTGTTCCTAATCTGTCCTGTACTGTTTACATTGCAGTTTGCAATTTTTAAAATAAAAAATCTGCCCTAAAATTCACATTTAAAAATGTTACCGATGTTTATGAGGTGGTCCAAGGGCTAACTTTAAAGTTTTTATATCTTTTGTTTTTTACAAAGCAAGTACCATGGAAGCTCCAAGTGTCTTCCAAGAAGGGCTGCTTCTGTAACCATACTCAAATAGGGACTGAAAATGCTCCTGGGAGGGAAGGGTCATGATGACATGCTGTCCTCTTAGGGACATTGTATAGAAAAGAAGATGGTTCCTCCCATGGAGTACAATGTACAGGTCTGTGGGGTCAGCGTCAGCCAACCTTTTTCCTGTACAATGTTCTTGGGGGTGGGAACAGAACAGCACATCATCCCTTCCTGTCCCTCCCAGGGGCATTTGGTACCTCATTTTGAACATGGTGGTGGCAGCAGCTAGGCTTGGAAGCTGCTTGGAGCTGCCATTTTACCATTTGGAGTTGTAAATGTAAGTAGTCAAATAACGTGATGAAGTTTGTAGAAGTGAGAAATATGGGGAGTAATTGCATTCCAATCTGCACGTTAGTCTGAGAGATGTGGATCCGTTTGATCCACTTCAACATGCAAACCGAACAGATTTCTCGACCATCCCTACTTGCACCATTGTTAGGTTTTTACAAAAATCAAAGACACTACTTGGGTTTGAAGCTTTCCTATCCTTCATTATTTTCTTTGGCAAGATCTCCACACTGGTTTTCCATCTCCCTTGCAGACCAGTGTTGCAGAATTGAATTTCATTTTCCCAAACGTGTTTTGGGGTTAAAGCAATTGACATAAATATACCCTTTTCCTACTAGGATCAAAGTAGATATTTCCACATTCCGGTTGTTCTTCATAATGTTTACCGTACTTTTAGAATAAGAACACCCCATCATTTTTCAGTTCAGTCCCTGTAAGGCTGATTGGGTAAAACATGTAATTGTGTGATGTAGGCGTATGATATTATCATTCTGCATTCATCGTATACATGAGATCATCTATGAAAATTCCACACTGTGACCTGTCTGTCCTCTTAAATGTTTAGTTAGTTAGGCGATCACTCGTGACCGAGTAAGATTGTTTTCCAGGATAAAAATTACAAAAAGAAAAATTTAAAAGGAGGAAATTCTAAAGAAAATTGTGTAGACTCTAGCGATGGGTCCGTAAGTGACTGTGGAGGCCAATTCTAGATCCACACAGCTTCCCACAGTGAGGACACAGGTTACCAGATAGAAGATGGTCCTGTAAAGGATTCATTTGACGTGCTTTTCGCTTAGCACGTTTCTAACTTTCACCTTGCACTCAGGCTTCTTCAAAGTCCATGGAACCTTTGTGAAAGGCCAACCTCCATTTAGATTGTTCATGGGCCAGAGCTTCCCAGTTTTCGATGTTTATATTGCATTATTTTAGATTAGCCTTAAGAACATCTTTAAACCTCTTATACTGACCACCGATATTCCGCTTTCCATCCTTGAGTTGGGAATAGTAACTGCTTTGGGAGACAGCAGTCAGGCATTCGAACAACATGACCGGTCCACTGAAGTTGGCGTTGAAGGATCATTTTTTCAACGCTAGTAGTCTTTGCTTCTTCCAGTACACTGACATCTTAAATGTATCCATGACCAAAGATGCACTGAAGTGGGCATTGTTTATTTATCCCCTGTGCATGTTGGTGTCACCAAGACTCTAATGTACTTTGGTACATACAATCAGAGCAAAGAAGATAACAAAGCTATCTCACCACAGCCAGTCACCCAAGCCAGGGGGTCATTTCTCCTACGGGGACTTACTCCTGCAGCAGCCCCCTCTGCCCTTCGCATCACTGAGGCAGAAGAAAAAGACACCAAACTCTCTGCCAGGCAGCCCTATATAATTCCCCCCCCCCCAGCTCATGGCCTGATCCCTTCAGCCAATCATAAGCCAATCTTTCATCTCTGGTGCCATCTCAGACCAGAACATCACCTGACAGCTTCTCAGCTGTAAATTATTCAGGCAATCAAGCCTAGCTCTGTCAAATGGCCTTGAGAACAGGGTGGCTATTTTACAAGATAAAAGGTGAGACATCTGGCGCCAGGGAGAATCTTCTCTGAGGGGCCCCCTTCTCGAAGGGCACAACCTGAATTTAAGAAAGCTTTTCTTCACAACCAGCGAGGGATGTATGAGCATTTTGTTTTGGTTCATTTGTGAGGAGAACTTGCCCTGTTTGCACCACGAACCTGAACTCAAGCACATTTCGCGAGCAAAGCTTGCACATGCCCAAGCTTGCAATTCTGCTTTGAAAAATGCACACTGTAGGAAAAGGTGCCCTTTAAAATGTGCATTGTGGAAAAATGTGAGGGGGGGGGGGTTGTGCTCTTGGAAATCCAGGGAAACTCATTTGGGTGAGCACTTGAGAAACTGCATACCCAAATGTGTATTTTTACTGTTTTAACTGAGTTTCCTGGGATGAAAAGATGGGTAGAGGAAGGACAGAAAGTTAGTGACTCACTTCTTTGCTCTATGTAGTTGTTGTTGTTTTTAAATTATTTCGGTGCGCATGTGTTAAGTAGGTTTAAAATGATATTGAAATAAGGAAGGTCAATAAAATGTTTATGACAATAAAATCATTTGTAGCAGTAAAATCAAGTAAAAACCAGTTAAACCATTAAAGCTGAGACAAACTACGACAAACCATAAGTCTCAGATCACATTATTCCCCCACCACACTCTTTTAAACCGAGCCTTGAAGCCCACGCCTCACCCCCAATTATTGGCACAAAGATTAGCCTGCCGACTGCAACTGACCCCAAAGACACCCAATGGGCACTGAAGGGGCAATGCCCTTTGGCTTCTGCGGCCTTGGTCTTCTGGCAGCTGAACTAGGTGGCTGGGCAATGCCTCTGGAGAGCACAGCTGCTGCCTGCCAGGGGAAAAGTGGCTAATCCAACAGGTAAGGCGTGGCAGCTCTCTCATCCCTTGCTCCACCTAGTTTGGTTAAATGATTTTATAGGGATGTGTGAGAATTTTGTTTTGGTTCATTTGTGACCAGAACTGGCTCCGTTTGCACTCTGAACCTGCCCAAGCTTGCGATTCTGCTTTGAAAAATGCACACTGCAGAAAAATGTGCACTTTACAATGTGCATTGTGGGAAGATGAGAATTTTTGTGCTTGAAGAAATGGGGGAAAGTCCTCAATTGGGTGCACACTTTAAAAACCGCGTGCCCAAATGGGCATTATTATTGTTTCAACGACTGACCAAAAATGTTTTCAACTGGGAATGGAAATGAGGTGGAACGAATTTTGAGGTGGAAATCTGAGAACCCTAACAAGTTCGAGCTTCACTGATTCTCCCATCCTGAGTTTCCTGGGATGAAAGGATGGGTACAGGAAGGGCAGAAAGTTCATTACTCACTTCTTTGCCCTATGTAGTCGTGTGTTTTTAATTATGGGGTTTTTTTGCAGGATAATTTTTTCCTTTTTAAGTTGCCGAGAGGCAGCTTACTAAGAATAGAATGCATAACATTACTTTAATTTAAATAATAACAACAGCAACAACAACAACAACAACATAGCACTGGTTGTATACATCAGGTGGGATTTTGGAACTCTCAAGTCTTCCCATCTCAACTTTCTGCCATCAGAATTGCAGGCAGGTCTACACTGCTGGTTTATTGATTCTGCTTGCATAAAATAGTACATCATGTTTCTTCTCATGAAAGGTATCTTCTTTCAGAGTTTCGAGATTACTGGGGGTTACTTGGGTGGGTGTGACCCCAATGGGCCCACAGCCACCGAGCCCACGTTTGGGCCCTCCTTAGGTGAATGGAAGTAACCATCTAATATCTGGATTTACTGTGTTGATCTATACTGCTCTGAAGCCACCACGGTCATTGCTGCCAGAAAAAAGAGCAAATATGGCCATCAAAATCTAAAGTGGTGCCATAGTTTCTAAAAAGGTTCAGTATTGGTATGTTGGCTCTAGTGCCTTTCAAATTGCCAAAGAATGTTCAGCAAAAAGTGGGCTTGTTACACCCAACTTAATTTTTTTTTAAAAAAATTAGTGTTTAAAATGTGAATTACACCAAAGCAAAACAAAAACCATAAAAAAGAAGAAAGATCACCTGCCCAAGTCTCCGTAATGCACGACAGATCAGCCTTCTCATCCATGATTAAGTCATGAATGAGTGTGGTCTTATTGTAGACCAATCTGGCAGTAAATAGTAGCACCGCAAGACAGGAGGGCTCAGTGGATGAGCTACCAGCTACATGAGAGCTAGAGGAGGGCGGTAGATGGGGAACAGTGTATAAACATGTGTAACCCATTCTTCTCTGATGTCCAGACCACTGCTCCTGCCACATCTCCTTCTGCCCCAAGCCACTGGGATGGAGGCACCCCTTCATGTGTCCCTGTGTCTGAGTTTTGCCAGCACATCCTTACCACACCAAAACTTCAGATGCAACCAATCCAACACAATCACAAATTATAGCTTGTGTTTCTAACCAGCCACTGGTCACATAAAGGACATCAGGCTTACCAGCCCACCAAGCAGCACAGAGAACAACTACACCCGCTAGTTCATACTCACTGCATCTTCACTTGATATCCTACGATGATATCATCAGAGCTACACAGCCAGGGCCAGATCAAGGTCATGATGGTCCCCTGCACTAGCCTTCTGAAGTGACCCCCTACTAACAAACTGTTTTCATTTTTTCTCTATACTTTTATTTTTTGGTTACATGCATGCAAAGATAAACTTCACCACCACCACCAGTATTGTCCCTTGCTACAATCCTATGCTTGCTTATTTAGGAGTCCCGTTGAATCAAATGGAAGTTACTTTTGAGTAAACATGCTTAGATTGCACCACAGATATTAAAATAAAGGCATCTTTGTATGGATCCAATTTATTTATTTATTATATTTATACCCCACCTTTTTTCCTGCAAGGAACCCAAGGCGGCTTAGACAATCCTCCTCCTCCTCTCCATTTTATCCTCACAACAACCTTGTGAGGTAGGTTAGGCTGAGAGTCAGTGACTGGCCCAAAGTCACCCAGTGAGTTTCATGGCTGAGTGAGGACTAGAACCCGGATCTCCCGAGTCCTAGTCCCTCACCACTACGCCACACTGGCTCCCTTGGTGAATGTGCACAAGCATTAGCACCTGGTGGACAAAAACGTGATTCCGTTAAATATGCTCCCCTCTGACTCCCACAAATATCCTCCCCAAAGATATTTGAGATAGTAGATGTTATTTACTATCCAAGACTTCATGTCCAGGAATTTAGGATTTTTTCACAGGGATGTGGGTCTTTTACAACACTTATAGTAACTTTTTAATCCCCCACCCACCCAGAAGTGATAACAATATTCTGTGATAAAAAATCTGAACCAGAGACATGTTTGATTATCTTTCTGTATCTTTCTATTCCTATTTTGATTTTGTAGCACTCTTTGTCTATTAGAATCTTTATGGTATGGCAGTTACAGATTATTATTTTTTAATCTGGGCACATTCTAGGAGAAATACGGTAGCAACTGCGTCTCCTAGGAGTTCTGAAAAACAAAGAGTTCCACAAACAGAAGCCTTGCAGTGCCTCTTTAGCTTGGGGTTATTAGGAAGCTGCCGGTGCTTTGCGGGTTGCTCTGGTTCTTTTCTTTTCTTTTTTTGTGAAACACGGGATGATACCATGAAGACCCGTCCAGTTGTAGAAGTGATCCCAGAGATCCTGGAATATAAATTAGAGTACACTCCAGACCTCCGGTGTGAGAAGCAGACAGACTTGGTGCCTGTTTGCCATAGCTGCAAGTCCTGCATCTTGAACTGGAAGACGTTCTCCACCCGAGAGTGGTTTGTGAGGGCTAGCCAAGCTTCCCAGAGGCAATTCTTGGTGGGGATAATCAAACGGTTCAGAAGTCAGGAGCTCTTGAATTATGCCGGGAACCTGCTGCAGTCTACCAATGCCAAGGATCTCACGTATTCCCGTTCCTGTGTCAGCTCTTGCTTCGCAACCTCTTCCACCTTGGATCGGGCACTAGATCCACAGAAACTGGAGCAGTCCATGGCAAACCTCTGGAAGTGGTTCTTAAATGCCAGTTTCTGGACCAAAGCAAACTACATATTGCTTTTGCTGCAGATGTGTGATGCACAATTGCTGTTGACGGCTACTAGCCTCATTCGTATCCTCTTAAGCGAAGATGAGAAGATCATCTCCCCCAAAAAGGTGGAACCAGGTAACTTTGCAGTGTGCAAAGGAACTGCAAGTGCTATCTCTGACTCTCTCAGTCAGGCATTGCATGAATAAATGGAGGGAGCATTGGGCCAGCTTTCACCCCTACATGAGGCAGCTTTCTAGTTGCTGATGTTCAGCCATCAAAATTAAATCAAAGTTAAAGTAACTGTCGTAATATACATTGCCCAAAGATCTGCTGGCTTGCTTACATTCAGAAATTCGCTTGCAGAATCGGGTGTTAACAGTACAGTTCTATATATGTCGACTTGGAAGTAAGTCCCATTGAGTTCAGTGGGACTTACTCCCTGGGAAGTACATATAGGATTTCAGCTTAATCTAGTGGACAACTTCAGTGAGTACCAGCATTAAGCCTGCCTTGTGCAGTTCATTTGGTTACATCTTTTAACTCCAATTAGCAAAGAGCCTGGATGGCTCTTCTGGGATACTGTTGATGCAGGATTTTGCTTACAATGGTGGTAATTTATGTGTGTCACATCCACTTCATACACAACAGGGGTGGACAATTTTTTTTCTGTTGAGGGACCATTCCCTCATGGGTAATCTGTCGAAAGCCACGTGTTGGCAGTGAGCATGGCTCAAGTGGCAGACGGGGCCAGAGCCAAAAGTGGGCGGGTCACCGCTTTTCTCTTTCTTTTTCTACCACTCTCTTTTCTCTTCCTGCCACCCCTTCTTCTCTGTTTCCCTCTTCCTTCCCATGCAGCAGGCTGCCAGATTATGCTCAGTCAGGACCATATGAAATTAGGCTGAGGGTCACATGTGGCCCTAGGGCTGCAGGTTGCCCACCCCTGATATACAAGGTTCTATGAGCAGTGTGTATGGGGGAGAGGACTACTTCCTCCCATGCCCTGCTGCAGGGCTGGCGTCAAGGGTAGGCATGGTTGGGCACCTGCCAAGGGCCCACATCCTAGCAAGGGCCCACTGTCAGGAGCCCTGGACTTGCTCTTCTTCACGACTGCAACCTGCTTGTCCACCTGCTTCTTGCTCTAGCCCAGACAACGGTGGTGGTGGTGAGGAGGAGGAGGAGGAGGAGGAGGAGGAGGAGGAGGAGCAGATGCCACTGCCTAGTGGCTTTCTGCCAGTCAAGCAAGCAAGTGGTAGTAATGATGAGGAAGAGGATGAGGAGCAATAGGAATTGGTTACCATGACGGTGAGAAGGTAGTCTCACTGAGAGAGGAGCCCGTTGAGGTTGCCTTGCCCAAAGGTCCTCAAAAACCTGGAGCTGGCACCGCACCAGTGCATGAAGAATTACAAGTAAGGGCTATGTGTGAACTGGACCTATAAGTACAGTACGAAGTGTAAACAAGAAAACAAATGAAATACACAAATATCAGACAAAGGCTGATTTATGGGTTATGGTGGATTATAAAGTGAAGATGAGTAAATTATGTGGTGCTGCTGAGTCATGAAGTTAATTGTGCCATTTGAAGTTGTGTTCCTTCATACAGGATCCAATAGTACTCTTCCATTCAGCCCTGGTTTCAAGCTTCAGAATTTGAGAAGGCAAGTTGGAAAGGCTCAAGACAAGAGTGATGGTGTTGAGGATGAAGAGGGCTGTAGAAAACAAATCATGTGAGGAAAGGCTGAAGGAAAAGAGCTTTAAGAAAGATATCCTGAGGGGAAGATATCCTGGACGTTTTCAAATATTTTAGAGAATGTTAGGGTGAAGAGGGAGAATAAGAGCACAGAGTATATTGAGGGCAAAACTAGATATGACATTAAATGCATCTTTGCATTTTAAAATAATGCAAATAGCTGCTGGGGCAGGCAGTCTAATAATTATCAAAATTACAGCAGCCTGGGAGGAGGAGTGGAACTCTTTCCTCCCCTGTTGCGCCAGCAATAACCACTCCTCTGAAACCACTATTTTCATTAGAAGGAAACACCCTCTCTGGGCTTCTCTACTGCCACTTTACTGAGGCTTCTGCTTCCATATTCTTTGCAGGATTATGATCGACTTCTTTACATGTGTCCCCCCCCCGGGGGGGGGTTCCTTTCTCTTCCTTTCTATATGTTCCATTACGCAACCACAAGGTGGTGCTGCAGGTTAGTGGAACTGTGAAAATACATGAGCCTCTCAGTGCAGTTCATTCTACCATCTTCAGATAATACTACACTTTCCTCGCTCTAAAAAAAAAGCTGTGGAAATGCTTGCAAAGCACAGGAGAGGCACTGGAGGATGACGTCATCGTCGTGTAAAGCACCCACAAACTGCTATGAGTGAGGAATCACGAGCACACAATGAATGCCTCCTGTAGAGAAGTCCTCTCTCCTTGCCTGTTGCTTGCCGAGCTGAATTCAAGGTGTTGGTTTTGACCTTTAAAACCCTATACGGCTCCGGTCCAGTCTATCTCAAGGAGCGTCTCCAGCAACACCAAGTAGGCTGCTCAACAAGATCTGCCACAGACGGCCTTCTCCTTGTCCCTTCAGCCAGAGCAGCTAGACTGGTGGGGACTAGGAAGAGGGCCTTTTCTGTGGAGGCCCCCGTACTGTGGAACTCTCTCCTGAGTGACCTCCGCCATGCCCCCTCTCTGCTGAGCTTCAGCCGCTCACTAAAACTTGGCTGTTCAGGCGGGAATATGGGGTGGGCTAAGATTTTAAAATGTTATACTGTTTTAAATGTATTTTATCCTGTTTTTATCTCATGTAAATTGCCTAGGGTGGCTGGTTTGCTGGCCAGATGGGCAATAAATAAATGTAAATAATAAATAAATAAATAAATCCTGCCAATTATCACCCCTCCCTTCCAGTACCTGTTACAGTATTTGCATTTTTAAAAATGTGGGTGTTAAATGCAAAGACACATTTAACATCACATCTAGTTTAGTCCTGAGAATAGGACATAAAGGAATTGGTTTATTTAGAAAATAAGAGAGGTTCAGCAATAGAATAAGGAAGTGAGGGACACTGTAGAACCTCCATCTTCGGAGGTTTTCAAGAAAAGATTGGAGAGGCATTTGTGCAGATGTTTTATGTATAGAGTATAATACCTTAAGTTATGTGAAAGACAACCTAAGCTACCTTGGATCTCTGTTAGTAATGTTAGGGTTTCCCACATTACTACCTTTCCATTGTCATGGAGGGAGGAGATCATGAATATGTAGGCATGTCTTAGGAGGATGATTTTCCATTGCCCTGTATGTATCACAGAAAGTTTAGCCTCTCTCTTTCTGGGGGCAAAGTAGCTTTTGGGCACTGTACATATTTCATCCCAATAATCTGCTGAAAGCCATAAGATTCCATTGGGGAACTTAAAAACATATAGAACTAACTCAGTAGTGCCCCAATCTCACATGAGTTAATTCCAACATGTTCGATGCCTCAGTCGTGGTGAGAGATCTGGCGAACCATGAGGTCAGTTCCTACCCTGACACCAACTCTATGATCTATGAAATCTATGAAATTTAGAACTATCTTCTGTGTAAAGTTTTTGTGTTTTCATCTTCATTTTGTATCTCCCTTGTGATTTTAATCTTTCCAGTCCTGCCAGATGAAGACCAAGCAGAAGATGTTGTGTTTCCTCTGAATGAGCGGGACAAATCTGACTCCCAGGCTATGAGCCAGATTGTATCTCAAGCCACTGGCTTTTCTTCATTCTTGGAAAACTATCTTGCCTCAGAGAGGAGCACCATATTTGGTATGATTTGATTTTACATCTATCTATCTAGCGTGTGTTTGTGTGTGTGTGTGTATGTCATATTTGCCACTTTGAATATGCAGATTCCTTAACTGACTTCATGACAACCATATGAGGTAGGCCAGTACTATTTGCATTTTACACATGCAGAACCAAGGTGTGATTGTTCTCTTGCCCAAGAACAGTTCAGTAAGTCCACAAGCAAGCCTGAATTTGTGTGGCCCAGCTATCCTGGTTCCAATCCAGTGTGGTTTTCACACTGACTTTATTTCTGCTAGACATCTGTGATGAATGTGCTGAGCACATGCGTACATAGAAGAGGTGGGTGCTGGCAGGACAAGCAGATGGGATGGGGCAGTTGGTGGGAGAGGGGGCAACCCTTCTTATCTGCATCATGTGTCTTCAGACTCAGAGCTGTAGACACTACCCAGTTGGAACCCCTTCGATCTTACAAGCTTAAGAGCAATGTGCAAGCCACAACCTGAAAGGCAGGCCTTAAAACAGCTTTCCCCATCCTGGTGCCCTCCAGATGTGTTGGACTACAACTCCCATCTTCCCCAGGTGGCATGGCAATTGATTCCCTACTAACTCTAGAATGGCACGTGACTCCATTCTTCTGTTATGGTCTTTTGATAACTTGGTATAAATTCTATATCATCATCATCATCATCATCATCATCATCTTTATCCTGTCCTTACTACAAGCACCTGACAAGGCAGACTATATGCACACACTTCCCATTTTATCTTCACAACAACCCTGTGATGTCAGTAAGGCTGACAGATTGTAACTGGGCCAAAGTTAGCCGGTAACTTGGTGGCAAGGTGGGGGATCGAACCTGGTTTAAGGCTTCTTCCACACGGAGCCCTTTTTTTGTGATTAGGCACTGCCTGTAGTTTTGCAACCCATGATCCACACCAAGCCCCATTTTCTTGGTGGCCACAGCGGGATTTCTCATCCACATGAGAGGGGTGGGGCAGCCCATGACAGAATGAATGTGTCCAGGAGTCATTTCCCTGGCCCTCCCCTGAGACCTGGTGTTCACAACTCTTTTCTTTAACTTGGCCCCTAGTTCTATTGTCAATTCATATCTCATCTGCCTAAAGATGCATTTTGCCCTGGTATTCTTCAGGGGGAAAACATCCCATCTAAACATATTAGCAGCTATTAGCCCAATGACAATCAAAATCCAGTGTTTCAGGGTCCGGCCAAAATGGGGGACTGTGTGGTGCATTGGCTCTATCTCCTACAAAGCCCCCGTCTGTATTTGGCAAATTTATGCAGACACCCATGTGATGTTAATGTAATTTGGGTTTAAATTTAAAGTGTATAGGTGGTAAGTATAATGTGTTTTTGTACAGAGCATATGACTATAAGTGTGTCTTCCTGCTGTATCTGGGTGAGTGAGAAAGGATGGGCAGGAAGACTGGTGTATTTACATATGTGACATGATTGGCTGAGAGAGTGAGAAAAAAGGGGTAGGGCCTGTGTCATGTAAGCAGTGGGCAGTGCTGTTCAGGCAGGGTTTTGAGGGTCCTGTGAAGGGGCAGTGAGAGGAGTGTGTGGAATGTGAAGTGCTGTGTGGGGGAGACTGTGAAGCTGACTGGAGAGAGCTGAGCGATTATATTAGGATTGTTAAGAGTTTAGCTAGTGCAGTGTTCTCCAACGTTGGGTCCCCAGATGTTTTTGGCCTACAACTCCCAGCATGCCCCAGCCAGCATAGCTGGCTGGGGCATGCTGGGAGTTGTAGGCCAAAAACATCTGGGGACCCAACGTTGGAGAACACTGAGCTAATGAGTGCAGCGATTGATACTGGGAACAGTTGTTGCGGGAGGATTGGTACTAGGATAAGATAGTACATTGCTTAAGATTATCTGAAACTTACACATGAAACGTATTTCCAGAACTTGTTGCGTTTTACAATAAACTTTTCTTTGTTATTTGAAACAGTCTGTGTGGGAAGCTGTGCTTATTGTACTGGCCAAAGAGGCATAAGGTAGGGATTAGACATCCCAAAATCAGTGTGAGAGGTGTTAGGGTAAGGGTTTGAAGAATAGAAACCCGCAATCTTAATCATTAAGTGCACCCAGTGATCCCAATAAGGAGGGCAAGCTTGAGGCCCTACTGGGGTGGGGTGTACAACACAGCCCATTGCTCAAAGGCACAGGCTGCTTGGTCATGGTGCACCCTTTGCACTGTGGGGAAGCAGAAGATGAGTGCAAGTTCTAATCATCCCAGTCCTTTTTATGGCCACCTTATAATACACCGTTTGCTGGCTTCTCTGTGTGCTTGCCACAGGTCATCTACGTATGCAAAGGCTTTGGTCCAAAGAGTCAGATCAGCTATCTGAATGCCAATCTGAGGACATGGATGATCCCAGTCACTATTCGGCTGTACTGGATGTCACAGCCCCTGTGCCTGCCTCTTCCCAAAAGACCCACAACATCAACAAGTTCAAAGACTTCATTCGCTGCCTGCCCATCCACCTGTCCAAGCAAATCTTGCGTAAGGATTTCTTAACCTCCTCATAGTTCCTTAATGCTGCCCTTCTGTGGCAACACAGATTAACTCATTTGTTTTTGTGATCCTCTAGGCATGTTGGACCCAAAATCCCTGACCAAATGTGCCTATGTGAGTCCATACTGGAACTTCCTGGTCAAACAAATTAGGAAGAGCATTATATCGAATCGTTCCCTCCGACATGAAATTGCATTCTTGCAGGTACTGGGGGATGCTCCTTTACCCGTGTTCATTGTGGAGCAGGTGGAGGAACTTCTTTTCCACATTTGCAATTTAGGAACAGGAGGGATCTCCATCACTTCACAGGCCATGGAGTTTCCTTTCCACTCTGAGCTGTTGCCCTTCTCCTCCAGCTGAGAGTGCTGCTTGATATGCTGTGTGCATTCTTGGCTGGACACATCTGCATCTAAGCCACAATTGCAGGACATGACAGTTTCATATTTGGCAAGGTGTTCATTTGCATCACATTCACATGAAAGAATGAATTTGCATTCATAATATTGCTCATTCACTTTGTATTCCCTGGTCCTTCTTATGTTCCTCTATCTAATGTGTGTGCTTAATTTTTCCTGTTTACTCATATGTTGGATTAATTTGAAAGTGTAGAAAGTGTATTGAGACTGTTCATCTGCCACTTTGCTAAATTTAAAAAGAAGGAAAAAGTTTTCACAATAGTTGCACTCATGAACTTTGTTCCAATAATAAAACAGCATGCCTGAGCATCTAAGAAAGAGGAAAACTACCAGATGAATTGGGCATGGGAGGGCACATGGCCATGTTTAGCCCTGCCATACCTTGATAACAGTGAGAATGGAATTCTTTGGTTAGCATAAGACATCTGTCTGCATACATTTTGTTGTGCTATAAATGGAAAGAGCATAAGTTGATCTTTTTCAATATGAGATAGATTGTGGTGTAGTCCCAGGATATCTGTGCTTATTAAATTTTGATAATGTGGAGAAGATATGTATGCATTTCATGTCAGTTTAGGAGCAATGTATGACAAGGGGCTTATAATGTCAACTTTACATTTTCATGAAGCTTCGAACTTTACATTTTCATGAAGCAATGGGTGTGTCCATCCCTTTCAAATGTGACATGAAAAGCTTTGTTAAGTCATGCTGTGCCAAAAGGTACACATTGTACCTCAACTACTTGTTTTCCTTTTGTGTTGGATCTATGGCTATAAATGATAGTCATAGCCCAAGCCTCCCTGCACCACCAACTAAATATGTTTAGTATGTGGAGTGTAACAGTTTTTTAGGATGGTCCTGCCTTCCCATGCAGAAGCTGAAAAATACCCTGTACCAGTTGCAGCCATTTTGGATCTATCTTTCCAGTGCCAACTTCTGTATCCTGCATAATAACCTTGCGGTGTCTCTTGTCTGTTGCAGGGGTCATGCCCTAAAGGAGCCATTTCCAACTATGCCAAAATAGTGAAAGTTGCCATTCCTCAGATAAACAAAGACGGTGACATAGTTGCAATCAGAAGCAAGAACAAACAAGTAGCAAAGGTGCATTGTGGGTGCTCTTCATTCCTGGAATTCCTTGGACTGGAACTGAGTAGGTGGCGGGAAATTCCTGGGCTCTACTCAGTTATCCACCACTGATTGTTTTGACTCTATGGACTCCTCACCAATGGAAACCTTGCCTGGAATATGGAAAGGGTGGAGCTGTGTCAGCCTGCAGCTATGCTCCTTCCTTCCCAAAGAAAGGAATAATAGCCCAAGTCTGCACAGCCCGTTGTGGAAGTGTATGTACCTGTCCTGTCCTAGCACACTCTCCATACTGCTTAGATTAGGCTCCTGGTGGGTTTCTTTGGGAATGATTAAGGTCAAGCCCCACTTCTCTCAGTTGAAGTAGGAAGCCACCTACTTCTCTGTGTGCCATCCTCTTTCTCATTACCTCTCATCACCATTGCTCTTCACTCTGTTTTAAGGAATATGAACACATGCAGAAAGCTTATCATGGCCAAGAGACGGACATTGTCAAGTTAGAAGAAAGGAATGTCTTCTGTAGCAGCTATAATGTCCGTGTTCTAGTAGACAGGTATGTGTACATGGCAAAGTGCTTGTTTTCCCTCATCCAACCCCCATTCTTCCATCCCAAATCCCACCAGATTTGCCTCAAAATCACTGTTCCACCAGGCCTTTTGCATTCCATTAACCCTCCTGCCAAGGTCCAAGGATTTCCCCCAACTTCTATGATATTTTAAAAATAGGTAGCACATGCATCTCTATCCCCAGTAGCATCATCCTAAGGGATCTGTCCTTCCTCTGCCTCCGGCTTAGGGTTACATATCAGCTATGGAGGACTTATCTTGGTCTGAATGCCATCATCTCAAGAGCCACCAGTGTTGCCGACTCCACGCAGAAACGGTGTGCTTGCTTATTACCGTATATGCTCCCATAGATCGTGGCCATCATGTAGGAGTAAATAATAAGGCCTTAAATTCTAGCACACTCTTTTCCTCTTTCCCCCATCAGATAGGGCTTCCTCGTGGAGTGCGGCTCTTTAGGCCCTAGAGAAGAAGACAACATCTTATACCACCAAATGTTCATTGCTTTGTGTTGCCATTAGCTTGACTTGAAATGTATTCTTCATTTTGAACTGATCTCTGCTAGATGTCTTACACCCCAAAATCCAACTGTTTGGAATTTGTATACCCCAACAAAGACAGCAGTATAAAAAGGCATATCTCTGGCATGTCACTTTGGTGCATTGCTCCCACCACCTGCCAGCTGATCTTTAAAGTGCAAACATCCCAGTTATTTTGGGAGGACAGAGCAGCATGTACACTAAAGAGGTTGTTCCCAGTGCTGTTTGTACTTTAACAAGCACAGAAAGCATGCTGTAACAAGAACCAATTAATTAGGAAGCAAAGAGATAAGGATTTTACTGGCTGTGCATCACAGACCATGCTTTTGTTTTTGTTTTTAAGTTGAAAGTAAAATGTTTTCTTTTAAAAAAATTATACTGAATTATAAACTACATACAAAACTATAAAACACAAACATACAACTAAAATAAATCATAAGGTGCACACACCCCCACCTGCCTAGGGACCAACTAATATACTTCCATCCCCTTGATCAATTAAATTCCACATTCCAAAAATATAACATATCATGACAAGGCATACTCCCCTTCCCCTTTATTAATACATAGTCTAATAATTGATTCCAGATATCCATAAAATTATTCTTCTTTAACTGTCCCTTTTTACATTTGATACTACAAGTTAGTTCATCATTTAGGGCTATATCCCAAACTTCCTTATACCAATCAGTTATTAGAAAAACATGTAGTACTTTCCATTTCCTTGCTATCATTAACCTAGCCGCAGTTAACAAGTTTTCTAAGATGTTTTGGTTTTCTGTTGCTCAATGAAAAACTTGAAAATGTAAAAGCAAACAAAGTGATCCATACATTTGGAGGACAGTGGAGTTATTGTTTTAAACCAGTTTGGGTGAGAGCTGCTCACCCAGCATCAGTCCACTCTGCCAGGAAGGGGTTTCCATATGCTAATTCACATAAAGGTCCATCAGTTCCCCTTTTAGACCAGGGGTGCAGAGCCGCAGGTCCAGGGGCCATATGTGGCCCTGCTAGGGTCCCAATGTGGCCCTCAAGGGTTCCTTGGATAGCCGTTCCTCCTTCACCTGGCCCTGCCCCCTTTCCCGACCTCCAAATGTTTGGAGGTTTCCCAGCTTTTGTGCAGCTTTCCCCCTCATTCTAAAAGGCTGAAATACCTCTCCAAAATGCCTATTCTGGCAGAAAGAGCCTTAAGCTAAAACATGCTGGTATTTTTGGTATTTGGCCCCACCCCTTTTGCCTTTGGCCACACCCCCTTTTGAGTTTGGCCCCAATCACCACTGGAACGCAGACCCTGAGAGCTTCTCCAAAATGGAATTCAGCCCTTGGGCTGAAAGAATGAATGGTTTATTTCGGTCATAGACGAGTACAAAATTTAGAAATTACCATATATAATACATTAAAACCAGATGTAAAAACAGTGAGATACAAAAACATACAAATCCCAATATTAAAAGTTAATAAAATGTTAAAATAAAATAAATTTTTATTTTTTTATCATCGCCCTCCAGCAAGCAAAAACAGCTGCACAAAAACTAGCCACTTTTGTTGTGACCTGGGGATCCTGGTCAGATATAACAGGGGTTCTCAACCAGGAGGGAATTCCCCCCAGGGGGGAAATTTTAGGGTTTGGGGGGGATTGGGACCACAGACTCAAACTGTTGGAATACTTATCTTTCTACAAATTACAATTCTATAGATTGTACATAATCTACAGTACACCACACTTTATTGTATGGCATAGATTAAGTCAGACAATCTTGGAAAGGGGGGAATGACATTCTGACATATGGTGAAAAGGGTGCATGGGGCAAAAAAGGTTGAGAACCACTGAAATAGAAGGTATGATAGATAAAATAGAGCAGATCTACCAGGAATTTTCTATAAAATTGGAGTAATAGAGTCTGAGATCGTGATAAAAAGAGCAATATAGTAAAACATGTGCAACTGACTCCACTTTTCCCAGTTCACAGGGGCATAAACATTCATGATAAGGGACCTTCCTGAATCTTCCTTCCAACAGTGCAGATGGAAGGACATTGAATCTGGCCAATGTTACCGCCTTTCTAAATTTGGGGATAATCAAATTTGCCAAATAATCTGCAGGCATGAATGCTCTCCCGTCAGGGCCGGATTAAGAGCATTATGGGCCTGGTGCTGAGGATTTTGGTGAGGCTTTTTATGGAAATAAATAAAATGAAGACGCAATTTTATATTAAAACAAATTAAATATTTTAATTACCATTAAAGTGCCAAAACAGAAACATATTGAAAATATTTCTTTTTTTGTAAACAATAAGCTTGTTAACTCAATAAAACCGTTATAAATAGAACATTCACAACAACCATTTTTAAATAAACATAAACCATATAAACAATTTAAATATAAGTGTATGATGTTTGGCTCATAAAAATTTGTTCCTTAAGAAGTATTATTATTATTATTATTATTATTATTATTATTAAAGCAGCATAATCAATACAGCCTGCGTTATGATTATGGTGCAGAGAGTAACTCTTGAAATAAATAGCAACCACTAGTTTTAAACACACAAACAGGTTATTCACTGAACTCTAACCTGCATTTAAACTAAATGAATCAAGCTGGTAGATTAAAATAAAATTACACATTAACTTTTCTTGCTTTTTTACTTGCAAATTCCTCAATTGTAGAATCAAGATTAAGCTCGTTCAGCAAACCATTTTCAATGCACAACAGAGAGAGCGCATTTAAACGCTCCTGACCCATGGAAGACCTTAGTTCATTTTTCACATGTTTTAATGCTGAAAATGAACGCTCACCACTGCAGTTACTGACCATTAAACACAAATACATGCGGAGGGTCAAAAATGTATTTGGAAATGCACCGACTAGAGATTGTGCAATCATAAACTTGTACATTTGTGTTTCTTGACTCCCATGAATGTCTTGATTTGCAGTGGAAGATTGGTACATTTTGAAAATAGATGAAAACTGTACAATTTCGTCTGCAAGATCTGAATAGGGGTTCAAGATCTTCAGGATATTTTGACACTAGTGTAGTGGCTCTGGAACGTAGACTATCAGCTGCTAGAGTGCATATTTCTGATACAGCCCTCTCAGCCCTGCCGTTAACCGGGCCGGGGTTAGGGCTAGGTCAGTGAGAAGGGGGAGGGGGTGTCAGGCAAGTGAGCAGGCCTCCTGGGGCCCTCCAGATGTTTTGCACTGCTGCAACCCCATAAGCCCCGACTATTGGTCATGTTAGCTAGGGCTTATGGGAGTTGTAGTCCAAAACATCTGGAGGGTAGCAGGTGGCCTCCCGCGGAGCAATCTTTTGATCAGGGAGTGTTTGAGGGTTCAGGCGAAGAAACAGGCCGTGCAGCGGCAGCAGCAACAGCGGGGCCCACCCCGGGAAACGCCAGCCCGGCTGCCTGGCCCACCTGCAGGGGGGGGCGCCGGCGCGCAACAGCAAGTCCCGCTCTCGAGCCCGGGGCAAGGCGCTGCGGACAAGGCCGGCCGCCTCCCTCCCTCCCGCCCTCGCTCGCCGGCCCTTGGCTTCAGGCCCGCTGCACAGGCCAGACCGCGTCATGGCACTTCCGCCGCAGGGCCCCCCATGCTTCGGGCCCTCGGCGGGGCTTCCGTGTGGAGCGGGCCGGCGGCGTGCTGCGAGACACACCTCCCCCGTCCCCGCGCAACAGCGCCACCCCTCGCCCCCGGAGACACCCCTCGGAAGGCGCCGCCTGCCCGGAGGGATCCTGCACAGCCAAAACATACCGCGGAGCGCAGCCCCGGAGAGCGCGCAAAAGGCTGAATCGAGCAGGCGGCCGGAGAGGGGGGAGGCGGCGGCGGGCGGGCGCTGTGCCTCTGCCTCTGCCCGGGACGCGCTGCCCGATTGCTGCCGGTGCCACGGGGCGACGGAGGCGGCTGGCCAACGTGTTCGTCGCCCGCTCGCCCCGGCCCCCGCAGGCAGCAGCGCGTCCGGCTGCGCAGCGCAGGGGGTGGAGCCAGGCAGGCAGGCGGCCGGGCGGGGCGGAGCTGGACTGGCCCCACCCTGTTGGCGGCGGGGCGCAGCGGGGCGGGGCGAGTCGGCCCGCAAGCCTCCGGGGAGCAGGCTGGACAGAGGTGCGTCCCTATTGTGGGCCTATTTTATGGTAGGGGCCTGGAGCTGCAGCTCCAATAGCCCCTATCTTAATCCGGCCCTGCCTCCCATTATCTCTGAAGTCAGGGTACACTACACTGCAGCCAGGAGGCTGAAAGAAATTTAACACCCCTGCCATGGACATAGGAGACTGGAAGACAGTCAATCTGGCTGCCAGGATGAAGTGTTTTTTCTCTAGTAAGCGCTACTGCTGCAAACAGGACCCAGGACATGCTCTGAAGGGACATGAGACAGCAACCTTGCCGAAAGCAAGCAGATGTGAGTTTGGTCAGTGCTTGGATTGGAGTCCACCTGGGAATCCTGTGTTAGCTGCCTTGACTTCCTACCATGGAAGAAACGCAGGATATAAATTAAATAAATAAGTATATCAAAATAAATCAGGTCCTCACTGTAGTTTCTGCTTTCTCTCCAGTTTGGATCCCAACAGGGTGGTTCACTACAGTGGTGGAAAGTTGTTGGCTATCGGTTCTTCAGACCGAAAAATCCGTTTCCTGAATGTGAATGATCTGAAGCATGTCCCTCCTCTCATTTATGGGCATGCTGGTAGCATCCGGGCTGTATACCTCAATGAACAGAAAGGGTTCATTCTGAGTGGCAGCTATGATCTCAGCATCAGGTGAGCTATGCTGGTCCTTTTTTAGTTCCACCAAAATAGTAGTGATGGCCAGTTTATAGGACCCCTGTCCAATATGAGCAGCAGGTGCAGCCATTTGCCTAATCTGGTTCATGCAGCCACATCCATATTGGATCCTTGCCCCTCTTGGCTCATAAAATCCAGCAGGGAGGGGACAGCCAGCTGGGCCAGGGAGGTGATCAGTGCCTCCTTGCAAGAGGGAGTGGTCCCATGCCACCTGAAAGAAGTGGTGGTGAGGCCACTCCTGAAAAACCCTCCCTGGACCTGGAAGATCTTAACAACCTTAGGCCAGTGGTGAATGTTCCCTTCCTGGGCAAGATCCTTGAGCGGGTGGTTGCCAACCAGCTCCAGACACTCTTGGATGAGACTGATTATCTGGATCCATTTCAGTCAGGGTTCAGGCTGGGTTTTGGCACAGAAACAGCTCTGGTTGCCCTGTACAATGACCTATGTTGGGAGAGAGACAGGGGGAGTGTGACCCTGTTGATACTCCTGGATCTCTCGGCGGCTTTCGATACTATTGACCACGGTATCTGTCTGAGCTGGGAGTAGGGGGTACTGCATTGCTGGAAGAAGAAAATAACAGAATGGATTGGTCTTTCTGAGAAGCAGTATACTTTAGGTGACAGATTCCACAGTGGGTATCCATTTCCCTGCCCTTAACTTCCATGTCTGTATACTATTAAAAAAAAAAAAAAAAGCTCCAGTCCATTACAAGAGAAAAGAGGGGTCATTTTGATTTTTCCTGTTGCAAATATGTCTAAGGCTGGTACTGAGAACTGAGCTCCTGACCAAGCATCAGGATAGCAAATTAGCTTCTGTAATTTTATTTACAATATTTCTATACTGCCATTCGTTTCTGAATTCCAGGGCACTTCACACAGTAATAAAGTATAGTGCCATAAAACAACAGAACAAAACAGCAGATCAAACAGGACATGGCAATGCAAGTCACTAGCAGAATGATAGTTTCTGAATGATGTTTTTTGGTACCCAGATAACACTTTTTTTTAAACCATCTGTTACATTGTATCCCACAACATCTTACACCCAAATACCAAAATCATTACAGTTTGGTATATACCAGTAAAACTACAAAATCTGGTACCAACAAGTAGGATACACTAGACAAGAAGGTCAGTCAGTCAGTCAGGCGATCACTCGTGACCGAGTAAGATTGTCTTCCAGGATAAAAAAAAAAAAGAAAATTTACAAAAAGGAGATTTTAAAAGGAGGAAAATTCTAAAGAAAATTGTGTAGACTCTAGCGATGGGTCCGTAAGTGACTGTGGAGGCCAATTCTAGATCCACACAGCTTCCCACAGTGAGGACACAGGTTACCAGATGGAAGATGGTCCTGTAAAGGATTCATTTGACGTGCTTTTCGGCTTAGCACGTTTCTCCCTTTCACCTTGCACTCGAGCTTCTTCAAAGTCCATAGAACCTTTGTGAAAGGCCAACCTCCATTTAGATCGTTCATGGGCCAGAGCTTCCCAGTTTTTGATGTTTATATTGCATTTTTTTAGATTAGCCTGAAGAACATCTTTAAACCTCTTATATTGACCACCGATATTCCGCTTTCCATCCTTGAGTTGGGAATAAAGTAACTGTTTTGGGAGACGGCAGTCAGGCATTCGAACAACATGACTGATCCACTGAAGTTGGCGTTGAAGGATCATTTTTTCAATGCTAGTAGTCTTTGCTTCTTCCAGTACACTGACATTTGTTCGCCTATCTTCCCAAGTAATTCGCAGGATTTTCCGGAGGCAACGTTGATGAAATCTTTCAAGGAGTTGGAGGTGACGTTTATAGATAGTCCATGTTTCTCAGGCATACAATAAAGTTGGTAATACAATGGCTTCATAAACCAGTGTTTTGGTCTTCTTACAAATATCCCGATCCTCGAACACTCTATGTTTCATTCGAGAAAACGCGGCACTTGCGGAGCTCAGACGATGCTGGATTTCACTGTCGATGTTAGCTGTAACAGAAAGATAGCTGCCAAGATAGAGAAAATGATCGACATTTTCTAGTATTGTCCCTCCAAGCTGGATAGATGGCATCACCAAAGGGTTAGCTTGCACTTGCTGATGAAGCACTTTGGTTTTTTTGATGTTAAGTGAGAGACCCAAGTTTTTCGTATGCTTCTGCAAAAGCATTTAGGACAGTTTGGAGATCATCCTCTGAATGTGCGGAGACCACATTATCATCAGCATACTGAAGTTCCACAATGGAGGTTGTAATTACCTTACTTTTTGCTTTCAGCCTGCTGAGATTAAAAAGCTTTCCATCTGTTCGGTATATAATTCCCACACCAGTGGGAAGTTTCCCCTCGACAAGATGTAAAATCATGGCGATGAAAATAGCAAATAATGTTGGGGCGATAACACATCCCTGTTTAACACCTGATCCCACTTTAAATGGAGCACCATGAGAGCCGTTGTTGTCCAAAACCGTTGCCGTCACGTTGTCATGGAGAAGTCGCAAGATATTCACAAATTTATTGGGGCATCCAATTTTCATAAGGATAGTCCAGAGAGAGCTGTACAGTCTACAGTATCAAAGGCCTTAGCCAAATCGATAAATGCCATATAAAGGGGTTGATTTTGCTCCCGGCATTTTTCTTGGAGCTGACGTGCAGTGAAAATCATGTCTACTGTCCCTCTAGAGGGGCGGAAACCATATTGAGTTTCAGGGAGGATCTCTTCTGAAATAGATAGAAGATGGTTTGCGAGAATCCTGGCAAATATTTTACCTGCGTAGCTAAGAGAGAAATGCCCCGATAGTTTCCACAGTCTGTTCTATCACCTTTCTTAAAGAGGGTGATAATTATGGCATCCCCTGAAGTCTTCTGGGATCTCTTCTCTTATCCAGATTTTTTCGATGAGTTTATGAAGATGTTGTACAAGTTCGGGGGGGGGGGCTTCTTTAAAGATTTCAGCAGGAATCCCATCTGGTCCACTAGCTTTGTTATTCTTCATTTGATTAATGGCTTTTTTTACTTCATCCAAAGTGGGGAGTATTGCAAGTTCCTCTCTAATTTGTTTTTGTGGGATTTGCGAAAAAATCTCATTATCCACCTTAGATTTACGATTTAAAAGGTCATAATAATGCTCTTTCCAACGCAGTGCAATAGACTCTTTGTCTTTTAAGAGTTTGGTGCCATCTTTTGATTGTAAAGGGTTTGTACCATAGGTTTTTGGTCCATAAATGGCCCTTGTGGCCTTAAAAAAGCCCCGTGCATCATGAGATTCTGCAAGTTGTTGAATTTCTTCAGCTTGAAGAAACTGTAATTTCTTACAGTTTGGTGTATACCAATAAAACTACAAAATCTGGTACCAACAAGTAGGATACACTAGACAAGAAGGTATAGGTGAATGGAATGTCAGAGTGTGTTTGAACAGTTCAGGGTAGTCTGGAAACAGATCTGGTGATTTAAACAACATATTGGACCATGCCACATAAACAATTGCCACACACACACACACACACACAGATACATTCCGGTAGTCTACATGTTAGAGAATGGAAGTTGTACCATTAATATCAGTATTACACTCCACTTACCACAGAGGTGGAGAACCTCTTTCAGCCCAAGGGCCAAATTCAGTTTTGGAGAAGCACTTTTCCTATGGCCGGCCAAACAGTATCTACGAGCCATAGGACTGTGCCTTAGAAGAGGCATTTTTACCTTTAAGAATGGGGGGAAATGGCACAAATACAGAAAACCACCACAAACGATCACTGGTTGGGGGAAAGGGGCGTGGCCATCTGGGGAACTCTGGTAGGCAGGATTGGGACCCCAGCAGGGCCCGATTTGGCCCCTGGGCCTGAGGTTCCCCATTCCTGACATACAGGAATGCTGTGCAAAGTGCATTTCCTTCAGATCCTATTTCCCACCCTTCTGGTTTAGTGATGGTGGAAGGTCAGCAACCCTGCTTGCAGCTCATGTATGGATATACTCTGAATGTCTACAATGAACAACTTGTTACATTATTCAGCATGTGTGTGTTTTCTTTTCACCCTCTTGATCTGTGTTTTTAGAATGTGGAATATCCTCACTGGGTCATGTGTGAAAATTTTTAATGGCCACTCAGGGAGCATCACTTGCTTGGACTTGTACAAAAACAAATTTGTGTCTGGATCCAAAGACTGCACGGCAAAAAGTGAGCAAATAGGGGCTGTGTCTCTCCCAGGGGATCGGGGGGGGGGGGAAAGTCAACCACTGTGGTTACATCTACAGGCCATAGAATGAACATATAGACAACTAGTAGAACAAGGCTGATAGGATAACAAGGGGAACCTGCAAGAAAATGTTGGGTTGTATATCCTGATATTCACCTTCTAACAGGAGGGCTCCAGCTCAGGGTGCCATCCAACCAGCCATCTTCCAGGATATACTATAAGCTGTAAAGTGTTCAAGTAGGCCTGTTCACTCCTCCCATCCCCACCAATTTTTCTTTTCCACCTGAGACTCGACATTCCTTTTCTGCCGTAGGCCGGCATGCTCTTTCCTCATTGTGATAGGGGTTTCGTGGAGGGGGTTCCCCTTTTGGATTTAAAAAAAATGGTTTGTGCTCCTGTATACCTTGGGGCTCATCTGAGCATGCTGATACCTCCCTCTTGTGGCTTCATTTGAGCCTCAATTCTGCTGGCATTCAGCCACCTGAGTTCACTATCAGATGAAATGAGTTGGGCCTGTAACGAAATGTTAGGCGTGCACGCGCACGCACACGCACACGCACACGCACACACTCCATTCCACTCCACTGTTCAGGGAAGGGACTGTAGATCAGTGGTAGAGCTCCTGCTTTGCCTGCAGGTCCCAGATTCAATCCCCGGCATCTCCAGGCAGGACTGGGAAAACTCCTGCCTGAAACCTTGGAGAAACACTGCCAGTCAGTGTTGACAATACTGAGCTAGATGGACCAATGGTCTGACTCAGTATAAGGCAGTTTCCTGTGTTCCTAAGCTACTGTTTGCATTGGGAGGAGAGCTCAGAGGAGTGGTTTCCTTCAGGACCACAGCAGGGGAAGAAACAGTTAAACTCCAGCTCCCCACCTGTTCCAATTCCAATAATTATCAACCACCTGGCTACTATGTGCATTTTATGGAAGGGCCATAGCTCAGTGGCAGAGTACCTGCTTTCCATGCAGAAGGTCCTGGTTCAAGTCCTGGCATCTACAGGTAGGGCAGGGAAAACTCCAAGCTGAAACCACGGAGAGCCAGTGCCAGTTAATGTTGACAATACTAGGTTAGATGGACCACGGGTCTGACTCAGTATAAGGCAGCTTCCTATGTTCCTATATGTGTAGAATGACAGCCACACTGAATCTCCTTCCTGAGCAAGTGAGGAGGCTGCATAGTCCTGCCTCACCAATCGGTCTCAGGAGGAGGAAAGAGAGGGGAGGAGGATTGCTTCACAGCTGACATTGCTGTTAAATATGCAGATGTTGCTTTTAAACATGTTGAAAATTGTTGTCAGCTTTGGAGAGCTTTGCAAGTCAAGGAGAGAACTGTCCCTCTCCCAGTATGTCTGTATCTTTGGTGAAGTCTGTGAGATCTTGTGCTTACCTGATGTCATTTCAGTTTAACAGCACCAAGAGACTTCGGGTGTTTCTAGGCAAACCTTTTATCCTGCAATCACCCTGCTTCATTCATGGAAGTTTACAAGGGTCCTTCCACCTGTATCAATATTGTCTAACATCTTTTTTCTTTACACACACACACACACAGTGTCAAGGACGGAAAGATGGAATAGCTGCCCAATCCTTTGGTAGTGCTAGGGGCCCTCTGTTTGGAAACAACTTTTAAGGCACAATCCTATGCATGTTGAGACAGAAAAAATGCTGGGAGTTGCAGGACTTTTTTTGTTTACAAGGCATAGGCCTTGTATTTTAAAGATTTTTATATGTCTTCATATCTCATGGCTTCCCCTAGCATGTAGATGTAGCACTTTTGTTTTCCAGTGGCTCCATTTTGGCTCCAATCCTATCAGCTCTCAACTATTTGAGTTTCCTTTTGGGAGTGATGATGAAATTCTAGGGCTGAAAAATATTGCATAAGTGTACTCTTTTGTCCACCATCTTTCCTAAAAAGGGATAATTTGATCTTAAATCTATCTCTTTGGTTACAAGGAGTTCTCAACCAATTATCTACATATTCCACCCCTCATTCCACACACTCCTCTCAAAGACTTGAGGCAGGTAAGAATAGAGTAACAATGCAGAGAAAAAGAAATGAATTAAAAATAGCTAAAGCATAGCCATCTGCTAAATGTCCTGTTCACCCTTCTCTGATGTAAAGATTCTTAGGCTGCAGTCTTATGCATGCCTATCCCAGAGTAAGCCCATTGAACTTACTTCTGAGTAATTATGCTTAGGATTGTTCTGAAAACTAATTAACTGCACATTTTTGTGTTCTTCACAGTGTGGAATATAGACACTGGGAAATGCCTTAAGACCTTTGGGCACAAAGGTATTGTTTGGGCTGCTAAAATGAATGACACTCATGTTGTGAGTGCCTGTGACAGGGGCGTAGTGAAAGTGTGGCATGCAGAAACGTGTACATTGATCAAGGTATGACTCTTATGAAATGGTCTCTGATTTTGACAATAATTTTGGCTCAATATTTTACACCAACGAATACATTTAATGCAAAGTTAGAAACTAGCAGTGCAATCCTAACCCCAAGACTTGCTGGCTGGTGGAGGTTAAGGTGGGGTGGAAGCGCTCTTCTGCCAGCAGGGTTGGGCAGATCTGTCCCAGGAGCCATAGTTACCCCTGAAGAAAGCTCTGCAGGTGTAAATCTACTGCCACCAGGATTCTCACTGGCAGTAGGCCCTGCAACAGGGTGTTCTGCGAAGCAAACTAGGATCCATTGAATCGTAGGCCCCTCCATTCCCCCATGAGATTGGGCCCTTCACTTATACCAGCCTCAGGATGGGGTAGGTATTTCCCCCTCTCATTTCTCATTAAAGGAAAAGAGTAAGTCTGTGTCTCCCTCCACACAGATACACACACTTCCAAAGTGGGCAGGTCTTTAGAAGTGGCAGATGATCTGCCACTTCACTCTCCCCCACTTAGGATTGCACTGCCTGAGTATAAAACCAAAATATCACTTTCATAGTTTGACAGAGCAGATTTAATCTTTTCCTCTTTCTCTAATCATTTTGCAAAGAGAGGTTTTGTTCTCAATGAGAATATATATTAAAGGAAAAGGACAAAAATGTTTCAACATTAATATTTTGTAAAGGATATAGCTTATCCAATTGGTTTGCAAAGAGATTGATGTCTGACTTGTGAGTTGAAAAAAATGTAACAAAGGTGTGTAAGAATTGCCTTGCTGCATCAGAAACGGCCTGCAGGAGGGAGTCCTCCAGATTCCAAACAGTCACTAGAGGGCTAGCTCATTAAGAGCAAGATGTGAGATCGATCTGGCACCAACTGTCGGTGCTCTTTCATGTGGGACTATATCAAACGTTTTTGAAAATCCAAGTATGTTATGTCTATTGGATTCCCCCCATGTGCATATTTGATGACACTCTCAAAGAATTCTAAACCTTTGGTAAGGCAAAACGTCTCGGTGCAAAAGCCATGCTGGTTCTTCTTCAACAAGGCTTGTTTTTCTATATGTTGAATAATCCAACCTTGAATAATGCTTTCAAGAAATTCTCCTGGAGCTGATGTAAGGTTGACAAGTCTGTTATTTCTTGGATCACTTTTTAAAGGACTGGTGCTACATGGGTTACCTTTGAATCCAGTAAAGAAGTCATCATTGGTGATAGGTATTTTTTTGTTTGTTTGTTTGGAGTTCAACAGCAGAAGGCCAGAGAAAGACATTCACACTTTTAGCCTTAGTGTTTACTGACAAAGAAAGCAATCATTCTTAATCAAGTGATGCTTGGAAGTACCTAAACACACAAAAATGTCTGTTTCTTTTTCCAGACTTTACAAGGTCACCTAGGCCCTGTGAAGTGTCTGTCATTTGATGAGTGGCATCTTGTGACAGGAAGCAACGATGGCTATATTCTGGGATGGAGCATGCTAGGAAAACACAAGAGATGCCTGATGGCTTTCAGACACCCCATGTATGTACTGTTTAGTGTGCTTTAAAAGCTATAGTCACTCATAATGTCAAGTGTTTTCTAAAGTCCTTAATTAGCATCATCATCATCTTTATTTGTATCCCGCCTTTTCCCCAACACTGGGACCCAAGGTGGCTCGCAACCTTTAAAACTCATACAATTAAAACAGAGATAGAAAAATAGAAAAGTTAAAAATAGAATTAAATTATTAATATTAAAAATTATATATATATAAATGTAGAATTAAAAACAATACGATATACGTCTCTCTCTCTCTCTCTCTCTCTCTCTCACACACACACACACACACACATATAGATATGTGAATTAAAAGCACAGCATTCCATCACATCACAGACTAGTCCCAAACGCCTGCTGGAACAGGAAGGTCTTTGCCTGCCTCTGGAAGCTTACCAAGGAGGGCGCCACTCTAGCCTCACTGAGGAGGGAATTCCAGAACACTGGGGCAGCCACCGAGAAGGCCCTCTCCTGTGTTCCTACCAGGCGTGCCTGTGATGGTAGTGGGACCGAGAGAAGGGCCTCCCTTGAGGATCTCAAAGGGTGGGCAGGCTCGTAGGGGAGAATACAGTCTTTCAGATAACCTGGACCCGAGCCGTATAGCGCTTTATAGGTCATAACCAGCACTTTGAATTGTGCCCAGAAGCAGACTGGGAGCCAGTGAAGCTGTTGTAACAGAGGAGTTGTATGCTCCCTGTAACCAGTCCCAGTCAGCAGTCTGGCAGCAGCTCTTTGAACCAGCTGAAGTTTCCGAACACCCTTCAGAGGCAGCCCCACATAGAGCGTGTTACAGTAATCCAAATGGGATGTAACTAAGGCATGTGTCACTGTGGCCGAATCAGACATCTCCAGGAACGGGCACAGTTGGTGCACTAGCTTTAACTGTGCAAATGCACTCCTGGGCACCGCCGAAACCTGGGCATCCAGGTTCAGGGCTGAATCCAGAAGTACACCCAAGCTGCAAACCTGTGTCTTCAGTGGGAGTGTAACCCCATCCAACACAAGCTGACTTCCTATTCCCTGATCTGCCTTCCAACTGACCAGGAGCACCTCTGTCTTGTCTGGATTAAACTTCAGTTTGTTTGCCCTCATCCAGTCCATTACTGCCAACAGACACCGGGTTAGCACCGCAACAGCTTCCTTGGAATTAGATGGAAAGGAGAAATAGAGTTGGGTGTCATCAGCATATTGGTGACACTGAACCCCAAAACTCCGGAAAACGTCTCCCAATGGCTTCATGTATATGTTAAATAGCATGTGGGACAAGACGGAGCTCTGAGGAACTCCACAGGCCAACGGCAAACAATTCAGCAAACAATTCAGGGCTAAAGCAACAAACCATGGTTAATATAAATCATGGCTTAGCATTACTTGTGAATGCAGCTTTTGTTTCCACTGACCAGAAGTATTCTGGCTGCCTTGGTTAGCAGTCATTAACTGATCTACTCATCATACATTTATCTAATCCCTTCAAAAACAACCATTTATGCTACTGGACTCCAATGCAGCCTGAATTTCCTAAGTCAGGGGTGGACAACTTCCTGAGGGCTGGGGCCATTTTTGCCTGTACCCTGGACCCTATGCAGGCCATAGGGTACCTGAAATAAAAGCCAAAATTGTCAGTTTGCCACCAAAATTTGGCCAAAACCACTCCATAGCACCATAGAGTGCTACAGTGGTTAAATGCAGCTTGTTTCCAAGCTAATTTTAATCCCTTTGGTGGTCTGTAGTGACTATGAATGCCATTTCCCCCCCAAATATTTAAAAACTATTTGGGAGGGGGGCAACAGGTTTCTGTTTCATATACAGTATAGGAAGGTTGAACTGAAATTGGTACCATCTGATTGGAGAACAGCTGAACATTCTAAAGATGCCCATTGGTCCTGAGTTTGAATGGAGGTGGTGTGATGGAATGTTGACCACACCAAAGCTGATTGGCTGGAGGGTTCTGACTGGAGCAAATATAGGGAGCTGTTGAGAGGCATCTGCAGGGAGTTCACCTGGGGAGAGTCTTCAGGAACAGAGTCATCAGGAAGTGTCTTTGCTAGAGCTGGGAGCTTGAGGAAGGTGTCAGCCAGGAAGAAAAGCAGCTGCAAGACCAGGAAGCCAAGCGGAGAGCATGTGGGGCAGAAAATGAAGGTCTGCCAGTAAGCAGAGAGAGGCTCCTGGGGCAGCTTTCAAATGAAAGAGCTGAAGCCTGAGTGTCAGCTGGTGGCAGTGGTATGAAGACAGAGCAGCTGCTGGACCAAATTGAAGGGAAGCCTGGTGAACAGCTTTAAAGGTACCTGTCTGTAGTCAACCCCTACCAGAGAGAAGACTGCCTTTCAAGTTCTTATTGCTAGGCCTGTGAATTAACTGGAGTGGAGTTGATAGGGGAACTGGCTTAAATTTGGTTTGGAACTGGGGTTTCTAATACGTGATTGGTGGTAACAGTAACAATATAGAAGCCCTGCTTTTAAAGTAACCGTATAGAAACCTTGTTCTTAAAGTAACAGCAATCCTAAATAATATGCTTTCTTGTTTTATTCCTTTTTAATAAAATATTCTTTATCTTTTATTATATCTGTACCTGTGATCTGTTTGTCTCATGCCTAATGACCAGCTAAGAGAAAAGTGACAGATTAAATAAAGGGGTGTAGTTTAATGGTGGTAGCAGAAGTGAAGGGAGGGATTCCCCAGTGGTGAGAGGTGATCCTCCATTTTGGTGGCTATAGAAGTAGGAATGCCCCAGTGAGAAGGGATGTTCCTCCACAATGTCCATGTTTAATATTTTTTTCTAAGCTAAAAAGCTCTAGCTGTTTCTACCTTTATAAAAAGAGAAAATATTGCCTATTCCACTGATCATTTAAGTGCTTTTTCTTTACCTTCCATTCTTTAATATGCTATTTGAAGCTTGGGAGATCAAAACTACATATGGCTATGGGGACTGTCTGATGAGTGCTTGCCACTACACCAGTGGTCAGATTAGAACTGGTCTGGACTAGTACTGGTTTGGCTACTGATCAGACTAGTAAAATATTGGCTTGTTGGTTATCCTGAGAAAACATCACTACTTGGGTTCTTCCCCCTCTTGTTGGTGCCATCACTATTGATGCAGAGCTGAGCAATACAACAGGCACCTCTTGTGGCCAATCAAAGAACAAGTTTCCTGGATGGGAGGTGGGCTTTCTTGTGAGCTATGACTATAAGGGGTTGACTATGACACAGATGGTGCCTCCTTGGCTAGGCCAGATCAGATGTAGGCTGTAGATGGTCATGAGAGCCCTTCTGTGTGTGCCTAGTGGGGGCTGAAAATGGTGAGCAGACCCCAGGAGTCATTGGGCCTCTGCAGGGCTATTTCAAGTGCAGGCTTGGTCTGGAGCTGACAACAGAAGTTGCTAGGCTGACAAGAACTGTTCACTAGGTAGACTGGGGGCTTTGGGCAGGGAAAATGGAAAGACTTGAGGTTAGCTGGACTTTTGTGAGTCAAAAAGCATAAGCGTACTACCAATTGGGCAAGTGGAGGCAATAGACAATAGGCCTCTCACTGTGTGATATCTGTAGAGCTGATAGTCATTATGCTCTACCAGTCTATCTTGTATTATGATGAAGAACCATTTAAAAATAAAGGATACCCCCTAAAATGAGAGGGACATCAGGTATCTCCTCCATCAAAACTAAAGCAAAACTGAAGCACAATGAGTAAACCATCAAAATACAGGATATTCGATATATGTGTACACTGAATACATCTAACAACAGATATGGAAGGGAGTAAAAAAATAGTGGAATACAAGTGGAACCTGCAACAAAATGTTGCAGTGTGGAATACTCCTGTTCATGGTTCTTCCAGCCAGCAGTACCCTTTCCAGGATACATAGGGATCCGCTTGGAAAATGAATTTGCTATTGTATTGTATATTTGCTAGGTAAGATTCAACTTTGAGAACAACTGATGAATATACTGAATGGCTCCTTTTGAACAGCTGATGAATATAATAAATGGTTCATTTTTGAATTGGGTGGTTAGAGTGGGATGAGAATGTATTCCTTGCTTGCATCCTTGTATGTGTCTCTTTATGTGTAATTGTGACAAAGGCCATTTAAAAAAATCCATCCTCCTTTCTGTTTACTGTGAGAGCCATTCATTCATTGCCAGGGATGGGGACTCGGACTCGAGGACTTGACTCGTGAGTCAGACTGAGTCCCCCCTCTGACTCGAGTCTGACTCGAGTCCCAATATTTTTAATGGGACTTGAGACTCGACTCGGGACTCGAGACCAAGGACTCTTCAACATCCCTGGGCTGTGCCAGAAGGAGTGGAGAGAAGTGCGATTGCCAGCGAAGATTTTATTTTTTAAAATCATTTTCCTAAAATGCAACCTTTCAGACATTTTGGGTTTGGCTGCCTCTGCCTGCCTGCTTTGGGGTTCCCTGCCTCCTTTGCCTGCCTGGTCATTTTGGGTTTGTCTGCTTGGTCTGTTCTTGCCAAAATCAGTTGCAGAGTTTTGAAATAAAAAGGCACACTTGTGCCTAGAATTTATTTAAGCCACACGTCTGAAGTAGCCTTATTTTGTTGGGGAAAAAACCCATTGATTTTAATAGGGACTCGTGGAGTCAGCTTTGGGAGTGACTCGTGAGTCACCATTTTGGACCAAGGACTCGGACTCGAGACTCGGGTCCAAAGACTCGTGACTCGACTCGTGACTCGAGACCAAGGACTCTTCAACATCCCTGTTCATTGCTGCACAACAGGACAGCCTTATCATCTCTATTAAGTGTCCTATAATAACAAGCATTATCTTTAAACCACTTATCTTGTTTATAGGGAGGTTCTATACCTGGCATTTCTCTATCTCAGAATCATCAGCGGCTGTGCTGATGGGAAGATACGCATATTTGACTTCCTGACTGGAACCTGTCTGAGGGTTATGAGAGCCAATAGTAGAGGTGACCCCGTGGTGTCCTTCTGTATTGCAGAAAACAAGTAGGTTATGGTCATTATACTTCAGGATTATAAACCAAGTAACTAAAGGGAAAAAATCAATTTAATTTAAACCAGGCTCTCTGTCAACCTTTTAACTGTCACTCCCTTCTGCAAAGATTTCCAGACTAGAGACTTCTCTACACAAGGTATTTATTGTGTGCACTCGTGATTCCTCACCTACAGTAGTTTGCGGGTTCTTTACATGATATCATCTTCCAGGGCCTGTCCCCTGCTTTCTGAGCATTTCCAAGGCTTTTTTTTTTTTTTTTTAGAATGAGGATAATGAGCTATTAAAATGATAATATGCTATAAAATGCTACAAGTTGGGTCATGTATTTTTGCAATTCTGCTATACCGCAGCAGCACCTTGGGGCTGTGTAAATGGAACATATAGAAAGGCAGAGAAAGAAAAACCCTGGGGGGAAAAAAGTGTAAAGGAGCCAATCATAATCCTGCTAAGAACCCAGAAGAAGCCTTGATACAGTGGCGGATTAAACCGAGTCAAAAGCCTAATGTAAAAACCTTGGAACTGTCACTGAAATGTGCCTATTGAGAAATTTAAGGAAATACTGGATTTTTCTGTCTGGGCAAAACATTTGAGAAATTTCAGGGGTAGCTAAAAAGCGTTTCCCTAAAACTACTGAAATTTCTCAAAGGGGTTTTGCACATTTCTGCCTCTGGCCTTTAAAAGATTCAGGTCCTTCCCCTCATTTTATCATATTCTGAAAGAAAATCGGTGTCCCTCTCATTATTGTTAGGGAGTTTTTTTTTGTTTTGTTTTTGTTGTAAACCTTTTTATCAGAAGGATCACAACATGACACACAAAGTTAAAAATCCAGTCCTTCCCTTTAATATTGATAACTCCAGGCAACATAGATACCTCCCCCACCTGTCACACCTCCACCATCACAGGAACACTGTAGAACTCACAACAATATAATGGTTTGTTGTTTATAATGGTGCATTGTTTTAAATGCTAGTTATTAACAGGAGCAATTAAATGAATGGTCTCCTAATTTCATTTGGATTATCTGCACTGTAGTGTTTGCTCCAAAATGACCAAACTAAATACAATGTTAAATGTGTATTTGCATTTAACGTGGATGTTTTTTAAAAATGGAAATAGAAGCTGCTCAGGGATGAGGTTACCTGACCGACTGCTTTGTCCCATACAAACCTGCTCAGGTTTTAAGAGCTACAGGAGAGAGGGCTTTTTGCTGGCAGTGTCTAGGCTTTGGCACTGCCTTACTAGGAAGGCCCATTTAGCCTCCTCTTTGGTAGTCTTCTGATATCAAGTTAAGACCTTATTCAGACAGGCCTTTTGCCTGTCAAGCTGATCTGTTTTATCTGCTGCTACTGTTGTTGATTTTAAATGGTTGATTTACTGATGGGGTTTTTTCTGGCTTCTTTTACATAGTCATTTATGCATTGCAGAGTTGTTTTGTTTATATTTGGTATGTAGCTGCTTTGGGCATCATTGTGGATTGTATTTTCTTATCCCCTTGTTTCTTTAATATATTTATGAATTTTATATTTATTAACTGACAGTTCTGAATTGAAAGTTTGTTTAAGGATTTATTATAGTATTTTATTGTTAGATAATTTTTGATATTGTTGTCTTTTGATATTTTATTTGATAATATTGTATTCTGTATGATGTTAGCCGCTTTGGGCTTCCTTTAGGAGGGAAAAGTGGGATACAAATATTTATGTATTTACGGTATTACTTGTTACATTTATATGCCACCTTTTCTCCAAGGGGTCCAAGGCTCTGACTGTACGTGATCTGCCTCCTCTCCTTTTTATCCTCACAACAACCCTGTGAAGTAGGTTAGGCTGAGAGTCAATGACTGTCCCAAAGTCACCCAGTGAGCTTCATGGCCAAGTGGGGACTAGAACCTGGGTCTCTCCAGTCCTAGTCTAACCACTATACCACGCTGGCTCTCACCACAATAAACCATGACAATGATGATGTCTGGAAAGTAGGGATATAAATTTAAATTAATACATATATAATCAAGATCAGAAGAGGAGGAGAAGGGGAGTTTAGCTCTTTCCTTCCCTACTGTGGTCTTGATGAACATCACTCACTCCTCCAAAGCATTGGAAGCTGGGTACTTTCCTCCCCATGCAAATAGCAGCTTCGGAGGAACAATTTTCATCAAGACCACAACACCAAAGGAAAGGGTTAAACTCCCCTCCCCATCTGCTGTTATCCCAATACTGATTTGCTCCCCCTTCCAGGGTCTATTTGCATTTTTTAAAATATGCACATATTTACTGTCAAGTCTAATTCAGCCCTAATTGCAGGGAAAGGCAGTGTGGCAGCAAGCTAAAGCAATACTACTTTTCCCTCCTCACAAGTTGGGAACTGATATGACTGATCTAATGCCACACTTCTCAGTTGGTAACACTTTACATCTTTGATACTTTCCATTGTTGGCCATAGTGTTTTCTCACTATGCCTTTCTCTTTTCTAGACTATTAATCAATGCACAAGGCAGTGTTGTTTTGTTCATGTTTGAGGAGGAGAAGTGGGACCATTCACTACCTGCTGAACTACTAATAAAAAAAAAAGAAAGGGATAAATTTGATGACCTACCATTTCGAATAAAGCCACCTCCACATTCACATTCTGAGCGGCAGAAACGGGCAAAGAAGAAGAATTGGAAACTTTACAGCAGAGAGAGCAATGACACAATGCTTTCCTATTACATTACTCGGCGGTCCACAAGATGCTCCAGAGACACTCCAGGTACTGCATTCTACTTCTGGTCCCCTCTGTATAAATAAGCTAATGTTGGATGAAGTCTTGTAAGAGTTTATATGTGGGATAGTAAGTAAGCACAAAGGAAGAGTCATCCCTTTTACAAATTCCCCAGGGTTTTTAGATCGCTTGTATATGGCCTTAGTTAGCAGGTAGGCTCTTCAGAGTCACATGACTAATGCCACATGTGCTGATATGTGGATTACATTCTACCCACATTGCATTGGGAATGTGGTGAAATGGTGGTTTGATCTCCCTAACTCTCAGTTCATGTTGACGTGAGTGAAAAATCTACCCAGCTTAGTCATCATGACATAAACATTGAGGTGAACAAGTCAAGAAATCAGGCAACTACTTTAGCTACTCATGTATGGCAGTATAAACTGAACTCAAATCATTCCAGAAACGTGCTTGTAATCCAAAACACTCTTATATCAAAACGAAATCCCCCCAAAAAATGTGTACAGAGATTTTTAATTTAAGCCGTACTACAGTACTTGTATTGCAAGACGTCACTTGTATATCAAGTAAATATATATATATATATATATATATAATATTTAAAAATTGCTTGTCTTGCAAAACGCACAGTCCCACTGATTTACAAAATATAACTCTGGAGTTAAGCCATTTGAGGATTGTAGCCACATAGCCACATTCCCATATATGTTTACTTGGAAGTAAGTTCCATGGAGTACAAGCGGATTTACTTCAGAATAAGCACGTTTAGGATTGAAGCCTGAACTATTCCTTTCTCTTCTAGACCTTTTCTATGAAATGGTGAAGACACCTTTGCCCAGGACTAGGACTAGGGATAATGTGGTAGCACTGGACATGAAGCCGGATGAGAAACACAAACTCTCTTTTCTTGCCAGGAGACATAGCTTGGGCGACCCACGATCTGTAACAACTCTAAAAGGTTATTCTGGTAAGCAACATAGGTATATGGAAACTGTAATTACATTTAGAGGTTCTGATTGCTCCTGGCCACTGGAGGTTATTAGTACACTAACATAGCAAACTGTAGAGTCTGAAAAAAAAATGTAGATTTTTCAAAGAACAGAATGAAGGAATATGAGGGTAGAAAAATTAAGATGAGGAAAAATGGTTCAGATTAGGGTGGCTTGTTCTCAGGATGGTTTGTCGTGATGTCTCAACCCAGCAGAGTCACTTCAGTGTGGGTTGTTTAAAAGAACGAGAGAACCGCCTGGCAAGAGCATCAAAACCTGCCGGTCGCTCCTTGCAATCTCACTAACGATATCCCCTCTCTATTACATCTTGAAATGACACGAGTCAATTTACTCCTCCAATTTGTCACCTCCCTAGACATTTTTTTCCACCTTTAAATATTCATGCATATTTAATATTATTCTTTTTCACCTTCGGGGAAATTTGCACAAATTTAACTATTTATATTTATTTAAACTTTTGGGGAGATTCACACAAATCCACTAAAGTGCAGTAGTTATTGCACTAAATTGGAGTAGTTACTGTGCTTTAGCAGATTTGCGCAAATCTCCCTGAAGGTGGGGGAAAACCCTGTTAAATTTGCGCAAATGTGCTCATTAGTGGAGTAGCAGAGTAGGCTGCTGAGGTTGTGCTGCAAAGGCCTATGGGATACGTGCCAGGAGCGGGCAAGAGAACCAAAGGGGGAAAAAAACAATGGCAAGTCGCAGAGTTCCTGATGATCTGTCAGGAATAATGTGGGTTAGCGAGTGAACAACCTACCCACCGTGGCTTATTTTCAGGGTGGCTTATTGTGAAGTGTGAACTTGTGTTGGGAGAGCTGACTGTCAACAGCAGCAGGAAATACACTGCCTGGGCAAGTACAAAAAACAAGTGCTAGCATTCAAACAGCAGTAGATGCTCAGCAGGAAGCCACTCTTCTCTCAATCTCCCAGCTCTCCCAACAATAGAGTTCCTGATTCCTTTCTTCCTACATATACCTCCTCCAGGCCATCCCCCACCCCACCCAGCACTGGTTTGTGGCCTCTCTGTTCATTCACTCTGCTGACTGCAGCCCCAGACATCTGACCCCAAATTCTGCCCTGATGGTGCCTCAGGGAAACTTCCCTCAGGTTCTAATCTTCTCTCTTCTCTTTTTGAAAACAGATGATGAATTAGGATCCAAGTCTCCAGCTCCTGTCTCATTTGGTGAGAATGCTGAAGCTTTCATAAAGCATGTAAAGAAAAAACGTCCTCTTCATTCTGTGTCTAATGACCAGATACTCCTTACAATTGGCACAATGCAGCATGCCTACAAGAATGACCAAGTCAATGCCAACATGGCATACAATATGAAAATCAAAGATGCTTGGGGACCTGTGCCCCTCCAGAAAGATCATCCCAAGATTATTCTGGCTCCCCAAAGTCCAAAGCAACAGAAAATGGATCCATCAACACAACTGAAAGAACTGAAGGCTGCCAGTGGCTCTGTAGGTATGGAAAGGATTTCCACACCGTATGAAACCAAAACACTGCAGCTCAACTTAAAGAACTCCTTGCTTGGCAGTAGTGTGAAGTCTTTCATTCCTACCCCCACTATTACACGTTCCAAGTCATGCAGCAGCTTGTCAGAAGAGAAGAAGGTTTATACTGGCCGTGCCAAGATTCCATCTCCAGCTACCACTGGGGTAAAGATGATTGGTCACTTTACGACTTCTTCTGAATCCATCAAAGTACCCCGGATGAAGATTGCGCGACCTGATATAGAAGCATACACACAGCGAACAAAACTCTTCTTTGCCTATACCCCAAACCCGTACCGGTTCAATACCGGGTTCAGGCTTTTGACAACACAACAAATGAAAAAATATGAGGAAGCTAAGATATCTGAATATCAGGCAAACAAGACAAAGGTAATAGCAAACAGGAAAAAAGAGTGTAAGAATGCCTGGTTAAGGAAAATTAAAGGTCTTCCCATAGATGATTTCACAAAGGAGAGCAAAATTGCTGCCCCTGAACTTGGAGAGAATGTTTTCATCTGAACTTAGCATTTCAGAGCTGTGTACAAACAAGTCCTCTCAAATAAACACAAACCGAAGAGCTGACATTGGAAGGTTTGGGGCTCAGCTATTTTCCCCTTTCAGCAGAATGTGACAAACTCTAGCCAATGATTCAGCCCTTGAAACAGTTGATACGGGCACTGTGCTACATATAGGAGGGATAGCTTCCCTCCTCGATCAAACATATTTCCAGTTTGCAATGTGTGCCATTTAAAAATGCTTATGATCTCTGAAGAAAGGCTTAGTATCTTGACACTGTAATGATTCTGTTTGCAATCTTTTCTCCAGAGGCTTGTCAACCAGGCCAAACCACAATGAAAATGCATAAACCGTGCAGCCTCGAGGGAAACCTCCAGGTGTCTCAGCCACCACCAATTGATATATGTTCACTGAATAAAGAAAACTGCAGCAACAGTGGTAATCTCCACTTTGTACTAAACTTGCTTCCTAAGTGAGTTCTTACTTTGTATGGGACTTGTTCTCAGCTGGCAAATATACAGTGGACTTTGCAGATTTAGTACAGTACTATTCCTCTGCAGTAATGTACAAATTACAGAAAACCTGGCATCCCATTAAAACAGGCTTGCTAGCTTCTGGTTGCCTAGAGTTAGGGCTTCTTTAACACCTCCTTGGCAGCAGGTCTATCTTGTTCTGGTATGCTACAGCAGTGATTCAGCTTCCCATCCTTAAGTCATCTGCCTTTTTTTGTGTTGCAAATGATATAGGGAGGGCAGACAAGGGGATATAGCTGCAAACCCTTATGGAAGAAAACAGACCAGATAATCCTCAACTTGTTGCCACAGAGCTGTAACGAAAAGAAGCATCCTCTATTTATGAATGTGTAGTCCTACTTAGAAAAAGAAGGGGGAAAGCATAATTTTTTTTATTTTTATTTTTTATTTATTACATTTATACCCCGCCTTTTTTCCTACAAGGAACTCAAGGCGGCTTACATAATCCTCCTCTCCATTTTATCCTCACAACAACCCTGTGAGGTAGGTTAGGCTGAGAGTCAGTGACTGGCCCAAAGTCACCCAGTGAGTTTCATGGCCGAGCGGGGACTAGAACCCAGATCTCCCGAGTTCCAGTCCAGCACTCTCACCACTACACCACAAATTTTCTGCTAAAGTGAAAATGGCACATCAAGATCTTGCTGGCCTTTCTGCCCCTAGGTTTTCTTTCCACTAACCATTTTAAAAAGAGTTTAGCAACAGTTCCTTGCTTTATCTATTTACAAAACTGACATAAAGCACAATCTGATTTTAACTGGTACTGGCCACTGAGTGACCATTGGTATCAGGTTCTTACTATTGATGTTAATGACCATGTTTTGGCCTGACTATTCTAATATAGACACAGACCTGATAGTGCCTTACAAAGTCAAAAGTGACATACCGGTTAACAAAACAAGCAGGATCAAGCCAAGTAGACTAACCATGGGAACATACAATAGGCATGATTCAATGAAAGCTAAGAACCTTTAAGTCACATGGAGTTCAGTGGGAGAGTTAAGAACATAAGACGAGCCATGCTGGACAAGACCAACAGCTATCTAGACTAGCAGTGGCTAATCAGATGCCTACGGGAAGCCCACAAGCGGGATATGAATGCGATAGCACCCTCTTGCTTGTGTTCCCCAGCAGCTACTGGTTCTGAAAGGCACAATACCTATACTGAAGTTAATATACAGTCATTGTGTCTAGTAGTCACTGATAGCCTTACCCTCCATGAATTTGTCTACTCTACTTTTAAAGCTGTACATGTTTGTGGCCATCAGTATATGTTATTGTAGCATTTTCCATAGTTGAACTATGCACTATGTAAAGAAGTACTTCCTTTTATCTGTCTACTTGCCTTCATTGGATGAAGTTATGAGAGGGAGAAAACCTCCCTATCTACTTTCTCCACAACATGCATAATTGTATATAACTCTATCATGTCCCCCATTACTTGCCTTTTTTCTATGCTAAAAAGCCCCAAATGTTGTAACCTTTCCTCACATGTAAGTGCCTTCAGTCCCTTGATCATTTTGGCTGCCCTTCTTGATACCTTTTCCAGCACTACAATGTCTTTTTTGAGGAGTGGTGACCAGACCTGTACAAAGTATTCCAAGTGTGGTTGTACCATAGATTCCTTTCCTAATGATTCCTGTGGAGGAAGGGGGGGCTGGCTGGCCCACCACACCCCCACCCTTTCCTACTCCAAAGGAACCAAGACCCCCAGAGATCTCAAGGTACCAGATTGCCAGCCTCAGCTGTCTGCAACCCTACTTGAATCTCTGTTCAGGGACTCGCCTTCAATTCTGTAACCTGGATTTATATACTGAACTCACAGAGATACTACAAAACCCATGTGGGTAAAACCACGACAAGGTTTATTCTGGTAGCATTTAAACAACAAGATTAGGGGAAATGAGAGAAGTACAAAAGAGAGACAGAGAGGCACTTAGTACACCGAAATAGAGCTAAAACACAATAAAACCTGATTCCTTAATATCATCAATACACCTATGTTACCTGAGGGTATTCTCTCAAGGGTTAAATCCAGCACAGCTTATACGCCCGAGGAGAATACCATCTCCCGGAGATAAAACCACCGAGAGCCTCTCCATCTCCCCCAGGTCTGATGGGTACCTCCACAAGCTGCCTTTACTAAGGCCGGGTAGAACAAAGAAAAAGACCAAAAACCACGCTGGAAATATACCTTTTCCCCCCCTCCCTCCTCTGCTGCCTCTTAGCCAATCAAATTGAACTTCACCTGGCCAGTCAGGATGAGGGAGGCTCATGAGTCATGCCTCATGGCTTGAACTATTTACATATGAACGCTTTCAGCCTGACACCTCCAGGCGCCAGGCCCCATCTTATGTTTTACACATGAGGAGGTGTGTGTGTGTGTGTGTATGCATGCAGGAACCCCCAAGGGCCCCTCTTTCCACACGCTAACTATGCACACCCCACCCCAGCCGGTTCACACCTGAGATGTGTGTGTGTACCCCCAAAGGCTCGTTTCTCCACAATTCCTAACATGGAATTTGGCTTTCTCCCATCAGCTACACTCTGAGTTGAAGTTTTTATAGGGCTATCCACTGCAACTCCAGAATCTCTTTCCTGGTCAGGCATTATCAGCTTGGAGCCCATCAGCATATATGTGACGTTTTGAAGATCACAGTCTCAATGAATAGCTCAAACTCAGTAATTTTTGCCCCTCCAAATCATGCATCATCTACTAACTGAAATCAGCTACAGTACACTTTAGTTGGAACCTAATAATATATACAATTAAGTAACTTTTTAATAGGCTATTTTCTTATTATACATATGCATACTGAATGGGTATCGCAAAACAGAAGTCCTTTGGCATCATGGAGGGATGTCCTATAAACTAAAGAATCTAAAAAAATTTCTTGTAGGTGGGAAAGCAGCTGGGGGGTGGGATTTTGATTGTGAAAATGGCCAACCAGAAGATGCTTAATCAACCCCCTCCACTTCATTACGGTGATCAACTTCCCAGCAGGTCCTCCACCCAACCTGCATTTTCTGAATATATATATATATATATATATATATATAATGTTTTGAGATGTCAGCTCTCCCAGAATCATGTGTAATTTGAGCCTTTGGTGTAAGGGGCGTTATAAATAAATGTTTATTATTAAATAACTCTTTAAAATACTACAGTGGAAGTTATATCCAAAGGCATACGCAGGGTCATTTTCTGTGAGTTATTTTGAATTTCTAGCACACCCTACCAAACATACAAAACAGGTTGCAGCAAAGATAATCCTAGCTAAATCTCCCAATTAAAAAATAACAGCACAACTGATCGCATACACTTTGTGCTCCATTGACTTCCGTGTCGAGGCATTGTGCTTTGGTCCCTTGTAAAGCCTAAAATTAAAATCCCAAGTCAAAACAGAAGCCAGGCAGAATGTGTGACTCTGTAGGCCGGCTTTCTGCAAACTGGATCCCTCCATATGTTTTGGACTATAACTCCCAGCATCCCTGACCATTGCCCATGCTGCCTGGGGCTCATGGGAGTTGTCCAAGACATCTGAAAGGACCCTAGGCTGGACTCTAGCTATTTAATTTATTTATTTATTTATTGCATTTATACCCTGCTCTTCAGCCAGAAAAGGCTCCCAAAGTGGCTTACGAAGATTAATAATAAGACATACTGATACTTCCTGTTCCCAGTTGAACATTCAGGCCAATCAGTGCCAAGCAATCAGTCCTTAATGGAAGTTTCTGTCTAAAACTGAACTGGTTTGTCATTCTAACTTCCAATGCGTAGAGCAGGGGTCCCCAACCTTTTTTGGACCTGCGGGCACACCACCACAAGCTGCCTAATCAGTGGATCGCTGCTTTGGCATCTACCTGTCACGTCTATGGATCTTAGGCTGTGTCTTATTCAACAAAATCTTTTGTGTCTATTTGATACCGCAATGCCTTTTTAATAAGGGATTGTCTAATTCAGCTAATTACTGGCGGTGCAATACAGCTAATGCTTCTTTTAAACATATGTTTTGCCAATGCCCAGTGGTTGCCTCTCTTTGGGGGGAGATTATTACACAGATAAATTTTGTACTGGAACAGTTTGCTGACATACATGCTCTTTTAAATTATTTACCTGCTTCATTGAAATTAACATGGTCAGTGTAAATGGATTCTCTGTGCTCTTTTGACAGCTTAAAACACTCATGTCCTATAATGCAATGGATTGAGGACCTTACAATGCTTTTGATACATGAATGGATAGCATATAGATGCCATCTTCAAATGGATACTTATTTGGATATTTGGTCCACTTTTGTTGATGCCTATGTATAATTGCTAGAAAATTGTATGCATTTCATATAAATCCATTTATGTGTATTAAAAAAGGGAAAATTAATTTAGGTGCCCATGGGCACCACGTTGGAGGACCCTCCATAGGCACCACAGTGGGAATACCTGACACTGTTGAAATGCTAAGATTTAGTGGCACCACAGCATGCCCATAGAGAATTATGCCCAAAATATAGGCACAATTTCTATCCTAACACGAAGAGGATGCTTCCAGAGACGGAGGGTTCCTAACGCTAACAATTGGAAGGCAGCGTGCAGGGATTCTGTCTTTTCCTACTTAACAGATTTTCTGCTGTAAGAAAAAATGCAGAAGCGGCAGTGGGAAAATATGAGAGGGCTAGGAGTGGTAGGCAACGATGTCTGGACCCCTTGTAAGTAAATTCCGTGAATGAGGCAAAGCAATGGCATAAACAAAAGCCTGATCTGGAAGCACAGTTTGCAGTTTCTGCTTTCCATCTTCTGTAGATTTGGTTTTTCTCTCCATTGAGGTGGAACTGAAACTGCCTATAGAAATCAATGGAGAAATCCAGGATTTTAGTGTAGTTGTTGTGACTGGGCCTCAAGTGTCCCTACCTCTTCCTCAAAGGAAGGAACAGGGAAAGGAATTTATATTCAGGCCTTAAGCACGCTGTGTCTCCTTTCAAGTCAATCGAGTGCAAGGCTTATGCACGCAGCAAGGCTGGATTTGGGCTAGGAAAGTGTCTGAGGGGGCAATTTAAGTAGACTGTTGCTGCAACTTGAGGGGGGTGTGTGTCTTGTATTGGGTGGTGGAGGAGGTTGGCCGGAAATCCAAACTTTCCTGAGCCTCACCTAGACCTGCAATATTCATAGGAGAGGTGTTGTTGTAAGTACTAATTCTTTCAGCCACAAAACTCTCATTATTTCGAATACAGTCCATATTCCTATATTGCGCGCGGGGGTGGGGTGGGGTGTTGAGAGCGTGGCTTATGAGTGCTATGCAATGTTCTCTACAATCAAAACTTTTTGAGGTCAATTACAATCAAAATTATAGGGATTTGTATTCGCAGTACCATTTTTAAAATGTTTTAAACCCTTACCAAATCAATTGAAGATCTGAATAAGAAAGTATGTTCTGCTCTCTTTGCTGCTACGTTTCATTTGGGAGCGAACATATTGCTTCCCGGTCACAACAACAGTGAAATCCCCGATTTCTCCACTGATTTCTAAACAGGTCTTAATTCCGCCCCGGGATAAATAGATTTGAAACTGCTTGAAATGAAAATACGGAATGTTCTAATCCATGAGATGGCTCTCTACTTTTCTATGTCTATCAACCAATCCTGGGTTTAGTTCCATTTTAATCGGAAGTTCAAGCAGGGTCTCACTCTTGCGTGTTTATCTCTATCCTACCAGCGGCTCCGTCGCACTGTGATAACGTAGACGGTTTTGCCTGCCGGACAGTACTGTGACGTGGCAGGAGGCGGAAGCGATGTTGCGGCAGGTGGGAATCAGGGGGCCTGGGGGTGCTGTTGTTTTCCTCTGAGTGGGCTGGCTGAGCGGGGAGGGCCACAGGTTGCCGGTTTAGTGCGGGAGAGGGCAGCGAGCTGGAGGAGGAATAAATGGTGGGGTCAGAACTCAGGGTGGTAGCGGGGAAAGTAATGGGGTCTTCTCAGGGGCTATACACGTCTATGCTTTGCTACAGAGGACGGGGGCAGGCGCGGGAGTCAAAGTCGTGTCACTGCCCCCAGTCTCTTATTTTAGGTATAAAGCTAAGGGTTTGTCTGGTTTGTTTATTTTTCATCCCCTTCCTCTTTCTTTCCTTTTCTTGTTTTGGCTATGTTGCTTTTGTTTTATTTAGATCGCACTTTAAGATCCCCAAATAACTAGAGTTTAGGCCTAATTGGAATGAAACTATGGCAACATGAAGACTACTGATGGCTGTGAAAGTTTTTGCCACAATAAGTTAGCAAGACTCTAAGGTGCCCCAGCACACTTTGACTGCAATGTTATACATACACACAACACACTTGGGAGTAAATCCCATTGAGGTTAGTGGGGCATACTTCTGAATAAACATATATAAGAATAGGATCAAGAAGTAAATCTGCATTCTGCTACAATTCATAGGTTAATTCGTGTGGTTGCTGGCCTTGTATCTTCCCAACTGTGACTGGGTTCCTGTTGTGCTAAGTGCCTGTTCATAGTAAAGCTGTTATTGCCATCTGAAATTGAAGTGGTGGTATTCTGACACGCACTGGTGTAGAGGACCACAAAGTCTTCTTAAATTGCCTTTTAAGATGACAAAATATTAAAATACCATTTGACTGTTGAGCTCAATTTCAATTTTTAAATAATATGGATATAATCTATTCTGAAGACTTAAAAGTGCATTATTATTTTTTTTAAAAAGGAACATGTTTTGAAATCGCAACAAACCTAAAAAAATTAGAGATTAGAGAACTCCATTATTTTAGAAAAATGTAAATGCAATTTGAAGTCATAATTGCTCTTTTAAAGAGCTAATAAATAACAAATAGTCCTACCTAGTATAACAGCTTCTTAATGGATATTTGCATATGTAGCTCTGGAGTGAGGTTCATGTAGCAATGGAGATACTTAAAGCAGGGCTATCTGCAGAGTGTTATAGCTGTTCTTGTTTCAAATAATTTGAGTTAATTAACCATCTGCCTTTTTAATATTACTTAGTTAATGGGTTAAATATAAATAAACATGCCTATTACCCAAAGCTTAATTTAGGTGTCCTTTTTTATATTGAGGAACTGCGAAATACCTTCCAGCTTAATACAGAAAAGCTATTATTCATTGTTAGAAGGAAAGACAATTTTTAATTTATTCTATTGCGTAGAATTTCTAGTAACACTCCAGAATCAAATAAGTAATAGATATGCCTAGAACGTCCAGTCCTGCGGATTAAAATGTGCCCCCACTGATTGTTCAAGTAAAACTAATCTATTGTTTAAAGTCTGCTGCCCTTATTCTAATAACAGCTGAGTAAGATTTTCCATGCAAACAGTTGTGTATCACTGTGCCAAGATACTCATGTCACCATATCTCTACTTCAGTTCCTTAGTTTTCTCACACTGTTTCAAGGCTTGGACTTCATTGGTTTAATCATTGCTGCACAAAATTTTAAAAAGTATTGAACCATGTCTCTAACCCTTGCCCACTTGTCTATCCAGGACAGTAATGAAGACACAGAAGATGTGTCACTCTTCGATGCTGATGATGAAATGTCCAGGAGGCCCAAGAAATCTAAGATCAAGTAAGTGATTGCTAAAGTGGCTGATGGCATCAGGCTGCCATCTCTTTGATACAGCGAATCTGTCATCATTTGTGTTTTGTGTCTGTCTCTTGCGGAAGTGATTTTGGGGAAAATACAAGCTCTGGCAACGACATTGGCTGTATCTAGTAAGAAATATTTCCTGATATATTTTGGAGAGGGAATTCACTAGAGAGAAATCTAGTGGGCAAGGGCTTCTTTTTTTACAGCACTGGGAAAAATCATTAACTAAATTACTGTCTTCATGTTTTTGTCACAGACATCCGATAGCCTCCTTTTTCCACTTATTCTTCCGGGTCAGTGCAATAATTGTCTACTTACTCTGCGAATTGTTCAGCAGCAGCTATATTGCCTGTATGGTGACGATCATCCTACTTCTGTCATGTGACTTTTGGGCAGTTAAGGTAAATCTTGAAGTATTTTGGCACTTAGATTCTAGTTTTCTAGATTCTAGTTTCTAGAGTTGGAAGGGGCCTACAAGGCCATCGAGTCCAACCCCCTGCTCAATGCAGGAAACTAGAGGGGTCTCCCATCCAAGTAATAACCAGGCTTGACCCTGCTTAGCTTTCCACGCTCAGACGAGGTGAGTCAGCCGGACTCAAGTTCTTGAGTTTGAGCAGAAATTAACTTTTCTAAATTCCTTAAGTTCAGTGTTGAAAGTAAGGGGATGGGGGAGCTGTTGCAGGTGCTTTTGGTCTTGGTTGTAGTAATGCTACCTCTGAATATGTGCAGAATGAATTTCCCATCCAAAGGGACCAAGGTTCTTTCTGAGAACACTCATTTGGGAAAAAATACTTATTTATGATGTCATTTGAATAAATTATGAACAGTTTCCAGAGGTCCCTAAACATGGTTGATCTTCTCAGGTTCATGGGAAGCATTGTTCCCTTGGAATGAGAACCATCCAGAACGCAGAGCAGGATGCAGATCGATGATGGGGTTGGACTCTACATGCTATTCCTCCAGAGTCATCTGGTGGGAAGGTATGGCAGAGAGAAGCTGATCTCTATTGTTCAGGCTGCAAATTCCTCGAAGGTCTGAGATGCCTGTGGGCATATGGGAATGACATTTCCCATGATGCTGAGAGTTCCAGGCACATTCAGTAGCATCCCAGGCCTCCAAGCAGATTGTACCCTGAATGGTAGGGATCAAGTCATTCTGCCAGAGCTTCACTTCTCCCATGGAGTAATCTGTGTTGGAGAAGTGGGGGGGGCGGTATCTGTTCCCTGCTGTTTTGGTCAGAGCCCCCTCAGGATTCTGTTGGCCTTTGAATATGCCATGGCCTAAGGAGACTAGAGCAGGCATGGGTGCTTTTCCAGTTATAGACCCCCACAGGCCCGGGTAAGCCTGGATCTGAAACATATCCAAGAGGCCTCAGAACCCCAAATCTGGTGCTGAGATCCAGTAATCTTGGATTTCAGCTCCATCCCTACGTGCTTCCACAAGGTTATTTGAAGTTTAGAAGCAAGGCTGCCCTTAACACAGATCTAAGGGTGGCATTAATTACCCCTTTATACACTTTACCCCTGTTTTTCCCCATCTTTTACTCATCATATCAACAGTTCTGATAAATAGGCTTATTTCAAATGCTCACACAGGAAAAAAAACCCATGCACAATTCTTGTTTATTATATGAAGAAACTACATGTATGCCTACTCCATTTATAGCACTCTGCCCTCATAACATGAAATTAAATGTGTGGACTCTGTAAAATGCCCAGTCAGGGAGTCAACTAATATCAAACTCAAAGCGCTAGAGGATCAAATGTTCAGTACTACGAACAGCCACAAATCTGTTCACAACTATTAAGTTACCTTGCACCAATAAAATGTGACAAATGGGCTTCCACCAAACAGGTTCATTCTGTTTGATATCTACTTAGAAGCCAGACCCACTGAGCTCATATAACCATTGAGGGTATAGAATTGAAACCTAGATTTTGCATTCATTGACTTAACAAATATGCAAGTTTGACTGATTTTTAAGCACTTCTTAATGTGCAGGACAAGAGGTGGGGGGGGGATTCCAAATTTGGGTGCACACATGCGCACAAAAACATACTCAACACAAACATTTTACATTCAAATACAGTAATACCTTGGATTGCAAGCATAATTTGTTCCGGAAACGTGCTTGTAATCCAAAGCACTTGTATATCAAAACGAAATTCCCCATAAGAAATTTGTACACATATTTTTAATTTAAGCTGCAATAAAGAATGATAGTGTAAAGTCTTCATTTTTCTTGACCGTACTACAGTACTTGTATTGCAAGACGTCACTTGTTTATCAAGTTAAAATTTATTTTAAAAATTTGCTTGTCTTGCAAAACACTTGCAGACCAAGTTACATTGCAATCCAAGGTTTTACTGTACAGTAATGTGGTTGCTTCCTTACTTTCCACTTGCAGACACTCTAACTTTCTTGCGTACACACACACACACACACACACACACACACACATTCTCTGTGTAATACTCATAATCTCTTACAATTGTTTTCTTATTTGTCAGTGGCTTGGATCCAAACTAACACTCCGGTGGGAGTGTCCCATCAATGGAGTTGCGCTCATGGGATGCTCGTGCCAGAAGAAGAGGGGAGGAGCAATTTTTGCTGATTTCCCCTCCCCACTGCAGCCCTTGTATTCCTGAAAATCTGACCAGTGAGAATCTCCCCCCACCCCACCCCTTCCTCCAGTGGCAGCCTCCACTGGATCAGACTCCCGCAGAAGGAGCTCTTCCATTCATGGAAGAGCGCTCAGATCCAACCTAATATATGTAATAAGGAGCGGGGTGGATAGAGAGAGGAGAAAGCAAGAGAGTTCCCTTTGTAAAAGGAAGTCCTGCTCATTTATGCCATGTACCCAGACCTAAATTATTAAGATAAGCATGAGTAGGTATTTAGTGAATAGTGGCTTAAGTGGATTGTAGTACAGGTTTGACAAACCACTTGAAAAGCAGTGTTCTGTTTCTGCCTCAGCTCACTTGCTAGCTATTGTTACGAATGCTAAGCAGAACAGGCTCTTTCAGTTTCACATGGGAGAGCCCAACTCTGTCACTTGGTAATGATGTCAGTGCTGCAATTTGATTTGAGATGTCATGGTATCAAAGTGTAGTAGCAACCCATTTTTGTTAAGCACAGAACTGCTCTGGTATAGTGTTTTGTTTTTGTTGTTGCCTGAAGGCACCTGGTGAATGTTTGGCCCTTGGATGTTCCTGCACATGTGAAAAGCACTGCCTATCATGTAGCTATTCCACATTTTTCAAGCAGACACTTGTTTCACGCATCCCAAAGTCATCTGGGCAGGAAGAAGTTCCTTGAACTATTTTTGTGGCAGTTGGAATAGCCATTTTGGAAAGCAAATAGCCCAGTTATTCATGATACCAAACTAACAGGGCTTTGTGATAATATGTCTCCATATCACTGGTGTCATGTGAGATTGTCCTATGGTAACTTGCATGTCAGGCAACCAGTTGCTGTAAACCCAGTGGGATTGCCAAGAATGCAGCCCAGAGGCTTAGTATTACGTGCTGAGCAGCTGATAGAGGCACAGTTACAGGTGGACTAACAGCTGCCTTTGGCCATGTCACTGCTCAGCACAAAAGAAATGGAATCCTTGTTCCTCTTCTGTTAGTGCATAAAACAGAGGTGGACATTCTCAGGATTTTGCTTTAGCAAGCTGTATAACTGCTTCTGCAGGGGTGCACTTTCATGCTGTATTTAACTCTCTCTAGAATGTGACGGGGAGGTTGATGGTCGGCCTCCGTTGGTGGAACCAGGTTGATGATGATGGCAAAAGCCACTGGGTGTTTGAAGCCAGGAAGGTAACTATCTCCCTGTTGAGGGAAGTATGGAGTTGGTGGTATGAGGTGGTGTGGTCCAGTGCTGAAGGTGTTTTAGATTCCAGACCACTTGGGGGACGCAAGATAGCTGCAACCAGAGTGATAGCTGATTGCGTGTGTGTGTGTGTGTGTGTGTGTGTGAGAGAGAGAGAGAGAGAGAGAGAGAGAGAGAGAGAGAGAAATCTAGTCTTCCCTAACCTCTACTTTGAAGACAGCTACGTTATCGAACTTTTAACACAGTACCTCAGAATTACTGTTAGGCGTGTTAGGACCAAGATGTATGATGAGCATGGATCAAGAATACAGGAGATAGGCTCCACCACCCCACACTTTTGTCTACATCCTCAGACTGCATTAACTGAAATTGATCCCAAACAACCAAAGTAGACAGTGCTGTGGACACCTCCATTGGAACTCTTTATCAGTAAGGGTGTTACATTAGCATGGATATGTCTCTTAGATGTCCCTTAACTGGGGACCACATCCCCTCTGACCATATCTAGAATGCTACCCACTGGTCTTGTGCTAACCAGGTTTCACTAACCCTGGTTTCAAATCCTGCATAGCAGCAAACGCTGGTTACCATTAACTAGGACTTGCATTGGTGGTAGTGTAACCAACCCTCAAGAAGAATTCACGTGAGAGAGGGGAATAGGGAACATACACACTATATCCATTCTTGATCCCTTAACTATGGGGAACAGACAGTCTTACATCTGTATGAGCTCTTAGTATAAAAATATGATTAGCATTCCCAAGAGAAAATTATTTCTTTAGCACATCTATGCCTCCTCTGAGATACTGTTTCCAATTGTGGTCCCCTTGCATGCTTTAAAACAAGAGACCCCCTCCCCAGTATTCATACAAGAAATGCCCCTCTTGATTCTAGTGGGCCAATAAGGAGAAACAATTCCTCCTATAACACTCACCTTCAATTTATATAGTAGCTCTACCTAAACATGACTGCAGTGAAACTTGGCTCTTACTTTACTGTGCATAATTAAAATGTCAAATTACTGGGCTGTTAGTTCATGGCTGAAATCAATTGGTGCTCAAGTATTTTTTTATAGATAAAAGTACATTTCAGTAGGAAAAATGTCCTAAAAGCTTGAGGCAAACAGTGTTTTTACTGCATGACTTGTCAGTGGAATTAATAGGTCCTCCTGGTTCACAGTGTTACAATTGGTGAGACACATTTAAAAACCAAAAACTACTAATTTTATTTTATTTATTTCATTTCTATACTGCCCAATAGCCGAAGCTCTCTGTATATTTCTATTCTTATTTACTAATGACATTTTATATGCTGTCCCATAACTAGAGTTATCTGGGCAGATTACTATAAAAATGTTAAAATACAATCCAAGCTTAAAAATACAAATACAGCATAATATTAATTAGCATTGTGTTACATTTAAGCAACATTTCTTCACATTCTTAGGCATCTGCTCAGGGGAGGAAAGCCACATCAGAAGCAGAATCCAGAGTCTTCTGGCTAGGGCTGATCGCATGCCCTTTGCTCTGGGTGATTTTTGCTTTCAGCGCCCTGTTTTCCTTCAAAGTTAAGTGGCTGGTGAGTGGAGTGCTTGATAAATACCTGACTAAACCCATTCCCTTGACTGTGGTGAGGCTCTGACTCTTTTGTTTGCTACTGTTTTCCTTTATAGGCGGTAGTGATTATGGGGGTGGCATTGCAAGGAGCTAATCTTTATGGCTATATCCGGTGCAAAGTGGGCAGCAGGAAGAACCTAACCAGTGTGGCGACCTCCTACCTAGGCAGGCAGCTCTTGCGGCAGGTACTTCAGATTTTGTTTATATGACTATCTTTCCTGCTCCCAGTGTGTGTTTTGGTGGTTATCTTCCAACTTTACATTCTTTGAATTTTCCAGAGCAATATCCTTTTCCCCACACAGTGGAAGCTTTAAGAGGTCAAGGTCCAGTATTGACATGTTCTAGTTCTACCATAACTGGGAAGAGTGCTTGTTCCAGGCCTCAAGCATGTGTTACCACAGAACTCTTCCTCTGCCTTGTCCTGCTGAGAAAGTATGACATAAAAGCTTGAATATGTTCTATTCTGTTTGCCAAGCATCAGCTCCTTGTTGAGAAAATATAATATTATATGGAGGCCTGCGACTTAAGAATCACCTTCAGAAAGACAATGGTCCTGTCTGTGCATCTCTCCTTTTCCAGACACACCTCTTATGAGATGATCCCACCCCCAAGAAAAAGTGTTAATAGCAAGGTGCAGGCATGTGCTTTGGTGTAGTGTCCTTTGCCAGGCAAATGATCAATAATTGTGGCCATTTGCCCATGTCCGTATTTCAAAGCCACACAAATAATATTTGAATAGGATTCCTTTGTATATGTGCTGCGTCAGTTTTCCGTTTGTGCTCAGTGCTGCCCCTTTGCTCTCCGTATACCTCCTTTCCTATTCCATAAGGCTTCTCCATTCCCTCACTCTCCCTGAATAATATAATAACCTGTTTCTTAAATTTTCTGGTTTTCGAACATCCTTCCTGCTTCTTAGGCAGCCAGAGATGTGGATGTTTGTAAAAGGAAGAAAAGTGGGGAATAGTTGATAGAGTAATCAGCCATGAAGCTCCCTGGGTGACCTTGGACCAGTTACTCTTTCTCTGCCTAACCTACCTAATAGGGTTGTGAAGATAAAAATGGAATGATCCTCATATATGCCAACTTGAGCTCCTTGGAGGAAAGGCTCCAAATGTGACAATAATAATCCAACCATCTGTAATTTGGATCATGCCTTTCTGTTTCTTGCTCCTCAACCCTCTCATTCCTGATGTTGCCTGGACTTTTGATAAATTATAATGCATCTGTATTTTACTTGGAAATATGTGGCTTCTGTGGTCTGAAAGCCTTTCTAGGGTAGTGTTTATCAAGGCCTTGACCACCCAAACACCCAGGTTTGTAAATTTTTAAAATTGGTCCAGAAAACACATAGGGCTACTTCAGATATATCAACATATATCTTAAGACCTGTGTATTAATATCCACATTAGTGTCATTTTTTAATATTTAAGTATATTATTTTCATCCCATAGGTGGGTTTCCAGGTTTACCTGCGACTTGAAATAGATGTTCAACTAATCATTCATAAGAGATGCCAGGGATCCTAAGACCTAGGGCTTAGCCTGTCACTAAGAAATAATGTCTGAAACAATACTAAATTATAACTTCTAGCTGGACATGTCCACATGTAAGAGCTAATCTTAGCAGGGTACCTTCCTCCTCTTCCTTCGCCCCACTCAAATATTTTGTTCAGAGTTTGAAATCTCTCTAGGCCATTGGTCTCTGTGGGCCCTCTTCAGCTCTTATTTTAGGCCCCTTTCCTCCGGGTACTGTAGCTAGAGAGAATAGGGTATCCCTTTCCAGAGGTAGGAACAGTTCAGCTTCTTGGGCAATTTTTCCTAGAAGTCTTGCCTGCTGTTTAGACCTGATCTAATGCTGCATTCCTTTCTTTTACAGACTGTGTCCAAAGAGGACCAAGCAGTATCTTGAAGATCACAAAGAGTCCCCAGTTTCCATTTTGATTCCTTCTGGAGAATGAGAGAAATATTTCCTTGGCCCCGTGTACAGGAGATTTATAATGTGTGGATTTTTGTAATTAAATATATCTTCTAGAAGTGCTAGTTAGGTCTCATTTTTTTTACAACTTACATTTTGCAGAGCCCTTCCTGACATTTAACTGCTGGGCTCTCTAAGTGAAATAACTCCCTTTATATTTAAGTAAAATACCATGATGGCGGAGAGTAGCTATTTATGACACTACATTCCTTAAGTACCAGTTTCTACCCCCATGAGCTTTGATGTGAAATACTGGGCAGTCCCAAAAGCTGCTAATCTGAGAAGCCACGTGATCGAGGGCTAGAGCAATCTGTCATCATGTGGGAACTGCAGAATGTAATCTCTAATATAGAATTTGATGTAGCTACATAATTGCTATGGGTTTTTTTGTTTTGTTTTTTTAAAGAGCAAGTTTCCTAGCCCTTAAGGAGGAGAATTTGAAAAACAGGCGGGCGATTTCTACGAAAGAGTTAGGAACTGAAGGAAGATCAAGGAGAATTAAAATTGGAACAAAATTGCAAAACCAGATGTCTCTTAACTTGCAAAATTGATTCCAGTGAAAGACTTAAGCTTTCCTGTGTGCAGGACCTGAAACTTCGTAGTTTGGATTTTTAGATCACCTGAATGGCATGGTCTCTTCCCCTGCCCCCAACACCATTCTTCAGTTCTGGGTAAGACTGAGTTCTCATGGGGTAGCTACAGTAGCCCACTAGGATTGCATAGGAACTCTCTTTTCTTTCTTTTCTTTTTTTTTAACTGAATGGCCATGGGAGCAAACTTGCAGAGCAGTGTATCTGCATCCTAATGAAGTTGTGCAGAAAACTGAATACAATCTGGCCATCCGTTTGATACAGCTATTTCCTGGATAAAGTTGAAATAGGTAAAAGTTACTCTAAGTAATCTTTTGTAGAAAGTAAAGAACAATAATGCTATCTCTGTTCTTGCCATACAAAATAGCTGACTAATGTAAAATAGCTGACCCACTACTTGGGCATTGTATATCTGTAAGCATGAATCAAGAACTCTTCCTCCTCCTATCATAGGTATGTAATGGCTGTGTTTGGATGCAACACTCAACTGGTTTTGCATTACATGAACAAACCTGACCTTGTGCGCTCTCCTTCCTTTCTTTTGTTTTGTGGCGTGGCCACAAGGCAAAGATTGGCAGCTTTCGCTTTTGATTTTTATGTAACTGCCATTTAGTGTTATGTCCAAACCTGGACCAACTGTGGTTAGTCTGAACTATGGTTTATTGAAACAAGCCATCATCAAACCATGGTTTATGAAACTGACGTTTCAATAAACTATGCATAACTACAATTTAGGGTTCAGACATAACAATCAACTCTGGTTGAAATGGAAGGAAAAGCTTTTGATTTCTTCATAGCTGTGCTAGGGGTGGGGTGGGTAGTGCATAGCCTGTGTCTGAACACAGCCAATGTCACTTAAGGTCCAGTTCACACATTGCCCCAGTGTGTCTAGTTGACATACATTGTGGCTCAGGAGAAAGTCTGGTTTATATGCATGTGTGGGTGCATCTTGCTGTACATAGAATGTATTATATGAACTGGGTCTTATTTGCATACAGTCATATGTATGCCCTGTCTATGCAATTCTCATCACCTTTTGTGTGTGTGTCATAGGTGGATTTTGTCTGGGTGGGGTGTAGTTGTATACAACTGTCTGCATGTTGCCCTAGTTCATACAAACATTCTACAGGTATGGAGGAAAGATGCCTAAAAGCCTGAGACTCCTTGCTGAGCCACTTGTGTTTATATGAGACCTGGCCATAAGTTTCTAGTGACATGAACACTGAACCATTAAAATAATTACTTCAGAACTGGTGCAATTTGAGGGTTGGAGGTTTTTAAATTTAGGGGCTGTTTTCCGTAATTATCTCAGTCCATGGCTGTCATGGGAGTAATCCATGCCACCCTGAGCCAGTCATGTGCACATATAGCTATAGGCTCAGTTCAGTTCAACCTGGATTGGGAGTGCGGTACCCCACTGCAAGTCACATTTTCAAAAAGCTGCATTTTCTTCTCCCTTTGCTGCCATTGACAGCTTGTTCCCACTATGATTAGCTGGGCTGCTTTTCAGACTCCGTACTAAATTTTATTAAGATTACTAAAGCTTTCTGGATGCACTTCTGTAATAAAACTCTTCATTTCTAATACAATCAATTTGCATATATCTCAAGGTGTTTAAATGGAAATTAAAGTTGTATTATTCAATTGCTGTTAAGAAAAGTTGACAAGGTATGATTAGCAAAGAAGCATTGATTGTAGTTGCCTAATGATGGCTTAATGTTTATGTTGAAAGGAAGAATCTTTCAGTTGGCAAGATTCTAAACGAGGGAGTGTTGAAAGTTAACATTCGTGTTTGGATATCTGAGTAATGTAAAACTTGGGTTTGACTCCTGGGGATACTAAAGCAATGTATTTAAAATCTCCAACCTGCGTTGTGCATGTTTATGAAACCTTTCAAATTAACATGTTTTTCAAAGAAATATATTTTTTTAAAGTTGTGTAACATTGAATTTGTTTGATTAGTGTGCAGGCATCATTTGTCTGCAATGATGTGTAATGTCTGTCGTGCCGATTAACAAGTGTATGTTTTTAACCTGATCTCCTTTAGCCCTCTTTCTTGATATCTTTTGCTTGCCATTGGTGTGTTTTGCCAGTTCCCATTTTTCACAGGCCCTCATCAGTGGTATTCTCTGAAGAATGGATCCTGTAGCTCAGCAGTGTCCTGGAGTCTTGTTTTTTGTTTAGTGCTATTGTGACAGCCTTGTTGATCCTGATGGCCAGTGAGGTTGAGCTTTGTCACCATAGGTTGGCTGGTGGAGCTATTGAGTAGGAGCAGCCTACTGATTGATTGCTGGAATCCCCTAAAGCAGGCTCAGGTTATCTCAGTTTGAAGCCGCTCATCAGTGATGTAATTGAATTAGTGCTTCAACCTTGATTTTCATGAGACTACTTCTAGGTATATCTAGGACTGAGCTCTCGTAGATCTCATACCACCAATAGGTCTTTCCTGCTTCTTCATACACAACGCTTTATCAATGGAGATAGTCCACACGTTCAGTTGCGAGCCATCAAGTGTTGAGTAAAAAGTGATGTGCCTGAATGTGTGAATTAGACCATCCTTCAACTTACATTATTATTATTACTTATACCACACTATGATTATACATGGTACCTTACAGAGTTAATAAGCAACATAGACACATCACTGCTCCACAGAAACTTACAATCTTCTCCCTGCTTCCTACCAGTTCCTCTCACCTTTTCTTCCTCACCCATAGAACTGACTTCAGTATACTATAAACACATGATATTGGCGGTTCTATTATTTATTTTTTAATGATACCCAATATGGAATTTGCCTTTTTCACAGCAGCCACAAACTGGGTTGATATTTTCATCAAGCTATCCACAACCCCAAGATTCCTTTTCTGGTCAGTCACTTCAGGCTCAGACCCCACTAGGATTTTTGTCCCAATGTACATCACTTTACGCTTGCTTACACTGAACCACATTTCCCAATTTAATGCCCATTCCCACAGTTTGCAGCAATCCTCCTGGAGCGCCTTCCTGTCACTTTTTGATTACCGGTAAGCTACTCTTAACAGTTTGGTGGCCAAGTGTGCTAATGACATAACATTCCAGATCATGAAAAAGTTAAAAAGCACTGGTCCCAATACAAATCCTTGGGGGAGCCCACTGTTTACATCCCTCCACTGTGAGATCTAATGGAAATGTGTAAGACTTTGGTGTTGGAATTAACTGAATCCATTTTTCATACTTTCCTTGCATGGACTTTGATTATGGGGAGGCGTTATTGTTTGAATATAGAACTAACACTGTTTCATATACATTTCTCTTCGTCATATAAAATCTCCGTTCTAGGGGATGAACCATTTTAGCTCAGTTACACAGGGGATAAAGTACAAGTAATTATTTTCAATTATTTCATAGGTGAGGAACCTATGGCCTTCCAGATGTTGATGGACTGTGATTCCCATCAGCCCTAGCCAGCATAGCCAATGGTGAGGGCTGATGGGAGTTGCAGTCCAATGACACCTAGAAGGCCACACATTTCTTATCCTGTTTATCTTAAACAGGTTAGGGAGGCTTTGTAGCTTCATGTTATTGTGGAATTCAAAATACTAAACCAGGTACTTGAGTTCTGAGCAAATATTGTGTAGAAGAGTGGCCTTTCTTTGGTGAGAAAACTGCATACCAGTGCTATCCATGCATATTTTCCCTCTCCCCTTTAATGTTGGAATACTTAGAAGCAGGAGTGTATTCCAAAAAAGTACTCTCCTCCATAAAGAGTACTGTCTGAAAGCCCACTGGGTGGCAGTGATCTGTTACATGTACAGTACAATGTCCTGCAATGCATTTGGTTTTCTGAATATTTCAAATTTGTTTTGTGTATCCTGTTTAGCTGAATTCATAATCATAGTTGAGTTTGACATATAAAGCCTAAAAACACACACACCTTGAATGCTGCACTCTGAAGAGTAGCTCCTGCCACAGTATCTGCACCAAATTGGTACAAATCCATATGTGTGCAGTGTACGCATAGGAAGGAGTGAGTGAGGGGATGTTCTAGGTAGCTGGTCAAGGGGAATGCTGGGAGTTGTAGGGCTTTCTCTCTATGCATGCATAGGATTGCACCTAAATTAGTTTAAGTTGGTATCATTGTTAATAGCTGGAGGTGTGAATTAGGAGGTCCTTGGTTCAAATATCACTTTTGCCATGAATTTGTGAGATGGCTTCAGTTAAGCCACTATATATCGGTCTCACCTATCTATGCAATATAGGGATAATATTGACCTACTTTACAGGGTGGTTGTAAGGATGACTGAGATGAGATATGTAAACCACTTTGAACACTCGGAAGGATCCACAAATAATTAAAATTGGAAGAGCTCTTGACATAACTCTTACAGTGAAGGTCTTCCATAACACTAATGGGATTTGGAGCTGCTAAATTTAGATGGGATGTCCTATTTGAGTATTTGTGTGCCACTGTAAGTGGGAATAGTCTATACGCCAACAACATGCCCATGATCATCGTGATGGGTGGTGTGTGAGCGGAGAGAGCTGCAAGATCTGTTTCACCCTTACCAGCATAGTGCCCCTCCCCTAAATATAGTGCTTTATTTAAGGGTCCACCAAGTTTCGCTGGCTTTGGTAGCCAGTGAAATCTTGTAGTTGCCAAAAAGCATGCTAGATGTGGAAGGTGGTGGTTCTGCTTGCTTTATTTTCTTTCCTGAAAGTTGTCCAGTATTTCTTGGAAGTGCAATTAATTTCCTCAAGACCAGGAAAAAGCTATTAATAAAGTTGGTTAAATATAGCACACACTAACTTTTTATAACCTTGTTCTGAATCCAGGTTCCTGGCTATTGGGGAGGAACCCTTCCCCACTGAGACACTAGAGTGAGTCAGAGCGATGGCCTTTATCTCACTTCCACATGTGCTGCTCTTGGAATTAAAATAAAAATAAAAATACTGCTGATGTTGGCCTTCCTGTGTAATAGAAATAGAGAAGCTGTGTGGCAGAAGCTGTCATGGTTTAACAGGGAGGTGATGTTGCCTCATGTCCTTCTACCCTTCATAGAGGAAAGGGGGGGATGGGAAGAGGGTTTGCTCAGCCACTTTCTAAGGAGTCTAAAGAGAGAAGATTGGAAGTTTGACATATAACCCATTTTAAGTAGAAATATCGAGTGAGCAAGAAACTTGTGGCAATGTAAATGTCTCTGTTACCTGTCGCCTCTTTATTCCTGGGTATCCTCTCCTTCCATCAGATGGTCATGGTTTCGATAAAACATCCACATTGTTATGATTTATATAGGCACGAAAGAAAGACCCCCATGCGCTTGTACAAAAAAACAAAGTAAACACTGGCCCTGCCCTCTGACGATATGTGATCCAAACGGCATGTGATGTAGGAGATCAATCCATGACTAGGTCTGCAAACATATTTAGTTAAAAGCTGCTGTGGTGGGATAGAGGAGGTGCTCAGAATTGGATTGGAGCAGCAGTGATGTGGTAGCTTGACCTCCGAAATCTCCCGAAATTCTTTTTGCTATGCTGGAGTGGGGGGTGGAGACAACCCACACAGACAGAAAATGGAATGGTGGGAAATGGTAACGGTGTGATGACATCAAGGAGACAAGGGGGATTTTTTCCAGCTGTTTTAAATACAGGGAAAAGAAGGAAATGGAGAGATGCTAGGAGGTAAAATGTTCCCGTTGTCACAGTTCTTCCAAAACATGCAGTCCAAAAGACAAAACACACAAAGGAAAGCACAAGGAAAACCTTAGAAATGAGCACTGCTGGCAGACGCCCTCAATAGGCCCCCTCCCTCAGTGAGTCTTAGCTTCTCACCGCCATTGTCACCAGCTGATACTGCTCCTCTTTCTCATCATTGCTCCCACTTGCTTGGCAGGCAGAGAGCCAGTGAGCGAGCAGGCAGTGGCATCTGCTGCTGCTCCTTCTCACCACCACCATTACCTGGGTCAGAGCGAGAGGCAGGTGAACAAGCAGGTTGCAGTGGTGAAGAGGAGGAGCAAGTTCGGGGGACTCGTGTCAGTGGGCCCTGCTGGGGCATTGGGCCCTCAGCAAGTGCCCAACTATGCCTACGCCTGACACCAGCCCTGGAAATGAGAATGTGCAGGTAAATGCTCACTTTAGATAAAAAAAATCATATCCATGGCTTTGAAGTAACAAGATACAGCAATTTAAAAAATGAACGGACAATAGAGTAGGAAAATGGTTTGTAAGGCCTAAAAGGAAAAAGAAGACCGAGAGGGCAAACAGTGACCCAAGCAGCCCTGATGAAAGGGTCTTTGCCCCCTTTTTCCTATCAGCTGCATTGATAGGCTTTTGCTTGCTGCAGGGATGGGACTACATCATCTGGCGGGACACAGGAATCAAGAGGTATCGTTTAAAAATCTTATCAGCAGAGGGAGCCAAAATCCTTTTTCTCTGTGCAATTGCTGGAGCAGCAGGCTAGAAAATGGCGACTTTGGGCAGAGTTCTTTTTGGAGGAATTTTTTTCCTCCTTTGAAATGGCTCCAGCAATCAATTTAAATAGGAGAAGTGTAAAAAGCCAACAACCTGCCAGTCAAAGCTTTACTTGCCTGGGAGGAGCGGGGGTGGGGGGAGGCGGCACAAGAGCGCAAGTAGTTTGAGACTGGTGCGTGGCCTCAATCTGGGGTGCACTTGGCTTGTGTTAACCTTTCCCTCCTGCTTGTCTGCAGTACAACATAACAGGACATGCATGACAAACAGAGCAAGAACCTCTATTTCCGCCATCTCATCTCCCACTTACTGCTCCCCTTGGGTCATCCATACTGAGATGGAGGATATAGTAGGAATATAATTTCACAGTCTTACTACGCTTTTGGATCTACTAGTTAAGTGGAAAGAAGAAAATTGGAACCAGACGCTCACGTGAAGGAGGGTATAGATGTGTGTGGTGTTTGTGTGAGAGAGACCCACATCCTGGCTCTATTTAGGAGGTGTTTTGAACTCCGTTAAGGTTTGAAGTCTCTAGTTTCAGGAAGGAGTGCTGCTCCCTGCTTAACACGTCTTATTAAAAAAAAACATTCAGGCTGAAGTTGTGTTGGCCTGGGTTTCACAGCCCTCGTTCCTCATAGATCGAGTTGCGAGTCAGGGGCCCCCCTTCCACCTAAATTCTTCTGTATTTCCTAGCGCTGGTTGGTTACCTTCCAGGGGCTGCTCCATAAAATCCACCTTGCTCAGCAGAAACAGATGGAAACCTGCTGTTCTGCAAATATATGCCCAGAACTCTTCTCCAGTATTCATGGTGAGATGAGCCTGGGTTTGCAAGCTTCCTCCTTTCCTACCTGAACATCTTATTCTTCATACACCCAGTTACTTGTTTGTGTGGCAGACCCATTGTGTACTGTGTGCAAACTCAGGAGGTATGAGTGACCACTGGCAATGGGGTCCCAAGGATCCCAATCCAATAGGTTTGGAGTTTCTTTTTAAACTCTCTGTGGGCATGCATGTGCGTTTAACTTGTTCAAGGTAGACATAGATGTATCGCTGTTTTGTCTTCCATTTCCCAAGTAGGATTGCTGTACTACCCAGTTGGCTAGGTCTTACCTGGATTCTAGGCATGCCCAATTCCACCATTAGCTGGTCTGAATTTTAAAAGCAAGTCTCTAGCCCAGGGGTCCCCAACGTGGCACCTGCCTCCAATGGTGCCTGTGAAGGGTTCCCCAATGTGGTGCCCATGGGCACCTGAAATTTTGTTCCCCATTTTTAAAATATATGTACATGGATTTGTATGAAATTCATACAACCTTCTAGCAATTATACATAGGCTTCAACAAAAGCGGATCAACCAGCCAAATAAGTATCCATTTGAAGTTGGCGTCTATATGCCACCTGTTCATATATCGAAAATGTTGTAAGGTCCTCAATCCATTGCATTATAGGAGGTGAGTGTTTATCCTTCCAATGTTGCACAAAGGCATCACTGAAGGTGTTCTTGTTGCCCACTCACTTAGTCTGCCCAGCCTAGGCTAGGTCCTGGCCATGGGACATGCACAGGGATCCCCGTTTTCCTAACCCGGCGAACCCTAACTTGAGCATTAACCCTAACTGCAATGCGGAGGTGAAATCCCCACACATTCAGCCAGCATGCAGAATGGCATCACTGTGGGTGTTCTTGTTGGCCACTCACTTAGTCTGCCCAGCCTAGGCTAGTTCCTGGCACCGGGACCTGCACCGGGACCTTTTAGTGATGCCTTTGTGCATGCTGCCTGAACGTATGGGGATTTCACATCTGCATTACGGTTAGGGTTAATCCTCAAGTTAGGGTCAGGGTTAGGAAAACCTGGGTCCCTGTGCGTGTCCCATGGCCAGCAACCCATGCTAGGCTAGTTCCAGCCCCCTGGAACTGGACAGGGACCCAGGTTTCCCTAACCCTAACCTGAAGCTTTGCCCTAAACCTAACACAGGTAAAATCCCATTCCATCGGGACAAAATTCTCAAAGTGAGCCCTGAGGGTGTTCTTGTTGACCCCTCATTCTGTCTGCCCACTGTAGTTGTAAAAAACAAAAGTAGATCCTGCAAGTTTGAAGCCAGTCCACCCCTAGTGTGTACACACAACATTGAGCTGGATGGATGGACTAATGGTCTGAAACAGTATAATGCAGCTTTCTATAGCTGCACAAGCTCTGGAGTATGCTGGGCTAGAGCGGCACTCTGTTTCAAAGTTGCTAGCTGTGTTTCTCAAAGATGACACACGCTTTGGCTGAAGAAATCCAGTGCCACCGCTGCAGGCAGCAACCAGACTAAATGGACTATATTTTTATCAGTGAGCGAGGCGGTGATGTGATCAACCAAGCCCTGCTCTTTCTGCCTGGTGAACCACAGGCTGGCCACACCACCGTCCATCTCACCCAGCCACACAAAGCCTCTTCTGGCCATGCTAACTTTCCAGCATTCCAGATGTAAACGGAGCTGTTCAGGTATCTACAGCCTTCTCCGTGTGTTTTGCAGCCATCCCTATGAGTGGCATACTTGCGAGGACAGCGAGGTCTCAAGAGCTGTGTAACTCCAGTGGTATTTTTACATGAGGCTTCAAACACGTTTTGTTTGCCTGGATCTCTTTGTAGGTGAATGTCAAATCTACATTGGCTCGGGATGCTAATCTGAAGTACCTCCCAATTTGACAACAACCGCCCATATATTCACAAAATTCACATAATAATTTATTATTTATTTATTTAATATATTTCTACACCGCCCATCAGCCAAAAGGCTCCCTGGGTGGTTTACAAGAACCCCCCCCCAAAACAATAAAAAACAATCATCTTAAAACCAAAAGTATCATTAATATAGAAATACAAACACAATATAATATAATATACCTAATATAATATAATAAAACAAAAGCAGCCAAATGAATCGGTCTGGAGGTACAGTAGTGATAATAAAAATGGGAATAAAAATCTAACCGTTAAAATATTGGTAGAATAATCAGGTTTTCACCTGGCGGATAAAAGAATAGAGGGTGGGCACCAGGCACACCTCTTTGGGGAGTTGATTCAACAAATGGGGAGCCACAACTGAGAAGGCCCTTCCCCTAGTAGCCACCCTCCTAGCTTTCTTTAGAGGGGGCTCTCTGAGAAGGACCTCCGAAGAGGATCTCGGGGTTTGGGTAGGCACATACGGGGTTCCTTCAGATAACCTGGCCCCAAACCATTTAGGGCTTTGAATGTTAATGTTAGCACTTTGAATCAGGCCCGGACTTCCATTGGTAACCAGTGTAATTCATAGAGGACTGGTGTAATATGTTCTTGTTGGCCAGCCCCCACTGAACCAATTGAAGTCTCCAGACCGTTTTCAAAGGCAGCCCCATGTAGAGCGTGTTACAATAGTCCAAACGGGAGGTTGCCAGAGTGTGGATCACCATTGCTAGGCTCTGCCTGTCCAGATAGGGTCATAGTTGGTAGATCAGCCTAAGCTGATAAAAGGTGCTCCTTGTCACCAAGTCCACTGGTGACTCTAGTGACAGTTCGGAGTCCAGGAGCAGGTGGTGGGTTGAACCTGCCCAAGTAACTTGTCCACATCCTCAGGCCTCAATAACTGAAATTCATCCAACAAAGTAGGACCAGACGGTGCTCTGGACACCTCTGTTAAAGGAGCTGCATTAACTGTGGAGTCCAATTCATGGCGAATCCAAGCAATTTTATCCTCAAAGTGCTGTGCAAACTCATTACAGCAAGTTACCGAGGGTTCTACAATATCTTTCTCTGGCCCTAACTGTAAAAGGCCGCTAACCACTCAGAAAAGCTCCACTGAACGGCACTGAGAGGACGCAATGCTAGTGGAAAAGAACTGCCTCTTTGCCACACTCACTGCCATGGAATAGGCCCGATAAAGGGCTCTAACCCGTGTTTGATCGGATTCAGCCCGACTTTTTCTCCACCTGCGCTCTAGCCATCTCCCCTTCTGCCTCATTGCCCTCAGCTCTGGTGTATACCAAAGAGCTGTGCGGGCTCTGCTCAGAGGAAGAGGGTGTTTGGGTGCGATCGTGTCAACTGCCCAGGCCGTCTCTGCATTCCACAGAGCCACCTGAGCTTTGACAGGAGCACCTGCCATATCAGCGGGAAACTCCCCCAGAGTCCTCTGGAAACCATCCAGATCCATTAGACTCCGGGGGTGGACCATTTTAATAGGCCCCCCACCCTTGCAGAGGGAAAATGGAGCTAAAAGTCTAAACCTCAGAAGGAAGTGATCTGACCATGATAAGGGGGTAGATGTTAAAACCCACACTTCCAGATTACCACCTTCCTCCCTGGTCGGAAAAAAAAACAGGTCTAGGGTGTGTCCTTTTACATGTGTTGGGCCAACAACATGTTGAGACAGCCCCATGGTTGTCATGGTGGCCATGAAGTCCTGAGCCGCCCCACATAAGGCAGCCTCGGTGTGGATGTTGAAGTCCTCGGACTTGGCCCCTCATCCTGGGGTCCCTCAACACCAAGTCCGAGACCACCTCTGTCAGCTCACATAATAACAGTGCGAGAGAAGCTCAGTGGCTACTTTAAAGCTGATATGTAAAAACCACACACACAAAAACAACCCTCTTACTGTCAACTGAGCATTCAATTCTTGGGAATTCTCCTTGTTTCTGTGTCCTAACTGTGGCAGTGCCCCCCTCCAATGGCCACACAAAGAAGCTGTGGCCTTTCCCCCCTTGTGTAATCCTAAAAGGATTTATGCCCAATACTCTGGAACAAATCTCGCATGTGTTCATGCATGACATCTATCAGGATGGCCCTAATAGTATTTTTAACTTGACTTGAGTGGTCCCCAAAGGTGTGTTGGCTTGATGGTCATTGGCTCTGGCCAGTAGACAGGTCAATTCCTATAAATAAATGGAAAATAAATAATTTAGCACAAGCTTGTGTTTATTTATATATGCCTGTCCATACTTTCTCTGTGTGTTCCTTTTCCATTTAACTAGACCCAGGGAGAGCTCCTGGGCAACCGAAGTTACAATGCAGAGGAAGCAAAGCTAAGCTGCCTACTTGGCAGCCTTATAAACTAGTGCCCATCTGTGCATACAGATAAATCCCACAAAAGAAGAGTTTCTAAGACTGTCCCATTTCAGACAATGCAATACTTAACCTATAATCCGAAATGGTACAATATCAGGGATTCCTCCTTAGCTTCAGGTTCATGATCTTGGTGTCATCTGGGATCCACATTCATTTAATCATGATTTCATTCCTGAAACTTTTCTGACTCCTGTTTGTTTTCTGTACTACGGAGTCCTGACAACACTTATTTCCAAATGAGTGTTCAAGGCTGGGGGCAGAGTGTCACTTCCTGGACTTCCATCACGGACAAGAACGATGAGAGCAGGTAGGTGTGTGTGTGGTATGTGAGGGAGTCTGAGAATCAGGAAACACTGAGGAAGCTAGAAGCATGGTGTGCATTCTCTGCGAAAGGCAAAGTTCACACGTTGAAAGGGCTGCAATTTTGTTTCTGGACAGGATGAGATAAACTCCTCTCCAGGAAGCATGATTCACCTCTTGGGTGGAAACACATGTAAAGAATTTATCTTGATAAATGGCATGTATAAAAATACCCTCCCTTAGCCATCTCCATACATCACTATGGCTTGGAAAGGAGCAACAGCCAAGAGTCTCTTCTCTTTTCCCACCCAGTTCCTTTGCCAACCTGATAACCAAACATCAGTTCCCAAACGGTAATTCTCTTCTTCAGGGCCAAGGCACTTACTTTTTACTGCTAACTGCTTATTCCCACAAGCTTGGAGCTCCTAATTGTGCAGCTCATGCACAGTTTGCAAGATGCAAACTGCACAAAATGCTACGTCAGGAGAGGGCAACCTCCGGCCCGCGGGCCTAATCTGGTCTGCGGAGGGCCTCAATCCAGTTGAGCACCAGCCCCCCTCCCTAAGCCCCACCCCCTGGGGAGAGGACTACCCATGTTATCTTCAACTGGAGATAAAGTGATTGCCCTTTTTGCCGCTGACCCTCCCAGTCAGAGGGCGAGCAGCACAAATGGGAATCCCTTGCACCACTTGGGGGATTCCCCTGCACCACTCGGCTGGGGCTTGCAGGAGCTGATCCTGCAAGTCCTGACCAAGTCCCTTTCTCTGGGCAGAGAGGGACGTGGAGAAAAATCAATAACAAAATGGAAAAGTGGGTGGGGTGAGTGATGTCATGGGAGGGTGGGGCTTCAGATGGGACTCTGCCCCCTTGATGTCATAGAGCTCACCAGCTTGGTTGGGGGGGGGAATCTAATCCCTGGACCAAAACTGATTGCCCTCCTGCTATGTGCTCAGTGTGTTTTGGGTATACTGACCGAGCACTCAGCACCCATAAAGCCAGTGTGGCGTAGTGGTTAGGGTGTTGGACTGGGACTCTGGGAGATCCAGGTTCTAGTCCCCACTCGGTCATGAAACTCACTGGGTGACTTTGGGCCAGTCACTGACTCTCAGCCTAACCTACCTCACAGGGTTGTTGTGAGGATAAAATGGAGAGGAGGAGGATTATGTAAGCCTCCTTGGGTTCCTTGCAGGAAAAAAGGCGGGGTATAAATATAGTAAAAAAATAAAATAAATAAAAATAAAGGGAATCACCATGAAGCAGGACTCTTAAAGCATGTGGTTGCGTGGGACTCCCAGGAACCAAGGCAATGACTTGCACTGCAAGACTGTATAGGGAGGGACTCTGAAGGAGCCAGAATGGGGGGCACTGGAATCAGACTATGCCTGCCCTCTAAATGCCCAGTGCCTGACCCTTTGCAATGGCTCTCAAGCTGCAGCTCCAATATCCCACAGAGGGCAGGTTTGCACGATCACGGAGGGAAAATAAGCCTCAATGGCTAATTTTCCCTCTCTGTGCCTGCTGGTCACAAGCCGCCTAATCAGCATAATTACCTTCGCCGGGCATGGGTTATCCTGACATCCAAACCCAGCAAGGGTGGATGGCTAGGGAGGGTGGGTTACAAGCCACAAAAAAACCTTAGAACCAACCATGGGTTTCAGGGTGATCGTGCGATCTGTGATTGTGCGAACCCACCTGGAGAGTGTATTCAGCCTCACAGAAGGAGGGATCCTGTCTCCATTTTTTTCATCCCTGGCTTGATGGTTTCCAAAGCTAAAAGTGCTAAATATATAACCTGCCCAAGTCATACATGGTTGTTTCAAATAATGCTATGCCAGATGCTTCCATTCACGGCTGCATTTGGGTCCATATTTTAAAAGAATCCTTATTCCTGAGGAGATCACATAGGCAGCATGATGACATCACAGTCAGTCAGATTTGGCTATATAGCAATGTTATTAAGGGCAAATGAAGCCCTCATATTGCCCTCACTCCAAATGGGGGGACGAGAGGAAATACGCCAGCCTATTGCTGCGGCAACTGGACTGATGCTCCCTGTTTTGCAGTTCCATTGGGCCATCAGTGCAAGGAGTTTTTGTCTGATTGCCTCAGTGTTTCCTTTGACCCTCACCATGTGCCCTTTCATGGTCCCCTAAAAATTGTCAGAAAGGGGGAATGCTTTTTGGAGGGCATAGTAATCAGTGCCCCCATCTCTGCTCAGCTCTAGCTTCAGCCCAGTGTAAGAAGACTGTGCCTCTGATTAGGGAGAATCAGATTCTCTCCCCCCCCCCTGTGATAATGAGTCTTCAAAGAGGTAAATACATAGCTGTTATTTACCCAACAATTGGGTGCTGCTCATCTGATCCAACAGGAGCTTGAACAATGAACGTATGATTTTCAATGTTTATAGATAAGGTCCTACAGATTTCTATAAGGCAGTTAGAGCCAATGAATTGTTTGTGGCAGCCTTCTCCAACCTGGAGTCCTCCAGGTGTGTTGGACTGCTGGCTGTGGATGATGGAAGTTGTCGTCCAACACATCTGGAGGGCACAGGTTGAGGGAAGGTTAATCAAACATCCTGGGACTGGAATTAAAGATGTGTGGAATAGGCTATATAGTCCAACAGAGAGAAAAGCAAGGGCAGATTTGGACCAAAGCTGAGTCAATTCCTGGTGCCTGTCCCATGATGACATTGGGACAATTATTTATTAACATCAGCCTTACTGGTTGTTTCCTCTTGAAAAGGTGTATCCTTATGAGCCCCCACCCCTTGCTTCAAAATATATTGAAGCCCAAAGTTACTTTAAGCCCAAATTTCAGTAGATGAGCAATTCTGTAAATTTAGGAAGGTTCATTTCCCAGTTTCTTTTCCTTTGGAAAATTAGTATTTCTCACATGTTAATTCTCAAATTATCAAACATCATACAGCACCAATCCCCTGAACCTGCATGCATATGATAATATCACTTCCAAGAAGAATAAAGAACAATCTCCTTGGGCAAATATCTTGTGTGAAAATAAAATAGTTTTTCCTTTTAAAAAATCCATTAAAAACAAACTTAAATATAATAGAATCAGGAGTAAACAAGGCCTTTGGAGTGCTTTTTAAATTATTATTACAAGCCTCTAGAAATGCCATCTTTCTACCTGATGTCAATTGGCAATTAGATAGTGAAATTACATCTGTATGGGGAGTATTCAATTTCTGGTATGGCTTAGGAAACTATTAGACATGGTTTTAAAAACAAAAATGGAATAGCAGCTGGGGGGATATCATTCAGATCAAGACCACAGTGCTGGGGAGGGGGTGTTAATCCTTTACTGCATGCCCTTTCCCTGATGAAAATGCCACACACACACACGCGCGCGGGGGGGGAGGTGTTATGTACCTGGGACAGAAAACTTACAGGTACCTAAGGCAGGGATGGGGACTCGGACTCGAGGACTCGACTCGTGAGTCGGACTGAGTCCCCCCTCTGACTCGACTCGACTCGGACTCGAGTCCCAATATTTTTAATGGGACTCGAGACTCGACTCGGGACTCGAGACCAAGGACTCTTCAACATCCCTGGGCTGTGCCAGAAGGAGTGGAGAGGAGCGTGATTGCCGGTGAAGAGCGCATGGAAGCGAGGTGTGCCGCTGCTCGGCCACTATGGACGGGTACGAGGAGTGCAGCCCCAACAGTGTGTCAAGATTTATTTTAATTGATGTGTTGCATACTTGGGAGAGGCAGAAGAAGGACCTGAGATTACTCTGTGTGGCTGCTCTGAGTGTGAAGTAGCCTTATTTTGTTGGGGAAAACCCCCATTGATTTTAATAGGGACTCGTGGAGTCAGCTTTGGGAGTGACTCGTGACTCGTGACTCGTGACTCGTGAGTCACCATTTTGGACCTCGGACTCGGACTCGAGACTCAGGTCCAAAGACTCGTGACTCGACTCGTGACTCGAGACCAAGGACTCTTCAACATCCCTGACCTAAGGGCACCTGTACATTCTCCCTGCAAGACAAACAGGAGTAAAGGTTTAAGGACCAACACCTCCCAGCACCATATTCCCAACTGAAATTGGGCCTAACAGTAGCTGCTATTCACTTTTAGCTTAAACCACACACCATGCACATGTAGTTTGGCCCTCAGTGAAGGGAAGCAATAAAATGGGCTGAACCTACAAGGAGGAAATGGTTAATTAACATTGTGCAGAACCTTTGCTGAGCTGTATAGGATTTACATATGAGTATATTCGCCATGGGGAAGGGCACTGCTGGATAATATAGCAATATTTATTTAATTTATTTATTATATTTATACCCCACCTTTTTTCCTGCAAGGAACTCAAGGCGGCTTACATAATCCTCCTCTCCATTTTATCCTCACAACAATCCTGTGAGGTAGGTTAGGCTGAGAGTCCGTGACTGGCCCAAAGTCACCCAGCAAGTTTCATGGCCGAGCGGGGACTAGAACCCGGATCTCCCAGAGTCCCAGTCCAACACCCTAACCACTACGCCACACTGGCTTTATGGGTGCTGAGGCTGAGAGTCAGTGACTGGCCCAAAGTCACCCAGTGAGTTTCATGGCTGAGTGAGGACTCGAACCTGGATCTCCCGAGTCCCAGTCCAACACTCTAACCACTAGGTCAGATGTTTGTGTAGAAACTTTTTAATTCTGCTTCTTCCAGCTAATTGTGGAAAAGCAAAGCCTCAGCAGCACCAAGGAGCTGGAGAGTTGGAACAACCTGACAGTCTCTCCCTCCACTTGGAGTTGTTGCATAGTAATGAATAAAATATTTGTACACCACCTTGATGGCTTTTTAGCAGATGGCGGCAGTATATAAATGTTAATAATAAAATTAATAAATTTGATGTTGATGGCATCATCAGTGTTGATGGTATCATTATGTCTGCTGCTTTGAATATTTTGTTGGGAAGCGGTATATACATTTGTGAAATAAATAAATAGTAAGTTGCTAAATGGTCACAATGCCTAAATTCATTATGTGATTCTCCTTTACAACTGGTTTATTGTAGCAAGATGCATGTTGCTTGCTCCTGTTCTCTTCATGAGAGGGGCGATCATTTGAATAATCTGTTAGCAGTGTGTGGGTATCAGATATCATGTCCAAAATTTAGCATGTTGGACCAAAGGAGCTTCCACGCCATTCCAGCCCAACTATATTTGACACAGGTAACTCTCTCTCTTTTGATCTACTTCTCAATTAGTGTTACAGCAATACCTTGGATTGCAAATAACTTGGTCTGAGAGCGTTTTGCAAGACAAGCAAAAAAAAATTAAATTTTTTTGACTTGATAAACGAGCAAGGTCTTGCAAGACAAATAGTGTAGAGATGTAACTACCGTACTCGCCTCGAGCGGGCATAGCGGGCCGAAATCGGCCCCACTCACACACCCGCCAGAGACTCGCTTTGATATAAGAGTGTTTTGGATTACAAGCATGGTTCCGGAACGAAATATGCTTGCAATCCAAGGTATTACTGTATATTTGTGTGTGCGTGCGTGCGTGCGTGTGTGTGTGTGTAGTTTAGACAAGCAAACTCTCTTCCATTCTCTTGAACCACAGCCTAGCTACGTTAAGTCACAGGGGCTTCTACAGTTGCTACAGGGTTGCTGTCTTTCAGCGACCCATTGGATTGCTGAAGACACCAGCCTTGCATTCATTCACATTCAGATGGCAAACACAGCTAGTTAGAATTAGAAAGGGAATAATTTGAAGTGCTAATGTTCAGCTGACCTCCACTGTTGATTGGCAAGTTAGCTGGGGAGGAAATACTATCTCTCCCTCCCACTTCAAACCCTGTCTTGTCTGTCCACCCCCTCCCCTTCAGCGTTGGTCAATGAAAAACAGTCCCCTTCTGCCTGAATATGCTGAACATTGCATTAGGGGAAGGGTGTGTGAAAATGTTTATAACGTGAGCTCATGGAAAGAGAAGTGCTGGCAAGAATCTAGATTGCAGAGTGAATGCCAGAGGAATCTCAGAGTCCCAGCAGACACAGGCCAGCATAAAGTGCATCACTGCTTTAAGTGAGTCCTGACGTGCTGCTAATGCTGATATTCTGGTCGGAGAGAGAAGGATTATCGGGGAATGCAATAAAATCGGCATCATGCTTCGCAGCTGAGGCAAGGTTGCATCTGTCAAAAACACCGCCCTCTGCTTTGCCCATAATTCTAAAAATATATCTGTATTGAATGAAGAAGCTCATCTATTTCACCCTCAGCCAAGAGAGAGGCTTCCTGCAAATGCAGACAGGAATTGTGAATCCCGAGCATAGCCTTTCAGCCATTTCTTACCTTTAACACTCAAGGTGGCCCAGTTTTACACCATGTGGGGAGAGATGTGCAATATTACCTTGATTTTGAAAGTGCAACCCAAGTAACACACGCATGTACATGTCCAGAGTACTCATGCTTTCGCAAAATAAGCAGTTTTCTGCAGATGTACTTCATTTCCTACTTTATTCCGATTGCAGAATTCTGAGGTTTTGCAGAACTATGAGTTCTTGAGCGGGCTCTGATGAGGTAGAAAAGAACATACATGCTATGAATTGACAATGATATGTGTATGAACCAGACCCAGACTCAGTGGGTAAGGGGAGTCAGATACGCAGAGTGAGGAAGCTCTTTTCCCACTGGGAGCCTGATGTAGCTTTTGCTTCCAGTCTTGACTTCTGAACTTTTAGGAGCTGCTGCTCACAAATTCCTGAAGTGAAAAACTCCAGTCCAGTGAGGGTGGTCCTTCTGTATTAGAAACTGTACACATATTTCTTAGTGCCATGGGTACAAGTCTCCCACGGTGTCATGCTGTGGGGATGGCTCCAGTCCACCCAGGCAAAGCACATCATCTTCTGTGAATACATTTAGGGATCAAAGAGTAGAGACCTTTGGTTGGACAAAGCCACTCTGTTAATAGGAGGATCCAATTCATCAGTACGGATGGGGGGAGAAATTCTTTTATTATAATGTGAACTTACCCAATTTCGCACTTTTGAACCAGTATGCAAACGGAAACTCCCGTTATTCTTCGAAATTCGCTCTTCTCCAAATTTCGCAATGAAGTTCTCCATTTTTATAAATGCATACAGCAATACATATATTAGGGGAAAGTGCACATGAAAGTGCATATATTCATGAAAATAATGTTAAAATGTAGTATTATGTTAGGGAAATTGCGTACAAAAATGTGCACTGTTGTGGAAAAATTGATCTACTGCGTTGTGTTTTGAAGAGGTTCTTAGAGAGGAAAGTTTATTAGTGAATTCACGGATGGCATCTGAGCACAGTCAGGAATGCCAACAAGAACACAAGGGAGACACTTCCATTTATACTGAATAATATCATGTAGAGGTCAGGTGACAATTGAGTCAGTACAGGAAACTGAGACAATTCAAAAGGAGACATTTAGACAAGATTAAAAGATCAGGTATTGCCCATCTTCTAGCCATCATGCTAATCAGTAGTCTTTCCCAAGGTGATAATCCCAAAGTGATACTGGCTCACAGTACTTTTAGCATAAGCAGGAAAGAGGGTTAGGCAAATCAATAGATGGGTGATTTGCCCCCAGGGTTGTTCTACAGAAGGTCAAGGAAAGGGTCTGACTCTTGACATGTCAGGACATGTTTCTGTAAGGTAGAAGGAAAGGTCTGACTTCCAGGCCTTTCTGTTTAAACTAAAGCCTGGACAAATTTTACTTCTACATTCCCCCATTTTGTGCTTTTATAGCACAACTAACACTTGTAGCTGTTACATTCAGCATCTAAAGCTTCTTTTACCTTTTCTCTCTCTTAATCAATCCTTTCAAGCATCAATTTTTTTCTGAGTCAATACAGAGCTTTTGCTTCTGCTGCATGTAGTAAAATAACACTTGCTTAACAACAATAATATATAAAACCCAACAAATTCAAGCAATAGGGTTATTAATCCATGAACAATTGCTCTACCCCAACTTCCTAGGTTTGGTATCCAGCTTGTTAGCCAAGACCATATTTCCAGGCTTTTGTCAGGGGCAACAAAAGCAATTTAAGTATCTTTTCTGATTGTAATTATCAGGAATAAACACACAACACTCTTGACCAATCAAGGCGCATATTCCACCTTTTGAGGCAAACACCATGTCTAATGTCATCTTTGGCAGTACTATTTTGCATTGTGGCATTGCGAAAACACTGCCCTTTCCCTGTAAGGGTACAGTCCCACAGTTTATCATTAAAACTCTTCCAGGTACTACATTTAAGAGAATTGCCCATAGTTTGATTACTTTGGGAGAACTAATTTCCATAATTGGTGCAGAATATGGGTTTGGCAGTATGGTTATTTCTCCAATCTCTGTGAGGGGTAAAATAATGCTTACATTGACTTTGTCCTACAAATGTGGAGGGCTGATTTTGTGTTTTGTTGCATGTAAAACACCATTCCCCCAATGTAGGAACAACTTGCAACAACTGGACCCTTTAGAGTACAAGGGTCTGTTGGTGAAGGTCAAGTTTACTAGTGTAATGGGCACTGGCCACATGGGAACTCCTCCCTGGGAATGTACTGGCATGTGGCTACATACCCCTAGCAGTTGGTAGCATTAAATCTTTGTGCAAACTTTAAAGAAAGCTGAATGTAAGTATTTTCCTGGAAGGCAGATTGGAGGAGGACTATGAGCTCTAAGAATATAACCATACTCCATTTGGCCATATTGTTTCAAATATTAATATATATATCAATTAAGGCAAAAGAACCACCAGTCACTAACAAGAGCACAACTACAGGTGTTTCTTCTTGTTCTGACTTTGATGTACTAAAGGGCTGATAAGTAAGGCTCCTGGCTCAGGCTGAGGTGGTGTTCTTCTAAAATGATGACATCAGTTCTTCTCGTCCGATCCTCTGGGTGTTGTCTTTGATGGTCGTCCCGTCCGAGGTCTGAGATGATATTGATGTCCTGGCACAAATTCTTCTGTTTCAGGGGCAGAGGTTACTAGCACATTTCACCCTGAATTGGTGGAGGCGTTATTGTGTCCTCATTCTCATCGCGGGTAGAGATGTTGGGAGGCTTGGATCCACGTCTGGAGTCCTTGGCACTTCACAGCTTTAAAGTACCTGGTATGGTGCTTTTCCACTTTGGATCCAGCAGATGATCTTCTTTGATGTATTTTAATACGAATCCAGTCACTTGGTTCAATAGTGTCCTTCAGTGCTGGGCTGGTGCTGAGCCACCTCTATCTGTGAATAAAAAGTCTTCACACATCTCATTAGGACCTTGCAGTAATTTTGAATTGTATCATCAAGCAGGTGTATATGTCTGGCTAGGTCTAGATTGGTGTCTCATTAATATCTCATGAGGGGTCAAGTCCAGTTACTTGATTTGCTGTGGATCTCATAGTCATGAGGGCTATGGGCAGTGCATCTAGCCATTTTAGTCTTGTCTCTGCACATATTCTAGCCAGTTTGCTTTTCAGTATTCTATTATGTCTTTCTATAGCTCCCGGAGATTGTGGATGATACAGGCAATGGAAATGTTGCTGGACTTGTAATGTCCTGCACACTTCTCTTACCACCTGTCCAGTAAAATGTGATCTCCTGTCACTGTTTATGGAGCAAGGTATTCTGAATCTGGGGATCAATTATTTTAGCATATATTTTTTTTCTTACTGTTGTGGTGTCAGCCTTCACGCAAGGGTATGCGTCAACCCATTTAGAATACATACAAATAACTAAAAGAACATATTGATAGGAACAACACTTGGGCATTTCAATAAAATCAATTTGTATATTTACAAAAGGTCCCCAGGGTGTGGGGTGCATGCTCATTTTGGTTTTATTTATTTATTTATTTTTTTTACAGGCTTACCACTGTTATGAGCCTGGCATACCGCACATTGGGCACATCTGAGTTGCTGCAGATGCAAAATTTAATCCAAACCAATCTTTGTTAAACAATTCAATGATCCCCCCTTTGCTCACATGCGACAAGTCTATGGAGCATGTGAGTAATTTAGGGGAAAAGAACTCTGGGCATCACTAGGCGGCCGTCCGAATGATGCCATAGAGTCTTTAGAGAGAAAGCAATTTGCCAAATTCCCATGTCCCTCTCTCCCCCCCCCCATTTTCTGGGGTCAAATTCTGGATAGCAGCAAGATTTTGCAATTCAGGTATGACATTGCTATAAATAAATGCAGGAAAAATTTACCTTTTGAACTTAGGCTTGCCTGTCTTTTGCCAAGAAGTCGGGAGGGGTTAACAATAAAAATCTTTAGCAAGGTAAACCAAGCTTTAGAAAACTAACCAAATGCTACCTTTTAAAACACAACAAAGCCAAAAAATAAGGCACTTATGCAACCAAAGGTTTAAAAATACTGGGGTGCCAAAACTATTAGCAATTAGAAGCTGCAATTTTAAAATGCAGTGGCAACTGTGATGGGATTCATAGATATAGAGTTGGAAGGGGCCTACAAGGCCATCGAGTCCAACCCCCCCACGCTCAGACAAGCTGAGCCAGCATGAGCCACAAAGGGAGCACTTGTGTAATTTAAACTAGAACACTTTTCTTGAAAACCAGCCTAATAACAATAAAGTGAAACAGGAATTGCAATTCTTTTAGTATCTTGGTGCTACTGTGCTATGTTGCACCCAAATACTATTTAACAAAAGTTTTCTGCTAGCTTGCCATAAAGCTACTAGCCAAGCATAAATTCTGAAATTAAACTGCCCAAATTAACCAACAATGCCTTGTTGGTTTGCCTTTGGCAAAAAAAACCAACTAAGCATGGATTATGTTAAAGAGGGGAGGGGTGAAATTCAGGAAAGCCCACTCTAACAAAACTGGGCACTAAAACTTAAAGGCAAAACTTGAATGCAGCCACAAACACTCATGAGTGTTGCTGCCATTTTAAAAAATATTTTTATTTAATTTTGCTAGCAGCTATAACAAATCATTTTTCTTTTCATTTTGGGACTTCTCGCCTCTAGTTCAGATCTGAGGAAGTGTGTGCTTTGGTTAGGAGCACACTCTCTCTTCACTAAACACAGGACTGGTGGAGACTCCCAAAAGGCACCAAAACTTTGCTTATGCTCAGGAACTCTTTGCACAAAAAGCTCACAAACGTTTTTGTTATTGTTGTTTTTTTTTTTTAACACAACACAGGGTTCTTTGAGTACCTCTTGGCATTCTTAGATCTTGTGTTTGGCTTCTAATCTATTAGGAATGTGGCAACTGGACAAGCAGGCAGGGGTTTTACTTTAAAGGGACAGCTGCACTCACTGACTTTTTTCTTCTTCTTTTGCCTCTCCTTAGATCTAGTTGTTGGATTTGCAAGCTAATCAACTTATACATTCTTTTTTTCCCTTCTTATTTAGGATGTCCATGCAGTGGTTGGCATAATTGGTTAAATCTGCCAGGTTTGCAGTTTGCCATCCTACATATACTGTCTTCAGCTGCTCTCCTACTTTAGGTAACAGTCCTGCAACAAATGCTTTCTTGATAGTATGAGGGGCATTCTTTCTTGGCATCTCTTATTCTCAAAAATCTCAAAAATACTTTTTTTATTTACAGGTATTAATCTTGATCTAGTCAGTTTTAGGTTTCACTACTGTAGTAAGGGCATCTCTAGAATATTTCATTGCTGAAGCCTTCAATTTGTAGAACATTTAACTTCTTTGCTTTGACTCTGATTTCTCATAGAAGTGCATCAAGTAATTTTATTTGCATCTCTATCAATTTAATAGGATCATTAAACTTTGGATCAGTTACTGGCCATTTCTTTTTTTTTTTCTTTCTTTTTTTTTTTCTTTTCTTAAGACTACTGTTGGCAGAACAAGCCTTAAGTAATTGATTTAAGTCTATCTAGGTAGGGATATAAATAATTACAGTCTCAAATTCTTCCTTGAATTTGACTGGTTCTTTTCACAAGTTAGGAAATTATTTTACTATATTCCTTAAATCTCTTGGGTGTCTATGGGTCATGGACAGCCACTAGAGTCTTATCTCTTGCAGGTACTTCTTACTTAGTGGAGCCAGGGTGACTGACCCATAATTTGGGGTGACTAAGTCTTTGAGAAGGAACAGAGCCAGGCAAGGTGGTTGCTTCTGGGTTCTTAATTTTTCTGGGCATCTAGTTCCTTCTGTTAACTGCTCTTTCTGGCTAGGCAGAGGTGGGTTAGGGTGAAGGAGTGGCCACTGGGGTAGTTTCAGCATCATCATGCGAAAACCTTCTACTTTCATCTTCATTTTGGGGTCTTCTCATGTAGGTAAGGATAATCATCTACAGGATCTTGCTTTTTCTTCAAAAAATAATCATTTTTCTTCGCTAGCAATGGATATAGGAGCCAATGGTGGTGGTTGGCTGCAGGCCTGCTTAAATTTTAGTTGATCTTTTAATATATATATTTGAATCTTTCAAGTTTTTTTTTTAAGCTTGGATTCATGCATGCATTTTGAAGCTTCTTCATACCAATTAAAATACACTTCCCATTGAGTCTGAGGTACCTTACTTCCTCATGACTCGAGCGCTCCCCTTAAGTGCACTATCCTGTCCAAGTCAAACTTTCCTCCCAGTGGGAACTGTTTACTAGGATCATCCTTTGTCATGACATTCCATTTCTCGAGAAATTTACACACCTACCTATGGCCATAAGGTGTGTACCTACAACATGCTAGCATTCCCTTGGGGGGGATCTCCTTTGATCTTGCACCCCCTATTCCTCACACTCATACAGGACACTCATACAGGGCAAACTTATTGAGGGATGTTCCTCATTTGAGTCTCAGACAGCGGCTCAACACCTTGATCGGCTCACTCAGTCTTTCAACTGCGGCACAATCCCTTTTTGTCGGCTCAGTCAGTCTTATGACTTCAAATGGGACTCATGAGTCTTGGAAACAGGAAAAGGGATTTACTTGCTCCACTGTGACACAGGGTTCCACCACACACTGGTTTAGTATGTGGTTTAAGTCCTGGTCCTGATCAGCAGATTCATGAACAGTCACACGTCACTGGGTCACGAGGTTCCACTGAGCCCACTTGCTTTTGAAACACTGCCGATCATTGGGTTTCCCCTCACGAACAGGTTCAGGGCGTCTTGACTCAGTTTAAGTCTCAGACCTGGTCAGCAACTTATACATACTCATCCGTGAGATTTTTAGGAAGATGTGCCTTTTCCACACAGTAAAACCATGGGTACTGGGCAAATTGGGAAAAGGGAAAAGGGTCTGTCTGTTGGGGCACGAGGTTCAGCTTTCGCCTAGTCCCAGCCCTGGTCAACAGCTCATAAATCTAGCAATCATACTTTCACAGACATGCATACAATCCTATAGGAAATTTCTTTCGTCTCTAAAACCTCATGGACTCAAAGTTCAGATCGCGTTGGAGGGAAAGGATAGTCTGCTAGAAACAGAAGGACACACACCAAAAACCCAAAAGAGATTTCAAAAGGTCTCTTACCTGGGTTTGGCGCCTGGGAGTTCAGTGGTGTTTCCCTGTTTCAGGCAGGTCCAGTCCCTTGAAGCGATCCGAGTCAGGGCACCAAGATTGTTGTGGAAAAATTGATCTACTGCGTTGTGTTTTGAAGAGGTTCTTAGAGAGGAAAGTTTATTAGTGAATTCACGGATGGCATCTGAGCACAGTCAGGAATGCCAACAAGAACACAAGGGAGACACTTCCATTTATACTGAATAATATCATGTAGAGGTCAGGTGACAATTGAGTCAGTACAGGAAACTGAGACAATTCAAAAGGAGACATTTAGACAAGATTAAAAGATCAGGTATTGCCCATCTTCTAGCCATCATGCTAATCAGTAGTCTTTCCCAAGGTGATAATCCCAAAGTGATACTGGCTCACAGTACTTTTAGCATAAGCAGGAAAGAGGGTTAGGCAAATCAATAGATGGGTGATTTGCCCCCAGGGTTGTTCTACAGAAGGTCAAGGAAAGGGTCTGACTCTTGACATGTCAGGACATGTTTCTGTAAGGTAGAAGGAAAGGTCTGACTTCCAGGCCTTTCTGTTTAAACTAAAGCCTGGACAAATTTTACTTCTACAGCACATTAGGCAAAATTGTGTACAGTAATGCATCTGTTAGGAAAAATGGGCACAAACATTTTTTGCATATGTATTTTCATGCAATTTTAAAAAAAATCACAAAATTTGGGATGAACTGAATGTAAGGTTGGAAAACTGAAAAACTGAGAGAAACTAATTGAAAGATTTGTCCGTTCCTATTCATAAGATAGGCCTGTTTGGCCTAGGCTGGCTCTTATTTTCTCAAAAGTATGAAGTTCCATAGTTGAATGTTTAGGTCTCTAAGAAGGAGCTTGTATGTATCCCGAGTCCAACTGCCCTTCAGGAATTCACTAGCACCTTTGCTTTGACAGACTGTTGCTTTCTCCTCTGTTCAGAGTATAACATTACTGCCTACCCTTGCTGCCTCCCTGCAGCCAAAGCAACAATTCCTTACAGACCCTTTTGGGGGAAAGGCAGTAAAATACACCAGGTAAACAGTCATGGTCTAGTGCCTTCTGTCTCGTTTCCAAGCGTAGCTGGGCCCTCTTCCCTCGTAGGGGTCTGCCAAACTGTTTATGTTGGATTCCATTAGGACTGAGCTTGGTGGATTCCGCTGGAATTCACATATGTTTGAAGAATAATGTCAACTGATTTGGGAGTTGTATTTACTTTTGAGCCACCTGTCTTTGGCAGTTGGCATAGCCACTCTGCTGTGTGTGTATCTAAAGGTCTTCATGATTATACTCAGAACTCAGTTGTCTACGTAGCAGTTAAGGACTGAGGACTTGCAAAAAGTGAGATCACAGATTAATGATGGATGATACATAGGGTCATGCCAGTTTGATTTAGAACTTTCATATTGACCAGCCTTCAACAAACACACTTGCCAATAGGCCAGGAGCGAGAAAGTCTTCAATCTTGGCAAGCAAGATTGCTCTGGGCGGGAAATTGCCTTACAGAAGCTAAATTAGGCTGCAGAAAAAAGCTGGAGGAGACTTTTGGGAGATAATCTGTTCTCCAGTTCTGAATAGCTTTGGCCTGGGTTTCTCCCCTTTCCCCTTTCTCAGAATACTGAAGATCTGATTGGGGGAGTGGGGGTGGTTTGACATAACTGCACCATTTTCAGTTTCTCTCTGCGGCCACTCATTTTGTTTCTCCCTCTCCATGTGCAAAGTTGCTTTCCCTGCACACACACAGTCCCGTTTGCTCCCCAACACTAAACCTCCTTCTGGAACTCAGGAGTCAGGATTAGCAGCTAAAGAACTTTGAAATCTCAGACTCCACCCCTCACCCTGAGAATATATTCCTTCCAAATGCCACCCAGTCAACAAGCTCTAGTCTAGTGCTACTTCATTTCAGCTGCAGAGAGATGATATAAGAACAAGGAAGGTTTGCTTTGTACATTGATTGGCTGCATGGGGGCAGGCAGCGGGCAATTCAAATGTTGTTGCCCTTCCTTCCCTCAGTTACTTCCTTTGCTCTGCTTTCTTACATTTACAGCCTTTCTTCCCCACCCCACACTTATTTTGTCCTCTGGGGTCTGATTACGACAAGGAAACAAAATAAAAAAAAGAAAGACAGGGTTGACTCTCAGCATTTTTAAGAAAATGTTTTTAAACAATTTCTATATGTATAGAGTACGGAGTTATTAGTGTACAATGAGAATGCATTTTTTATTATGTGTTGTCCCCACCATGTTTTACAACATGTATTTACTAGATGTATTTTAAATATTTACAGCCCCCTGAGGAAGGCCTTAAAAAAAAATCCATAGGCTTCGGGCTCCTCCACCTGAAAACAAATAATAAAGAATTTGCATCCTGAGAACCTGTTCTCGCCCCCTTTTTTGCATTGTTACTGGATGCTTATCTCCTCCTGTTTTTGCCTCTGTTCTATGGCTTGCCAGGGAAGTGGGAAGCAATGCTTAATTTCCAGAAGGAGCCCTGCAGGGGATTCAGGTTTATGAGGAGGGGAGAATTGCTATCGGTGCTATTAGCCCTTCTCTTTAATTCGGTGGGGGGGGGGGAGGATGCAATTTACTTGGTGGAATGGAAAAGGCACTCTGCGTGTGTTCAGAGGCACTTTTACTCTATTCTTGCTAGCTCGCAGAGATTTTTTAGCTATTAAGCCATGGACATAATTTGTGGAACCCCGATGTTTCCAGTGGATTCTACTAAATCAGGGGTGGGCAACAGGTGGCCTCCAGGCCACATGCAACCACTGCCAGCACACTGCTGAAATTTGCAGTGGCAAAAACTCTGTGGTTTGCCATTTAATTCTGGTGGCAAACCACTACAAAGTGGTAGAAAGGCTCGTTCTAAATTTGTTTTGTTCTTGTTTTACTGCTGTGTTGTGGGAGATTTTGGGACAGAAGTGGCAGGGGCGTGACCCATGGATGTGTCTGGGGGGCAAAAGTGGCCCCCAGACTCCCCAAAGTTGCCCACCCCTGCACTAAATGCTCCATATTTTTCAGCAGATTGAACTCAAGCTGAAATAAAATTCTGCAAAAAATTCAATTTTGATGAACTCCCAACATTTGAAAATTCAGAATCTGATGCTCAAATTTGACCTCAAAATTCCATCTCTAAATGGCGGGATCATAATTTGGCACCAGAAATTGATATCCACTTTCCAAAGAATATCTGGAGAATGTACTTCATCAAAATCCACAGGACAGAAATTTGAGAATTGGGAGCAGGGGCAGAAATTTGATTCAGTTCTAGTTAGGACCCTCTGGAACTGTGGACATTTTAAAACTTAGGTGGTGCACAGGGTCTTGTTTCGCTTTTATCAGCAGAGATGCCTTGTGTTGTACAGCCTGGCAACACTTCAGTCTCAGGGCCATCATTTCAGATTTCATGGAAAGTTTGGGGGGAGGGCAATGAAGCTTACCTGCTCCCACTGAAATGGTGCCATCCTCCATCTACAATAGCCTTCCTAACCTGGTGGTCTCCAGATGTGTTGGATTACAGCTCCCATAATCCACAATCACCATGACTGCCATATAGCCGGGGTGATGGGAGTTGTAGTGCAACACATCTGGAAGGCACCAGGTTGGGAAAGGCTGGTCTACATCTTACATAGCTGATGCTAAAAGTACATTGAAATCAGTTCAGCTACCATAAGAGAGCCTTCCCCTTTGGTGTGTTCCTTGCATGACTTTCTTCAATCATCTGGAGCCGATTGTTCTTCTAGCATGATTACGCACTGCACCTGCTCTTAGATTTTGCCACACCATGATCTGGATTGCATGTGGTTTAATCTGTCTGGGACTGGTATGTGGATTCAAAAGCACTCAGTAAGTCAATAGCTGGTGCTTTGATTAAACTGGAGACCTTAAGTCCATCAAAGGGATTTTCTTGAAAAATGTAACCTATGACATGTTTTGAGCACATAGATCTAAGTTTGTACATCTTTGGTTGGGCTGATAGAAGGCATATTTTATACCCTAATTGCCTCCCCCTCTCCAATTCACTACATACAGTTCATACCCTCAGCTACAAACAGTTCTACATGAAGTTTCCCCATAGGAACGTAGAAGGGAACAAGCCTCAGATGTGTACAGTGCAGTAAAGCTGGGTGTTTTATTGCCATACATTTTCAAAAAATGTATTTTCCTAAGTAGTGGAGGACAGGCAATCAGAGCACATAACCATTCTGTAGTGTCTGCACTGGTTGCCAGTGTGATTTTGGGCTCAGTTCAAATGGCTAAACATTACCTTTAAAGCCCTAAATGGCTTGGGATCAAGTTATTTGAAGGACTGCCTGCACCCATATACAAGCCTGCATAGCCATTATAATTATAATGCTTTTGAATGTCTCTGCTCTCAGACATGCCAGCAAGGTCCATCAGGCTGGTGGGCACAAGAGAAAGAGCCTTTTCAGGGGTGGCCCCATTGCTGTAGAACTCCCTGCCACTGGAAATTCACTTGGTTCCATCCTTGTGTGTTTTCAAATGCATTTTAAAGACCTGGCTCTTTATATCAGGTTTTACAGATTAATTTTGAACTGGCTCAAGATTTTAAAATATAAATTTCTAAAACCTTGTTGCTTGTTTTACTGTTTGTTTCAGATGGTATCTTTGTGGGTTTTATACTGATTTTGTATTTTATAATATTTTTATTTTATTTATTTATTTATTTTTCACGTTTCTTTACCACTTTCCACAAAGGTATCAAAGCAGTGAACATAAAATACAATGAAATAAAATCAACAATAAATATAACAATGAAAGCAACACAATACAAATTAATCAGATGGGCCTTTAGGAGATGCCTAAACATCAGAACTGTGGACCCTGCCTAATGACGGCTGGTAACACATTCCAGAGGGTGCTGCTGCAATACTAAACGCTCCCCTGCAAGTGCTCCTGAGGTGAACCTCCAGAGCATGCTGCACCCTCAGAAGTGCTCCCGATGATCGCAGAGATCAGGCAGGGACATAAAGGGTGAGGCATAAAGGGTTCTTTTATTATAATTTCATTGTGAACTGTCTTGAAAAAGCTGCATGGCCCTTAAAGATGGGATGATGATGATGATGATGATGATGATGATGATGATGATGATGATGATGATAGGTTTGGGGTACATTACTCTTCCACACACCCACAAGCACACCTCCATTTATTTTGGAATTGACGGTGGGCAGAGCGTCATAATGCTCTTAAGAACATAAGAAGAGCCATGCTGGGTCAGACCAAGGGTCCGTCTAGTCCAGCATTCTGTTCACACTGTGGCCAACCAGCTGCCCACAGGATCCCACAAGCAGGACATGAGTGCAACAGCACCTCCCACCCATTTCCCCTGGCAACTGATAGGCATCCTGCCTCTGATCCTGGAGGTAGCATAGAGCCATCAGGACTAGTAGCCATCGATAGCCTTCTCCTCCATGAATTTTTCCAATCCCCATTTAAAACTGTCCAAATTGGTGGCCATCACTACATCTTGTGAAAGTGAATTCCATAGTTTAACTATGTGCTGTGTGAAGAAGTACTTCTCTTCAGCCTCTTTTATTTTTGGCTTTCTCTTGCCAGCCTTCACTTTGAAATGTGACTAAGGTGACATTTGGGTTATTAGTATAACCAGCTGGCTGCTTAGGACCTTTCCACAGTCTTGCCATTCCTCAAACACTGTACATACTTCACGTGAAAAAGAACACCCCTTTTCTAGTAAGTCTAAAAACATGACTGAGAGACTCAGATCTACCCTTCAAAGTAGTATCAGTGCATTAGAGCCAATCCCATTCATTGCATCTGCTCCAATATGCTGCATAATTGTATGGAGAAGACAAAGTTCAACACACAAGACCAGAATAGACCCTCCCAATCTAGGTACAGGCTACCATTCCTAAAATAACAGCATTTAGAGGAACTTTGTAACAGAAGCATGAAAATCCCTGAGGTACATACTACAGGCAAGTAAGTCCAGCTCATACTGTTCTCCCACTGTTCCTAATGGCTGGCAATAGGGTCATCACCAACGTTTGCCATGAATGAAATTTCAAAGTGAATCTGGGAGTTCCCGCTCAGGCAAAACATCTGAGAAATTTTGAGAGAAATTTTGATTAGACTAAAGTTTTGGTTAGACTAGCTTTCGTTTAGCTGCCCTAGATTAATCCTTGTTATGACCACAGCACATCTCACCCCCCCCCATACTAAAATGTCCAGAGTTTCAAAATGTCTTGGGAACAGGTTACCTGAAGGATCACCTCCTACAGATGACTACCTGGACCCTAAGAATAAACGGCCCTGTGGGAAAGGAGGAGGAGTGAAGGAGGCAGGAGCAGGCAAAGGAACATCAGGGTCTGCTGCAGCTGGACTGCCCCCCAAATGAAATGGAATGAATGAATAAATAAATAAATAAATAAATAAATAAATCTGAGGCCCTTCTCAGAGTACCCCTGCCAAAGGAGGTACAGCAGCTGGCTACAAGAGAGGGCCTTTTCTGTGTTGGCACCCTGGTTATGGGACACCCTCTCTGGAAAGGGTCATCTGGCATTTCTGCTATGGTCTTTTCAGTGCCAAGGCTTTTCAATCCTAAATATTTTTTTAGTACTTTTAAACATCAGCAGAATTTTTTCCACTTTTATTCTGTTGTTGGTTTAGTCTGTTTTAGATTTTATTTTCATGTTGAATATTTGCATTTTATGGTTTCCAATTTGTTTTCTTGCAAACTGCCTGGAGAACCTTTGTAAGCTTATAAATTTATAGATATTGTAAAAATTGTAAAAATAAAATAAAATTCAGCTCTCATGAGCAAGACTCTTAAAAGCTGAAGACACTGTGCCAGTCAAAATGTATACAGTTGGCAAGTAAAAGCCCTAGCGTTAGGCAGAAATAAGTACACACCAACAACCTGAATGAATAGGGTTCAATTAGAAGGCAAGCATAAGAATACATCTTTTTGTGGCTCGACTGGTTAATGTTTGCATATTGGATGGAATATTTTTTTAATATATCCAGTGGAACAGAACATGTATGAAGAGGGTCTGACTCATCACATTTCCCCTTCCCCTCCCACATTCCAGTTTCTCTCTTAACAGGGCAGGTGCCTTTGGATTCTTTCCATCACGCACGCAGCGCAAAGACTATCAAGCTCTGTGGGATCATTCTGAGTTAAGATGTGACTCAGACGTCCCCACCATGCTTCACATTTCCTCTGGAAGAGCCCAGGGTCTGAACACTGGGGTGTCTGATTCATGAGGTAACTGTTGCTTCTCAGTGATGTACAGCCTGGAGTCATTGGGGGGGGGGGGACACACGGGACACTGCCCTGGAGAGGAAGAAGGAGTAGGCGAGGTTCTGGGGCTGGCCGGCCTGCCAGTCACGCGTGTGTGCAGACAGCGATCCTGGCTGTGTAGCTGGTGCTCTCAGACTCAGCACAACTCACTCACCAGCGTATCCTCCAAACATACAAACACTTTGACAAACAGCCCTGCACAAGGGAGTGCCCCCCCACACCCCTTCCTGGAATGGTAGTCACACACATTTCTCTCTTCCCTGCACTATTTCTTTTCCTCAACCCAGAACACAGGAAGGGAAAAAAAAAAAACCTGTCACTGCTGTAAAGACAAGGAAAAGCTTATTCACTTCCAGGAATGTTGGAAGTCAAGAGAGCACTTGGCAGCATGTCAGCATTTAATGTCACGGAGACTGTGCGCAGTGCACATCCGAAGCAAGAGATGGGCGAGCAGCATTAGTTTATTCACAGCGGCGGATGCCTCATCTTTTAGGAAACAGTTTTCTTCCCAGAATTAATCAATCCCCGATACAAAATCCTTGTTTCATAAATCCACACAACTGCAATTACTTCATGTTGCAAATTGCATGGCTATCCAGCATTTAAAAAGGCTGGCATATACTGGACCCCAGGAATTGACACTTTCACTCTTTAAAACATAAAGTTTCTAGTCCCTATGATGGGAAATGTGTGGGTATTGTCTCTGAAAGTCTTAAGCCAGCCTTCTACAACCTGATGGCCTGTTTCTCATCATTTGCTTGCTTCACAGTGAGAACGTTGGCTTGTCCCAGTCTGGGGAGAGCTATAGCCTGTGGCACTGATTCTAATTCAGTGGAGGACACTGTAGAGCAAGGCCCAGCCACTGGAAGCCAGACACCTGAGAATTCAGTTCTACCTGGCCTCCCACCTGGTTATGAGCCGGGAGGGGGGTGAGACTCAGGATGCTGACATGGCCTGTCTTCCACAGCTGGAAAACTTGGCCTTGGTGGGGGGCCCTGCTTCTCGACCAGGGACATCATCTATGGGAACGGGGCAGCAGGGGGAGGACTCTGCAGGGGAGGGGGAGGGGGAGGGGGCTTCTGAGGTGTGTCCTAAGATGCGTCCTCAACTAAAGAGGGCAGAAGAGAGGGAACCGGTGACGCGCAGCACATGTTTGCGAGCTAGGTTTCCCTGCTAGAATTGAATGTCCTGTGGCTGTAGTAATCTTTAGCGGCCACTCCCCTGTATTCAAACAGAGCAACAAACAGGAAAGTTTGTTAAAAAGCAATGTCCCACTAACTGAAAAAGCTTCCTTGTCTTGCTTCTTCGATAACACTATAAACTCGTTTAAACTTGTTCTGTATGCTAAACCCAAGTCTATTTAAGCCTTTTGTTAAAATACCCATAACTAATCTTGGTCAAAGAATGTTATAATCTGTTCTCTGCTAATCTGTATTAAAACTGTAAAAACTTAAAGCTAATTACTAGAATTGCTGCAATAAATTGAGAGCCAGTGTGGAGTAGTGGTGAGAGTATTGGACTGGGACTCAGGAGATCCGGGTTCTAGTCCCCGCTCGGCCATGAAACCCACTGGGTGACTTTGGGCCAGTCACTGACTCTCAACCTAACCTACCTCACAGGGTTGTTGTGAGGATAAAATGGAGGGGGGGGAGGGGGATTATGTAAGCTGCCTTGGGTTCCTTGCAGGAAAAAAGGCGGGGTATAAAAATAACAACAATAACAACAATAATAAATTTATTCTTACCCGCCTCTCCATCTAGATCGAGGCGGGGAACAGAAGAAAATATAAAATACATAAACTAATCAAACACAACGCATACTATTAAAAACATCTTAAAACATCTTAAAGGCATCCTAAAATTCCGCCGGATAGGCCTGCCGGAAGAGATCAGTCTTTATGGCTTTTTTAAATTCCAAGATACTGGTAAATTGACGAATCTCTTCCGGCATGCCATTCCATAATCTGGGAGCAGCAGAAGAAAAGGTCCTCTGGGTAATACTTGTCAGCCTAGTTTTGGCTGACTGAAGTAGATTCTTCCCAGGGGCAGGGATGTTGAAGAGTCCTTGGTCTCGAGTCACGAGTCTTTGGACCCGAGTCCGAGTCCGAGTCCTTAGTCCAAAATGGTGACTCATGAGTCACGAGTCACTCCTAAAGCTGACTCCACAAGTCCCTATTGAAATCAATGGGGGTTTTTCCCAACAAAATAAGGCTATTTCAGATGCGTGGCTTAAATAAATTCTAGGCACAAGTGTGCCTTTTTATTTCAAAACTCTGCAACTGATTTTGGCAAGAACAGACCAGGCAGAAAAACCCAAAATAACCAGGCAGGCAGAGGAGGCAGGGAACCCCAAAGCAGGCAGGCAGACGCAGAGGCCTTTGTCTTGGACAATTCAAACTGTGGAACTGGTTAAGAAGAGACCAGGCAGGCAGAGGAGGCTGGGAACCCCAAACAGGCAGGCAGAGGCAGCCAAACCCAAAATGTCTGAAAGGTTGCATTTTAGGAAAATGATTTTAAAAAATAAACTTGCTGTACATCCTAAAACCTATCCATGTTGCATTTGAGGAACATGATTTTGGAACACAAGTCCTTGGTCTCGAGTCCCGAGTCGAGTCTCGAGTCCCATTAAAAATATTGGGACTCGAGTCTGACTCGAGTCAGAAGGGGGACTCAGTCCGACTCACGAGTCGAGTCCTGGAGTCCGAGTCCCCATCCCTGCCCAGAGGACCTGAGTGTGCGGGGCGGATTGTACGGGAGAAGGCGATCCCGTAGGTAGCCTGGACCCAAACCATGTAGGGCTTTAAAGGTAATAACCAACACTTTATACTTCGCCCGGAAACTGGTTGGCAGCCAGTGGAGTGCTTTTAAAACTGGTGTGATGTGGGCACCCCTAGGTGTACCAGTAACCAGTCTGGCTGCCATATTTTGCACTAGGTATAAAGGTAGCCCTATGTACAGCGCATTGCAGAAGTCGAGCCTCGAAGTTACCAGCACGTGCACTACCGTCTTTAGGTCTTCTGACTTTATGTAAACTTGAGCCTCAGTATCGGGAAATCTGGCCTGAACAGCAGTGGCATCTGCTGCTGCTCCTTCTCACCACCACCCAGAGCAAGAGGCAGGTGAACAAGGAGGCTGCAATGGTGAAGAGGAGGAGCAAGTCCAGGGGGCCAAACATTCCAAATTCTGCAAAAACCTAGATTGTACAACCAGAACAAATTAGAGAAATCTGGGGGAATGTATGCAAATATGCCTATAATTCATAATTCCGGCTGCAGGATTTTTAAAAATTTTTTTAGTTCCAGTATCTAGACTTTCTGCTTCTATCCCAGGAACACAGAACAAGGATACAGCTAGTCCTTTTACTTCTAGCTGTTAATTGCGGTCAGGGCCGGTGCTACCATTAGGCCAACTAGGCGGCTGCCTAGGGCGCCGGGCTAAAGGGGGCGCCAGGAGCATAGGGCTGGAGGGAGGAAGGGCTCAAGTGGGAAGGGGGGGGCGCTAAATATCTGATCTTGCCTAGGGCACCAAACTGCCTTGCACCGGCCCTGATTGCGGTGCTGTTCTGCATAATGTTCTTCCATTCTCCAACAAAGTCCCTGTGCAATCAGATAAGATCTGATTCTGCAGTTGGCTCTATTAGCATAATTTCATTGCAATTATATGTTTGCAGTTGGCCTTGGATGTTCTGATCTGTCTTCCTCTTTGTGGTCCCTCTCTGTTGCTGCTTGCTGTGTCTCAGAGCTCTTCCAGTGTTCCCAGGGGGTGCTGTTTTCACTCACAGAAGTCCGCAAACATTAACGTACACAAGTTTGGCCATTGATAATAACTTGTAAGTGTTTCCTGTTCCTGATCAGACTCCACAAGCAAATACCAAGATCATTGAACTGGAAGGGATTGACAAGACCATTTAGTTTAGGGTGAAATCCTATGCAAGTTTAGACAGAAAAAAAGGCCTACAACTCCCAGCATGCCGCAGCCAGCATAACTGGCTGGGGCATGCAGGCCTTTTCTCTGTCTAAACTTGCATAGGATTGCACCCTTAGTCTCTTACTGCATGGAGGAAGGTAAGACTGGTGAGTGTACAAAGTGGAACCTTTTCAGCAGGGGACCCTTTTTACTGCGTATTGTATCATCCCATGGAACCTACCCTTTCTGGAAGGCTTCAAGAAAAATGTTTAACATGTTTACACTTATTGTTTAACAAGGTATACCACTGAAAATGTTACAGCTATCTGGTTTTCACTTCAAAATTTTGTCAACTGGCTTTTATTAGCATTTCCCTGTGATGACATTTTAATGGGTTTGTTCTAGTTGGTTTGATGTATTTAGATGTCATCAGCCACATTGAGCTTTTGGATCAGGTGGAACATATTGCAATGGGTTTTACTATCAAATTTCTTTAAACGACTGTGGGTTGGCTTAAGGCAGCCTTCCTCAACCTCGTGTCCTCCAGATGGGAATTGTAGTCTAAAACATCTGGAGGGCTCCAGGTTGGGGACGGCTGCCTTAAGGCAGTGTTTCTCAACCTTGGGTCCCCAGATGTTTTTGGCCTACAACTCCCAGCATGCCCCAGCCAGCTATGCTGGGGCATGCTGGGAGTTGTAGGCCAAAAACATCTGGGGACCCAAGGTTGAGAAACACTGCCTTAAGGTAATATCTTACCAGAATCTTGGGCTTGACAAAGGAATGTTGGCTAGGGATGTATGAGTATTTTGTTTTTGCTCGCAAAACATGTGAGAATGCCCTGTCTGAAGCTCCCATAAATGTTCGCCAATTGCCAGACATGTGCTCATGTTTGATTTGTGCAACTTTCCCTGTTCAGTTTTGCTCAAATTCCCCCCTGCAGACTGAAAGCCCCACTTTAGTCTATGGAGGAAAGTCGAGCAAATTAGAAAACTTGCACAAATTTCACACATTAAGTTGCTGCGTGATTTGTGAAATTTTCCCATTCGCACAGAGCAAGCAGTGATGGCAAATGTGAACAGGAACAGGGCATGAGATGAGCGGCAAGAGAACGTTTGGAGAATGCTAGCAATCTGGAAGGTCCTGAATGGGGGCATGCCTTTCTCCCTTTACTCTTACCTAAGTACAGTTTGATGTAATTTAGGTCTATGTGTGAAAAAGAAATGATAAAAACTACAGCTTGGGTCAGGGAGGGAGGGAGAGAGTTGGATAAATCCAAGAGATAGCCTAGCTATAGTTATCCATGCTCTGGTAACCTCTCGTTTGGATTACTGCAATGCGTTATACGTGGGGCTGCCTTTGAAAACGGTCTGGAAACTTCAGCTGGTCCACAATAGGGCAGCGAGATTGTTAATGGGGACTGGCCTGTTGGTGTTATCTTTGAGCAGAGTGTGTGCGAGTTGGGAGATTTATAATCCTGTCTCTGTGTGCTAGCAGAGGCCTGAAATTCCACACACAGATCTTCCAGATCTCACCTCCCCCCACGCAGCGTGCAGCGTGTTGTGCCAGTTTCTCCAGCCCAGTCAGCCTTGTTGTCAGACTGCTTCCAGCTTCCCCATTGCAGATTAATCCATGGAGTCAGGAAACACTCTGGAACACCACAGGTCTAATTCTACCTGTTTATTCACTTAGCAAGTAAAGTTCTACAGAGTATACATTTCCTAGTTACAGTCCATGTGCAGAGTATAAATGTATAGCAAGCATTACATCCAGTGGAGTAAGTTGAGCTTCACTCCACCTCAGGAAAGACGTTACATTGTTGCAGTAACAAAGTCCAGCAAGAAGAACAAAGGAGAAGAGAGAAAGCAGTCCTGCTTCTCTCGAAGATGGCTTCAGACAGAAAAACAAGTTAGCACGTCATCAGAACATACAAACCATGTAACTAGCTCATATTGCTCTCACGGTCTAGTTTCCCATGCGAACAACACGGGAATCCAGAAAGACATAACAAACCTGTTTACAGCCATTCTGTCCCTTCCATGTGTAAACAGTGTGCTGCAGCTGGTGAAGTGATACATATCACAACATGGCCGACGTGAACATATTATGCCAGTGCTTTCTCATCTGCACTGGCCGCCAGTCTGTTTCCGGGCCCAATTCAAAGTGCTGGTACTAACATTCAAAGCCCTAAACGGCTTGGGGCCAGGGTATCTGAAGGGTCGTCTCCTCCCATATGTACCTGCCCGGACACTAAGATCTTCATCAGCAGTCCTCCTCCGAGAGCCCGTGCCAAAGGAAGTGAGGCAGGTGGCTACCAGGAGGAGGGCCTTTTCTGCTGTGGCACCCCGGTTGTGGGATGAGCTCCCCATAGAGGCTCGCCTGGTGCCCACATTGTACTCTTTTCAGCGCCAGGTGAAAACCTTTTTATTCTCCCAGGCATTTTAATCTTTTAAATCATTTTAATCATCTTACCGTATATACTCGACTTTAAGTCTAGTTTTTCAGCACATTTTTTGCCCCCTAGACTTATACGTGGGTCAGCGGCCCCCCAGGACCCCCGCCGCCACCGCAAGGGACCGCCAGGCACCCCCTCCACCCCCAGGACCCCTGCTGCCACCCCCAGACACCCCACCCCCCACCCCCGTACCTGCACCCGCCGCCGCCGAAGCCCCTCCCCCGTCGAAGCCGCGCCGCTTTCCCTGGATCTAACGCCGTCCCCGCTTGCCCGGGCGCTGCTTGAGCGGAAGGGAGGAAGGGAGGAAGGACGGACCGTCCGGCGGAAGGGAGGAAAGCAAACGCCGCCCCCCGCCGGAAGAAAAATAGAGAGAGAGGCGCCGGCGGGGGGGAAGGAAACTTCAGGCGCTCCCCTGGATCTGGTGTCTGGTGGAGAGCGGCGGAGAGGGGGCCTCTGTGCGCCTTCCCCCAGCGCGATGGCACCGCGCTCCGAGCTGGCCCCCGCCAGCCAGCCAGCCAGCTCGGCCGGCCAGCCGGCCGGCTGCGAAAGGCGCAGGTTCGGGCGGGAAGAGGATCGCTCGCGCCCCTCCTTTTCCGAAGTGGGGCTACGGCGGCGGGAGCAGGTACGGTGACGGGGGGTGTCTTGGGGGTGTCTGGGGGTAGCGTGGGGGTGGCATGGGGGTGGCATGGGGGGGCTGCTGCGCGGCGCGGCTTTGGCGGGGGAGGGGCTGCGGCAGCGGCGGGTGTAGGTACGGGGGTGGGGGGTGTCTGTGGGTGGCGGCGGGAGTCTCCCCTCGTACATTTCCCACCCTAGACTTATACTGGGGGGCAATAAGTTTTCCCAGTTTTGGGGGGTGAAATTAGGGGCCTCGACTTATGTTAGGGCCGACTTAAAGTCGAGTATATACGGTAATCATTTTTATCTGGTAGTTTTTAACTGTTGCTGTAATTTGAACTGCTGCTAGCCTTGCTGTTTGTTTTAATCTATGGTTTTAAATTGTATAGTTATATTATATTGTATTTTATGGTTTTAACTGTTGTAAACCGCCCAGAGAGCTTCGGCTATTGGGCGGTATAAAAATGTATTAAATAAATAAATAAGGGCACAGAAAGCTCGGTTTGGGCTCTGTAAGCTAGCAGCATTTTGGGGGGCTAGCAGGGATGGGGACTCGGACTCGAGGACTCGACTCGTGAGTCGGACTGAGTCCCCCCTCTGACTCAAGTCGGACTCGAGTCCCAATGTTTTTAATGGGACTCGAGACTCGACTCGGGACTCGAGACCAAGGACTCGTCAACATCCCTGCTTGATGCCACCTGCAGGTGCTGTCTGGACCTAGTTGCAGTAACAATCCAAGTTTATTTTTTAAAATCATTTTACTAATGTAACCTTTCAGACATTTTGGGTTTGGCTGCCTCTGCCTGCCTGTTTGGGGTTCCCTGACTCCTCTGCCTGCCTGGTCTCTTCTTAACCAGTTCCACAGTTTGAATTGTCCAAGACAAAGGCCTCTGCCTGCCTGTTTTGGAGTTCCCTGCCTGGTTATTTTGGGTTTGTCTGCCTGGTCTGTTCTTGTCAAAATCAGTGGCAGAGTTTTGAGATAAAAAGGCACACTTGTGCCTAGAATTTATTTAAGCCACACATCTGAAGTAGCCTTATTTTGTTGGGAAAAAACCCCATTGATTTTAATAGGGACTCGTGGAGTCAGCTTTGGGAGTGACTCGGGACTCGGGACTCGGGACTCGTGAGTCACCATTTTGGACCAAGGACTTGGACTCGGACTCGAGACTCGGGTCCAAAGACTCGTGACTCGACTCGTGACTCGAGACCAAGGACTCTTCAACATCCCTGGGGGCTAGCTGCCTCTCTCTGAAGATCATCTGAAGTAGGCCATGGATTGGGTTGTCTCTTGGAGTGTTTAAGCTGGGCCTCCACCTGTGCTCAACCTCAAGAAGCTCAAATATTACCAAACGCCACAAGCCTCCTGTGACTTCCAAAAGGAAACCAAACCTGAGTAACTGCTATATCCTAGAACTTCTCACCACTTGGAGAAGTGGGTGGAAATAACAATAGTCGTAGTAGTTGTAGTAGTCCTTGTTGTAGTAATTTCAAGGAACGTGGCAAAGGGTACCTTTATCTCTGGGATGTGCCATGTCCTGGAAACCTAGGCAAAGGGACAAGGAAAGGAAGACACTACAGGGAAGGGCAGCAGAGAGGAAATATCCCAGTGCTCAACCATCTTAAATGGCAGTCGTTCGGTGGGCTCCTGACACGCAGAGGGATGTGGACTCAGAGCCTTGAATTTCAAATAAGTGGCACCCACATAGACGATGCCTTCTACTACTACGACTCACTAATCTCCAATATTACATCTGTATTACAACAGCAGGTCCCATTGGGCCACAACAAAAAATCCAACCACAATTCCAACATGTGGTTTGACAAAGAATGCCAATCATTGAAAAATCAGATACGTGAGTTGTACCAATCTTATCGTAGTAGCAATGCAAATATTCTTCCTGCCAAATATTATGAACTGAAAAAGATATATAAAACCACTATTAGGAAAAAAAAAGGGGGAGATGCAACAGAAGAGATGGGACCTGTTAATTCAGGCTTCACTGTCCAACAATAACAAACAATTTTGGGCCCTGGTGTCCGGTGCCATATCTAGCAACTCTGGCCCACTTGACTGCAGGGTGCCTGCACAGGTATGGAAAGAGTTTTTCACAAGGATTTTTTACGATCCATTAGCCTCTGAAGATGATTTATCAGATTTTATACCCACTAACTTGCCAGCATGGCCTCCTGTGGGCCCAAATGTAATTAAGGAGCTAATTGGCCGATTAAGAGTGGGGAAGGCCCCTGGTCCTGATGGGCTCCCACCTGAACTGTTTAAAAAACACCTGGAATGGTGGGTATCTCCCTTAGCCACTCTTTTTTCTCTCATAGATAATACCGGCAGGGTACCTAAATCATGGACCAAGGCTATAATTGTACCTATCTTTAAAAAGGGCGACCCCCATACACCAGGCAACTATCGCCCAATAAGCCTATTGTCAGTTGTGGGCAAGCTCTACGCAAGACATTTGACTGACAAACTGTCAACTTGGATGTAAGACAATAAAATCCTAGGTGCAGAACAGATTGGGTTTTGCAAAAACAAATCTACATTAGATCATGGTGTTGTCCTGGCGCACCTGGCAGAGAAATATAGCAAATTGGGGGAGAAGAAATTGTTCTCGGCCTTTTTTGACCTGAAAGGGGCTTTTGATTCCATTCCTAGGAAACTGTTATGGGCCAAGCTAAATAAGTCATCCATGGACAAAAGGTTGCTTTTCCTTATCCAGAAGCTATACTCTCGAACCAGCTGTCAGGTTCGCTATGGCCCACTTGGCGAACTGTCTGACGAGATCTTTATCAACAGAGGGGTTAAACAGGGGTGCATTTTGGCCCCCTATCTTTTCAATTTGTTTTTGAATGATCTGGCCCCTACTTTGATGAGAGTGGAGGGCCATTTTCCAAAGCTTGGCCCGCATAAAATCCCACTCCTACTATATGCAGATGATGCCGTAGTTTTATCATTGACTCAGCTGGGTCTAAAACGTCTTATATTGGCTTTTGCAACATACTGTGATACCAATGCGCTGTCCATTCACTTTGTAAAATCAAAAATAATCGTCTTCTCCAAGGTGTGGAGGAGTTTCCGATGGACTTTAAGGAGTAATGTGCTAGAACAAGTAAGGGAATACAGATATTTAGGGATAAACTTCCAGTATAACTCCAACTGGAATGCCCACCGCAGCTATGCACTTACCGTAACTCGGCCAATCGCAGTATGTTAGCAGTCATTCGCTTTTTCTATATACATGGTGGACATCATGTCCCCTCTGCCATTCGTGTTTTTAAAGCCAAACCTATGGCCCAATTACTCTATGGCATCCCCATTTGGATTAGTGCAGTTAACTCCAGGATGGAAAAAGTCCAAGCAAATTTCTTACGATGCATACTGGGTGTCCCAAATTGTGTTGGATATGCAGCTATGTACCTGGAAACTGGAGTGGGCCGGGTGGAAACAAGAGCCTGGGTACAGACTATCAAATTTTGGCTGCGCCTTTATTTTTCATCTGAGCACCCCAGTTATGTACAATTTATGCTAATGGATTCTTATATTAGCAAATGGTCTCTTTTGATTCAACGTAAAATTAACTCAATTGGTATTCCCCTCGACTCCTTATTTATGCTCAGCCATCAGCAAGCCTTCAGATTGGTGTCCCAGAGGCTGCATGACATAGAGAGACAGGAGCTATTTTCGCTAGCTAATAGGACCTGCTCACCTACTGCAAACGGTGTGCTGCCAATATATGGAACTCCTGCTTCTTATTTGTCATCTTTCAGTACTCGGCAGGCTCGTAGAGCATTTATGTTAGCCAGATTTAACATCCTGCCCTCAGCATTACTTCAGGGAAGATTCTTGGGTATCCCTTACCAGCACAGACATTGTCCGTTCTTGGTCGGAGACCCTGAATCTTTGACCCATGTCCTACTCTACTGTAGATTCTATGCAGCGCTCAGGGACGATCTAATTCTTCCCATTTTGAGGACGTTTCAAGGCTTTCCGGATAGGTGGCTGGTTTCCTACTGTTTGTGTGACCAGAAACCAATTGTTACCACCCAAGTTGCTAAATTCCTTTTAGCTGCCATGCAAAGGAGGGCCTTTCTATTGGGTAATAATTGAGAACTGTTCCATCTCTATTTGTCTGTATGCCTTGCAAATGTTGTGGCTGGTTTTTATTTTTATTTGGGTCATAATAATTGAGAGCTGTTCGTCTCTTTTTTTTCTATATGCTTTGCAAATGTTGTGGCTGGTTTTTATTTTATTTGGGTCATATGACCGTAATAAATCAAATCAAATCAAAGTGGCACCCAGTGTCAGAGACAGGCTCAGTGGCCCTGGCCTTTGGCATTTCTTGCTCTGCTGCATCCCCAGTTAGCTCCCTGCCAATTGTTTGTAACTCCCGTAGTACACTGTGCAGAATTACATACACCGTTCCTGTGCGAGTAATGATCCTGCCAAGAGGATGACTTAATCTGAATCCACAAGGGGCATCTGGGTTTCTTCGTCTTCTTGAGGATTCCAAAAGTACCCATTGCTTTGGTTTGACAGCCTGATTCCACTTCAGGGAAACCTCCCCCACAATGAGTCTTCCAGTATTTCTATTAGTAAATCATTTCTGCTCTCTCAGGTTGCTTCCAACCTGGCAGTAACATTAACGGAAATGCCTCTTACAGAAACAAGAAGAGACCGACAACACCCAGTCCGATGGGAGTTCAAGAAGGAATTATGATAGTAGCATAGACATTTAGGGATGTTGTGAAGTTAAGAGTACTGTCATTGGCTTGGGTGGGAGCACCTCTTTTACCCTGTCTCCTCCATGATGTCCCCCATGGCAAGGTGAACCTACCAACTGAGCAGAGATAAGGTCATTAGTGTTTAGTACAATTAGGATACAACTTTCCATCAGCCCCTGGAATCAACCTTCAAGGAATAAAGCCTTCTGGGAATGTGCACTTCTAGGTCCTGCTTTGGTTCTGGCCCTCAGGACCACTTCAGACTCCGTGCTTCTTGGTAGCTACTTACTATGCAGGGCTGCCCACAGCTTGCCCTCCTGTCCCGTGCTCTTGACCAAATGGGCATTCTCTTCTCCTGCTGCCCTGTCCCTGCCCAGCTCTTTGTGGCTTATCTCTCTTGCATTCTCTCAGAAGGGGGGGGGGGAGGAATGATTTCCCCTATCGGCGAACTCCTTCTTTACAAGAGTTTCCCCAAAAAAGAATGACTGATAGGCTGCCACCCTGTCAGGCGGAACCTCCAGACACATCCTAGTCCCTCTTGCAGGGGTGTTCTAAGCCCTTCTGCCAAAGACCCCTCCCTTCAGCATGGCCCAAGGAAAAAGTATATAGAAATTAGAAAGGTGCTTTGAATTTTCTTGGCCAAAGTCCAGAAACACAGACATGAACAAAACCTTGTGACAATCCTAAGAACACAACCAATAGCTTTGCAACCATGCAGTCCTTCTTGTGGGGAAGGGACTCTAGTGAGGAAATTAGCTTGTAAAACTCAACCAAATGTCCAAATATAAAACAGGAGTTTAGCTTGTGAGGGGTGGGTGGTAGGGGGAAAAAAAACAGGGGAAGACAATAATTACATAGAGATAATTCTCTCTGCCGCCCAGCGGAGCTCTTTAGGGTCGTCCGGGGCCTGTTATACGCTGGCCCCAGGGACATCATCGACCCATCTGATGCCCGCTGTGATATATTCGCTAGGCACTTCCAGGAAAAAATCTCTTGCATCCGCAGGGACTTAGACTCCAAGGTTATAGCAGTAGAATCAGGAGAGGTACCCGGAGCACAGCCTGGTCTAGTTATTTTGGATGAGTTTCAGTTGGTACAGCTCGAGGATGTTGACAAGGTGCTTGGACGGGTTCGTGCAACCACGTCTGTTCTGGATCCTTGCCCCTTTTGGCTTATAAAAACTAGCAGGGAGGGAATGGCCGGCTGGGCCAGAGAGGTGATCAATGCCTCCTTGCGAGAGGGAGTGGTCCCATGCCACCTGAAACAGGCGGTGGTGAGACCACTCCTGAAGAAACCCTCTCTGGACCCGGAAGATCTTAACAACTTTAGGCCGGTGGCGAATGTTCCTTTCCTGGGCAAGGTCCTTGAGCGGGTGGTGGCCAACCAGCTCCAGACACTCTTGGATGAGACTGATTATCTGGATCCATTTCAGTCGGGGTTCAGGCCTGGTTTTGGCACGGAAACGGCTTTGGTCGCCCTGTATGATGACCTATGTCGGGAGAGAGACAGGGGGAGTGTGACCCTGTTGATACTCCTGGATCTCTCAGCGGCTTTCGATACCATCGACCATGGTATCCTTCTGGAGCGGCTGTCTGAGTTGGGGGTGGGGGGCACTGCATTGCAGTGGTTCCGCTCCTACTTGGATGGCCGGCTCCAGAGGGTGGTGCTTGGGGAATGTTGCTCGGCCCCATGGACTCTCCAGTACGGGGTTCCTCAGGGGTCAGTCTTATCCCCCATGCTATTTAATATCTACATGAAACCGCTGAGTGGGGTCATCCGGAGTTTTGGAGTGCGTTGCCATCAGTACGCTGATGACACGCAGCTCTATTTCTCCTTTTCATCTTCAGCAGGTGAGGCTGTGGATGTGCTGAACCGGTGCCTGGCTGCGACAATGGACTGGATGAGGGCTAACAAACTGAGGCTCAATCCAGACAAGACTGAGATGCTGTTAGTGGGTGGTTCCTTTGACCGGATGGAGGGTGTTCAACCTGTTCTGGATGGGGTTGCACTCCCCTTGAAGGAGAAGGTTCGTAGCTTGGGGGTGCTCCTGGAGCCATCTTTGTCACTTGAGGCTCAAGTGGCCTTAGTGGCAAGGAGTGCCTTTTACCAGCTTCGGCTGGTGGCCCAGCTACGCCCCTATCTGGACAGGGATAGCCTGGTCTCAGTAATCTACGCTCTGGTGATCTCTAAACTAGACTACTGCAATGCACTCTACGTGGGGCTGCCTTTGAAGACTGTTCGGAAGCTGCAGCTAGTGCAAAATGCGGCAGCCAGGCTTATTGCAGGGACCGGAAGGTCCGAGCATATTACACCAGTTCTGGCCCGCTTGCACTGGCTGCCAATATGCTTCCGAGCTGAATTCAAGGTGCTGGTTTTAACCTATAAAGCCCTACATGGCTTAGGACCACAATACCTGACGGAACGTCTCTCCCAACCGTTATCTACCCGGACACTACGCTCAACATCTGGGGCCCTCCTCCGACTGCCACCTCCAAGAGAGGCTCGGTTGGTGGCAACGAGGAGGAGGGCCTTCTCGGTGGTAGCCCCCCAGTTATGGAATCAGCTCCCCACTGAGACCCACCTGGCGCCAACCTTACTATCTTTTCGGTGCCAGGTTAAGACTTCCCTCTATGCCAAGGCATTTAGTTAGGAGCTTGGAATAGCACGGGGGGGGATTGTCACCTGTAGGCTCAGTTTTATTGGCTTTTGTATTGTTATTTTAAACTGTGTTTTTAAATTTGGTTTTTAATTTTTTAAACTGTTTTGTATGTTTTAATGTTGTTTTTATGTATAGAGTGTTGTGAACCGCCCAGAGAGCTTCGGCTATGGGGCGGTATATAAATGAAATAAATGAAATGAAATAATTCCAAATAAAATCAATAAAGTAAATTTGATGTAGCTGGTTACATGTTACCTAGCTGGGCAGAGTCTTGGGTTTCAGAGCATATGCAGAATTAACTGCAGAGAGGATAGTCTGAGAGATCCTCCAATTACAGTAATACCTTGGATTGCAAGTAACTTGGTTTGAGAGCGTTTTGCAAGACAAGCAAATTTTTAAATATTTAAATTTTTTTTTACTTGATATACAAGCGACGTCTTACAATACAAGTACTGTAGTACGGCTTAAATTAAAAATCTCTGTACAATTTTTTTTGGCGGGATTTCGTTTTGATATAAGAGTGTTTTGGATTACAAGCACGTTTCTGGAACGAATTATGCTCTCAATCCAAGGCATGACTGTAAATGTTATTAGGAAGATGATGGGGAGTGAGCAAAGTCTTACTTTTATGAGAATCTGAGTTTAGTAAAAGCCAGCCCCTTAGTGGAGGCTGACTGATGTTTTGTCCAATATTGCAATACCCTTCATTTGTGATGTCAGCAAATCAGAAAATTTCTTAGTAGCTGGACACACCTTTGTAATGTCCCGACACTTTAATGATAAAAGAGCTGGCAACTGCTAACTGGATTCAAACCGTTGTGCAAAAGGGCTTAAGTTTTGGGTGCGTACTAGAGAACAAAAAGTGAGATCTAGCCTATTCAGGCATCCTGGCATGGTCAACATACCAGATGCTCCAGGGAGCACGGTTGAGCTGGTACATCCAAAGTGGGAGTTTGCTACGCTAGGGGTGGATGAGAAATTCATTTGGTTTGCATTTTAATATGCACTTACCCAGGGCTTTTTTTCTGGTGGAACTCACCGGAACTGAGTTCCAGCACCTTTTCTTCTATTAATTGCATTACAATTTAATCGCCATCTACTCCCGAGGAAATGTAATCCAAGAGTTCCGGTACCTTTTTCTCCAGAAAAAAAGCACTGCACTTACCTAATTTCTCACTTTCAAATACGCAAACCAAAACTCAGTCGTCCTTTGAAATTTGCCCTTCTCCAAATTTCACAATGGCGTCCCTCAGTTAAAGATGTGTATATTAGTGAAAATAACAGTAAAATGCATTGTATTGAGAAAATTGGTTTCAAAAATGTATACAGTATATTAAGTAAAATTGCACATAAAAATGCATGTACACGGAGAAATACACATCAAATGCATACACATTTTTCATGCTTTTTTCTTTAAAAAAAAAAAGTCTTAATGTCAGAGATGAACTGAATTTAAGATTGGAAAAATGAGAAACTGACATTGACAGATTTGTCCATCCCTACTTACACTCTTGCTCTCTACCTTCTGTGGTAGAGCATGTTTCGCCTGCAAAATATTCCCCAGGTTCAATCACTGGCATCTTCAGGGACAGGCTGGGAAAGACCCATCAGGAAAACAGGAGAGCTGTTACCAGTCAGTGTAGAGACTGTAGACAATACTGAGCTAGATGGACCAATGGTCTGACTAGATATAAGGCAGCTTCCTAGGTTCCTCCCACTTTTCTCTTGCCAGTTTTTGACTCTATCTCTCTCTGCTTGTTTCTTCCTGCTCCTCTGAGGTTCTCCATCACTCTCCTTCTGTGCCAGCTCCTTCCCACTTCTATGCTCCCTGTTCACATCTTTCACTGCTCTCTGTCTGCCTTCTGCCCACCTCTCAGCCCTCTGCGTCTCTCCTTTCCTCCTCCCCCTCCTCTTCCTCCCCATGTTGTGGCTTCCTGTTGTTCTGCCTTCCTGCTCTCCATTTCCCTTCTCTCCCTTTCCCCTTCACCCACTTCACTTGGCTGTTTTAGTTCTCTTTTGAGTCTGCTGTCCTCACTGGTCTTTCCCCCTTTCTCCTCCCCTCTAGTCTAGTTCTCACTTACTGCCAGCTCCTGGATTGGGCCATGGCTTCCCAGCATCTGTGTTTGATGTCACCATCGGGTGCCAGGGCCCACAGCCACTCCAAGTTGGCTGAGCAGCAGTGTGGAGGAGAGAAGACAGCAATGCTGACCCCTGACTCTGATTCAAGGATAGCAAACCCTTGAATCTTCTTAACTCTGATATCCATGTTTTTCATATTAAAATATAGTATACCTCTAGTCCCTGTTGTTTTAACAAAACAAAACCAGACCCTGTATGATATCAAGAAGTAAGCAACAGGCTGTTAATTCAAATATTTGCTAGGACTCAAGACACAGGGACAAAATTTTGGGCTAAACTGTAATTTCCCAAGTGATTTCATCTCAATAATGTCTCCTACAGTTCCTGTAAGTGAAATGGGGATAGTGTTGTATTGCCTGTTTTGTTCTATTGCTCTTGAGTTTATTTGCTCTTTGCGATAAGAATTCCATAGGCACAGCAGGACTCTTATAATTGTTCAAGTTATGTTTTCTATACTTCTAGTTTAATGCTAACACCACATACTGGCAGTACAGGAAGTTTCCCTGCAGGAACATCCTTAGAAAGCATAATCTAACTCCCATTTAGGCTCACACCTGCCCAAGTGATCCATGCCTCTGACCTACACTTGCCTAGAAGCTGATTACATTTACACGTTCTCAGTTTTTAATCTTTTAATTCCAGCCAGGCTTAAAGACAACCTAGATAACAGGGCTGCAAGATGTAAATTCTCTAAAATGGGATAATAATAACTGGATTATTGAGTCATCTATGTCACAATCCCAGCTCCTAGCAATAATTTACAATGCCATGCTAGATATAAAAGGATACCCCAATGAGAGGAGCCTCAACGAACAAGGCCAAAGGGTAACAGCTGCATGGGCAAAACTGCCTAATTCTCTTTGCAAGAGAGAACTACTCACACCATTGTTGGGTCTCACAGCCAAGCAGTACAATAACACAAGGGAGAGTTTCTTCAAGAGGAGCTTGAAGTTCCTATTGCATCATCTACTAGTTCCTGATGATCTGGAAATACGAGGCCTTTATTAGTACCAGGTACCATATACATCATGATCCCGAGGAATTACTGTGGGTGGGTGTAGCAACTTGCATGGCCAGGTATACTGGTGACTGTGTAGTACCCATAGCTTTTTCAGATAACCACCGTGTGTACATTGTCTGTGTGGGGGGAGGGGGGAGGGGGGAGGGGGGAGGCCTAGTGGCAGCCCCACCTCTGACCTATGGTGCATACCCTCCAACATTTCACAGATGAAAATAGGGACACACATGTGAATTTGTAAGAGGTTTGGTTAAGCAACATGAAGGTGTGATCAAGAGGGCATGGCCAGGCAACATGAGGGCGTGGCCAAGGGTATGGCCAGGCAACCAAAGGGCATGGTCAAGTACAAAAGTTATTAGAGGAAACACACAAAATCTTATATATTATAATTATTACATTATTATATTATATATTATTTTATAATATTTTATTAGTGACTTTTGTAAATTGTTTTTAACCTTTCTTAAACACTTAATTGTTGATATCTGGTGTTTTTCAGGGGGGGGGTCAGTGCATGTAGGGCAATCTCTTTCTTTTTGTTTTAAAATTGTCAGGATTGGTCCCGCATTTTCAGGGCAGTTGGAGAAGGAGAAGAAAAGAAGGAGATGCCGAGGAGGGGGAGCTTTTGGGTGGGGGAAAAATAAAAAAAGGCACATTGGGGTTTTGAGCCCCTTCAACGTTTTTCTCCAACACCTCTACCGCTGGTTTTTAAGCACAAGGAGTAACTTTGAGGGGGTGAACAGCTTTGTTGTTTGTTTGTTATTGTGGAAAGGCCCCAGTTTAAAGCACTTTCTGTGTTCTATTCACACAATTTAGATTTAAAGAAACACTTAAACTGGAATAATCTTACAGAATTTAACTAACTGGAATTAAGTTTTAAAAAACTGCAATCCTGTGCACAGTTACTCGGGAGTAAGTACAAATGTCTTCAATGGGTCTTACTTACTAGGGGGCCTGGTCAGAGGCAGCAGGTAGAGCGCACACACACAGACACACATCCTCGGTCTGTTCCCTTCCTGCTTAAAGGGTCCATGGGCAAAATCGCAGATAAGCTAAAGAGCTTGCGGGAGGAGGCAGGGGAATTCCAGGCTCTGCATAACAAGTGTTTGCAGGACTGTCCTGGCAAATTCGGGGCAATTGGAGAGTATGATGGTGTTCACTAGACTGCGTACAGTTCCTTCTTGTATACAAAGTGTACATGCGTAGGTTCTGTACACGCAGTCAGGAACGCAATAAATCTAAAAGCAGCGTTCCTGACTACGCAGGGGAAATTATATGCACTGGGACTATGCCGACAGTCTAGTGAATACATGTAGGTCAGAGGTAGGATCTGTTGCCAAGCTCCCCCTCCATGTACGTTCACTGTATATGCTTTGGTCATTTGAAGACCTTTCATGTCAAAGGGCAGGCAGGAAATGGATGATTCATTCACGTTGGATACTGGGAATCGCTGCTGGCTTAGATTAGAAAGTGGCCATTGACTTTAGTAGCCTTGAGCTAACTGACGTTAAGTGCAAGGTAAGACACAAGAGGTTAAAAGACTGTACAGTTGTCAGGGGATTCTGCAGTCTCAGTGAAGTTTTGGGGACAATTTGCATTCACCTGATGTAAGGGTGTTGTTTTTTTCACAGTGTGGCCCCTGACTAGCAATTTCTAATTGATTTGTTTGTTTAGAATCTAAACTTTAGATGTTTATATCCCACCTTCCAAAAACAAACATACAACAACTTACAATAACACATTTTTTAAAAAGAAAAAACTATCAATCAAGATATTGAGCACAAAAACACACTAATGAAAAGCAGCAGTCAATGTCGCCAAATTGATTCTCCAGCCTAATTCAAATTAGCCCAAAGGCTTTCCTGAAAAGCTCTTTTGGCTGCTCACTGAAACATCAGTAATTGTGAAGTGGACATGCAGATGCTTGTGGGCAGGGCATTCCACAACCGAGGTGCTGCAATCAAGAAGGCCCTGCTGTACATCCTCACCTGCTCTCCTTCAGGCACTGGGGTGACACTCAACAGGGGAGCTCCATAGTATCCAGGCAAGTTCACATGGAAGAAGTCCATCCTTAAGACATTCTGGGCCCAGGCCATTTGGCAGGGATGTTGAAGAGTCCTTGGTCTCGAGTCACGAGTCGAGTCACGAGTCTTTGGACCCGAGTCTCGAGTCCGAGTCTGAGTCCTTGGTCCAAAATGGTGACTCACGAGTCACGAGTCACGAGTCCCTCCCAAAGCTGACTCCACGAGTCCCTATTAAAATCAATGGGGTTTTCCCCCAACAAAATAAGGCTACTTCAGATGTGTGGCTTAAATAAATTCTAGGCACAAGTGTGCCTTTTTATTTCAAAACTCTGCAACTGATTTTGGCAAGAACAGATCAGGCAGAAAAACCCAAAATAACCAGGCAGGCAGAGGAGGCAGGGAACCGGAACCCCAAAACAGGCAGGCAGAGGCCTTTGTCTTGGACAATTCAACTGTTGAACTGGTCAAGAAGAGACCAGGCAGAGGCAGGCAGAGGAGGCTGGGAACCCCAGACAGGCAGGCAGAGGCAGCCAAACCCAAAATGTCTGAAAGGTTGCATTTTAGGAAAATGATTTTAAAAAATAAACTTGCTGTACTTCCTAAAACTTATCCATGTTGCATTTGAGGAACATGATTTTTTCTAAATGTTTGGCCCCCATTCTGGAACGGTGAGATCTCATCACAATTCCACCCTCACTGAACACCCGCTCCACTGGTGATGAACTTGCTGGAACCAGAAACACACTCAGAGCAGCCACACAGAGTAATCTCAGGTCCTTTTTCTGCCTCTCCCAAGTACGCAACACATCTAATCAAAATAAATCTTGACACACTGTTGGGGCTGCACTCCTGGCAGCCGTCCATAGTGGCCGAGCAGCGTCACACCTCGCTTCCATGCGCTCTTTGCTGGTGATCGCGCTCCTCTCCACTCCTTCTGGCACTGCCCAGGGATGTTGAAGAGTCCTTGGTCTCGAGTCCCGAGTCGAGTCTCAAGTCCCATTAAAAATATTGGGACTCGAGTCCGAGTCGAGTCAGAGGGGGGACTCAGTCCGACTCACGAGTCGAGTCCTCGAGTCCGAGTCCCCATCCCTGCCATTTGGGGCCTTAAAGGCTGACCAGCACTTTGAATTGTGCCTGGAAGCAAACTGGACACCAGTGTAGCTGGGGCAACACTGGGGTGATATTCTCAGAATACTTCTCCTCCCCAGAAATAGTCTGGCTGCTGCATTCTGGATGAATGGTTCCAAGCAGTCTTTAAAGGTAGCCCCACAAAGAACATGTTAGAATAATTTAATTTAATTTTTTTTTTTTTTTGCATGGCTCTATTAACCAACACTGTGACCAAGCTAAAAGGAAAACAAAGGAATCTGGCAAGGGAAGAAAGATTTGGGGAAGCCTACGGTACAGTCAGTTTAAAACTGTCCTGATAATAATCCCTACAAAGCATTGGTTCCAGAAGGACTGCTTAGTAAATTAGGGGTGGGGGGAGGCATTCATTCTGAAATTATAGTTTTTGTAAGGGGCATGGGCTGCAGCTGTAACAAGAAAGCGGCTCACCTGCCTTGTGTTAGGTGGGCTATACTTTGCAGGAAAGCTCCTCATATGATCATGGAAGTGAATGGAAAGATCCTCTTTGATTTGGATGGTCTGTGGACGTAGCAACGGGCAGGGTGAGCCTTTATTACCTGCACAGCTTCAGCACAGCAACTCTATAGCAACACTGTTTACTGGCAGGCACACGCCACTCTTTTTCCAAACTGCACTTAGCCTCTGAAGCGAAGGAGACGGAAATGTATCACGTTTGCTGTATACCAGCCTGTGTATTGTTCGGACTGACAAATGGATATTTTCTTAAAGGATATCCTAGAGCCTTCGCGGAGGGACATCTTCAATCTCTTGACACGGATGAAAACAACCATGGCATTCCCCTTTCACAACTCACTGAAAGGTAAGGCAACCACAGTCCTGGATTGGTTCTTTTATATCACTTGGATTTGTAATGTCAGTGTAAAACCTACACTGGCCAGATTGTTCATTTGTGTAACAAATACCCCTACTCTGCTCTCTCTTCCACAACAATCAGATGTTAACATAAATAGCATAAAGGTCAAAGCCCTATCCCCATGCTAGGGTCCTGATCCAGATCACAGCCCCTCCGCACAGTTTAGAGTAAGAAAGAGCGAGAGAGACAAAGAAAGATGCATTTGCTAGCTATGCTGTCAGAGTAACATGTGACTTGGCCCTCACTAGGCTCTGGAGGTGGACTGACCTTGCCCCCCCCCCCCCGAGCGGGTTGTCCTGCAAAGGAAGGGCTATAAAAGGCTTTCTGTTTAGGCTAGGACCTTGCCTCTGCAACAAAGTCTTCCTGGCTCTGCCTTGTTTTTGTGCATTTTCCAGTGCTAACTCCCTGGTTTGGTCCCTCGCCTCTGACTCAACTCCTGGCTCACCTCTGACAGCTGCCTATGGCTCGGCCCTGACAGACGGCATCCGGATCAAGGGAGCAGACTCCAGGGCATGTGTTCTGGAAGGAACCCTGCCTTTCCAGTTTCTTAGACAGAAGGAACGGACTTGAAGTACTTCCTCTATGTGGGGTGGTGCCTGCCTTTAGACAAAGCTGTGGATGCCAGAGCATCTTGCAGGACGAAGCAAGGGGCTCCTTTCAAGCTCATGAGCTGATGGCTGTGGAATCTGAAGCACAACTCCCCGCTCCCTCCCATCCTCCGTAGCAGCAGTCTGACTGGCCTGCTGCATTATAGGAGGGCTGAGCTCCATTTTAGTTCATTCAGGCAGCAGATGTGCTGGTTGCCACCCAGGTGGTGGAGGTTACAATAATACTGTCTGCAGCCCTTGGGCCTGGCGGCTGTGGGCTGCGGAAGCACCGCCTCCACCTCAGGGAGAGGATGCTCTTCAAAGCCCGCAAAACCATTAGCTTTCACTTAAGAGTGGCCTCATTTTATGGGCCTTGTTGCAAGAGGCTCCCTTGAGATGGGGCAGGGCAGGGCAAGGTGGCTGTTGCTTGCAGGGCCCCCATAGTGTCAGTGGGAACTGTTCCTGTCTGGGAACTTCAGGAGGTGAATAAGACATCCTGGGCAGAGAGAGATTTATCAAGCTGTATATTGTTAAAAGCTTGGAGTTCTGCCCAAGAAGACATAGAAAACAGATGTTGGCTAGGGTTGCAATCCAGTGGATAAGCCATGTGTGTGTGCTGCCAGCTCTGACGCCGGCTTCTTTCTCACTCTTAAGGGTCTGAGGCATTTGGCTCTCAGCCTGCCGTGGAGGCTGAATAAGTTGAGAGACTCCCACTTAGCCTAAGTTGGCTCTGCTACTACAAACAGAGCAAGCTGCAAGAGTGTATATGGCAGAGCGAGGCAAAGCACTTAAAAAAGAAAATCACTTCTGGAAATTCAAGCCTAAGGGTTGCTGTGACCTGGCTGACTGAATGTGTTTCCCTCTGGTATCACATCTTTCCGCTGAGGAGTTTGTGGAGCTCTCCCATTTTATCCTCACAATGAGCCTGTGAGGTAGGCCAGGGTAAAAGTGGCTTCTTAGGGTCATCCAGTGAGCTTTATGACTGAGATGGGATAGGAACCTGTCTCTTCCAGGATCAGGTGAATTTTCTATCTGCTACGTTACATTGGTTCTCAAAGGCACAAGCCACCCTAGGATGTTCATAGCCCCCCATGACATTTCAAGGAATACATGAAGGGGTGGTGGGAACACACCCACTGGCCATGCCCCTTCCATGCTGACATGCCTGCTGGCCTCTGTCGCTGCCTCCCGGCAGCTCAATATTCAGCATTAGTGAGAAAAGGGCCCTATGCCCTCAGGATTCCTGATTGGGCCACAGAGGAGCTATATGTGTGTAGTAGGACTCCTTTCTCACTCATGCCAAATGTGCAGCTCCTGGGGGACATATTCCTGCTATCCCTCGTGCATTCATTGTACACACGAGGATGTCTGTATCGATATAAGATTGGGGGTTGAGCTGGATGACCTTGTGTCCCTTCCAAACCTGGGATTGTAAAAAGAGATTGCTCAGGTGGTCAAAAAACAGTTGGACAGGTCTGGCCTAGCACCTTCTACTGTTAGGTACAGTAAGGAGTTAGGTTGCCATGGGAACTAAATAGTAAGCTAATGGCTCTTAATGGCTGGCCTTATCAATGGCCAGCAAAGTTCTGAACAGGATCTCTCTTCTTATCCTAGCTGGGGATGATATAAGAAAACAGTCTGTGTACAGAAATAAGAGTTTTTAACATGGGAAGGAGAAGGGGCCTTAGAACTGAGGCGGAGCTCTGGAACATCTCACAGTGCAGCTGTTCCCCTGGAAGACCTGATGTGGGAGCACTGGAGTTTGGGGTTTCTGTTGGAGCATTAAGCTGTGCAATGCCACCTAGGCTCAACATGTATATTTGTAAATAAACACAAAGATTACAGAATGCCGTAAGGTTCCATAGTGTCCTCATTCTAAAGGAAACCAAACCCAGGTTATAAATTCTGCTCCCCTGGAAATTCTCATAGCTTGGAGGATTGGGGTGTGAGAAGCTGTAACACTCGGCCTATGTTTCTCTGCAGGACTTGCCCAGGATATGAACCAGAATTCAGCCGAAGTGAGAATCATACCACTAGACTAGACCAATTAACTACCAGATTTTATTTAGAGAGCAATATGCTCTCATCTTCACCTCTGTACATAAAAAGTTCACAGGGAATAACCCAATAATCCAGCCAGTCAACTCTGCTTGTCAAAGAAACTCATCTTTTACTTTAACATACCCAGTTGTGATTTTAAAAGAATCAAAACCATATTAGATGCCTCAAATCTCGGGGTAGCTGCCACCAGCGATAACATATTTAAAAGAACTACTTGCTAGGAATAATCTGGCTCTCAGACACGCCTTTACTCCCAGACGCGTTAAGTCCTGTTGCTCCCTAAATTGGCATATCTTTTTAATTTGGCCTTTCAAATTGTTTCTAGTGGTGTTGATATTTTAATGCAGCCTTCCCCAACCTGATGCTCTCCAGATGTTTTCCCTGTCCCAGTTTTGCTTCAGGCAGGGGTCTGTCCTCTTTTTCTATATTTAAAAGTGCCACGTGAACATTCAGGTGTTTATCCATTCATTGATAATTAAAAGAAGGGAAACATGTTTTACAAAGAAGTTTTAAAAGTGTGAAACTGTCCCAAGGATGGGTAGGAGGTTTGTCGGTGACGTCATGGGAGCCAGGGATGCTTTGAACTTGCAGAAGTTTTTTTTTTCAGAGCTTAACCATGGTGCAGAAAGGAACATTTGGACTGAATGCAGCCGTGGTGCTCTCAGAGTTGTCCCACTAGCACAGGGTTCTCCAACCTTGGGTCCCCAGATGTTTTTGGCCTACAACTCCCAGCAACATCTGGGGACCCAAGGTTGGAGAGCCCTGCATCATCATCATCATCATCATCATCATCATCATCATCATCATCATCATCATCTATTAGTTGCCCTATAGCAAATAGGTCTGAGGGGGACATACAATAAAGCAAATAAAATTTAAAAACCCATATACAACAAATAAAAAGATAGCACAATAAAGTTATTAAAATAGAGGCTACAAGACCCATCATCCCCCAGACAAAGGCATTCCTGGATGATGAGTGAGGGGTTTCAGTGTTTCATTGAACACTGTGTCTGTGGAAAAACTACCAGGCAAGGCCGGCATCAAGAGTAGGCATGGCTGGGCACCTGCCAAGGTCCCACACCCCCAGCCAGGGTGCACTGACAAGGCCCCCCTGGACTTGCTCCTCCTCTTCACCGTTACAACCTGCTGGTTCACCTGCCTCTCACTCTGACCCAAACAGTGGTGGTGATGAGAAGGAGGAGCAGCAGATGCCACGGGCACCGCTCACTTGCTCCCTGGCTCTCTGCCTGGCAAACAAGCAGGTGGTAGCAATGATGAGGAAGAGGAGGAGCAGCCGCAGCAGCCGCCGGCGCCAGTAGGAAGGTAGACTCACTGTGAGTGTGCCTTGCCCGAGGGCCCTCAAAAACCTGGAGCCGGCACTGCTGCTAAGTGTTAAATCCTTCTAGGTTTCTGAATCCCAGCTTCAGTGAGGAGATGGGGTCTCTGGGTAAGACTTTGATTTTTTTTGTTTCAGAAAGTTGTTATTCATTTAGTCTGCAGTCCACTTACCTGGGAGTAAGGCCCCGTTGAACTCAAAGGAACTTACTTCTGAGTAGACACTTATAGGATTGCGCTGTTGGGAATTTTAAAACTATATTCTTTGTTGTTGATCGGCACCTGAAGTGTCGTACATTAAAAAAAAAAAACACTGTAAAAGAAATTGCAGTACAAGAAACTGAACAGAAACTGTTCAACATCTGAACAGCCCGACCTTGTCTGATCTCGGAAACTAAGCAGGGTCAGGCCTGGTTAGTACTTGGATGGGTGACCGCCTTGGAATACCAGGTGCTGTAGGGAGGGAGCATAGCTCAGTGTGACAGAGCACCTGCTTTGCATGCAGAAGGTCCCAGGTTTGATCCCTGGCATCTCCAGGTAGGGCTTGGAAAGAATCCTGCCTGAAACCCTGGAGAGCCGCTGCCAGTCAGTGTCGACAATACTGGGCTAGATGGACCCATGGTCTGACTCAGTATAAGGCAGCTTCCTATGTTCCTACATAAAACATTGATTGTGGGGATTTTGCCTGAATTGGGAGGTGTTTGTAAGGTATGCTTCCTGATGGTGTCTCTAGCCAGCAGAACACAACCAAAAAGGGATTCGAATCATTCTGTAATGTTCACATGCTCAAATAACAATTATGTTTCAATGACCTGTTGGAAATTCACTATGGGGGGTACACACAACTCCCTCCTCGCATTGAATGAATGTGTGGAGGAGGTTGCAGGGCAATGTGGGCTACCTGCACCCACTGCTGTCACCATGCACCACCACTAAGCTCTCCCAACGAACATCCATTTGAAGTTGATATGAAGGAGTTCTCCCTGCGTACAGAGCTTCTCCTTGTGTATAGAAGCTCTCCACCTGTACAGATGTACACTTGGAGAACTCTTTCCGATGAACATCAAATGGACATTCATCAGGGGAGTGTGGCAGTGGGCGGGGCTAGCCCCCATGGCCCCACAAGTGTAATATGTGTGTGGTGCCAAAGAGGACAGTGAGGATTTTAGTACAAAGTAATATATTAGCGAAGCCAGCTTTTTTCTCAGCAGGTAATTTCAGTAACGAGCCAGTGAGAGGCCCCTGTTACAAACTGGGAGAGGGGTGACTTTCCCTACTGGTGGGTCTCTTCTTCACAAGGGTTCCCCTGAAAAATCATTCCTGATAGGCTGTCAGGATGAATGTCCGGACATACCCTAGTCTATCCAGTTGCTTGGGGAGTTTCTGAGGGGGGGGAGATGAAAAGAAAGGCACTTTGGATTTTCTTGCCCAAAGCTAAGAAAGAGAGAACTTAACAAAACCTTGTAAAAATTCCGAGAACACAAGTGGTAGCTTTGAAAGCATGTGGCCCTTCCCATGGGGAAAAGTTTTCATTGAGAAATTCCCTTTATGAAAAGGACTTTATTGGTAGTGGAGGGGTGGAAACCAAGAGAAGGCAATGATCACACACACACACACACACACACACACACACACACGCAGAGAGAGACAGAGAGAGAGAGAGAGAATTCCAAATAAAATCAAAAAGTGAATCTAACTTATCTAATTACCTATCACCTACTTGAGTACACTCTTGGATTCCAGGGCATATGCAGAATTACTTAATGGCTGGACCCATCTCTATAATAACTCTAAACTTGCGTCTAAAAAGACCATGCTGGTTTGAACCAGTTGGTCTATTATAAAAAAGAGCTTAAGGGCCAGAAGCCTCCCTACCCCCCATGCTAGAGTCGTGATCTGGACTGGGATCCCCTTCATCTACTTTAGAGTAAAAAAATTTAAAAGACGTAGCTGCTAGACACAGATTTAAAGTAATGTCTGTTTTGGCCCTAAGGATTTTGGATGCAACAAGAAGGTGAGATAAGCCTATTCAGGTGTCCAGCATGGTGCCAACTTAGCAGATGCTCTAGGAGTCACTGTTGAACTACTTTACAATATATGGGTTGGTCACAGTTCCACACACCAGATTTTAGCTTTGAAAAATGATGATGGACGGGCATGATAGAGCCTAGGGGTTTATAAAATTATTCATGGTATGGAGAAAGTGGAGAAGGAGATAATTTTCTTCCTCTCTCATAATATCAGAACTGGGTCATCCATTGAAATTGATTGGCAATAGATTCAGAACAGACAAAAGAAAGTACTTCTTCACATAACACCTGATATGGACTTCAGTTCTACAAACTGCAGTGATGGCTTTAAAAGTGGGGAGGGATCGTAGCTCAGTAGTAGAAAACATGCTTTGCATGCATAAGGGGCCAACTTCTATCTCCAGTTAAAGGAATCAGGTAGGAGGTGGTGTGAAAGACTTCTACCTAAAAACTGAATGGCTGCTGCCAGTCAGAATAGACAATTTTGGACTAGATGGACAAATAGTTTGACCTATCAGAAGACAGCTTCTTGTGTTCCTAAAAACTGGGATTAGACAGATTCATGAAGGATGTGTCTATCAATGGTTATTAGATATGATGGCTCAGTGGAACTTCCATGTCCAGAGGTAATATATCCCTAATTTCCCTAGTTCCCAGTTGCTGGGTGGCAAATAGCAAGGGAAGGCTGTATACTGGATACCATGTTTGTGGGCTTCCAGGAGGCATCTGGTTGGCCATTGTGGGAAGCAGGATGCTGGATTAGATGGACCTTTTGTCTGATTTAGCTGGGTTTGTCTTCTGTTCTTCATGATCATAGCTCAACAACCAAGGTTACAGTTCAGGCAGAGTTTTCTTCAGAGAAAAGCAGTAGCAGGGCTTTCCCTCTTCACTCATATGTCTGCTAATAAATGCCCTCTTGCCAAAAGGCCTCATAGGAACCAGCTATACTCTAGAAAGCTCTAGAACTGCTCCACTTCATTTTGGTCATGGTTGCCTGATCCCTCTAGTCAGTGGTACAGTTTTGCTGGGGAAGTGAACAGCTCTTTGGAACAAATCCATACTACAGGGTGTTTTGGTATTTTTCCCATTTGTGGCTTTTGTAGAAGATGGGAAGCAGGGATTCTTGTATGTTGAGGATGGGAGATAAGGGTATGGGGGTGGGGAGGATGGGAGATAAGGGAAGGGGGATGTTTTCCAGGGACAATTCATTCTAGGCCTCCTCTAATATACACCTTGGTCTCTTGTTGTAGAGAACTGGGAGGCTCACCCCAGGACAGACAGACAGATCTAAATTGGCTTGTAATAAAATCTGTGGATCTTATTTTGAAACACTAGCAATTTATGCGGTGGGGTTCTGTTCTTTGGAAGCAACATTTCTGAATTCAAATCTCCCTATATTATCCTGTGGTTGAAACAAAACAAGATTTTTAAAAAAATGTTTCAGCTATAAGTTTTCAAGATGAATTTGAAAGAAAATTGTGGGTGTGTCTAAGCCGACAAGTAGGACATGAATGCAACAGCACCCTCCCAATTGTTTTCCCCAGAAACTGGTATGAAGAGTCATCCTGCCTGCGATATAGGAGGTAATACGTAGTCATCATGACTAGTAGCCAATGATAGCCTTAACCTCCTTGAATTTGTCTAATCCCCTTTGAAAGCTGTCCAAGTCAGCAGGCCCCACTATATCTTGTAGCAGTGATTTCAGATGTTACAGTGCAATTCTCTTATTGGACATGGCAGCATGAGCTCATTTTGGTTGTTATAAGAGAGGGGTAATATAAAAAGCAGTGTTAGTCCTTGTCAAAAGCAAATGGATGGTCAGCACTTGTCAATTAGAAACATAGACTAATATGAATACAGGCTGCACTGAGCTTTGAAAATGTGTCATAATCAAAGGATGAAAAGACCATCAAATTCCTCAATTACAACAACAGCTTGCATGTGCCTTCGACATCACAGAGTCTGCAGTTCCTTTCTGTAATTATCGCATGGTACCATACATGCTAATGCATGTTTGAACCATGCGCTTCTGAGTATTTATGACATCCAGATGTGAAACCGTGTTAGTCTCTTGCAGCAAAAACAACAAAGAATCTTGTGGCACCTTAAAAGACTAGTACATTTACTATGGCATAAGCTTTTGTGGAATACAGTTCACTTCATCAGATGTATGAAGTGTTTTTTTTTCTAAGTTTGCAGGTACACACAACCAGGTATGTGTGTGCATGTCTGTGTGTGGTAATGGGGTTTTAAGCAGTGAGGGTTAAAGGAAATGAAATGCAAACAATTATGGTGAAGCTTAAAATCCTTACAGTGGCCACTCACAAAGCAGCGTTGATGATAACACAAACACCCTGGCCAAAGAAGGAGCTACGCCATTACACATTCTGAACACACGTGTGCTGCAACTATCCCAGCTTGTAATAATTCCTACTTATACTTCCTACTTGTACCCACTCGCAAGATGACCAGTTCCGTGGGGCTTCCGCTTGGTGCTCCCTCCCTCCCTCCAAAAGAAAGGAAGCAGCTGCAAGAGGCTAAAATCTGGGCTGGGGTGGAGGGATTGGCAGGTGGGAGGGGCTGCTATACCCTTCCCCTTCCTGCCATTCGCATGCTCACCATCACCCCCCTCTCAAGCTCCTTTCCCGCTCGCTGGGGGGAAGATATGAGGACTCCGTATCTTTTTCCCTATGGGAAGAAAAACACCCTGGGGGCGATTCTGAGCAGTCAAACAGTAGGAAGGGGAAAGATTAAGCAGCCAGACTTCTGCTCCCAATTTCAGCCACCCGCCGCCAAAGTTCATTTAAAAAAAAAAAATCAAAAGGAAAAATTGGGGAGCTGGCCATCTTGTGTAGTTTGGCCTTCAGGTATCATCCTGGCCTGCACACTGCTAGTGCTTATAACGTATGTCCAAGACACAGTTCTTTTGTAACTAGAATCTAGATAACATGTGGTTTCATGCTAGAAAACCCCTCAGTATTTACACATTATGGAGATTTATGGTTTCTGTCCACAAAGCTACCACTCAGGACAGTGGAAACATTTTAATTATAGATATTATCGTTGGGTACCACAAATGTCATTTGTGAACCCTCCCATAGCTGTTTAAATATGTTGGCATCTCACCACATATTCACAGTATCATTATGATTTTTTTAAATAACGTATCACCCGGTACCATATTTTTATACTGAACACATTTAACAATTGATGGAACAGCAAAATTGCAGATTGGTGATTGCATCCAGCAGGGAAGCCCATTTTCCATTTCTGGTGCTTATAGTAGAATTTCAGGGATTCGGGTTTTTTGCCAGAACTCCCCCCCCCACCCCCCAGTGAGAATAATACTGCATCTTATGTGATCCCAAATCTTAGTTGGCAGCAGTCTACGGAAAGGTCCTGGGGCAAGCCAAAAGTTAATTGTTATTGATAGAGCCCTTGGCTAAGAGTGAGGAAGGGCAACACAAGATATATTTTTTTAGTTTAATTTGTTTTCAATGGATTGCTTGGCTAATACCCGTTTCCCTTTTGATATACGAAAAAACAGCCTTCCAACAAGAATACTGGCATATGAGGCCTATCGGGAGAGATGTCTGCAGAGGAAACCCCCGCTGTAATATTTGTAGCTATGTTTGCTTCTAAGGGACAGATCAGGCATCATATTGGGTTACATTGTGTATCATGTGCAGGCATCGTCTCTGCCTCTGTATTCATGGGAGCAATAGAGTCTATGAGTCCATAGTTCTGTGACGTTAGCCATGGCAATTTAAAAAATGACCTGTATTTCTAGTACTTGCATCCTGATCTGACAAAAGCATGCTAAAGAGCAAAGTGCAGCCCTAAGATGACCCATGGAAATTATTAACAGCAAGGATGTATGGGAAAGTAAGGATGTGTGGGAAATTAATTTCAGTTCTTTTTTGACCAGTATTTATCCAGTTTGCACCTTCTGAACCTGAATGTGGACCTGAATGCAATGTGCAGTCAAAGTCTGTACAGTACATACAGTTTGCAATGCAATTTATGGAACAAAAAAAGTGCATAAATTTGAAAAGTGCGCATGAAAAAAATGTGTACTTTTAATAATTGCACACAAACATACTTTAATCAATGCCAGAAAATGCATACATTTCAAAAATGTTCACAAATGATGTGTTCATTTGGGGAAATATGCACAAAATTATGCACAGATGTTCATAGGAAAAGAAATAAACAGAGCTCAGAATCTGATACGGATGCGAGTCAGAATGAGCTTCAAGCTGGAATTTGGAGAATCTTGATGAGCTCGAGTTTTGCTGATTTGCACATCTCTATGACCATGACTCAGTGAATAAAAGATGAACATACAGATCATTGGACCAGGTGCAATGGATGTGGCAGGGTGGGGGCAACAGTCCTGAGTGGGATGTACATTTTTGCCCACAGGTGAGAGCTAGCTGAGATGTTAGAGTCTCAGGATTTCTATCCTGACACATTTGTGTGCCAAGTTCAGTTGAATAAGAGTGAAATCATCTATAATGTTTTGAGATTGATGAATGTGGTTTGATAGTGCTGTTGCTGCCTTCCAAATGCACATACATTTTTCAGAGCTCTGAAAGGAAGAAAAAAGGTTTTGCAGGTTTCAGCATGCTTCAGTTTAAACAGGGGAAACATTGGCCACAGTGGATGCCTATGGCTTAGAGCCCATGCCATCACCAACATACCTCTTGCCTCCCAATCTCCAGAGCAGTTTTGCAACTGTTTTTAAAATGTGTGTGTGTTTTACAAATTGAATTATTATTGTACATATGCTAGGGTTAATGTGAGCTGACTAGTGAATAAAGAGTTAGTTTTTAACTTGGGATAAAAATACATTGCCCATTTAATATGGATAATTGCCATCTAATGTTACCATATGAATTGATTGCCAGCATTTTATACATTGCCAAATTAATAGCCATAGCTGCCATGTAAATGTTTCACATTGGCCGGGCAGTATGCATACTTCCCAAATAGAGACTATGTACATTATCTAATGAATAAGAGCAGTATGCTGTTAATGGTGTCCACTATTAAGTGCACATTATCCAATATCACTTGGAAATTATTCATGTGACTAGGCTGTGGGTGAGAGTCCTTGTTTTTGGTCAGTTGGTGCTCATTCTCTGTTCCTTCATTTGTATGTGCATAATCACCAGTGTTTATGCAGATTCCCCATTCAGCTCACATTGGGCCCAATATATTAATGTATGTGTGTATATAATATATATGTATATCTGTGCTGCTTTAAGTTTTTATGCAACCTAGCTTTCCTTGCATTCAGGGGCTAGCCAGACCCACCTTCAAAAGTACCTCAGGCAAGGAAAATTGTGCACATGAAAGGCTTTTGTTTGACTGTATGTTTCCCCCAGGCTGTTAGGATCAGAATAAGAATGGATTTCAGGTTTCAGCTACTTAAGGTAACTAAAGACTTAATCTTTCCTTAATCCACGCAGTCTGCATAAGAAAAGCCTAGTGCAAGTCAATTAGCATTACAAAAGCCTGAAAAATGCCTGAGGCCTGTAAACTTTAAATCAGCATAACAAAGCTTTCCCTCAACGGATTTCTTTTCTGTTTGAAGGAGGTGTTTGCTATTGTTCTTGGGTATCAAAAGAGTGTAAAATGACCTGTGAATGGCCTCCTTTTGTTCCCCCATAATTGTTTCAGTTGTTCAGGGTACAAAAGATCCCTTAAAATGTATTCTTATGGAGATTTCTGGGGAATTTTGTTCCCTGGGCATGTTTGGTTTATAGGAAGCAAACTGTAAAAGGCAGGTGGCTGAAATTTGGTAATATTTTTTTACTACCCTATTTTAGACAATGTCCCCAAAGCACTTGCTGGTAGGTCTACTTATGTGTAAATTACACAACAAAATGTGAGCCTGGGGTAGGAAAAGTATCCCAGAATGCAGGATGAGAGTTTTAAAGGCAGACAGTGTGATGGGGCAAGACTGAGGACTGGCATAGCTCCAGACTTCATCTTGTCTAGTTGTAACATGTTGCAATTCTGTGTTCCCACCCATGCTGTATTTGCTATTTCATATACCATTACCCTACAAGAAACAAGAGGGGCTATGGCTCAGTGACAGAGCATATGCTTTGCAGGTAGAAGGTCCAAGATTCAATCTCCTTTAAAGGATCAGCTAGCACAGGGTCCCCAACCTTTTTGGACCCAAGGGTACAGTGGGGAATTTGAGAAACTGCTGTGGGAACCACCACAAAATGTCTAATCAGTGGGTCGCTGCTGTGGCATCTACCTGTCCCGTCTATGGATCTTGGGCTGCATCTTATTCAGCAAAAGCCTTTGTTTCATGTGTGTTGGACACCACAACATCTCTTTAATAAGGGATTGTCACCTAACTGCTAGCGATGCAATGCAGCTAATGCTTCCTTTAAACATTTGAGTTGGCAGTGTCCTGTAGTTGCCTCTTTTTGGGAGAAGATTATTACACAGATAAATTTTGTACTGGAACAGTCTTTAATATTCACGGATGTACATGCTCCTTTAAATTATTCACCTGCTTCATGGAAATTAACAAATGGTCAGTGTAAATGGATTATCTGTGCCCTTTTGACAGCTAAAGGACCGGTATTACAACATTGAAACGATAAACACTCACCTTCTATAATGCAATGGATTGAGAACCTTACAACGCTTTCAATATAAGAACAGGTGGCATATCGATGCCATCTACAAAATGTATACTTACTAGGTATTTGGTTCACTTTTGTTGAAGCCTATATATAATTGCTAGAAAGTTGTATACATTTCATACAAATCCATGTACATATATTAAAAAGGGGGGGGGAATTAAAAATAAAATAAATAAAATTTCGGGTGCCCATGGGCACCATGTTGGGGACTCCTTTGTGGGTGCCGTTGGAGGTGCCTGTGGGCAACATGGCACCTGCGGCGGCTGCGTTGGGGACCCCTGAGGTAGCGGGGTGGGCAAGGCCTCTACCTGGAACCTTGGAGAGCCATTGACAGTCGGAGTAGATACGACTGGGCTAGATGGACCGTTGGTCTGACTCAGTATAAGGCAGCTTCCTATGTTCACATTTGTCTCTCTTCAAGCCAACAACACAAATAACTTATAGCAAGATTCCCTAACTTGGTGCCTTCCAGATGTTTTGGACTTCAACTCCTGTCAGCCCCAGCCAGCATGACCAATGGTCAGGGATGCTGGGAGTTGTAGTCCAAAACATCTGGAAGACACCAGGTTGGGGAAGGCTGACTGACACCAATGTAAATATTTTGTTAGTGTGTCAAGTACAAGAAGGACTTGCAGCTCACACATGCCTCAAATTGGCAGTGACCCATGCTAAAATCCTGCCCACTTTGGAGCATGAGAAATTTGTTGGCTCTTGTTGACCAAAATATTTAGGGGTCAAAACAACGAGTCAGAAGTAAAATAATTCATGCAGGTTATTTCCTCTCCTTGTTAAATGCTGGGTCTCTGTTGAAGCCTTTCCTGACAATATAAAAACAGCCTCACTGAATTGAGCCAACGTTCTAGTATCTGCTTCATTTTGCTGTCTCCAGCAGTGGCTAATTCTAGATGTTTTAAACAAATGGTATTAGTACAAAGTAAAGTGTATTAAACTTATAATAAATTCTCATTGAGATCCTGTACAAGGACAATTCAAATATTTATTAACAAGAATTCTACATCAGACTAACCTTCATTATCAATAAGATCAATTTTGAATTGCCAAATGTACCTTGATTATAGTTATTTATTTATTCATTCATTCATTCATTTTCTATATCGCCCAATAGCCAAAGCTCTCTGGGCGGTGTACAACAATAATTAAAAACAAACAATAAAATACAGTTAAAAATATAAACAATAAAACATTGTGAAATTTTTAAAACCAATTTTAAAAATATCTCTAAAACAAGTTAATAAAAACACAACCGCTAAAAACAGTTTACCACCCCACCATATACCATTTAAGTATTAAAAGCCTCAATGTAGAGGGCACCGAAAATATAATAGAGTTGGCGCCAGGCGGACCTCAGGGGGGAGCTTGTTCCACAGTTGGGGGGCTACCACAGAAAAGGCCCTCCCCCTTGTCGCTGCCCTCCGAGCCTCACGTGGAAGTGGCAGTCGGAGGAAGGCCCCAAATGTTGAACGTATATTGTCTTCCTTCATGTTTCATATTTACTAAAATGTCACATACCTTTATGTGATGAATACTACAGGTTCATTAGAGCACCTGATATTCTTGAAGTCAACAATTAAGTGTTCAAAAATGTTATTCTGCCTAATGTTCTTCAGTGCATCACACATTGATTGCAATTTATTCATACTTCTCACCTATCTGTTTCACTGCCTTGCAGTGCTATGGCTGACAGAACCTTAAACGGCCTAACCAAAGGTGCTTCCAGATGGCCAGATCCCAGTGCTACTAATCAAAAGGCATTGTGCAGCAATTCCATCTTTCCCTCCTTAACAGATTTTTTTGTGGTCAGAAAAATAATGGAAGGAGTGGTGGGAAAACATGGGGGTGGGGTTACAAGTGGAAGACAATGCCATCTGGAGCCTTGTAAAATTCTGTGAACAAGGCAGGCCAGTTGCACAATAGAAGCCTCATCTCAAACTTAAGCACCCGCAGCCACAATGACATGCTGTAGAATCCCTTCAAGTTCTTACGGCTTCTGATGCTCCATTCTGTACAAGAGCATAAGAAGGCATGAGAGGAAGCAAAGATGGACGTCAGTGTGATATGATTTCAGGGAAATTCCATAGTTTAACTATGCGCTATGTGAAGAAGTACTTCCTTTTATCTGTACAACTCAGCTTCATTGGGAGACCCTGGGTCCTAGTAATATTGAAAGCAATGGTCAATGCAATGGGTTTCATAAATCTGTCATAATTTGAATTCTCATCAAAGATGCAAAGCTACCCAAGAGGTCACCAAACATTAACCCCCACACCCACTACCCATCATTTACAACTACTTTTGTAAATTGCTTGGCAATTATGATTACGGTAAGTTCTTAATTTATTCTTTTTCAACATGTATCAACATTTATCAAATGTTTTAACCATATGATATATTTTCTAAGTTACCTTAGAACTGAAATGGCAAGTCAAGGCACTTGGAATTTTGGGATATTTAAATTATAATAATAATAATAATAAGCAACCTCCCTCTTCGCAAAGCTAGTTGAGGTTCACTGGGGTTTTCGAAGGGTGTGGTTTCGAACTGGAACAGTCAAAGAAATTGAAAAGACGATTCCATTCTCCAATCTGTGCCTCTGAAAGGCCTGTTTGTTCCAAACTGTTTCTCCCAAATTGCAGACCCAGAAGAAACAAGCTGAGCTTTGCTGGGACAGTATTTCAGAAGTCACTGATGCATTCAGCACGTGTCGGGATTTGAGCTCATGTAAGCAAGTTCTATTCGAATGTAGCCAGCCAGAACAGGAAGCTTCAATAACTGTTATCAAGCCAAGCTGGACGTTGGGCTGTAGCCACCACATAGTAACACTGGGAACTTTACACCAACCTCACCGACCCCGTTCATTGATTGCTACACAACGTCCTGCTGTGCTTTTATGAATTCCAGGGAGAGGCCGATTTAAACCCAAGCTCGCTGCTTGCTCAGTGGGAGATAGGGCTGTGATTACTGGCGTCTGGGGCTACCCAACAAAGCAAGGGAGAGAGACAAGGAAGGGGAGCCCTAAGCCACTAGCTTGGTTCTTGTGGAGAGTCCAGGCAGGAAGGAAAAACTGCTGTGTTTATTTATCTGGTTTTCACCATGAAGGATAACAAATTTACACGCAACCTCAGTGCACAAGACAGCTGCCAATGCTTAAAACAGAATTATTGTTTCATTAAACAGTGAAAACAAGCTCAGCGCCAAAGACAGCATGTGCTCCCGGAGCAGAGGAGCCAATGCGATTGAAGCTGCCCAGTGAAATTATTTCACAGGGTGCAGCCTTTTATTTATTTATTTATTTGTTCATTCATTCATTCCTTTTGGGCTTAGTTCTTTCTTTTCTCGTGTCAGGACTTGCAGATTTCATAGCTTTTCTTCTTAGTCTGATAGGTATTTTAGAAGGGATTGAAAGTGGTCTTTATTTAACCAGACACATAGGCTACCCCACCTCTGGTTGGAGTGGAGTAAACATGCATCTGGAAGCGCCCCTTGATTGTGAAAATAGTGTGAGGGGAGGGAAAGACTTTATGTGTATGGATTGGAGGAGGACTTTTCAGCAGGTAAGGGAAGGTTAAGCATACCCTCTCCACACTGCTGCTTAGCTTCAAATTGCCCTCTCCTAAACCTGTTCTTCCCTTCAAGAAGTTGCCACCAGGGTTCTGGTACAGACACTCATGTAACTTGTAGTTTTGCCTTGATTTTACACTGTAACTTAGCCAGAGAGTGGCCAACTGGATGTGCAAAGCATGACCCCAATAACTGATTTATTTATTTATTTATTCATTCATTCATTCATTTGGCGTCAGGTTCTGCTTTGTGAAACCTCAGCTATTCCAAGATGATGGCACATACGTGAAGTAAGCCTACGGCTCCTTTGGGGAGGAAGAGATGTTTGGCTTTTGTTTTTCTGGGGACTGGGGAAGTATGTTTTCAGTTTATTCCAGGACCAAATGCTTGGGTTCTGAGTTTGTGCTGCAGGAATGCATGCCCTGTTGAGAGCTCAATCTCAAGATAAACATTTCAGAAGGGCAATTGTGTTACAAATCTGTTGTAGCAAAAACGACAAAGACTACTGTGGCCCCTTACAGACCAATCACATGTTTATTGTGGCCACAATATTAAAGTTGTCTCTTGAGGTGGGGGCAGCATTTCCAATGGTTAGTGCCCACTTTTGCAGTGTGTGTGTGTGTGTGTGTGTGTGTGTGTGTGTACCCTCCAGATGTGTTGGACTACAACTCCCATCTTCCCAAGCCAGCATGGCCACTGGTCTTGCACTCGCAACCTAAGAAAGCACTTTTGAACAGCATTACATCAGGACCTTTGGTGATGTAGTCCATTATATGTTCTTCCCATTCCAAGATGGAGGGGCTATAGCTCAGTGGTAGAGCACATTCCTTTTTGGATGCAGAAGTTCCCTCCAGGTTCAATCCCTGGCACCTCCAGTAAAAAAGGATCAGGGAGCAGGTGATAAGCAAGAGTAAGATGTTTGAGACTCTGTAGAGCCTCTGCCAGTCAAGAGCAGGCAATACTTGGCTAGATGGACAAATAGGTCCAGTTCGGATGTCACAGTGCTGTCCAGTGGCAAATCATGGGTTAATTAACCCACAAATTGCAGGGATGTGTGCCATGCACAAGCTGCTGCCTGTTTGCATTAACAACCCTTGGATGCCGCTCTCGAGGGTTGTTTCCGTGACGTCTGAACAGGGGCACTTAGAGTTGTTCATGGGTTAAACAACCCCAAGTTAACCCATGGCTTGTTCTTGGGTTAATCTGGGGTTGTTGTTTAACTCATGAACAAACCCAAGTTGCCCCTATTCGGACATCACAGAAACAACCCTCAAACACAGTGTTTGAGGGATATTAATGCAAACAGGAAGTGGCTGGCGATTTGCTGCTGGATGTCACTGTGACATCTGAACAGGGTCACAGTCTGACCTGGCAGAAGGCAACTTCCTATTGTCTATTCCTTCCCAAATAATTTCAGGAAAAATAGGGTCTGCGATTTAATAAGCATGCCTTTCTTTTCAGAACTTGCGGGTATGTTTGCATAGCCAGAAATCCAGGGTCGATCCAGCTCCAAGGACAATTAGGGGTGAAATAACGAATTAGTGGTGTGCAGGTAGCTAAGTGGCTTGGGGAAATCAACATCCACATGAGCATAGTCTTATGTTTCATGGTTTTATACGTGATGTGCAGCACAATTATACATGTGTTTACTTAGAAGTAAGTTCCATGGGACTTAGGCCCAAGTAAGTGTGCTGAAGGTTGCATCCCAAATCATCCCTAGAAGTGAAGCCTTCAGGTGGTTCCAGACAAGGCTACAATGGTGACATTGCCCTGCCTCATTCATGGAAGTTTATGGGGAGTCTAGACGTTGTTGTCTTCAACTCATCATCTTGCCCTGTTTCCCCACTGCTTCTTCCATCTTTTCCCTTAATGCAGAGAATCCATTAAGAAAAAAAAGATGGAGCAGCTGCACAATGCCTTCTGATTGCTAGTGCTAGGAGCCATCCATCTGGAAGCACCATTCATTGGACACTGCTAAATCCTTGAGTGGGTGGGGGGCTTCACAAAGATTTAATTTTAGTGTACTGTGTTTTTAAGCTAAGGTTTTTGCTGCTGCTCCTTTATTTGTTATATCTTATTTGTTATTTTAATGATTGATGTTGTTTTTAGGGTTTGTTTGCATATTTTGTATTTTCAATTTAGTTGCAGTCTGCTCTGTGAGGATTTTTTACCCTGAAAAGTGGTCTATAAATCTATTAAATAATAAAAATAATCTTAAAAATAGCTGATGGCTGATCATTTCTTTTGTTAGGTAGGTTGCTGGTTAATAGACCAGAATGGTTGGGTGATGTGCCGGTTTGCACGATGCAAGGGGAGATAATAAGGTAGGGTGGTTTGTTAACCACCCCCATGTGTGCCAGCTGATTTCCCTAACTACCCTCACCAGGAACGGTTTCTCGTAACGTCCGAACCCAGTGAGGGTGGCTGGCTGGGGTGGTTAACAAACCACCCAGCAGGCCTACAACAAACTGTGGCTTATTAACTACCCTTGTATCATACATACAAACCTGGTCAGTGTCTCATCAATGGCAGCTAACTGTTACGGGTTTGTCTCCCGATGGAGAGATATCTGAGTGTTGTGAAGGACATAGCCATCAGAGCTCGGAGAAGGTGCCAGGGAGAAAGGTGCATGTGTGTAGAAACATCAGTTTTGCACTTTGGAAGAGATAAGAGGTGGAGAGTGCTGACATTTTTTGCTTTGCTTTCTGTTTGGCTAAAGCTGTCGTGCAAGCTGCAGGCTCCAGTGGAAGACTGGCATAGGAGGTAAGGGGGCATCGTAACCCTTTCCTTTTCCACCTCCAAATCGCACACCTAAACACACACACACACACACACACACACACACACACACACTGCTTTTGTCCCTTTGGGGAAAAAGACATCCCTATGGGGGGGATGATTTGGAGGTGGAAAAGTGGCTCATGCTGGCTCAGCTTCTCTGAGCGTGGAAAGCTAAGCAGGGTCAGGCCTGGTTATTACTTGGATGGGAGACCCCTCCTCCAGTTTCCTGCATTGAGCAGGGGGTTGGACTAGATGGCCTTGTAGGACCCTTCCAACTCTATAAGAACTACGAAATCTAAGAAACCATTAGGATCCCTCCCTGTTCCTTCCAGTCTCCTCTTGGGCACTGCAGCCTGGCTGGCTGCTTTATTGGGGGGTGGGGGGTGTTGGGCAGCTGTTAGCCACCTTGGGCGCCATATGTAGAAAGGCGGAGTATACACTGAAATGATAAATACATGATCCACGTGATCCACATCCTTTGTTGTCTGAGCCTTTGAAGGCAAGTTTCACAACAGCACCACCTAGTGATGGCTGCCATAACATGGGGATTACCATTCCCTCTCAGGTAATTTCCAGGCAAATAAAATTAGCCACAGTCAAATTTCTCTCCTCTATAGCAAGGGCCCTCAGTCTTTTAAGCCAGCGCCTTTTGCAAGTCCTCCATTCACACTCCTAAATAATGTCGGAAGGAAGTTAATGGCAACCAGATTTTAGAGGCTTTCAAACCTGGAATGTATTAGGACCCCCCGAGCTGGCAAAACATTCGCTCCAGCGTCCAGCATTCACGAGGCTTTTCTGAGAGCAGTCAGAGAACTCCAATGTCTTTAGACGTCGGTCTGCTGTGAAACAGCAGTGCTGGAATTTTGAGCTGGAGCCCCGGGGAAACGCCGTCTGGATCGGCTGATCCCTCTCTGTACGATCCTGCCAGCCTAGCATGTAATTTTTAATGCCATGTTGTGTTTTCCCTGCTTGTTCTCCAAGCTCACAAAGCGGCCTTTGTTCGGGCTGCTGCAGCGCTTCCTCTCTCAGACTGATTGGAAATTGTGCAGTCACTTATTTTCAAGGTTTCACTGTCTGATGGGCATGGGGGAGTGCCTGGCTGTGCATCATCAACAGAGGCAGAATCCCACTTTGAGAACAAACGAATGAGCAGCTGTTGAATGATGCTTTAGTGCCAGCTTACTGCTGAAAGCCAGCAAAGATTTGCTTTCTGAGAAACAGGAACTCTTTGGCAGGGCTGGTTCAACCACTGAAGCATGTTGGGGGGCGGGCGGAGGTGAGGGGTGAGAATGCTGCTCTGCAGCAGGTCAGACGTTTTGTCCATCTAGGCCAGTTCTGTCTGCTCTGGCTGACATCGGCAGCTCTGCAGAGTCTCAGACGGGGAGGTCTTTCGTATCAGCTGCAATCCAACCCACTTACCGGTAACTGGAGATGCCAGCGATTGAACCTGGGGCCTTCTGCATGCCAATGAGCTACTATGGCTCCTTCCTTTGGCAACTGCCTGGGGTAACACAATTCAAGGAGTGGGCCTGTGATAGAAGCAAGCAGGTTTGCTTTCCCATGCAACTCTCTGCGCGTAAGTGGAGGGCATCCCAGGATCCTCTGCTGTGTCTCTGAGGCATACTGTCAATTTACATGGAATGCCCTCAGCCCAAACGTCTCCTGCCTGGTGTCCTCCAGATGTCTTGGGACTGACTGCAACTCCCATCATTCCCAGCTAGCATGTTAGCTGGGCATGATGGGAGTTGCAGTCCAACACATCTGAAGGGCACCACAGTAGCACCGTGCCAAATTTTTCGATCTACTTGTTTTCAACCATTCGTTGGGGGGATGGGCCAAAAGAAATTGCAACTGAGAATTGTGGGAAGGGGTGAGGATTTCAGAGATTTTTTTCTGGTTGCAGGGCATCAGTGGTTAGTAAGGAGGTGGCTGAGGGATTGGCATGTGCTCTTTATTTTACCATTTCCCCTGGGAGAGCCCGCTAGAGGACTTAACCAGGACTTCCGCCCTTGGGGCTTTCTAGTGCTGCTGCCTGCTGAGTGCCTGCAAGCTGTGTGACGCCTCCTTCTCCTCCTCCTTGTTAAAAGGACCTTTAACAACAACAACAAACCCAAACCAAAAGTGCCTCGCTCAGCTTTCAGGCGCTCAGCAGGGAGCAGGACAGGGAAGCTCCAAGGGGGAAGTCCTGGCTAAGTCCTCTAGGGTTTTTTCCCAGAAGCGCAAGCCACTTTCGGAAATTCTCAAAATCCCAACAACAGAGGCAGAAAAACGACTGCCTCTTTCGCAGGGAAACGAGGAGGTTGTGAAAGGGCAGGTGGGGTTGTAGGACTGCACTAGGCACCGGAATGAGGAAGGCTGCCTTAGCCTATCCCACTTCGGGCTGCAAAAAACCAAACAACTCCATAACATAGGAGGGTGGAAAGCAAGTTTTTGCTCTTTTCTCCTGTTTTAGAAAAGGACTACACAAAACAATGTAAGAGGAGTGTAATGTGATCATTAGCTCAGCCCTCCTCTCAACCTTCCTTCCAGCACTGGCTGTTCATGACAGATTTCTCCTAATTGTCAAATTCACTGAACCTTCCTCCCATGGAGATGTGTAAGTTAATGAACACTAATGAAGCTGAGAGACTTCTGGACCCTGGAGCAGAAGATACTTGGAAGACTGTTAAGCGGAAAGAAACTAAGCAGAGGTTGTCATGCTGCAAAAGGAGGGTGTGTGTGTCAGGATTATAAGTAGAACAGAAATTAATTGTGTTCATAGTGACGAGTACATTTAATCCATTTGTACATTAATAACAACTTTTCACGGAAGGAGGTGAACATTTTCAGCATCGACAGCAGTGTTTAAATAATATACATATGCGAGAACATAAGGGTAATCCTGCTGGGTCAGTCCAGTGATCTCTCTGCTCCAGCACCCTGCCTCCAACAGTGGGCAGCCAGATGCTTTTGGAATACTCAGGAGCAAGGCATGCTGGAGATAGCCACTCTCTGTTCCTGAAGTGCCAGCACCCAGTAATCAGAGGTGTGCTGTTGATGCCACCTCTGGATATGGCAATTCTATTTGTAGCTGCCACGGCCAAAAGCCCTGAAGAAACCTTAGGAATTATACCATTGTGAAGGAACTGAGATTTCTCTGTTGTGCAGGCGTATCCTCTGCTCTCGGTTTCTTGGGCAGGGTAACTGTCAGGCTGCATATAACCACCATTAGTGGTTGCCTCTTTCTTTCTCTGTCTCTCTCTGGCAGGGCTTCTGTGTCTTCTTAACAGGCAGAGCTTGACCAGCTCAATCTTTTTCCAACATGGTGGCACAATGGTGGGAACAGCTTTACTTCCTAAGCGTCTGCCTGTCGTGTAGGTATTAAAAAGGCACATGAGCACTGCCAAAGGAAGAAAGCTGGCAAGCTTACCACCCACTGAGATATGCTTGGTGAGATATGCTTCCTTCATTTCCATCCACAATGCCCACTATTGTCTCTGTACTATCCTTATTCCCTGTGTGGGTCATGCTCAGGCTAAACTGCTAACTCCCCCCACCCTCCGCACCAGAGTGATGATGGACAGCTCTTTCCAACAAGGAATGGAGTCTCAGTGAGTGTGCCACATGCCATGCAAATGCATGGCCTTGTCCTAAATTGACTCTGCCATTATTATCTCCCTCTTTATGTACTTGCTATGGAAACAGTGCTAATATTTAAGGGCCTTGAGAGGTGCCCCTGCATTCCCTCTACAAGGTGGGAGGGTGGCAGAACTCCTTGCCGGCCGCCCCCGATGTCTAGCCTACAACCAGATGCCCATATTAAGTAATTTCAGATTCTGTGCATGCACGTAGTACAGGGTTAACTTGTATTGACTGCTGTGTCTAAGGAATCAGAACAGTTTTCCCTGAGGGCAATGCACTGGAACAGGTTTCCCCAACCTGGTGCCCTCCTGATGTGTTGGACTGCAATTCCCAGCTTCCTCAGCCAGCATGCCAACTGAGGATGTTGGGAGCTGTAGTCCAAATACATCGGGAAGGGACCAAGATGGGGAAGGCTGCACTAGAACTGAAGTAACTGGTTATTGCCTTGACCTAGATTTCCTTCTGCTACTTAGGATTCTTTTGGTTGGATCCTAGTAGCCAAGGGAATGCTGCAGCTTTAAGGATCTGGTCACTAGCTTTGCCACACTGTCCCAACCAGGTTTATTCAGTGCTTAGGATTGCGAGTCAGGATTTATTTATTTATTTTATTTTATTTTATTTATACCCCACCTTTTTTCCTGCACGGAACCCAAGGTGGCTTACATAATCCTCCTCCTCCTCCTCCTCTCCACAACAGCCCTGTGAGGTAGGTAAGGCTAAGAGTCAGTGACTGCTGGCCCAAAGTCACCCAATGAGCTTTGTGGCTGAGTGGAGGCTAGAACTCGGATCTCCCGAGACCCAGTCCAACACTCTAACCACTACGCCACACTGGCTCTCAGGTTTGAGGTCTGTTTCATAGATTTCATAGATCATAGAGTTGGAAGGGGCCTACAAGGCTATCAAGTCCAACCCCCTGCTCAATGCAGGAAACTAGAGGAGGGGTCTCCCATCCAAGTAATAACCAGGCTTGACCCTGCTTAGCTTTCCACACTCAGACAAGCTGAGCCAGCGTAAGCCACAGGCCTGTACTTTACTATGGAGGTCTATTCTTCACGGTTTCCTATTCGTAGCAATCAGCCTGATCCACTCTTCTAGAACGGTCCACATGGACTTATCCTACGCATGTTACCAAATAGCTCACCCGCACATGATGTGCACATGGAGTGTGTGGGACGACTGGGGCAGGGGGAACTGACTGCAGGGCTCTTGCCCCCCAGGTGCTGGATCTGCCCAGGAAACAACCTACCCTGGAGCTACCACAAAGCCCAGTAGTGCAGCTGTCAGCCATCCTGCTGTACCTCCCTCCCGGCGCCATGTGCATGAGAGCTGCACTTGGTAGAGAGAGGGGAGGGCAGTCGGGACCCCGCCTTGGCCCGACGATGACGACACCGGCACTGGGGGCAGCGGTGGCGGCAACTGCACAAATAGGACCAGCACCAGGGGTCCTGGAATCTGTCAGAGACAGTTCTTTAACGGGGCAGGGAGGGGAGACCGGGGGGGGGGCACACACAGGCTGGCTGGGTTCATTTTCTAAATTGTGCTTTTTAAAATGAGCACAAAAATGCTGTGGCGATAAAACAGAATGCCCAGCAAAGCTAAGAAGGGAATTGGGGGAAGAGAGGGATGACAGGAACTTAAATTTGTCTGGCTCCATTCACCTATATTGTTACATCTATTAGGGCGTGATCCTATGCATGTTTAGACTGCAAAAAAAAAAAAAGTCTTGCAACTCCCAGCATTCCCCATCCAGAAAGCTGGGAGTTATAGGACTTTTTTTGGAGGGTGTGTGTGACTAAACATGCATAGAATTGTGCCCTTAGCATGGATGGATATTGCAGGATGTGCATGGAGAAAACAGTGCTACGTCCACCTCGGTGTGGAACCTCAGTTGTATTTCCAAAGGCAGCCGACTAATGGGAAGCGATAAATTGGTAGTGCTAAAAAGGACTAGAGCAGAAGCAACTGACATCTGCTACGGTGCCCTGGTTAGGGTGCCGTCAGTAACCAAGTTACTGGCTGAGATTCTCATGCTGTTCTTCACCCAGCACAAGCATTGCTCTACAGTATATTCCATCCCCACCAGACGTTGAGTGCTGGGAAAATGCTATATCCCTGCTGCAGAAGTGCTAACAATAAGAAAAAATAAACTGCATTGGGATGCCCAGCAAATGAGAAACAACTGTGCATTTATTACAGTTTACAAAGCTATCCTCTGAGAAGGCCCCATAGGGCCAGACTGACGCATTATGTGGCAACAGCATATTTCCAAGCAAGCCCTGCTCAGTGTTCAGCCACTGTGACGGAACCATGGATCTGAAACCGCAGCTTGGGGGAATGTGGCTGAGCGTTATAGGAGGGAAAAGCAGAGGGCAGTGGTAGGATTAAGCAACCTACCGCCCAGCTTCCCTCTTACAAATTGCCCTCATCAGATGCTGCTTTGCAGCAGAGAAACAACATCTGGGGCTTAGAAGTGCAACTTGGACACATCATGTGTGGTTCCAAACCTAAATCTGCCACCAATCAACAGCTCTGAGCGGTGAACCAGTGGAAGATCAAGGCTGCCATCCTGTGCACACCTAGCCAGCCTAAAAGTATGCAGGATTGCAGCCGTAGACTTTTGCGGGTAAAAAGAACTGTTGTCAGGGCGGGCGCGGGCGTAGGCACGGTTGGGCACTTGCTGAGGGCCCAATACCCCAGCAGGGCCCACTGACAGGAGCCCCCTGGATAAGCTCCTTCTCTTCACCACTGCAACCTGCTTATTCACCTGCCTCTCGCTCTGGCCCAGACAACAATGGTGGTGAGAAGGAGGAGCAGGAGATGCCGCTGCCTACTTGCTCCCTCGCTCTCTGCCTGTCAAGCAAGCAAGTGGGAACTATGATGAGAAAGAGGAGGAGGAGCCATAGCAGCTGGTGAGAAGGTAGACTCGCCAAGCGAAAGGACCCGCTGCAGGTTTCTTGCCCATGCACTGTCAAAAACCTGGAGCCGCCGGCCCTGACTCTTATCACCAATTTCTGGGCGAGGGGGCACTGGCTGCGGTGGGTGAGATAGTTAGAAAGGCAAATTCATAGTCACATGTGAACTGTTTGGCCTTTGCATCCTACGTGGTCTGTCATTTCAAAGCACGGACCATTGTGTCTTTGGGATAGCAAGCCGGCCCTCCTCAGAAATTCCAGAGGCCTTTTCCTAGCCATCAATATCGTTTCTGTTAGGGCTTGTTCTGTTGCTTGTCTTTGACAGCGAGACAAAAAAGGGGCCTTTGTGTGAGGCCTGAAAGGAATAGCCCAGTCCCACAGTCTGCCTGCAATCCTAATGTCAACTATTTGTTGCCTTGACATTTCACATAAACAAGCTCGCCTCTCCCCCCCCACTCCCGCCCCCAAATATCTGTGAGCTCTGTCCTTCTGCTTGCTCCTCTAAGGGCTTTCTTTAGCTTTGCTCCTCAGGAGCACAGTACAGGTAGCAGCAGGCAGAAGGGTCCACCGACAACATAGAAAGCTGTATTACCCACACACGGAAAAGGCACACGTGAATGTACTGACATTTAGGTCAGGGTCACATGACCTTGATGGGCTTTACCAGTAGAAAACTGGTATAGGAAGAATTTCCCAGCTATCTTACTCAACACATTCCTGGGCATGTCTAAGAGTTTGCATAGGCAAGCGTATCCCCCCCCCACTCAGCAATAGGATCAGCTTTTCTCTTAGCACTACGGTGGCACTCGCCTCATTCCTGCAATATTAGTTGTGATCATTGTACAAACGCAATAGGATGCCTATTGCAGGAGAAAGGGAGCAGGCTTTCTAAAATAAATAAATAAATTAGACTTAAAAAGAGACAATAATTCTGAGATGATGGGGTACTGCTGTGGTAGAGTGTGGTTTTCCACTTCTTTTAAAGGACTACATGTGTGTCTATTTGCTCCAGCAGATAAGCATACAATACAACTTTTAATAAAAGGTTTAAAAACAAAAAACAAATTAGAAACCATTCTCAGATTCTGTCCATGGGGGCATGGGAAGGGGTGTGTGTGTTTTGTTCATTCTCAGTCATGTGACAGGGACTATCCAATAGGTGTCCAGGACAGCAACACCAACTCCAGCAAATAGAGATGTAAGGGAATTTCGTTCCCATTCACAAATCATGCAGACATGTTCTGTTCACAACCCTGATCAGAGAGCCTCAATGAACTTGAACATTGCATGTTCACCCATCCTAGTTGATAAGCCAACTGACCACGGATGTTTAAAGAGCTCTCTGTGGAGCACTGATGTTTCCCTCCTGCTGTAACTGACTGTGCTTACTCCCAAGAAAATCCATCCTCAGGAACTATTTTGGAGTGCAGACTAGTCTAGCATAGGGTCCAATTTTTTGTTAGTGGACTTCCACAGAAAATGCAAACATATTCATGGGGGAAGGAAGGGGGGGATTATATGATGTTATTGTCTTATACTTTTTCATACAATTCATGGAGACTGGAACTCACTTGGGGTCATAAGTTGGAAAAGATGAAAGGAAGCATTGGGCGCCTCTGGATGACAGAGGCAACAGCACTATTTTTTTTTTTTAATGTTATCTATTTTTCTCCCTGAAGGGATAAAAACAGAACCTTATAATTTGGGGCTCCAACTGAGGAAGCTTTTTACATTACTTTCAGAGACATATGAAAACAATGTAAACTCTGGAACTGCTTCTATATGTCTTCTCAGACACGGAGCTTGATAAACCCCATCTTAGTACAAAATATTCTCCTCTTCCAATAGAGCCGCAGTAAGGTTGGCAGGTGTCTTTAATCTGAAAATACAATTTCAGAACAGCAGAATGTCACAGAACTGGAGGCAGCCTCCTCCAACCTGCTGCCTGGCTGGATGGGGATGATGGGAGTTGTAGTCCCAACACATCTGAAGGGTGCCAAGTTGGGGAACACTGACCTAAGGGATATCCACACTTTAGAGTGTTGCTTATTTAACTTGTGATACAAGAGCCCTCTACCTGAAGCATCCATGAACTGTATGAAAATGAGAATAACATATCTAAACTGGCTGATTGTCTGTATTTCACCATCCTCCAGTTTTAGTGGTGAGAACACGAGTTTCTTCTACTTTCCATTTTATGACAGGTTTTCATATGCTGATTTTTTTTTTAAAGTGAACTGTGCTTATTTTTCTCCTTTTATAGCATGATTATGACTGTGGCAGCAACCAGCTGGACTACATATTCATTTGCTTTAGACTGGGCTGTATCCAGCCATGGACTGAAATTCATATACAGTAACACCTTGGATTGCAAGTAACTTGGTCTGCAAGTGTTTTGCAAGACAAGCAAATTTTTAAAATAAATTTTAACTTGATAAACAAGCGACATCTTGCAATACAAGTACTGTAGTACGGTCAAGAAAAATGAAGACTTTACACTATCATTCTTTATTGCAGCTTAAATTAAAAATATGTGTACAAATTTCTTATGGGGAATTTTGCTTTGATATACAAGTGCTTTGGATTACAAACATGTTTCCGGAATGAATTATGCTTGCAATCCAAGGTATTACTGTACAAGTGTGTAGGTAACTACTATGCTCACTTGAGGACAAGTGTTTTTCATTAGTCTGGCTCTTTGTTCCAAAGTGAACTAACTAAAGTATTTGCCACTCCTCCTTCTACCCCCACTAGTCTCTGGAGACAGGATTGCCTTCCGATTAGGGGGCCCAGAGTGAGTGAATATAGAAACCACATGGCAAAATAAATAGGAGACGAGCTCTGGGGCCCTACAGTCTTTTAGTCTGTGTGGTGGCGGGGGGGGGGGGAGGCTACACACACGCTGCTTTTAAGCAAGAATGAGAAAGAGCAAAAACAAAACACCCCCAAACATTGTAATTCTTCCATCGTGTACCCAAAGTCCCCTGTTTTGAAGTATAATTTCCTTTCCCCTCGTTTACTTTTACTGCTTCTTCTGTGCCATGTCAGAACATGCTGGGTTACAGCCAGCAGCTTTAACTTTATTTCCTTCTTCTACACACACCCCACATCGCCGGCCAATTGTCTTTAAATAGAAGCGTGTGAAAAATTGCCTCCATGCCAGCTTCTCGTCAGAATTAGAAGCAATTATCCACTGTAACATGTACTGCTGGGATAGGTTGCTATAATATTCTGGTTGCCGGCCAGATGGGAGATAAATAAATAAATGATAAATATAAATAATATTCGTATCCCCACTTTCATATATAGCAAAGCACTTCTGTTTGCGGCTGTGGGGAACTTTTATCTTCTTTTTCGTTCACTGTTAGCTCATGAAAACTCTCAGCATATCAGCAACCAGCAGCAGGCCTGTCCACGGTGAGCTCCTTGACCAAGGCTACCCAATCATAGGGGGAAGTCTTCCAAGATTTTTATCTGCAAAGTTTTGTTTCAAGGGATTTATTCCCATCAAATGGCTTCCTGCTGTCCCCAGTAAACTCAAATCAGTTTAATGGGCATGACACAAAAAACAAAGTGTTTCTTGGTTGGGGTAACCATAGAGAAGAGAAAAGGCATGCAGAAAGCTAGCCAAGTGTTAGGGTTTTATGGGCACAGTGTTAAAGGTCTCATGGCAGGGTGAGGCTTGGTTCAGTGAAACATCAGCAGGGGCCAAAGTTGGAGACTGGGAGGGATTTGGAGGAGGAAGAGGGAGGGATGAAGTATAGAAACTACAGAGCTGCATGGTGCACACACACACACACACACACACACACACACACACACACACAGCTCAGCTGTCTGAAACTTTTCCATCACAGATACAGGCAGATTTTTAATGGTGCCTATCGAAAGAAGTTCTCTAGTTACTAATTTCACTGAGTTTATTTATTATATTTTTAAATCGCCCATCTGGCCGGTCACCCAGCCACCCTGGGCGATGTGCAATCAAGATAAAATACAATAAAACACCATTAAAACAATATAAGAGGGGTTTTTTTTAAAAAAAAAAAAAATCCTAACCCACCCCATATTCCCGCCTGAAAAGCCATGTTGTTAAAGCCCAGCGGAAGTTCATCAAGGGGGGGGGGCATGGCAAAGGTCACTGGGGAGGGAGTTCCATAACTTGGGGGCTGCCACAGAAAAGGCCCTCTTCCTAGTCCCCACCAGCCTGGCTGCTCATTCGTGGTCATGTTACCTCTTTTTTGCTTGGAGAGGAGAAGGGAAGATTCTGAGTTTGGGATCCTTTGATTCAAAAGAACTAAGTGGGACATGAAGAAGAACTTCTGGACCTTACAAGCTGTTCAGCAGTGGAGCAGACTGCCCTGGAAGATGCTGGACTCTCCTTGGTCAGAGGTTTTTTAAGCAGAGTCTGGATGGCCCCCTATCAGGGATGCTGTAGCAGTGGGATTCCTGCATTGGCAGGGAGTGGGCCTAGATCAGTGTTCTCCAACCTTGGGTCCCCAGATGTTTTTGGCCTACAACTCCCAGCATGCCCCAGCATGCCCCAGATCTTTGCATTCCCTTCCAACTCTATGATTCTGTGACACTGAAGTGTTTCTTAGAGCTAAGAAACACTTCAGTGTCACAGAATCATAGAGTTGGAAGAACTGCTTGAACACCCAACCTTCCGTTCTGAGGTCAATGGAAAAGACAGAGACAAGCAGCACAGCACAATGGCACTCACAAGGAGATCTCCTGGTGGGGAAGGGTTCCAGTCTGTTGTTTCAGGTGGGGATGGAACCCTGTAAGCCTTCCTTGCAATCCAACCAATTTGCAAGGAAGGGCTGTGTGTGAAATGGAAAGCTGGGGATGGAACCCTGCCTTCACCAGCAGCAGTCAATCTGTCCAGGAGAGTAGGCCTGCAGCTTGCTACTTCAGACTTTCCTTGCAGTTTGATCTACTGGCTGCAGACAGAGAAGTCTGCAGCTCTGACTCGTAAATGAACCTATAGCGTCTCATACATACCTCAGACAAGTGGATCTGCTAGTGCCCGGAGTGGGTGCATGGCAGCAAGCCAGCTTCTTCCTGAGTTGGCCTTCTGATGAGGGGCAATATTCCTTGCTCCACTCTGTCCGAACATTGCAGGGTGGCTTTGGCTCTTCTGGGCAGTGGAAACGTCTAGGTTTTAGAGTTGTTCCAAAGGCTTGTGGGACAATCCTGATGTAATTGCTGGGAGGGTGTAAATCACTTATCAGGTTAGGATTTTGCTGTTTCAGGTTACAACTTCTGTTTTAATTTTTGGGACAAATGTGCTTTGAATTGCATGTGTAGCGGGGTGGGAAGCAGAAATCCTTCCTGAAAACTCTAAAATCTCCCCCCCCCCCAATTCTGTGTTTTGTTTTGTTTTTTGGCCACTGTTTCTCCTATCCGCTGCTGCTTCAGCAACATTTTTCCTTCTCACCACCATGTCTGCATCTACATTGGTTAGTCACATGGGTGATCCCAGTTAATCAGAAAACACCAAAAGTATAAGGGGGGGGAGGGAAACACAAAAGGAAAACAAAATGGCCTCCAATGTTCTTTCAGGAAAGGGACATCTGTAACTTACATAATAGCAAATTTCAAAATATTCGCACCCCATGTGAAGAAGTATGTCACTAGCAGTTGCACAATAGGTGAGTCAAGGAGTCCAAAGGTAGCAAATGTAGTTGTTAGAGTGTTATGTCAAGGTGTCATGCTATGCTGACAACACAAACTTTCTGGCTGAATCCAGTTCAATCTGATACCTGCCAAAATGAATTTAGTAAAAGTCACGAAGAGACACAGCTACTGGTGCATACTTTTGTTTGGATTGCAGAGACTTGCAGTGTGCCCTTTATGAACTGCTACTTCCGTCCTGAAATATCTGGTGCTTGTGAATTGAGAGCACTTTACCATGCAATCTCATGCAGCTCTACTAGAAGTAAGTCCCACTGAGTTCAATAAGACTTAGGTACTCCCTAGCAAGAGTGCATAGAATTGCAGCCTTCATTTTAGAAATAGTTCATTGTCTATGTGTGAAGATAAGTTGCTTTATTATTTATGACTTGTAACAAAACTATTACATATAGGCTTTGAATTATTGTATGCCCTGGGCAAGAAGCATCTAGTTTTATGACAGTCTTTATATCCAGCACTACAAAAGTGCTTCAGAGAGCAACAAGATCTCCAAGGGCCATTTTGATAGTTCTTCAAAATGTATCTCTGTGAGTATCTTTACCCTTTAGGTTTTCTTTCTTAAAGGCAATAGGGAATTTCCCTTTCATTACAACGCCCCTGGAGATCCCAGATTTACAGGCAAGGAATTGTTCTCTGGAGTTGGAGGCCTGGGCCTGAATCTTCTCCTTGTCTTTTCTTCTTTCTTAAAAAATTTCTAGACCGGTCTTTGGTAACAGGCAATATTGGCATCCCACGCCATCTGATCCACAGCTGCCAGTGGCCAGCCTACACCACTTACACATCACCCATGGTCAAGATGCTTGTGGAGCAGGACAAATTAAAAATTGCCAAGTTCCTGGAAACACGATGGGTGAGCAGCCAAGGACCCCGCAGGAGTGAGAGCATCCAGGCTCACATCCCGTGGAGGAAACACAGCCGTGGGTCTCAGGAAGCAAGCGCGGCTGCGGAACCAAGTCCAGCACTGTCACAATTCAGCATGATGGTTAATCCCTTTGGCATTAGTAAGGACTCACCAACCAGTTATGGTGGCTTTGGGGTGCCAAGCAGTTTTTCACCTTTGGGACCCTCAGTTACAGGCAACTTAGTCATTTTTCCAAGGAGAAGAGCCCCTTTTCGTGTGTTGCCAATGAAGTTGGCAGATGATGCCACCAATAGCAGGAAAGAGAAGGTGTCACTGCAGAAATAGTCCCTCTGCATTTGGCTCCTCTGCACTGCACTGCATTAAAGTCCATTGGCAACTAACATTTATCTTTGGACCATTTTATTTAGAAATCAGACGAAAGGATTCACATATGTGGCATGTTTAGAGAGAAAGAAAAGAAAGGTTTGGCATGCAGGAGAGGATGTGGCAATGGGTTCAAACATTATAGGCCTTTTCACAAATTCACAAAATGGAGTAAGCACAATGTGCAGTGCGGCAACTGGTTTGTGCCTGACCGTCCCAGTCCGTGACCCACCTGTTCTTGCCTCGGACATGCTTTGCCTTCATCTGTTTGACATAATATCTAAGTGACATGCATGCACATGGAACCCTCCTGCATGTGTTTGTTCCATGCAATCTCCCGCCCTTGATTTTGAGGAATCAAGATTGTCTTATGCACATTAAGACAGTGGTTGGTTGGGGGTGGGCAGGCAGGGTGGGGGAGGGGGGCAGAAGAGACGTGATCCTACAGCCCCACTGCATACTGAGTTTACCAGTTTTGCAGATGTGCAAATAGGCCTGCAAATGTTGGTAATGAGCAGAATCACAGCAGCAACTGCACATTTAGAAGAATTGTGTCGAAAGGGTCTTATGACATACTGCAGTGCGAAGGCCATAATGAAATGGTGGTGCTTCTCTGTGGTCCTTGTTTATTTCAATAACGTGTGCACAGAACAAGTTCACTCGGGACTGTGCCCTCAGTAGTGCACTTAGGTCATTTTAGACTCTGGATGTATCTCCACACACACAAGCACACACTTTAGAAGTTAATGTGTAGCTCCTTCACTTTCTTCCGAGAGCCAATCCCCGCGCGACCCGGGGTCTCCTTAAGACCGGACTAGGAGCTTTGCTGTAAGAGCCTCCTCGCGCGAGTCACTTCTCTCTCCCCGCTCTGGCTCCTCTGCCCTTGATGTTGGCGGCGCGGTCCTCGACACGCGACTGAGGCGTCTGAAATGTATGACAGACTCCCGGGGGAGGATGCGAGACAAGAAAGGGACGGGCGTATCGCGGGGAGCCAAAGTCAAGGCAAGAGAAGGGAAAGGAGAAGCCAAGGAAAGCGTTTCCCCGCGAATCCTCTTTGCAGCGCTTTTTTGAAGGCATTTATCTCCCCCCCCCCGCCTGGAAGCGGCGCCTCGCGTCTGTAAGGCAGAGCCGCCTGCAAGAAAGAAAGAAAGAAAGAAAGGAGCGCGCCGTCCCGAGCCGGGCGTGCGTGTCAGCCGGAGAAATCCCTGGCTAATTGCCGTGTTGCGTGACCGCGCTAGCGTGTCAAGAAGGGCCGCCCGTGTGAGAGGGAGCGCGTGTCAAGCGCTCCCCCGGGGGAGGCGGGCCGGCTGGCGGGCGGGATCCCTGCTCGGCTCTGCCGCCTGCTTGGCTGCTTCGGCGCTCGAAGGCGGAGCTGCGCCGAGGCAATGGGGGGACGGCGGGGCTTTGGCCCCCGGCCGCTTAAAGCGCCTCCACGCCGCCCCTCCAGGAGGCCCTTTTCGCTGCTCTGGCCGGAGGGGCGCGGACTCCGGCCCGCCCTCTGGCGTTTCGCCCTCGGGGTCGTCGTGGTGGGTCACGGACCGGGGGAGCAGCGCCAACGCTTGGGCGGAGGCGAGAGCCGGGCAAATGGAAGGGAGCCGCAGCCCCGGCGCCCGGAGCAGCCGCGCTGCCCGAGTGCGGAGCTCGAACCCACCCACCGCCCCGAGCCGACTCGCAATTCCGCCATGTATTCCAAGGAGCGTGTCTGTCGGGATTCTTACTGTGCTCGGAATGCAAAACATTAGGGGGCGCAAATTACTTGCCTTGCCCCGGGTGCTGACCACCCACGCTACGCCACTGCTTTGCGGGCCCACCTTTTCATTCTGCCAAGTGGGGCCCTGGACGTCTGCCCCAAAGTCCTGCCCTGACGGCACCGCTGTGTGCTCTTAGACAGTACACACTGCAGAATTGCATGAAGGTACAGGGAAGAGTGAGGACACGAGAAAAAGCATCCGGAGTCAGACCAAACATTCCATCTTCATGTGTGGAGATTTCCTTTCCATAACCAAAGTTCCTCAAGTTATGAGATGGTTGGTAAAAGATCCAAAGCTTATCCTGTTCCATATAATGGAGACAGATAAGCCTCCCTCTCATTGAAGGAATTTGCTCCTTATTTTTTTTCCTTGCATGGTGTGGGGTAAGTGGAAAAGCATCCCCATCCTGTATAGATTGAATTAATAAAATATGGGAGCTCATGGTCATATCCAAAATTACCTGTAAAATTCAGGAGCACAACCATCAAAATAGTTCTGACTGTTTCCTCACAACGTGGTTGCTGTTCTTCTCTTTTATGAAATCCCATAAGGAAAAAAGGTGGCACCCTGATCTTTTCAAATGTGTTCGCTTATATTGATAATAATGGACTGCACATCTCTCTCTCTCTCTCTCTCTCTCTCTCTGTTGATTAATTTATTTTTGTGTTATAATACTCAAGCTGACAGTGTTTGTTTAATGCATATATCATTTCCAAGAACTGAATAAACTTAATGTTTTTAAAAAATAAAAGGTCAAATCTGGTCTTTGTGTTGTGAAGGAAGGCTTTAAAATGCGGCTTCCCTTGTCTTCTGCCAAAAGTCCTTATACTAGCAAGCAACTTTAAGGAATACCTCCTGAAGATACTGCCTTTCCTTTAATATTTTCTTCAGATGTCCCTATTTTGGAGGTGGTTTCTGACTGATCTGCCACAGCCCAAAAGAAAGGAGCCCAGCCTTCCATTGTCATCCAGCAGCATCTGGCATTAGTGCTAAATGAACAGTGGATAGCAAAGAGTTAATCAGAAAGACACCTCCCCCCCCTCAAAAAAAAAAGCCAGCAATCCTGCTACAGATGTGTCAGAGTTCCCTGGTTATTGCAACACGAAATCCTGAGCCACAGCTAACTACTGCTCTAAAGGAGCTTTATTGTACTGTGGCTGAGTAGATTGAATCCAGGTGTTCCTGTCTGTGTACCAACAGAATCCAGGACCAGGTGCCGCCTGCCTTGTTTAAGTGATGTATTGTCTACTTTCACACTAATGACAATGTGGTCAGTTTTGCACACAGCACATACAGAGGGAAACAAAAAGTGACCTGCATAAAAGGGTGAATATTCTGTATTTTTTAAGCAGCCAATTTGTGTTTTCAATATTGTGCACTTAGAGCTGATGGATGTTGCAAAGGAGAGCCAAATTAGCCTGGTTTATAGCTTCCGTGTTCAGAAGAACAGTAACTTTGGTGGTAATGAAGGGTCAGGAGTTTGCTTTGCTGGGGAAATTCTGTTTGGATGCGGTCCAGTATTTTTCCGCCCTGCATAGTAGGCATGTGGATGGACCCCCCACTTCGACAAAGATACACACACACACCCGATTTGCTGCTTCGGAAAATGGCCTGTTTTACATGGACTACTTTGAGTCGGTACTGAACTGGAACTGAGCTTCAGAAAGACGATGCTTCGCGCTTCCCATTAACTATCATGGGAAATTCAAAAACAGCTACAACTTTTTCTCTTGGTCAGAACTGTGTGATAGTTGGAAGCATAGTAGGGGATAATCAAGAGGGGATTATGCCTGCCAAATGTCAGAGAAATAGGTGCAGAATATGTTGTGATGAAAATTGCAAGGATAGTTGCCCTTTCTGGGGGGGATCAAGCCTGCCAAATTTCAGAAGGATATCCACTGGGAGTGAGGGTGGGGGTTTGTATAACAGCAGCCTTGACAGTGTGAGGGAGATGCACTTCCCCCCTATGTTTCTTGTGGACCATTGCTCTGAAAATTACAAGCAACCTAGAGGTGTCCCTAAGGAACGAACCTGCCAACTTTCAGAAGGATAGGTACAGTGGTTCATGTGGAACGGGTGCTCTCCAATTTGTTTTTTTTGGGGGGGGGGAGTGATTCGCTTCCCTTTCCATTCCCCCATGGTTTTTTAGTCAAGTCATATGAAAATGGCATGTATCCTAGAGGTATCCCCAAGCAAGAAACCTGCCAAGTTTCAGAAGGATAGATGTAGGGGCTAGAGAGTTATGATGCTATGAAACCAGTTTATGGCTTTTTCGTAGTGAAGCCTGGTGGGGTTGGAAAAATGGCAATTTCTTGGTCCCATCCTTTCCCTTCCCCCAAAGCACAGTGATTGTGTCTGGTAAAATATGCCCTGGAATTAGAAGGTGGACCTGTCAGTCACCCAGCCACTGCCCCTCCTCCCCTCTCCCCTTGCAGCATGTAGAGAATCAAAACCAAATAAGAAAGGCACTATTTTGTTTTTATTTGGGGAGACAGGAAGTCTGCATGGCACCTTGTTCTGGGCTAGGATTCAGTGTTGTTGGCTTTGTAGGGAACCCCGCTTCGACTTGGGACCAAACAGAACTGGACAGAAGCTGTCTGCTTCGGCTTAGTGTTTGAGGTTTGTCCGAATCCGTTGCATACTCCTACTGCATACTGTTGGAAGGACTGATGGTAACACTTCTTTAAGAGCAGGGCTCTCCAACCTTGGGTCCCCAGATGTTGCTGGACTACAGCTCCCAGAATCCCTTGCCATTAGCCATGCTAGCTGGGTATGCTCGGAGCTGTAAGCCAGCAACATCTGGGGACCCAAGGTTGGTGGAGAGCCCTGTTTAAGAGGGATGGGCACATTTGTCCTGGAGGGAGAAAAGGGATTTTTCTGTGTCTGAAGAACCAGGGCTAAAGTGGCCAGATATTACATGTTAAGTAAGTGATGTTTTGTTTTCTTTGTTTAATTTTAGAGGGCCATCCCTGCTCTCTAGAATACAGCAGATATTTAAAAGCACTGCAGCTCCTTTCAGATTTAAGCATGTCACACCTATGCCCATTTAAATGAAATCAAAGAAACAGTTGTAGCAAATTTTGAGGCAACTTAGGACATTTACTATGTAGGGGAATTGAGGGCTCCACAGCCCTTTTTTACTATTTTTGGGCACAATCCTATGCATGTTTAAACAGGAAAAAAAAGTCCTACAATTCTCAGCATGCCCCAGACGTATACTGGGAACTATAGGGAACTCGTTTCTGTCTAAACATGCATAGGATTGCTCCCTTAGTCACTATTCCATTTTTATATTTGGGATACTGAAAGCCTGTCAATCCTAAACACAGCCCAGGATCTGCCTTCCTTGACTGGCAGAGCTCTGCTCACAAAAGGTGCCACTGCCCGATTGGGGGGGGGGGGATTCGCCTTCCCTGTACCACAGCTCTCCCCATTCAGCAGGTCCCCCCCCCGACCCTCTGTGTTGTATCTTCAGGGGGCTTGAGGGGCGGCTGTGGGGAGGAGCAGGCGGGGTCGTCTTCTTCTGCCAGCTCAGTTGCACATGCCTCAGTCTGGATCCTATGTCATTCATTCCAAGTAATATGAAAACTTTCCCCTTTTTGTAAACCATTTTTATTTTAGTTTTAAAACATTGTTTTTTAAAAAATCTTTGAAGGCCCTGCTCCTCTCCTTTGCGGGAGAGCACATCGAGCCACATCTACAAACAAACAAACAAACAAACGTGGGTGATGAACAGCAGAAAACATAGTCTACTTGCAACAATTCAGTCACCATTTTGTTATATATATATATATATATATATATATATACACACACACACACACACACACACATACATATACATACATATAGGCTGTATGATCTCGCACTGTATACCATCTCCAAGGGGGTGCAAATCTAGCCAGACTTTTTTTCAAAGCGGCAAACAGCTATTCCCTGTGCGGCAACATCCTCCATCTATCACATGGAGACAGGATATTGCATGATTGTCTCTGAAAAGTCACCGGTTGTGGAATCATGCAATGGTCTAAATTTTTCTTCTCTGCCAGTGGTGCAGTTAGGTAATTCTAGACTCTGGATGCAATGGTCTTATCCTCCCCCGCCCCACCTCATTAGATGTTAATGTGTGTATTGCTTCACTTGCGTGAAAGTGTGGTAAGCCAGCCCCGCTGCATTGGGGAGTGGGTCCTCCTCATTCTCCTGGGTAGGACCCTGGACATCTGCCCCAAAGTCCTACCCTGATGGTACCACTGCTTGTGGTAGGCATGATAAGATATTGCAGAAAATCCCTTAGTTCCAGCCTGCCCTTTGAACGGGCTTCACTGCACCACAGACGGTCCTCCTGCTTTCTGGAATATGATCTGAACATTCCAGCCACTGCCTGCAGCAGCCTGCTTCCCAGGTCTAAATGTCCTGGAACATGATGTGAACCACAGCAGTTACTGGCTGACCTTGGACCAGTCATACTCTCTCAACCTAACATGCCTCACAGGGCTGCCATGAGGTAGGGTGGGATCAAAGCAAAACAGCAATGTGAGGTACTAAAGAGAGTCTCTGAGCATGTGCAGAGTTCCCTGTCCCTCATCACTGAGTAAGCAAAGCTTGTTCTTCTCTACCCATGTGGGATTAAAGGAGAGGGCTTCCAGACGTGTTCCTTCCAGTCGCTGCAGTTTTTCGTCATTGAAAAGAAAAGCACTGCCGCTCTCCCTCCGACTCTGATTGCTCTGGAAATCCTAACTTCGTTGCAGTCTAAGCCAGTGCGAAATGAAATAATTGGGGGCTGTGCTTGGTAGAAACTTCACCCACATATTCCATCCATCTGCAGTGCTGCACAGAACAGAAGCACAAGCGGCAGTAGATGAAGCCACCAGGGCCAGCATCAAGGGTAGCCATGGCAAGGCACCTGCCGAGGGCCCACGCCCCAGCAACAGCCCACTGACTCCAGCCCCCTGGTCTTGCTCCTCCTCTTCGCCATTGCCAGCTGCTTGTTCACCTGCCTCTCGCGCTGCTCCAGACAACGGCAGTGGTGAGAAGCAGGGGCAGCAGATGCCGCTGCCTGCTCGCTCCCTGGCTCTCTGCCTGTCAAGCAAGCAAGGATGAGAAAGAGGAGGAGGAGAAGCAACAGCAGTGGGTGACAATGGCGATGAGAATCCACCCAGAGAACATTGGTTATTGGGCAGATTAGAATTGAGATAGATAGATAGATAGATAGATAGATAGATAGGGTAGGCTCACTGCCCATTGAGAAACCTGGAGCCAGCACTGGAAAACACCATTGCTAGGTGTGCCTTTTTCTCCCGCTGCCCCTCCGCCACTGGCCCCTCCGCCAGTGGCTCTGTGTTTTCCAGGCCAACAGCCATTTCAGACGTTATTTTTTACAACTAAAACACTCCACAAACCTCAAGATCCATTCCCAATGCCACTTTTTAAATAGTCCCATGCTTGCCAATTTCAGGAAACAAAAGGAAGCCTGTCTTTGCAGCATGAACCTTGACTTGCAACAGTCTTGCTTCTAACCACTTAAAACTTCAGGTGAGGCTTTAGGTTCAGAGCAACAGAAAAGCAACATCGCAAATTGCCCTGATGCCGCTTCGGCCCTCTTCCTCCCAGTCCCTGGTGGATGGGCCGCCACAGTTCCACATCTCGAGGACAGCAGCATTGCCTCGGTAGGAGATTGGTATGATGTCAATGCTTGGAGTGGGCGAGGTGGAGGAGGCAAAAATAGATCTTTAGACATTTTTCCAGCTCTGCAAGTGTGAAAGGGAGCGTTTATGGCTCTTCGCGTAGACATAAGTGCTTTGTGTATGCCCAGCACTGATGGCATTATGTGTATTTTTCAACAACATCCTGCAACCAGCCTGTTCTTAGACATGCCCAAGATCTGACTTGGGACAGAATACTGCCCTGATCCTAAGCATGTTGACTCAAAAGTAAGTCAACAGTGAGTTGAACAGAACAGACCTCCTCAGAGGCATGCTGAGGAAGGCAGCCCTGCTTCCCTTCGAGCAGGGGTGCAGAACCTCCGGCCTGTGCAGCCTCAGTTGGGGTCCCTCCAGGGCGTGGAGCTTAGGCTCCAAGCCCAGCCCCCTGGAGGAATCCCCGTGGAAGGCATCCCCGCTGCTGTCTCCAATCTGAGATAGGAGATAACCACGGGGATTCACCTGCTGCTGTGCACAAACAGCGGAACCCTCACTGTTATCTCCAATCTCAGATTGGAGATAGCAGCAGGGATGCAGGCCAACCTGGGCATTGGGACTCCCCTGCATCAGGGAGAGCAGCTGCTCTTCTTCGCTGCATGGACAAGTCTCAATACCCCCTACCCCCCCCCCCCCACACACACACCATCCACAGCATCCCCGCTGCTATCTGCAGTCTGATATCAGAGATAACAGCAGGGGCACCACTGCTGGTGGAAGACCAAACCCAGGAGAGACTGCACTCCTGAAACGTCTCACCGCTTGGAGAACTGGAGTACATATTACACTATGGGGTCTTATTCCCACCTCATTGTGCAGCATGTTTCAATTGAGCCTCAACCGGCCCATGGTGAAGTGTGAACACTCATCTTTCTTCTGATATGTCAAGGAACCTTTGGGGTGAACAACACTTTCTATACGGTTGAGATTTTTTTATACGGTTTTTTTTGGCCTCTAGGTCGGAACTGTACAGCTGATCGTACGTAATATATACAGTAAAGCAACACCACAGGGCTATGAGATGGGATCTGGTCTCTGTGAACTGCTGAGGTAGCCGTGCTGTGTGTATACTAGTACTCAGTTGTGACTTGAAAATCTGGTGGCCAGAAGGCTAGAGAAAAATACATTTGAGGTCAATGTTAGTCAGGCTGGCTGAGAAAAGATTTGTTTCAGCACCCTTTCCACATGGCGCTGTGTGTGTGCAAAGTTTAAGTTATGCGTGACTGTGGGTTCTAGGGTTTGCGTTTCTCTTTCTACTATTTGTATTTATGTGGTTGGGAGTTAATAATTTGTGCTGGTGCCTGGGGAAACTGTGGCTTTGTCAGCGACATTAGGGGCAGGGTGGCGAGGGGCAGGGGCTGTTTACAACTGCTATTAACCTGCTATTTATCTGGAAAAGTTTATGCAGGGGAAGGCTTTGGGGCTAGATTTAAGTTTGTTTAAAGTCTGAATCACTGTCCAAGTTTATATTTCTGCCCATTTTATACAAGAACAAGGACTATTGCCTCGCGTTTCCTGCCAACCCAGGAAGAGCAGTCAGAACTGAAAAAGGCAACTGCCAAGTGTATTAGTAGGACCACAGGACATGTCTTATGAGTTTGTGACTCAGCTGATTACGAAAGCTCTCCTTTTCTCCATGATGAGGCAATTATTGGGAGTGACTGTGAGTCAGAAAGGAATTTCAGTGCTGGGGAGAAAGAGATGGGGTGGTACCTTCTCAGGCTCGTATTCCATTTATCTCAGTGTTCTCCAACCTTGGGTCCCCAGATGTTTTTGGCCTACAACTCCCAGCATGCCCCAGCCAGCTATGCTGGCTGGGGCATGCTGGGAGTTGTAGGCCAAAAACATCTGGGGACCCAAGGTTGGAGAACACTGATTTATCTGAACAGAATTGGGCAGGGTGGGTGGGTAGTGTTCACACATTAGGACCAGTGATTTGCTGGTGCCGCCTGCCACCACCAAGCTATCCGTAAAGAATGAGGTCATTTCTGTGAGCTTGGCTACTAATTTGAATAAAATACGGGGAAAGGGACATTTGAATCTTGTAAAAGGGCTTCTGTAAAATGGTCTGCATTGAATTACTTTGAGTGCCATAAACTATAACAAATCTGAATCTTAACATTTTGAGGTGAACATTCTACCCTTTTTAATCTTTATATCTTTGATATATTATATATTAAATAAATAAATAAATTTAAAGGCTTGTCTAAATTATAGCTAAAGAAAAAGCATAATGCACCTTTTTTGTTTTTGTTTTGCTGAATGTTCACATTGCTACAAAGTTTATGCTGCGTTCCAATTTAAACTTTTACTAGAGTGGGATTTTAATTGGTCTGATGTGTTTATGGAATTTCTGTTGTTTCCTTTTGGTATGTCATTACATTTCTTTTCATTGTCTTACATTTCTATGACGTTGTTTACTATTTGAACCCTTTAGGCGGCGGCTTCTTCTTCTTCCTGATATTAAACAATTTGACAAACCAGCCCATTTGACTATAACCTTTTGGGTAACATGTACAATGACTCCTATGTCATTCTGTTGAAATTTATGTTCTTGTTAAGAGAAAACATTCATTAGGAAGTGAAATTAATGTTCTTTGATGTATTTATTTTATATTTTATTTTATTATTATAAAATTGGAGAAAATCGGAAGTCCATTTTATTTTTTGTTAATTGTTATATGTTTTGTGGTGTTTGTTCTTGTTCTTAATAATACATTTTTTTTAATGTTCTTTTAGAATGTTAGACGGTCTATTGGAGCCAACTTCAAATAACTGTGCTTAGATTCCTAGTAATAGTTCACAGTAGAAAGTATTCCATGGAATTAATGCAGATTTTAAAAAATGTTAATCCCTACCAAAATGAAGAAAATCAAATATGCGTCAGAATGCTCTGGGCTGCAAGGAATTGTCACCACAGAATCAAACGGGGCTCCAAGAACAGTGCATTAGACTACGCAAGCATAGCTTACATGTCACTCATCTCCCATACTAGAAAGCAACTACTTTCTGCCTGTAGTAAAGCATCTCCACTCGCTTTCCTTACACACAGCCTTAAAGCACACCCTTATGCTGTTGATCATGAGATACAGGGCAGGTTCTCACATCACCAGGGGAGGCTGGGGTGACTCCTATTTCGGTGGGGCTCCTTTTCCATTGCAGGTTTTGCAGCTTTTATTTGGAGCTTCAAAGGAGCTATCCATGGAGCTCCATGGTGGTGAACCTATTTTGGGGGTGGAGTTCAGCACCGTGAATAAAACCTGCAAAACCTGAAATGGAAGAGCAGCTCCACCGAAATAGGAGTCACCAGCCTCCCCTGCACATCATGTAAGCCACCCAGTGAATAAGCCACAGTGGGTTGGTTGTTCACTGAACAACCCACAGTATACCTGACAGATGACTGGGCTTGCCATGGCTTGTTCTCCGCCTCCTTCCTCCTCAGTCTTCCAGTCGGCTCCAGTTCGTATCCCTGAACCCATTTTGTCTCCTCACCCCAGCCCCCTCCCTGCTCCAATTGCTATCCCTTTTTGTTTTCCACCTTTTTTCCGGTGCTTCAGGAATATGCAAATGTGTTCATAATTTTTAAATTATTCCCCCCCCTGTTCTTTTTTCACAAGTGTGCAAGACTGCACTTTCACCTGTCCAATTTGTGTAGTCTTGCTTTGTCAATGCCCTTCTTGTTGCATGGGAGTGCTGAAGTGGCGTAGGTAACATACAAGGAAATTGACAAGATGAGACTGCATATAGGCTAATTTTGCACACAGTTGTGAAGGACGCAGGGGGGGGGGGAGGGATAACAGTAAGAGAAAGGAGGGACCCAGTAGCGCAATTCAGAAGTATTGAAAATGGGGGGGAAGTGAATGGAGTGCATGCACCAAAAGGTGTGTGTGGGGGGACACAATATCTTCCCCTTGGCAATGTAATCTTCTTGCTTTTAAGTGCTGAACTGCCACTTCTCAGTGTCCTCCTTCAACATTTCCCTGAGACTCCAGCTACTCCAGAAATGGGAGTTATTAACTCCCACCCTTTTTTCAGCTCCTTTTTGGAGCACTACTACAGGTATGCAAATTTCCCCTCCATTTAGTTCCCAGCCCTTACATTTGCACAAATTCCCCTTCCATTTACTTCCCAGGCTTTAAATTTGGGCACATATTCCTGACAGGTGTTTGGTGTTGCTTGTTTTTAAACCCTTAGAGGGTGGCTGATGATCAGAACAGAACAAATGGGGCGCCCGCACCAGCAGTCCTTATACCTGCCCGCCCCCATGCAGCCGCATTCTAATGTTTTTTTGTTTTGTTTTTTTAATTGTCAGGGAGATTTGCACACATCCATTGAAGCGCAGTGAAAGAAAATGCTTTTTCCACTTGTGTATTTGCACTATTCCACTATACCACAGTGCCCCCTAGAAGTTATGTAGCAGAAAAGCAGGAAAGGATACACTCTTCATGTAGTGCTCAGATCTCAATTCTGCAATGAAACCGGAAATAGTTACACTGGATTAACAGCCTCATATAGAAAAGCCCACCGCGTTCCCCCTGCTCTAAAAAACCCCTCAAAGAGTGTGTTCTTTAGACACAGAAGCAAAACTGGAGGGTCACAACATCGTTTAAAGATCCCACAAACAGCCATGAGTAGGGAATGATGAGCGCACAGTGAATGCCTTGTGTAGAAAAGCTCATTGGTTCTCTTTTCATTTCCCCGCACACACACCCGGTTGGTGACAATTTTCTAGCAGTGCAAATGACGGCATAGCCCAAAAACTACAGATGCTGCAACCATTTTCCTTTAAAGCTGCCCCATTTGACTCTGAGATGTGAACCCCTCGAAAAGGAATGCTAGAACGAATGTGCCAGGGCAGATCCATACGGCAGACACAAAATTCATTGCGGAGGCCTGGATTTGCCTGTCGGATAATGCCGAGCTGCTGCTGGCTGGTGTTTCGAAAAGCAGAAAGTCAGTGCATGCAGCCAGTGAGCAAACTGCAGGTAGTGCCCCGGAGGAACCGGCAAGAGCTGAGTGGCTTCTGGGGAAGGGGACTGCAGATCCCTGCTGAGTGGGCTTGGCCAGCACCAGGAGGCGAGCCTCGCCTTGTTTGGATGAATGCTTATGATATTGCTTCCCAAGGCACAGCTAAAAAAGGGCTGGCCCATCTGCTCCTTCCCTCTCTCTGCTCTGTTTACTATGGTTGTAACATCTGATCCACTCGGAAGATCCTCTGTAGTGGCAAAGCTGGAATGGCAAGACTGTTTTGGTCAAAAGATGCATGTCGCTCTGAGGTCAAAGCGCCACACGCCCAAATAAAGACGGCTGCCTGTGCCCGGCCAGGGCTTAGCCGATTGCCTGAATGTCACGGCTTCCATTACAGCAGACACACAGGCATGGGGAGGAGAGGCAGGCGGGGGGGGGGGGAGAAAAGAGGCCGGCTGAGAGATATCTGGCATGCCTCCGCCTCTTGAACAGGGGGGAGAGGGTAGCAGCAGCCGCACGTGCTGTCCTGTCCTGCAGCCGAACTCTGTTCTTTGGCTGCAGGAATTTGGGATCGGCAGCATCCCACAGAGCAAAGGCAGAGAGGCAAGCCACACGGGGCCAAGGATGCGGCTGGGAACTGTGGGAAACAATAGCAGGAGCCTGCTGAATGGGAGGCTCCTGAAAGTTAAGAGGTGCTGTGGAATTTTGCAGAGTTTGCAATTTGAGGTAGGTTTGAAAAAACCAACAACTTGGAAGTCTCAGGATTTCCCAGTGTGTTTCTGCACCTCTGCGCTGGGACTCTTCCATTCTCCCTCTTTCTTTACAGGCTCTAGGGATGGCATCTCCCAGGTGTTCAGCCTTGCTTTTGCTTCCTCCACTCCAAGCAAGCACTTCTTGGATAAGGCACAGAGAAGCAGAGGTTTCCTAGGAGTTCATCTGCCACGCACGGCTCAGCTACCCACAAATTGTACTGCAAAGGCACAGAATCTACACTCCAGCTTGGCACCATCTCTTGCCTGATGATATGCTAGGCCCTGCACAAGTCCAGGGGTGTTTCCGGATGAGGCTTTTAGCACCCTGCCTCATTCAGAATTTTAGGGGTGGGGGGTGGGGAGGTCCAGACAAGATTGTCTTCAATTCGTAGCACTCCTGTGCTTTCTCAGCACTTCTTCCATCTTTTCTCTTACTGTGGAAAATTGGATAAGGGGGGGGGGGAGAATGGCTACACAATGACCTGGTTTGCACGAGCATGGAGGGGAAATAAGCCCTACAGCAGCCCATGCGCTCCAGGTGGCTTGTTACCCATGACAGCCAGTCACCCTGCCTGGGTTTGCGTGACACAACAAGCCGCGCTGCAGAGGGTAATTATGCTAGTCTCCGCGGCATGCACGGGGAAAGCAAATAAGCCACCATGGCTTACTATTTCTCGTCTGTAATTTCTGTAATCATGCGAACTCACCCAGTGCCTTCTGACTGGTAGCACTAGGACCCTTCCATATGAAAGCAACCCAGGAAGAGTGTCGACCATGGATTGTCCCTGGTTTTTAAGGCACAGGGTATCAACCAAACCCCTACTCCAGAGGTGCGGAACTTCTTTCATCCCAAGGTCCGAATTCGATTTTGGAGAAGCTTTTGAGGGCCATGTTCCAGTGGTGGGCGGGGCCAAAGGCCAAAAGGGTGGAGCCAAAATACCAGCATAGTGTAGTTTTTAAACTCTTACTGCCAGACACTAAGCCTTAAGAGAGGCATTTCAACCTTTTACAATTTGGGTTTGGGGGTGGTGAGGAATGCGCAAAAGCCGGGAAACCACCAAATGATTGATGGATGGGGAAACGGGGATACAGCCATCCAGGGAACCCAAGAAGGCTGGATCTTGCCCATGGACCTGAAGTTCAGCACTCCTGCCCTACCCTTTAATCTCCTCCTGTAAAGCTGTGGTGTGACTACAGGTGAAGCAAAGGTGCATCTACATTGCCTTTTTCATGCTCATAGTAGCTCTATTTATAAACATGGTGCTTTACAGAGTATTAATAAACAACAACAAAGACTGTGCCCCAAGGCACTTACAATTTAAATTTTGAGACTGTCGTGTTTGGGGATGATAACTGAGGGAAAGAAGAGACAAGAGTCTCAAAGCAACAGAGAGAGGGAAGGCATGATGGGAGAATAGAAGGTAACCAGTAATGAATCTGACACTTTAACCAGGCAAAATTCAAAAGAGGTTTCCCAAAGAAGTACTGTAGTTTCAGGCTCTCTGCGTTTCCCTGAACAGTGAGCCCTTCAGGGCCAGTGCTTAAAAAGACCCCCTAGAGACTCCTGGGTTGTTTCCAGGCAAGGGCTTTATTGTGCAATTGCCCTGCCTCATTCACATAATTTAACAGGGGTCCAGACAACATCATCTTCCATTTGTAGCCCTCCTGTTTTTCCTGCCACTTCTTCCATCGTTTCTCTTTCCTCAAAAAATCCATTAAGGGGAAAGAAAGAAAAAAGAGGGAATGGCTGTACAATGCCTTTTCATTGTTAGCACTAAGAGCTCTCTGTCTGGAAACACCCATTGTGTCTTTGTAATATCTGTTTTATTTACAAATATATAAGCACAGGCAGAAAAAAAAAGCAACAGTGATTTTGCATCAGATTCCCATCCCAGACAGCAAGAATGTGAGTCCCAGCCCCTCCCAGGATACTTCTGGTCCAGCTAAACTTACAGATCTCTGTCATTCTGTGTGTTCCCAATTTCAGAATCATCTGCAAGTGGATGACCCATTCAGGAAAAACATCTGCTAGCCATTTCCTCCCATTAAAGAAATATCAATGGCTCATGCCTGACCACCAGCAAGCAATTAATTTAACAAACTATGGTTATCCAGTAGCCAGAACAGCACAACACCATCATGTGGCACAGGACAGGAGCACCCCACACTGACTTTGTGCCGCGGCTCATGGGGACAGCATACTTCCCCATGTATCATGCAAATAGTCAGAGGACTGAGGTGGAAGTGGAACCAGTTTGGGGCATCTGCAGCTTACTAGAATTGGTTGTGCTAAATGTGAGCAATCTACGTGAAAAACAAGCAAACAAACAACCATGTGAAAATACCCTTAAGTGCCTTTCAGTTTATAGCAAGAACAGGTCAGATGATACAGACCAATGGACCTATGATTGTGAATGAGGAGTTGCTTTCATGTGAGCAAACACTTGTAAGTAACAAGCAACCCTAGCAAATAAGCAAGTGTCCTTAAGTCACCCGTAGAAAGACTGATCAAAAGAAGGGTGCGGACTAAGGGGGAGAATGCACATAGCGGAGATCCCCTTTAATTTGTGTGTGTGTGTGTGTGTGTGTGTGTGTGTGTGTGTGTGTAAAACGCTGCAAGGCAGAAGGCTTGAGTGGTACCCAGTTTTGTCACCCGAAGCTCCTACTGGTCTGTTTCGGTAAAGGGAATGGAATGCCAAGCTGATCTGAGCTTCTGCTGCCATCCAAAGAATTCCACCCTCTGGGTTGGAAACCTGGGTTGGATTTTAGCAACCTCAGGAGATGGATGGCATACCAACAACCCACATTTAGCTAATCCATCAGCTAAAAACAGCCAGAAGCCTGGGCAGTGAATAAATAAGTTCTATACTAGATGCTATTGCATCCCACACTCTCCACCATTAAATGCTGCATGTGAGGTTGGTGCATACGATTCTGCCCTGGTAGAACAATCCTGCTGAATTGCCAGTATTTCTGATCAAGTCACAGAATGCAGTGGGGGCAGTCAAATGAAAATGGACACAGACTCCAGTTTACTAGATTTAAAAAAAAGACAATCCAAGTGGATACAGAGAGTACCATAATACTCTTTCTTCTCCCTCCAGTATCAATCAGAAACCAGATCCTTATTTGTTCTCTCTCATTTTCAAGAAATGCTAAGATCTCCACAGGCCAGATGGGGAACTCCATGGGCTGGTTTAGGCCTGTCGGCTGGAGGTTCCCCACAAGCTCTGCAGTGGACACTTCCATATATTTCCTGAATAAATCCTCATTCATCCACACCATCAAGGTTCTGTGACTTTAGTACTGTCAACTGAGCAGAAAATGAAAGAAAAACAAACCCTAAAACTGTTATTTCATTCCTCATAACTCCCTAACCCCTACACATATCCTTCTGAAAATGTTCAGGTTTCCTATCTAGGGGCATATCTATGATCTGTGCCATTTTCATACAAATTGCCCGAAAAATCACAAGGGGAAGTTGAAACAACCCCCCCCCACCCAATGTTAAATATCTGCCTTGCCCAAGAAATGCTGCATCTAACTTTCTGAAACTTTGAGGCACCTCTATGATGTAAGTCATTTGTATACAAATTGCCCACAAAAAATGCAGAGGGGTAAGCAAATCCTTTTTTTGAAAATCCCCAGACTTTAAAAACTCTCCTTGCAGGGGTGTTGAACCACTTCCAGCCTGAGGGCTGAATTCAATTTCAGAGGAATTCTTGGAGGCCACATTCCAGTGGTGGGTGGAAACGGAAGGCAAAGGGGTGGGGCCAAAAGCAAAAGGGGTGGGACAACAGGCCTGTGGCTTACGCAGGCTCAGCTTGTCTGAGCGTGGAAAGCTAAGCAGGGTCAAGCCTGGTGATTATTTGGATGGGAGGCCCCTCTTCTAGTTTCCTGCATTGAGCAGGGGGTTGGAGTCGATAGCCTTGTAGGCTCCTTCCAACTCTATGATCTATGAAATCTATAAAATACCAAATGTACCAGCATATTTTAGCTCAAAGCTCTTACTGCCAATAACTAAGCTTTAAGAGAGGCATTTCAACCTTATAGAATGGGGCAGAAACCTGTTCAGAATCCAGGAAACCACCCAATGCTTGGGGGGAGGGGGGAGGGGGGCAGAAGAAGGGGCGTGGCAATCTGGGGAACTCCAGAGGGCCGGGTTTGGCCTGCAGGCCTGAGCTTCAGCACCCCTGCTATACTGTATCTATTAGGGAAAGTCTTCCAGCATAGCACCCTAGCACTGGTCCAGGAGCTGCAGAAGCTCTTATGCAGATATACCCATAAGCAAGGCTCCTGGCAGCTAGATGTATTCAATTACTATTGATGGTCTGCAAATAGATGCTTTCTTTTCCTCTTTGTTGATGCACTTAACAGCCATCATTCAGTTAGTTGGCTCTGCCGAAAAACGCACCCAGAAGGTAGAGTTTTTCTGTGGTTGCAGAAAGCTGCCTTGGGCTGGTCGTCTTCCAAGCAGCCCTCCTTAGCCCTCCCAAGTGACAACATGCCACAAGTACAATGTAGACTTTGGTTTTCAGAAGAAAGATAATCCATCTTAAGCAAGTTGAAGATTGCTGAGTCACTTCTTAATGGATACATAGGGAATGGGCACTGCACACGTCCATAGCTAAATAAACTCTTAGAGAAGATGCCGCCACTTTCAAGTGGTGTATGCATTTTGGCAGTAAAAATATTTGCTTGTGCTCGCAAGGCAATTAGAATATGAGCACCAAATTACCTTGTTGCTCTCCTGTCTGTAGCATTTTCTATCTGAGTAGGCCTGGCCTGGGGAGTTCTAGCTTCCCACCAATTGCTATGGTGAATGGGCTTTTTCTCAAGCATAGAGATGCCACAAAATGTTATCAGTTTCAGAGAACGCCCATCTCCCTCAACTGGGGTGAACTTTTTCCCCAAGAGTTACCGTACTAGCCCAGTTCACACGATCACAGGTTAATAAGCCACGCTGGCTTGTTAACCACCCTGTGCATGGCTGTCACTTGCTGGGGGGATAATTACCCTCAGCAGCACAGCTTGTTGTGTCATGTGAACCCAGACAGGGTGGCTTGTTGCTGTGGGTAACAAGCCACCCAGAACCCCAAATCAGCCCATGGTTCACATGACACAACAAGCTGTGCTGCTGAGGGTAATGATGCTAATCCCCCCGGCAAGCGACTGGCACATGTAGTGGTGGAAATAACCACCGTGCCTTATTTTCCCAGCCGCAATCGTGCTTATCGGGTCATAGGGTGCTTCTGGATAGACCGCTCCTAGTGCTACACTAGTCAAAAGGCACTGTGCACCCATGTTGTCTTTCCCTCCTTAATGGATTTTTTGTGGAAAGGAAAAAGGTGGAAGAAGCAGTGGGGAAACACGGGAGGGTTACAATTCCATGAATGAGACAGGGTGGTTGCATGATAAAAGCTGAATCTGGAAGCATCCTCTCCCAAGGAATTTGCTGTTTTTGTTTGCTACATTTGTATCCCACCTTTTCCCCTCTTGCAAAGAACCCAACATGGCTTACATGGTTGTATTCCTCTCCATTTTATCCTCACAAAAACCCTGGGAGGTAAAGATAAGCTGAGAGTCGGTGCCTGGCCCAAAGTCACACAGTGATCGTCATGGCCGAGTCAGGACTAGAACCCGGATCTCCTAAGTCCCAGTCCCACACTCTAACCACCACATCACACTGGCTCTCGCAACTAGCTGTTGCTGTACTACTGCAGCTGTTGTTGCTAGAGCAAACACACAGGTAGAATTTTTGTGCATATGGTGTATGTGTGTATTCGATTGCCCTCCCACAAAAAGAGTAGTAAGACTTGAGAATACATGCATGAGAATGAACCCCTTATGAACTGAGATGCTTCAAGACTATGGGGGTCCTAGTACTAAGCATCGGAAGGTATTGTGCAGCTACTCCATCCATTTCTTAATGGATTATCTGCATAAGATAAAAGATGGAAGAAAAGATGGGAAAACATAGGAGGCTCAGGAGTGAAAAGTGTCATCTGGACCCCCTGTAAAATTCTGTGAATGAGGCAGGGTGATTGCACATGAAGTGACTCATCTGGAAGCACCCCTGGCCTGGGGAGAAAGAGATGGTGGGGTGAAGCTCCAGTGCCTACACTTATCCTGGTGATGACAGTGGGGAGGGGGGACCCTGAAAGAAAAGCAGAAGATTATGCTCCACCGTCTAATTTTTGGTGGGCGAAGAAGGGAAAAGAGCTCAAGCATCCTAAGATCTGTACATGTCTCTGATGCCTCCCAGGAAGGGAGAGAGGAATACCATGAGACATGAAGTGGCCTACAATCCCCTGAGAGTGGACTGGCAGCATCTCTCTCGAAATGTGCTGTCAGTCAGATGGAGTCAGCACAGCTGCGCCTCGAAGCCACATGGGGGACGGTCCCTCGGGGCTAAACCACACGCCACGTTAAATGCAGCTGATCCCACCCATTTTGTTTACCTTAGTGTAAGTACATGGGCCCCTGCTATGGATCAGGATCACTGTGTATTTGGGGGGGGGCATTTACCCTCACCCTCCCCCTCCAAAATCACACACACTCCTGGGGTGGTGGTGGTTAGAAAACAAAAAAAGAAAAAACTCAATTGGCAGCAAGGTTTTTCTTCTTTTTTTGTCCCTGCTTGGGGTGGGTGAATTGGGGGGGGGGGGAAGTAGCTGGAAAAGTAGTTTAAACCTCCCCTATCTGGATTGGGCCCCCATGCACTTACCCTAATGTGAACCGTTAAATATGTCACATGAAGTTTAGCCCTTGGTCAAAGAGAAACGTCAGGGAATGGTTATTGGACAGTGCCTCACTTCTGCTTGAACACTTGCACGTTTGTCAGCACTCCCCCCTTCATTCGCCCCTAGGATTGCTAGGCGATGACCCAAAGAAGGGCCCTTTATCTTAAACAGCTGGGCGGCACCCACCTTAGCTGCAGGAGCGCATGCTGCACCTGTTCCCAGCCGCCACGGGTCAAGGTGGAGGGAGACCCAAGCAAGGGAATGGAAGGGTGCGTGCGGTTCACTCGGCTTGAACCCAATAATCCCAGTGCAGTGGCATCTGGCAGCTATCACATGCAGGGCTGGTGCAAGGCAGTTTGGTGCCCTAGGCAAGATCAGATATTTAGCACCCCCCTTCGCACTTGAGAGCGCTGTATTTTTTTTTCAAGGCGTTTCTGGCGCCCCCTTTAGCCCTGCGCCCTAGGCAGCTGCCTAGTTGGCCTAATGGTAGCACCGGCCCTGATCACATGGACACAAACAGCATGTCAGCTCTTCTTTGTGCACTGGTTGCCTCTAAGAAGGAGTGGCTTGCACCTAAAGAGCCTTCCTCGTCAACGGTCCCTGATCCAGGAAGGCTGGGCCACGTGAGCCTGTCTTCTATGAATGTGGCTAGTGCGGAGGAGCATCCCTGCCTGCCCTGCAATTCTCATTGCAGCCCTATAGAGCTGTCTGGATGCCAATGGGGATATGGGCCGTGCGTTCGCATGCATCTGGGTCCAACAGTTGTCATGACTATAGCTGGATCAGTGCCAAAGGATTTAGAATCCTGCATTCTGGGTTGGATCCAGATTTGAACTGAATCAGCTGCACTGGCGGAAGTGGACTTCCCTGCCCCTCCTTTCTCCAGCAGCCCCCTTCCCCCTGAAAATGCTACACGGAGAGAGAGCCAGGACTCCCAGGAGACCCTGCTGAATGGGGTGAGTTGTAGTGTGGGGGCTGGAGGAGGAGGATCCCCCAAAGTCAGGCAGAGGGACTTTCTGTGAGTCCCTTCCTCTCGCAGAAGGCAGAACAGGGATCCAAACCTCTAAATGCAGTAATTGGAACATACTACGCAATTGTGATCAGTGTGATTAACTTTTGTTACTGTTCATGCATTAAATCTAATGAGATCATTAGTTTTTCTGTTCCTGGCCATTCGGAAACCGTAGTTTATTTTATTTTACTTAAACTTCTACTCCGCCCATATCCCTTAGGGATAGTATAAGTGTTGTCTGGACTTCTTGTGGGCCTCCACCCTAAGGGGAATGTTATCCTGTCTTTATTTACACAGCCAAACAATAAAACAAACATCCCACTGACTGATGGATGCCAGATCTAAAGAGTCTTTCTCCACCCTTCGTCGTCAACTAAAGTCCTCCCAGCCAGCAGCTCCCACCCACTCCAGACAGCTGATTCAATACAATAAAAGGAAAGGCCACAGAAGCCCCTGCCAAAGCAATCTTGCCTGCATACTGTACTACGGGAGTGGGCTGAGACGAGAGACACCTTTCCCTAACTGCATGGATTGCCTTGCCTGTTCGGCACAGCAGCTGAAAATCCACCCGCCTCTCAGGACTGCTGCGGAGTATACTATTCTGCACCCCACCCACTGGTACAATAGCCAGAATGACATAATTAGAAATTAGGACTCTCCAAAGCCTGGAAGTCTCTCTCCCCGCTCCCTTCCCCCCCCCCCACGCCTTCTCCTCCTCCTCCTCCATTAAATAAATAAACACTTCGTTTTGAATGAACTTTACATGCTGGTACTTACATTCAAAGCCCTAAACGGCTTGGGGCCAGGGTATCTGAAGGATCGTCTCCTCCCATATGTACCTACCCTGACACTAAGATCTTTGTCAGCAGTCCTTCTCCGAGAGCCCCTGCCAAAGGAAGTGAGGCAGGTGGCTACCAGGAGGAGGGCCTTTTCTGCCCTGGGACCCCGGTTGTGGAATGAGCTCCCCAAACAGGCTCGCCTGGCGCCTACATTGTACTCTTTCCGGCGCCAGGTGAAGACCTTTCTATTCTCCCAGGCATTTTAATCATTTTAATCTTGTAGTTGTTTTTAACTCTGTTATTGTAATTTGAACTGCTGCTGCTAGCTTTGCTGTTTGTTTTTAATCTGTGGTTTTAAATTTTATATTTAATAGCCTTCTCCTCCATGAATAATCCCCATTTATCTAATCCAAATTGGTGGCCATCACTACATCATGTAGAAGTGAATTCCTTAGTTTAACTATGTGCTGTGTGAAGAAGTGCTTCCTTTTATCTGTCCTGAATCTCCCACCAGTCAGCTTCATGGGATGATCCCTTTGGGTTCTAGTATTATGAGAGAGGGAGAAAAATGTCTCCCTATCCACTTTCTCCACACCATGCATAATTTTGTACACCTCTATTAAATGTCTCCCTTTACTCGCCTTCCCCCCCCCCCCTAAACTAAACAATCTCACCTTTCTTCCACTCCTGGAAGGCACCAGGCTGAGGAAGGCTGGCATAATCTTGCACTGTGTTCCCTTACCACTCTTTCCATTTCCTCAGAATCTGGGAATAGCAACATTCAGCTACTGGAAGGTAACCCCGCCATTTGACACCTTGACTTGGAATGGCCCATTCCTAGTGATAAAGGCTGGAGATAGACAATTGGTGTTTTTTTCTTTTTCTTTTTCCAGCATGTTGAAAGGTGGCATAAAATCGCCACTGTTATTCATTCTCTGGTAAACAGGTTTTGCAGGGTTTTATAGTGCTTCAAAAACCTGCAAAACCTGTTTGACTATAGACAACAGCAGGACAAAAGAAATGAGCAGGTACAACATGGGCAATTGTGCATGTCCTTTCACCTTTAGTTCTCTGTTGTCTGGCTCCAGCCTTAGATGTAGTTTGTGGCTGGACTGAATGAAGTACATACAGTTCCCCCTTTTGACAGCTGTCATGCTGCAGGGAACTGTGGCCTCTTCCTGACAGATCATGGGCTGAGAGAGTCCCATGATGCACGGTGCCATCAAAAAAGCATAACAAGCCCTGGTTCATACATGCCATTTATTTTGGATGGTGGTGGTAAGGCAGCATTAAACAGGCATTATTTCCAATGGAATTTCTAAGCCCTTTCAATTAACAATTGTTTTTAAAAATATTTCTTTTCTTTTTCTTTCATCGTTTATATCCCAATACACAAGCTGAAGATTGCTGAGTCACTACCCTAATGGATATCTGGGGAATACATCCCACATGCACCCATAGCTACATATGCTTCTAGAGAAGAGACAGTCCACTTTCAAGCCTCTTATTAAATGCATGTGTGTGTGAGACGTGGGGTGGGAGAGGTGCATCTTGACTCTAGTAAACGTGTGTATAAATTCATATGCATGGACACAGCTTCCTTCCGTTCAGCCCATCTTGTGCTTTTTCTCTCCCCCTGTCCCTCCCTCCCCCCTTCACACACACTAACTGCCTATCCACATAGTAAAGGTTGCTGGATCTGTTTGATTTATTTACAGGCATTCTAGTAAGTACATCCAGATGGATTCTTTCTTTGATTAAGGTCACAATTCTATACTCCAGTTCAACCAGCTGAAGAGCTATAGAATAGGAGGGGGTTTTTTTGTTTTGTTTTTAAAGACACCTCTGCATTGATAAACGCCCTGCCCACATCACTATGATGGAGCATAGGATATGGTCTAACTCCACACCTAATCACAGCAGAGCACCACCAGTTGGTAAACCCCACACGCAAGACCGACCGTAGCTCAGACGTCAGGATTCCTCCCATGGAGCTCACAAGGGGGTGGGGCGGGATGACTCGGTGATGGGACACAGGCAGAAATGTTGCTCCGCGCAAAAAGGGAGCCCTCTGCACAAAAAGCCCATCTCATAGGAACTCGAGCACTTTGCTAACATTTCTCAGAGGCAGTATGCCTCTGTATAGCCATTGCTGGGGAAGATGAGCGGGAGGGTGCTGTTGCACTCATGTCCCATAGGCTGCGGGTTGGCCACAGTGTGAACAGAATGCTGGACTGATCCAGTATCACTCTTCTTATGTTCTTATGTTAACCCTAATAGGTACTACAGCTTGGGGCTCCGGACACAAACACCCAACGGCAAGCCCCGCCCACTCCAACAACTAGGGGTGGCGGGACAGAGCACTCCACACAGGTAAGCAAGAAGAGGGAGAAACATCTGCTGCAAAGCATAAATGCTGACATCCTTTGCTGTGTACAAATACTGTTTCTTGCTTGAACTGTATTGCTCTAACACTCTTTCCCCCCAACAGCAGGGGGCTGTTGTAGGCACTGCCCCACCCCACCCCACTGGTAAGCACTCTGTTGGCAAAGGCCAGGCACTCCACACCAACCACCACTGCTGCTGGCCAAAAACTTGAGTGCTTTTGGCTTGCAGGACCACGGCCTCGATGCACGGAGCAGAACCGTCTGTCACCAGTCACATAGGGCGTGTTCACATGTCATGCCAACCCACCCTGGCAATAAGCCACGGTGGGCGGGCTGTGTGTGAAACAACCCACAGTGAGTCCGACAGATGATCTGAACAGCCCGATCTCATCAGCTAAGCAGGGTCGGGCCCGGTTAGTACTTGGATGGGTGACCACCTTAGAATACCAGGTGCTGTAGGGAGGGAGCATAGCTCAGTGTGACAGAGCACATGCTTTGCATGCACAAGGTCCCAGGTTCGATCCCGGCCTCCAGGTAGGGCTTGGAAAGAATCCTGCTTGAAACCCTGGAGAGCCGCTGCCAGTCAGTGTTGACAATACTGGGCTGGATGGACCCATGGTCTGATTCAGTATAAGGCAGCTTCCTATGTTGGCCCCCTCCTCCCCGCTCAGTCCTCCCATGGGTATCCCAAGGGACACCATGGGAGAAATGAGTCTCCCCCCCCCCCTCACCATGATCATGAGCCCGTTTGGGCTCAACGTGGCTTTTTTGCTTTTTATACCATTTTTTCCCTGGAGATCAGGAAAGCCGACTGTCAAGCTGGCTTTTCTGATCCCCGTTTTGACAGCTATGAGCGGTCCCCCAGTGGCACCTTGGAGGGGCTGCCCAGTTTTCCAGCCTTTTTTTTGAGTGTTAAAAATTGTGTGCAATTTTTAAAAAAAATTTTTTTTAGCTGCAGTTGCGTAACTGCAAATGATTGTAGTTGCACAGCTGCACAGGTTTGAAGCCTTGGCTGGGGCAATGTCCAGGGGGGTGCCTGCTGCCAGTGGGCAGCAGGTACCAACCCTGGACATTGCCCATAAGACACTCCAAATATATTCCCCCCCCTTTGGTTTTTTTGACAGCTGTCAGAAGGTGAGCTGTCAAGAAAAACCAAGGCGCAAGTGATCTTTAGCTGAGAAAAGGGTTTGGGGGGGATTTTAACCCCTTTCGCAACAAGATCCTCAAAAAAACGTTTCCCCACCATTCGTTCCCACCAGGGTGCACATTTTGTACTTTGTCTTGAGCTTCTAGGTGCTCAGGGAAAATGCAAATTGGCACTCCCCCCTTTTTTTCAAGGAAAAAAGAGCTAGCTGTCAAAATGCTGGGTCCCTTTATGGCTGTTATGGTCAGTTTAACAAAGAACAGATGGAAAAAAGCCTTCAAGCAATATGTAAGGGAAGAATCCAGCAGTGATCCTTAATGTGAGAACAAGGGTGTTACAACAGTACACAAGGGCTTTCTTGTTTTCATATGTGAATCGCCGGAGGGTATATGAGACTAGAGGAGAATACCACAAGAACAACAGCTCTGAACATATCTCTGCACCAAGAGCAGCTAAAAAGCCAGCTGAACCAAGAGATTATTCTCTGGTGAGTCACTTGGGAAACCTAGTATATTCTTCTGAGGAGGCCAGTCATGCAAAATAGACATCCCTTCCCCACTCTCTTCTCCACCCTTGTCCAGGTTTTTTTTTTTAAAAAAAACTGCAAAATGCAGAGCATGCTATATAAAAGAAGTGCAATATAAATCACTTACAGTAGCAATGATAAGGAGGAGTGGACTATTTCCAGGCATGACATGAAAAAGGCACGGAAGTGAGATCGGGAGAAGGACAGAACATATTACTAGGGGCAACAGCAGGATGCCATTGTGAAACGTGGAGGGAGCAGAAAAGGGTTGGTATCTCCTCTCTCTCTCTCTCTCTCTCTCTCTCTCTCTCTCTCGTGTGCGCACACACACACACACACACACACACACACACAGAGAGAGCTGAAAATAACAAATTAGTCAACAAATTAACCTACAAGGGCTGGAGATAATACCAGTTACTGAAGATGAAAAGGGAAGTAATGAATTAGCAGATAAAGATGTCATTGATGCTGAAGGAATATTATATCCTCGGTTTCATATTTCCTGCATTTATGTTTCTCTTCCCTCACCCCTTGGGTCTCATTTTTTTTTTACTCCTATGGGGCCCTGGCCAACAAACATAACCCTTTCTAGGCATTTCAAGTTACGAAAAAAAGAGCTGGGGAAGCAAGAAGGGGACCGCAAAAGCCGTTAAGATGACTGTGTTGGCTGTTTCCTTGGCTAACAGTGGATGGCTTCCTGCAACCACATTGTTGAAATCTAGCTCCTACCCATAACCCCCCCTTTTGTACATAGTCAACGTGAAGGAAAAGTGCTGATTTATCATCTTGAAATATTAGCTGCTGCCACGAGCAATGCTGAGCTTTGTGTGTGGAAGCACATGTGGGATTTCCCCAAAGATATCCCAGCGCTGGTCAGAAATAGGTATGCCATTTCTGGAGCTCAGAATGCTTAATCTTTGTCCTGGGATAATAAGCATCTCTAATTCAAGAAACGGCTGTTCAAGCTTCCTCATAATTGACCTGACAGAAGCCAGACTCAAGCAGTAGCACATTATTCTCAACTTAGATCCAGGCAGATTTTTAAAAAAGAAAGAAAAGCAGGGAGCATGTTGCATTAATTAAGGTTCCAGGGAAGGCCCACATGAACTGTTGGGGTAAGGGGACTGCCATTGACGAACATAATAGCAGAGGTGATCACAGTGTTTTTTTTGGGGGGGGGGGGAATGACACTCTGACACCAAGTCCAGTTAAGCTACCTGTAAAGCCGATCCAGAAGAATTCAGAAGAGATGTTGAGTCACCCCAGAAGCCTCACTTCACCCTTGGAAAGGTCCTTGTGGTTAGATGGTTCACTGCCTTTGAGACAGTAGTAAAAGAAGTTCCCCAGTCTTTTGCTAGGGGGTGCTGTGCTACTGATGGTAATGGCATTTGGGACCAACTGAAAATGACTGCTCCTTCAGAAAGAATTCGCAAGCATTCAAGGTCATGTTGCCCTGAGAAACTTGGTGCTCATGTTATACCTTTATGCCGAGTGTTTTGTCCTATAAGAGTAGTCACCCAAATATTTGAAGGGCACAGCATGTTTATTTAATAGGTCTCCTTATTATATCTGATTATGCAGCCGTTAGGCTTTTGCCTGTTTCTTTAATCAATCCCTAAAAATCTTGGCAATGTGTCAGCTTGATGCCATACAGGTCCTCTCGCTCCCTTTAAACTATTCTTCACATTTTGGCTGCCTCTTTCTAACTGGCTGCTCCAGATCTACAGTATAGTTTGGTCCAGGGAGTAACAAAGCTCTTTTGATTTCACAGGTAGAACAAAAATCGCTAGCATGAATTTCATGCATCCCCGTGATGACATCGCAAAGCTCTCATGTTACGAACATTCATGCTGCAGTGTTTCCTGTTTCTGTTTTCTCTTACTACCATCTTTTAGATCATGGTGGGCCACTCCCTTGCAGGAAAAGGAACTGAATGCTTCATTTTCTGTAGTGGCACTGATGCATTTGCTCAAAAAACCCCAACTCCATCACAAGTGCACCAAAAGGCAGATCAGGGAACAAAAATTCATCCTGTGCTGGAGGGGGTTTCACTCCCCTTGAAAACTCAGGCTTGCAGCATGGGTGTAATCCTGGATTCATCCCTCGACCTGGATGCCCAAGTTTCTACAGTGGCCAGGATTCCATTTGCATAGCTGAGGCTAGTGCACCAACTGCACCCGTTCCTGGAGATGTCTGCCGTTCTTTCTTTCTTATTGGTGTGTTTTATTTGTATTTGTACTGGATGTATTTTTTAAGGTGTTTCAGTGTTTTTATTATAACTTTGTTATTTTATCTGGATTTTATTGCTAGCTGCCTGAGCACTATTCTTACTGAAAAGGTGGGATATACATTTAATAAATAAATACAGCGACAGAAGCACTGCATCAAGATTAAAGGTGAATGAGAACCAACATTTCTAGGATTGGCATCACCACCCAGCATCATCGGGAGCTACTGGCAGGTGGGGTGGGCACTACTGTCACTACCCAGGGCCTTAGCCTCCTTTATTTCCCTAGCAGCCAGGGTTCTGTATGAGAACCAGGTAGCATGATTTAAATTTTCCACAATGCCTTGGACTTGGAGAGATGCTCCTCCAAGGGGTGTGGTAACTCAAGACAGGGCCTTCTTGGTGGTGGCACCCTGATCCTGGAATTCCCTCTCTGGAGAAGTGTGGTTGACTCCCACGTTGTTGGACTTAAAATTGACAATTAAATACATGTCTGTTCACCCAAGCTTTGGGGATGTCATCTGGACCTGGGGCTTTACGGCTTGAGACTGTGTGCATTGTGTTATGTTGCTATTCTAATTATATGCTTTATATTTGTATTTACATGGGGGAACACTAAAAAAGAATGCAAGCCCTGCCCCCACCTACAGTTTGAATTAGTTCAGCCCATTCTGTTTCAACGTTCTGCCATATCATTCTTCTGCATGTTTAGATCAGGCAGTATAAAAATGTTCCTGGTACCGTATTTTTCCGTCTATAAGATGCCCCCATGTATAAGACGCCCCCCACTGGGCAGTTTCGCAACTGCGCGGTTCTCTCCTTGGCTTACTTCCGTGTATAAGATGACCCTCAATTTTTAGTCTAACAATTTTAGGAAAAAGTATAGTCTTATACATGGAAAAATACTGTATGTGGAAGGAACTCACAGTCTAGTTCCCTTCCCAGAGCTGGCTCGGCCTACCTCTCTGGAGCAAGAAATGTTTGTCACCACACGTCCTCTCAGTTCTCTTTCTCCCTGAGCCCTGGCTATCTGGCCCTTACATACCCACCCCCTAGATCCAGGGAAGACTCCCAACAGGGATAGCAAGCAAGCTGCCTTGCTCCACAACATGATATACAAGGACACAGGAATCTACAGGAAATGCTTTGAAATCAAAGGCATTCTCTGACATTGCTTCCAAAAATGCTCAGAGAGAAAAAAATGTCCTGTTGGAGGGGCAGAGAGAACCCAGTAGGCTGATTCTCCCCTCCACCCACCCCACTCAAAATCTATTTTAGTGTTGGGTTGGATCTAGACTTAGTCATACTTGGAGTAGACCCATTGAAATCAATGGAACTTAATAGTTACCCATGACAAACTTAATTTCAATGGGTCTACTCCATGTGTGGCTAAGTCTGGATCTGACCCATTATATTTGACTTTGTTTTATCTTCATCTGAAAGCGTAATTTTTTCACAGCAAATATCTGGCAATGAGATTATGCCTCTTCGAAACCCCATTGCTGTTATGGCAGGCAGGAGTTTCTCCCTCACTGGAGCGTAGTGCTCATGCACCACAGCTTTGATACCTCCTGTTTCAATCTGGCACAACATAACCTAGCCTCTTTTCTTTCCTTCTCCTTCCTGCACAGTGGATTAGTGCAATGAGCCCTTTCTCTGTCTAATGCGAACAGGCATTTCTCCGATGAGGCGAGGCCTGTGGATAGAATTACTTTCTCTCCACTGCTTGTGATGTACATCTTTTCACCAGGGTAGGTTTCTTCCTGCTGAGTGACATAGGTAATAAACCAGCTGCACTGCAGCTTGAGAGACGCAAACAGCTCCATTGTAGACGTGTACCGTAGATCTTTCTACAGGCGCTCAAAGGCCCAGTCTCTGTGGAACATATCTTAGTGACATGTGGGCTTGAAGAGCTAACATTTGTTTACCGGAGATCCAGTCTTTGGTTATCCCAGTACAATGAGATGGAGGGTTATGCAATGGGCTGTGATTAAACAGCCCACACCCAAACAGTAGGTCTCAGCAGCTTTCAGCCATTTCACGCTTACTAACCCCTTCAGTCATCCTGGCACAAATGCTGACTTTAATCAGGCAAAACTGAACAAGAAATTACATGGCTAATATGTCAGCCAGAACCACAGACTTGACAACAGAAATGATACAGCTGCACCCAGCATTGGTATGGGTCTGAGGTAGAAAGAAGAGAATGAATGAGGGCAAGACTTTTCAGCAGGGGTGAATGAAGTGATCACTTCCTCATTGCAAGCTCACAGCATTTTAACATGTGTGTGCATACATGGCCAGATGGTGGAATTTGAAAGTCATGCCTTTTTAGGAATTCCAGGCTCATTCAGATTCAGACAAATTCACTTGCCCTTTCCAGTTTTGTTTGTCTGTTTCTTTGTTTTTAATTGACTTTTGGTGTTGGAAAACCCAACTGCGTTCAAAATTTGGAAAGCAAAAAAAAGAATGATCTACACTAGCCCACGTATTTCAAAATGTGAATTAATTTTTTTTTAAATCCATTGCAGATTTTGATCCCCAAACTTGAGCTCACTATGTTTAGATACATTTGGCACTGTCCAGTAATTTGGTAAAGATATGGAGTTTCCGGTACGTAAATGGAGTTCTTCTCCACGTTCACTTTTTCTTATTACCGTATTGTAGATGGACGGAGGGGGCAGTTCTGCATGCACATTCTTCTACCTAAATGAATGGGACAGTCCACCATACAGAAGCTGCATGTACGGTATCAGAGAGCATACAATGTTCCCAGTCACGTCAGGGTCTGCTTTTCAAGGCTTGCTGAATCGAAGGCTGGTCAGACTAGAGTTCTGGCAGTTTAACAGGAGGCAGCTTGGCTGGGCATTGGGAGAGCCAAAGTGCTCGGTGTTGCACCAGCAAAGAGTATGTATTTAACTGTAATGTTGCTTCTCCAAAAATAGGTGGCACTGTGTTCTGAACCAGAAAAACAGCTATGTGAGGACTTGTGACTCACCGTGCCAAATGCTGCCCACATGCCATGTACTTTGGCCTGCCAGATACTACACACACACACACACACACACACACACACTTCAGGCAGGCAGCAACAACAGGTTTATTAAGCCCCTGGTAGATAATCAAAAGTGGCTGGTGTAGGCTAGGCTTGGTCTGGTGGCTTAGACACTGCACATACCTGTTCTTGTTTCTTCTTGATCTTTTCCACATCTATTTTGACCTGGTCTCTTCTGAAGGGTAACCAGACAGACTGTCAGGAACAGGAACTGACAGGGCCAGGCCCTAAGTAGCCTTACTGGCTCTTAATGTTATGCGGACAGGTTGCTACAGCCAGGCTGCCCATTCATAAGCATCTGTTGGGCCAGTCTGCTATTCCTCCTCAGGAACTGACTGACCCTGATCTTGCAGAGCTTCAGAAGCTGAAAAGAATATTAAGGTAACTTTGTAGCCAATAGATTGCCAATAGATTGGCACAATTCTGTTTCAAGTTAATCTTGAATATTATTTTTAGCTCTGTATCTCATTCTCAGCCCTATCTGGAGCTTCTCGGAGGTGGTTCATGTTACATGGGAGAAAGAAGTAGGAGTGACTTGTGTATTATTACACGTATGCTGTAATCTGTGAAGTGGGCCTTGTGGATCCCACATGTGGTGGTTCTTTGAGCTCCAGAGGTCATCTGGGTCTCATGGATTTTACCCTGGATAGGATCTGCTCTTCTTCCCCTGCTGCTTTCTATAAAAAGTATGAACCAGCTCCCAGAACTCAGCTATTGTGCATGAAACAACTGAATCTCTCCCCCAATTGCAGTCCTATCTGAATGACTAGAAAGCTGGAATTGTAGTGATCCATTGTCCTGTTTATTGGTAATGAGAGCCTTGTCTGACTTGAGACTTTGAATGATGGCCTCACAGGAAATTATATTCACTTCTTAGAATAATGGTGGTGCTTAGAGTCAGAAGCCTTTTAAAGGGGCCCATGACATGACACAGCTCATCGCAGCCCAAGTTTGTGTTTCATCAATCAGTTTAGAGCTTGGTGGATGAAAATCGACTAATTGGTGAGCAAGCCCTGCTGCGTTTGCCCACAACCAGCCTCTCAAAACATCATTTCAGACATTAACTGCACTCCCGTTAGTCATGGACAATATATATCAGTGACGGCACTGGCTTCATGATAGATTGCAAAGTGAAACTAAACTAATTAGGAAATGCAGCAACATAATCTAATAACATTGAAGGCGCAATTACATCCCAGTGTTTTTTGGATGCAGGCCTATAATTCTCTGAGACTGCAATGGCCTCATTCACAAATGACCAAACAAAACTGAGTTCTTCTGAGCTAGCCTAGGCTATGGGAGGTGTGGGATATAAGAAGCCCTTATCTGAGGGGGGGGGGGGGTGGCGGCACTGGAATGGATAGTGCTGCATTGAAAGAGGTCGGACTTTGGAATCCAAAAATGACCCCCCCAAATCAAATATTTCAAGGCTAGGAGGAAGAAAGGAGGTACTTAGTGTGGAGTAGATGTGTAGTCTGCTGATCCTTGACTACTGAATGCAGGCTTTGCACGGGTGCTGGCAATATAACAAGTTTAGTATACAAGTTATATTCAGTTGTACAAGTTAAGGGATCTTAACACAGGCCTGCAGCAGGGTTGCTCCTAGGCTAGGAAAAGAGAGGCCGAGGGAGGGGGGAGTCTGGGCTGTACTTAAGGGGACAGTACACTATTAAAGCTGTGCCTAAATACAAGACAGTGGCCAAGGAGGTTACCCTTCATCATTCAGGAAAGCATAAATTAACTGAGAAACTGCGGATACACAGGACACAGTGGACTCCTTTCCTTTGCTCTCTTGAACTGAGGCCTGGGGAGTACTCAACAGGTGAGGTTTTGCTGCTTCCAAAATTATTACTTGTTATTTGTAACCCCCTTCCTACCAAATTGGGTCGGGGGTGGGGACTCAGGGCACAACAAACCCCGTGAAATAAGTTAACCTCGGTGTCTTTCTCAAAACGTTCCAGTGAGCTTCATGGCTGAGCAAGGTTTGAAGCCAGATTCTCCAAATCCAAGCCCCTACACTCCAGTCACTACAACACACTGTCCCAGTAGACCACACTAAAGAAACTGCTCCGCACATGCGTGCCTGTCTCTTTCCCTCATTTCTCAAATACAGTATTCCTCACCTCCCCACCCGCCTAACCACAATCCACTCTAAATATCTGTCAGATTTTTGCACAAGAATTCTTCTCTGAGCTGCAGACAGCCCTCCTTTCTCTCGTGTTCCCGTATCGCTGTCTATAGAAACATTACCACCCCACCCCCCTTGGTTGTGAAGTATCGGCTTCAGCTTCATCTGAAGCCTGCACATTCTCAGCATAGTTTTGCTGGCAAAGGAAATATCCAAGACCTCTCAGCTTTGCAGCCTGCTTTCTGGACTGTGTCTGGAGGAACTCCCACCAACTTGGAGCTTTCTGACCAATGCTATTATGAGGAAGCCTCTTCTCTCCTTCTGCACCCTGCCCAGTGGCTCAGACGGAATGCGCTAATTGCTCCTGGAACAAAACAAGCTACTTATGCTCCTCTGGGGCCCCATGGCCCCATGCCACTGCATGGAAAACACTAGGCATTTTCACTCTGTTTTGTGCCTCTAAATACATTAATCTGAGAAAAATCTTGGTTTCTCCCCCCCCCCCCCCCATCAAGCACTTTGCCTTGTAGTGCAAAAAAGTAATCTCTCATCTACTGGCACCTGTCAGTTGTGTGTGTGTGTGTGTGTGTGGGTGACGTTTCTGTTCTCCACAATAAGATTAGCTTTTCCCTGTGGGTGCATCTTTTGATCACATAAGAGCCTTGTCCAAATGTGTTTCTAGCCTGACTCCTTACCAATGGAATCCCTGTGGAAATTTAGCCCTGTGAAAAAGTATGAGGTAGATGGGTTTCTTTGGAAGGTATTAAGGAAGTGAGTAGAACAGCCTTCCCCAATCTGGTGCCCTCCAGATCGCCACACTGGCTAGGGCTGATGAGAGTTGTAGTCTGACACATCTGGAGAGCACTAGTTGGGGAAGGCTAGGGTAGGTTCATGGGAAATTAGCTTCACACAAAGCTGCTACCTCTGCGTATTCTACCTCAGGGGTAGATAATTTGTGGAGTCTCAAATGTCTTGGCCTATAACTCCCATGAGCTCTCGCCAGCATAGCCAATGGTGAGGGATGGTGGGAGTGGTAGGCCAAAACATCTGGAGGGCTACAAGTTGCCCACTCCTGGTCTACCTTTCCATTTAGGCCAAGGGGAGGCACAGTAAGGCCCATGGGCTGCATCTGGTCCACCAAGGCTTTTTCTTTGCCTGTGTAGCTTCGGGGTCTCTTGTGTGGCAGCTAATCTGCAGGCAAATTATTCCAGGAGAAAATAAGGGGTGGGATTTTTCCCCCCTTGTGGGAAGCTTTTGCTGGCCATCGATTCTTGCCCATGAAATTTATGTTGCCACCTCCTGGTCTAGATGATAAATGGTGTGTCATTCCCCTCACCACGTCTACTGCCTATTTATGGAGCTGGGGTATTTAATTACACGCTCAACATTCAATTTAGTAATTTTCTAGATAGGATAATCCTGAATAAAATCTAAAGGAAAGATAATTGAGATTGTTTCAAGAAGAGTTTCTTGGAAGAGAAATCATATGGCTTAGATTATGACATTTTTAAATCTCTTGATGTGTTTTGTCATCAGACAAAATACATCTTTTTTTTAACAACTATCTTATCCTTTGAGCAGTCTAATCAGAGAACAACAGAGCAACAAACAGACATGGGTCAACTCACAGGAGGATTCCTCTAGCAAAACAGTAAGGCTCAGATGCTTCATAAGGCAATACAGGTCCAGGGCAACATGGGAATCTTTGCTGGTCCCAGGCATTCCATCCTTCCCACCTGGATTTGGGCCTGAAAGACCCAGGAAAAGTGTGGGCACATGAAGGGTAAGTTGTAAGCATACACAATTTGTGACATTGCACAACATCAGTACTCATCATGGGGCACCTCAGTTAACGCATCAGCCTTAGATTCCTAGCTTTGTGGAGCTTGAGCCAACGTGAGATAGCCTTAGCTCTGGTCTTAAACTGGCAGGCTTTTTGACCTTTGAATGATTAGTAGGATATCATAGATTCATAGAGTTGGAAGGGGCCTACAAGGCCATCAAGTCCAACCCCCTGCTCAATGCAGGAAACTAGAGGAGGGGTTTCCCATCCAAGAAATAACCAGGCCTGACCCTGCTTAGCTTTCCACACTCTCAGACAAGCTGAGCCAGTGTGAGCCACAGGCCTGTTAGCGGTCATGTAGGCTACAGCAATCAACAAGAGTTTCCACTTAGAGTCAAGGTGGGGTTATCTTTAAAGAATGTCTGCACAAGCGCCTACAACGCATCTGGCTGTATAGTTCCTGTTGAACACCTGGTCTACTGAATGATAATTACACATGCTCATGCTCTCCTTTAACATTGTGAGCCCGGGAAGACATTCTTGGAAGGGCAGTCGAGGTGTGCGTGCATTCCATTTGTAATGCAGCCGAATAGTATGAGCTGACCAAATCTGTATATTCAGTGTGGTAGTTGTGAGTTCTGGCAGAATCACTAACTATATGGAGACAGAGTATCTAATAATGATGTTGGCAAATGATTCTGTGTGTACTAAAAGGAAAATGATGAGAATAGCGTGGCACAACCCTCAAAAGACAGGACAGAGGGAAAGAAATCTGTTTCATCACTACGGATGCGGAAGTCATTCTGGAAAATGCATCCATTGTCCAATCTCTAGCCAGATGTTTGTGTTTGGTCTGTGAGCAAGAGTCAGGCAGGTGGAACAGAATGGAGGAAGAGCACACCCTGCCCTAGAGTGGCAAGAAACAGCATCCAAAGCAGGAAGAGGTTGTTCGTTGCTGGGCCACTGACAGATCAATAAGGGTAGTCCATACATGATTCACCTTATCTCCCAGGCTGCATATTGCTTTAAGAGACTGGTGGGTAGAGAGGATTGATGTGTGTGGCTCTACATTTAAACAAACATACGGAAGGAGCGGGTGATAATGAATATATGAAACAGTTGACAAGGAGAAGATGTATACTTTGTTCCCTACACATCAAATCCTGTAGCTTCTTGTCATCACTGTGTAGTCTAGAGATGATGGTTCCATTTATTCTGTGTGAAAGGCATGGAAAGAACATGAACTGTACGTGATCAAAGTGGTGAGCTGCGCATGCACCAGATGTTAAATAGTGGTATATTAAGGCACAGGAAATATTCGTAATATAGAAACTAACCGGATATGAAAAAGCTCAAACTATAGCAAAGGAGTTACATCCAGGAAATATGGAGTTGTTTTATTAACCACAATGAAGAGGTGGTGGAGGATCTGTAGTTTGTCCCAAAATTATATGCTAATTTATAGAGTTTGTGGCCAAAAGATATGGTGACGGACACTCTCTTAGATGGCTTTCAAAGGGGATTAGACAAAATCATGGGGGATAGGCTTAGGATGGTCATGTGTGTCCTTCCCCCCCCCCCCAGAGGTCCTCTATTTGAGGGACTGTCTAGTCCAAATCTGGTTAAAGGTGCAATCCTATGCATGTTTAGAGAAAGAAAAGGTCTACAACTCCCAGCATGCCCCAGCCAGCCATGACTGGCTGGGGCATGCTCGGAGTTGTAGATCTTTTCTCTCTCTAAACATGCATAGGATTGCACCCTTAAAGATAAAGAACCATAAGAAGGGAGAGCATCAGGGGCTCATTGAAGTTGCCCCTCAACAGTTAGCACCTGGATAGCAGACTAAGCAGGCAGGCACATAGATCATTCTGGTCACAGAGGAGACCCTTGGAGGGCTCACCATCTCTGCACAATCTAAACATTTATAATGCTGCTGCTGCAATGTTATCTGGAGTGTTGTCCCCTTTTAGTTGCTTGTGCTGAAGAGAAAAGGATTTTACAATGCAACAAAATGAAAGAAAGGTAACTTTGAAGGTCAGAACTTGCTTTTAGTTTTTAAAGTGGGTGAAGGGAGGAGGCCAAAAGATGCTGACATTAGACTAGACTCTCTCTCTCTCTCTCTCTCTCTCTCTCTCTCTCTCTCTCGTATACACATGGGCACACCAATCACAGCCACTTACTCAAAGCATTAAAATAAATATCCCTTGAGTTTAGTGAATTTTAGGAAAACTTGTTTGAACCTCCTGTCAGCCCAGACCTCACAGACTGTAGGCCTTGCCATAACTATTTAGTATATGTTGTGCTAACAAGGTAATTTGTATTATTTCTTGGTCAGAATAAATGCTTTCTAGCTGAGGCCACAGAAGGGAACATTTCTAAATATCCTCATGATTGTTTTCTTTACAGGAAGGAAAGTTATTAATTCCAATCTCCTGACCAAAATCAGCCCTAAATATAGGTTATAACCCAGTTCAGGATGTTGCCTGAAGGAAAAAGAGTCCAGGGAAGCCACAAGTATGAACTCCAATAGCCAATGGCTAATTGTTTATAGATGGGTTTCTGATCCTGCAACAAAGGGCCCCCAAGTGCCAAAAGCCCTCATAAGGAGCAGATCTATATGGCGTGTGATCTGATTTTCATCTGATGGTTTGCACACTGAAGAGCGCTGAACCAGCCAGGGCTTTGGCCTGTAACCAAAGCCCCTTCCTTACTTTCCTGATTAAAACAACAACAACCACAGTTACAGAGAACTGTTCCCCATGGTCATTTTAAGGCATGGTATCATTCCTAGTTCCCACTTTTGATGATGCAAGGCAGAAAGAACAAAACAAATATGGTAAATTGCAGTGCTATCACATGGTACACTTTCACAAGGTAGTTTTACTACAAGGATACTAAGGAGGAAAGGGCACCATGAGGTAACTCTTATTTCTCAAAAATGGTTGTTTGAATTAGTCCTTTAAATCAGCGGTCCATGCTCACTGCAAATGTGTTGCCCTACCATCCATAATGTTAGGTCACATTATACTACCATTATGCCAAGAGCAGTTAGAATCCATACTTGCTGGCTAAAGTGTTGTACGTTTGTCTACAGGGCTATAAAGAATGGTTTCTACAATGTAACACAATGGGCGAGTTTGAACGACAAAGACAAGCCACTTTGCAAATAAGCTATGCAGTGTGGGTTATTTGTGGAACAGCCCACAGGTGTGCCCGACAGACGATCAGGCTCGCCGTGAGTTGTCTCCCCCCTTGGTCTTCCTGTGGGTATCTCAGGGGCCTCCACAGCAAGACTCGTCTTGTCTCCCTCTCCCCTTGCCAACCACAAGTCCTTTTTTGCTCAATGCAGGTTCTCCCCCCTTCCCCCCTTTTTTTGGAGATTGCTTTTCACAATCTCAGAGTTGACAGCCAATGACAGCACCTTCAAAGTGCCCAAGTGGCACATTGGAGGGGCTATCACTGGTTTGCCATCCAACCTTTTTGTGCTCCCAGTGTGCGCAAATATTTTCATAATTTTTTTAAAAAAATTGTAGTCGGACTTGCACAAGTACTGTCAAGGGAAAGCTTCTTCTTGTTCTTGTTGTTCCTCTCCTACTGGAGGTTGGACATCATCATCATGGCTGAACAGTCTTTAGATATGGCTGCTCTAAACAATGATGTTGTATTGCCCCCAAACCGTTAATTTTTTCAGCCAAGACTTTCTTCTTCCTATACCTCTTTCCCCATTTATTTGATCTTGTATAATCAGCTGCAACAGTATATATTTTTCATTTCTCATTATATGACCAAAATATTCTAGTTTTCTGCATGTTATGTGTTTTATGATTTCTTGATATTTATACATTCTCTTAAATACTTTGTTGGTCCATGAAATTCATAACATCCTGTGATAAATCCACATTTCAAATGCTTCTATCTTTTTATGGTAGTCTGTGTTAAAGTCCACAATTCCATGCCATGTAGTAGAAATGAAAATACATAGCACCGTACTATGCATATTCTCAAGGCTAATTTTAAGTTTTTGTTACATATTACATTTTTCATCTTAAAAAAGCTACTCCAGGCCATCTCTAGTCTAACTTTTATTGCATTATTAGGATCCCGCTGCCCATTCAACCAAATTCCAAGATATTTATATTTAGCAACCCACTCCACCTTTTCATTTTGAATTTTTAACTGTTTATCTTGGACTACTAAGTTTTTACTATTTACGGTACCATGCACTTGGTTTTCTTAACATTCATTTTCAGACCATGTTCATTACTTCACTGGCTTTATCAAGTAATCTTTGTAGACCATCTAAATTGTCAGCTGGCAATACTGTATCATCTGCATATCAAATATTATTGATAAGCCAGTGGCTTATGCTGGCTCGGCTAAGCAGGGTCAGGCCTGGTTATTACTTGGATGGGAGACCCCTCCTCTAGTTTCCTGCATTGAGCAGGGGGTTGGACTCGATGGCCTTGTTGGAAGGCCCCTTCCAACTCTATGAGCTATGAAAAATCTATGAAATCTCTCCATTAACAATGATACCATGGGAAAGCAAAGTAAAAAAATAAACCTGTTTGCAGCCTCTCTGGGTCAATGCCCTTTGACAGCAGACACTTCCCTGGACACCTCCCAGGCAGGGCTTCTCTTTTCAGACCTGCATTTCATCTTTTTTTGGCAATTCGTAAGTGGCCACACTAATGATCCTCCACTTTTGACCCAACATGGCTTATGCCTCTGGTCGCTTCATTTGGAATGGCTGGACATGGGTATCCCAAATGCAGCCATTTCCAATAAGCCAGAAATGGGAGGCGATAGGAAGCAGGGGTGGACAAATGTCAGCTTCTCATTTTTCCATTCTTAAGTATGCTTCATCTCAAATGTTGAGGTTGTTGTTTTTTTAAGTTCACTTGAAAACTGATAAGCTTTTTTGTGTACTTTTCTCTTAATGCATGCATTTTTGCCTAATATACACATTTTTGCAAGCAATTTTCCTAATATACTGCATTTTTAAACATTATTTCCCCTAATATGTGAAGCCTTGTACACATGTTTTGACTGGAGACCTGTATTTCAAAATTCGGAGGAGTGCAAAGCAGGGATGTTGACGAGTCCTTGGTTTTGAGTCACTAGTCGAGTCACGAGTCCTTGGACCCGAGTCTCGAGTCTGAGTCCTTGGTCCAAAATGGTGACTCACGAGTCCCGAGTCATTCCCAAAGCTGACTCCACGAGTCCCTATTAAAATCAATGGGGGTTTCCCCCAACAAAATAAGGCTACTTCAGATGTGTGGCTTAAATAAATTCTAGGCACAAGAATTTGCCTTTTTATTTCAAAACTCTGCCACTGATTTTGCCAAGAACAGACCAGGCAGACAAACCCAAAATAACCAGGCAGGCAGAGGAGGCAGGGAACCCCAAAGCAGGCAGGCAGAGGCCTTTGTCTTGGACAATTCAAACTGTGGAACTGGTCAAGAAGAGACCAGGCAGGCAGAGGAGGCAGGGAACCCCAAACAGGCAGGCAGAGGCAGCCAAACCCAAAATGTCTGAAAGGTTGCATTTTAGGAAAATGATTTTAAAAAATAAACTTGCTGTACTTCCTAAAACTTATCCATGTTGCATTTGAGGAACATGATTTTTTCTAAATGTTTGCCCCCCTCCCCATTCTGGAACGGTGAGGTCTCATCACAATTCCACCCTCACTCTTCGCCGGCGATCGCGCTCCTCTCCACTCCTTCTGGCACAGCCCAGGGATGTTGAAGAGTCCTTGGTCTCGAGTCCCGAGTCGAGTCTCTAGTCCCATTAAAAATATTGGGACTCGAGTCCGAGTCAAGTCAGAGGGGGGACTCAGTCCGACTCACGAGTCGAGTCCCCGAGTCCGAGTCCCCATCCCTGCCTGGTGCAAAGTTTGAAGGATAACTGTTTCGGTTTACATAGTGGTTTGCAAGTGTACAAATGTATTTCTCCCCCATCCCTATCAGGGGGACAGGAGTGATGGAGGACAGCTGCAGGCTTTCTATATCCCCCCAACATTAAGTTAGCATTCTGTGCCTACTGGGCATGCCCACTCCTCAGCAGGCTTTTTTAATGATCCCACTCTTTCTTAGTTTTTTTTCTCCCTAAAGGTTTTTGTCCTTCTGCGAAGGTTCCTCCAAGCTTGCTGATACAGTACCTCTCTTCTGCATGGACAGTGCCATTTTGGCTACATAAGAACCAGCACTGAGTTCACTATTTGTGTATATGATGTTGAGTTGGATAAATATGCATGCAGCACTTTTACATTTATACAGACCTGTCAAATTCATTGCAAGTGCATTTATTTATTTATTATTTATACTTATATACCACTTAATATAATAAAATCCCTAAGTAGTTTACATATAACAATATTAAAAGCACAGTTTACAATACGCCATTAAAAATAGTTTCAGCTACAATAACAATAAAAACTATACAAAGACAATAAAATGGATCAGCTTCATGATTAATTATGGTTAATAACAAGCGAGAGAAAGGCTGCTTAAACAAGTGCATTTTAAAGAGGTGTTTAAAACATACCACATTTTCTGCCTCCCAAACTTATAGATTTCATAGATCATAGAGTTGGAAGGAGCCTACAAGGCTATCGAGTCCAACCCCCTGCTCAGTGCAGGAAACTAGAGGAGGGGTCTCCCATCCAAGTAATAACCAGACAAGCTGAGCCAGCGTAAGCCACAGGCCTGTATAACTTCATGGGGTAGGGTGTTCCAGAGGGTGGACACCACTACTGAGAAGGCCCGCTTCCAAGATGTTACATAGTGACATTCTGTTGGTTGTGGAACGACCAACAAGGCTTCCTCTGAAGATCTTAAACCTGCCGCGACCCACAGGTTGGAGAACACTGTCTTAAAGGTTGGCTGCGTGTATATAGGGCAGGAGGTCTACTAGGTTTCCTGGTCCCAAGTTGTTTAGGTCTTTGTATGTCAATAACATAACCCTGAACATGGCTTGGTAACTAATAGGCAGCCAGTGCAGTTCTTTTATCACAGGAGTAATGTGAACATGGCCAGGTGTCCCACTGAGCACTCTGGCTGCTGCATTCTGCACTAACTGCAGCTTCTGAATCAGGCTGAAGGACAACCCCCAAAGAGTGCATTACACAATCTAGTAATGAAGTTACTAGCGCATGAACCGCAGTGGTTAGGCTATCCCTATCCAGGAACAGGTGCAGTTATTGCACCAGCCAATGTTCGGAATGGCTGCTCTGAGCCACTGAGGTCACCTAGCCCTCAGTGACTGAGATGGATCCAGGTGCACTCCCAAACTATGAACCTGTTCCTTCAAAGAGAGTGCAACCCATTCCAGAACAGGGAAACAACCCAATTCCCAGACCTAGGAACCACCCACCCATAAGGCCTCTGTCTTATCAGGGTTCAGTTTCTATTTATTGGCCCCTCATCCAGCCCATAGTTGCATCCAGGCACTAGTTCAGAATGTGCACTACCACCCCTGACTCAGACACTACCAAGAAATAGAGCTCGGTGTCATCAGTATACTGATGATAACTTGCCCCAGATCTCCTAATGTCTGAACAGCTTCGGTTTACATAGTGAACAACACTGGGATCAAAATAATTTCGTGTCATCCCACAGTTCAATCGCCATGGAGCTGAGGCACACTCACCCAGTGTTATTAACTGAAACCAACCTTGTCAGTAAGAGCCAAACCACCATAAAACTATGCCCCCAACTGATGGAGATGGTCCAGGAGGATACCATGGTCAATGGTATTAAAAGCCGCTGAGAGACAGAGAAGAAATAACAGGGTCACACTCCCCCTGTGCCTCCCCCTAAAGAGGTGACCAAGGCTGATTCTTCCCTGAAACCAGACTGGAATGGATCAAGGTAGTCAGTTTCATCCAAGAATGCTTGTAACAGAATCATCACCACCCTTTTGAGCACTTTGCTAAAAAAAACAAACAATCCATGGTATTTGTGACTGTACATTAGTTAGTATAAATCTCTAGATCCAGGGAGGGTTTTTTCAGGAGTGACTTCACCACTGCCTCCTTCAAGACTGCGGGGACCACTCCATGCACCCTGCATTATTCACATTTCAAAAAAAGTTTTAGTGGATCTTGACTATACTTGTGCTTTAAGAGGATCTTCCTTCCTCTTTGACTGAGGGCTGCACTCCTGAGTTTCCCTGCAGCTCTGGCTTAGCCTGATGCTTTCCCAGATACCCTTCTCAAGACATGAAAATTACAGCATTCATATTATTTACAAAAGCTGACCAGGTCAGGAATAAGTTTAAATATTACACCTATTACAACCCATTGCATAATCTGTCTCCTCCCTAGAAGATCCCTCTATGAAGGTTGGTTTACACAGTTGTCTAACAGTCTAACGCAAACACTTACACTAGTATAAATCACATTCCACGAGCACCATCCAGTGCCTGTGAGGAATTCTTATCTTATCCATTCTTATTGTAAATGCTCTGCATTTTCTGAGCTTCTCCAATTCCCACTGGGTATGGGGTAGGTAGGTGTGTGTGTGTGGGTGGTGGAGAAGAGGCATTTAGATGCATAGGGAGATGGAAGATTTAGTAAAAACAAACAAACAAACAACAAACTACCAAAACAAACAAACGAACAAAAACCCTTCTGCAACCTCACAAATGCAAAGCAACAGAAGCCTTTTACTCCTCCTTCTCATTCACTGATCTCTTCCATGCCTCTATACACAGCTTATGCCCATGAAGAATGAAGCTGTCTCCAGGGAAACAGCTGTCTCCAGGGGGCCCCCAGGACAGGAGCTGGACACACATTTTGAATGTTTAATGAGCTCTATGTAATCCTAACCAGGCGCCTTGTTCCTCAAGCAAAACAGGGAGCTCTTCTTGTTCATGTGGTCTGAACACGAAATGTCCATCTTTGAGACAGAGCTCGTGTCCTCTTCAAAGCAATTTTGGCAACTGGAAGGTGGCTACAGACACTCCCTCTCAGGGAGTGGGCTGGGAGCCTGGGCTTGTAGAAACATGGCTCCAGCCATCTCAACATCTGGGAAGTTACCTCAACTATTTTAATGACATGTTTTATTTTAATATATGACTTTGGTTCAATATTTTATTATTAACATTGATGGTCTCTGTTATTTGATATTGCTTTCCTAGCTGCCTTAAGCACCCATTGTGGGAAGGGAGGTAACAGATCTAGAAATAAGTTGCTTTGAACTCTACCCTTTTCCTGTCCGGTTCTGTGGGGTTATCTCTGTTTGTCTTAGCTGGCGGACCTCAGTGCTTCTCATCCTGGGGCTGAGACCTTTCAGGATAATTAATCAAGGGATTATTTATTTGTTTGCTTGTACCCTGCCTTTCCACCAAGAAATGGTGCTCAAGGTGGCTAACAATCACTGCACACATTAATCATGCACTAACCATGGACTAATTAATCAAGGGAGCAGCGCAAAGAACCTTCTTGAAGCCCTTTGGTCAAAGTGACCCTTTCTATCACAAAGCACAGCTAACAGTTGGCTGTAGTTCTCCAGAGTGAACAGGGACATGATGTAACTATGGGGTGCCCAGTTGATCAGTGAATGCATGGTACCCCTACATTGCATCCTCTGTGCAGCGTAAGTCCCAGGTTCAGTCCACACATAATAGATTTGCGCAAAACAATATCACAGTGAAGCAGTTTTTAACATATTGAAGCAGTGAACGTTGCTTGGTACATGACAAACGTGTTCTTTCCTATAGCGCAGATCATGAGATTTGACAAGTTCTAATCCTTCGATATGGAGCTCTGTGTTCATTTCAGGATTAGACTGTGCATATGAGACTGCATTCTGGACCCCAATGTTAGGATTTTCCTTAGGCCAGATTGATCAATAGAGGATCTGCACCTACTAATGTATGCTTTCTACTTCCATGGTATATTCAAGTCCATTGTAGATCTGGAAAAGATGCTTTAAGAAATGAATAAACTCTTTTTTTATATAACTTTGCAATTGGGGAAATTCATATTTTCACAAGGTTTTTTAAAAGTTTGGTCTAAAGCCAGGCAAAGCTGGCTGAGTGTAGATCTCATTTCATACTGTGTTTTGAGAACTAGTCTAGAAAAAATTGAGGTAGGTGTGGAGGAAAGCCACATGAACCCAAAGTGAAACAAAGGTTTACATGAACCTTGGCGAAAACTTGTAAGTCCTGGGCTTCCCACTGCTCTATGTGTAATGAGGGACTAATACGGGAGGCATCTTTAAGGTCCATCAAGCTGTAACGTTTAAAAGCATTTGGTGGTTTTAAAAAGAACTGGAGCTGATCCTTGGCTCTCTCAGAGGTCTTTGTGTGCTGACAGGGCAGAGAATATGATCATCACAGCTAGAAGCACTGACCCACTTGTAATTTTGTTCTCCTGTTTGCACCCAGCTTCCCAAGTGATAAGGAAGGAAGCAACAAAACGTCATTGGACCTACAATACAAATCCTACACCACTCAGTTAATAGTCAGTATTCTCCCATAATGTTTGGGGGTACACATAACCAAGGGGGTCATGCTGGCTTCATTTGCCCTGTGCACATTGATGAGGCTTTCTTTTCAAATGCCTCTACTGGAAATTGGTGAGTGTGACATGCTCCAGGAAAGTCTAGGAAATGTCTGGCTTTTAACAAACGTCTGAAATTTCAGTTAAGTAATGAAAGGCGTGCTCCATTATTTCCATAGCCAGTTTCCAAAACAGGCGCATGCATGCACGCACACACACATATTCTATTTTTAAAATATCTGCCATAGAGAGGGCATTATTGCCCATGGTTGTTTATGGAGACCTCCCATAATGAATAAGAATACAATACCTAAAGGCTCACTCTGCATTCAAATTGTAGTGATAGAAATAGCAAGTGCAAGGAAGAAGCACCCTGTTCTCTGTTCGCTGGCCAATCCTGTTCCCCCATGCCGACTTCGCCTGCGACTGGTGTGTGTGTGTGTGTGTGTGTGTGTGTGTGTGTTGTGGGCATGACGGTGAGGGAGGGAGATGCTGCATTAAGGCTTGGGCCAGTGAGCTGGACAGGCCAGCCTGAGGGGTCAAATTTGTTGCTTGGTGGAAAAATAAAACCGGATAAGCCAGCAATGTGACCTGGAGGAAATGCCTTCCTATCCCTGCCTTGTAGCTATTGGATAATTCCCTGAGCACATAAGTCAGATTTGCCAAAATTTAACATTAGAAGATTTTCCCATTAGAGCAACTGCATCATATCCAATCATATCATATCTGATCAGCAAAGGCATCCACCATTCACCATTGGTTAGAGAACTTATTGCATGCATGTTATATCAAACATATTTTGAAAGCTACAGTTTAGATCATGAAAATTAATTACTTAAAGCATTTTTTTATCCCACTCTTCAGCTGAAAAGGCTTCCAAAGCATCTATGATCGATAAAACGCATCAATCCCTACAGGCTTACAATCTAAATGACATGACACAAAAGGAAAAAACCACAGGGAAGGAGGAGGAGGAGGAGCAAAAGCAAACTCAGGAACAGTTCTTAAAGTTAAACAGTAGTTCTTATTATGACCAGCTGGAATAGAGACAGCAGTTCTGGGAAAGGAGGAGCCTGATGCAGCTGGTCTTTCAGCAGAGCTGGTGGAATGACCCTGCTGCTTCCCATCTCCCTCTGCTTCAGCCTGATGGCTGCCAGGTAAAAAATAAAGCAGCACAAGTAAAAGACCAAACAACTGTTTATTCAACCCTTGTTTATTCAAATGATTGTTTATTCTCTCCTATGATGGTTTTGGGGAGGGGCAAAGAAGAGCCCACCTCCCTGATTCATAATTTATCAAGCCTTGATGGTGATAACATCATGAAACAAGCTTGCTTCAACATAATGATGCACTAAAAACCAGGGTTTTCACAATCAGCAAAAAAGGCTTCCTGTCCATCGTACTGCAAGGTTTCAGCAGAATACCACCCTGCTGCACGGCTCTTTCAGTATCTCAGGAGGTCTGGCTCCTTAGGATGCTACTTTACCATATGCGAACGGCAGCTGTGGTAGGGACTTGAGGTAACACTTGCATGGGGAAAAAACATTCTGAGGGTAATTTATTGGGAGTTCATAGTCCATGGGAGTAGTAAGAGTTGCCCTGTCTCTGAGAGCTTGTATGAGCCTTTGAAAAGCTTCTCCCTTTATCAGGAAAACATCAGCTCTGAAAAAGGGACTGCTTTGGTGTTGGCTGTTATCCAAGCACATGTGTATAATCACTCAGGCTCCAGATAGCCTAAGCAGGCAGAAGCTTTAGAAGTTCTTTTAACAAGCAGCAGTGATTTTTTTTTAAAAAAAGCTTGCTTCACAAACAAGATGTTGGGCTGCTCCCAAATTACTGCAGATTTGTTTGCCCATCCCAAATGGTCCTTCTTGACATTCATGATGACTGGCTGAGAGTATCGCCAACATTTCATTCTCATGGCAACTGATGCCACCTGGTACCTTCCTCTAGCCCCTGTGTCATTGTCATTACGGATATGACACCCTTTTGTACCTTTGAAGCTTTTGTAAAAATAGTATAAGAACCCTGAGCTCTGAACCCTGGGCTCTGAGCCCTCAGTGTGTCGGTTTACCCAATGGACTCCATTTGTGGCTGTTGGACCACACCACTAAAATCACTCTGTTTCCTGGCCTACCCACTCCTGGCAGGATTCCAGCTCACTCTTTGGAGTGCAGAAAACTTTGGAGTTTGTTGCCAACCCAGGGCCATGAATCTCCTCCATTTATCCTGGACAAGCCCAGATAGATCCAGTTGCCTTCAATGGCCCTTGGAAGCCCAGATGGAACCAGTAAGAGGCATGGGGAACTGTTGTTCTGCCACCTTGATCTGCCACTGTTTTGCCCAAACTCATCAGAGCCTGGCCATCTAGGTCCTTGTCTTGCCAAGGTAGAGACCTGCTGCAAGCTTCCTTTTTAAAAAATATTGATAAATTTTTCCTGCTGAGACCCTAGGAGTTTCAACACACCCCAAATCTTCTGGAATGGGTTCCTTGAACCCATGGAAAGGCATCTTTCACAGCATTCTCCTATTTTCAGGAAGACTGATCTTCATCTACAAAGTGTAGCCTCCTACTGTATACCCTCTTTCCTATGGCATGTTGTATTTTGGGATTTCTGTAATGAAGGCTCTACCAGCTAGTTTCCCCAAGTAATGAGTATACAATTTAAATTCTTATGTGTTTAATAAATTTCCCCTGGTTGAAACAAACCTCTGTGTATGTTTGTGTATCATTTGGTCCCCTCCTTCTAAGATGCACTATTCCCAAAGTGAAAAGGTCCCTCAACAGATGTGTGTCCTGACAATGCATGCAAGTTTGTATACATGTCTAGAAGAGCACATTTGGTAACAAAGTGGTAGTAGAAAACATGTTTATGGTGGCCCAGGAGACCTTGTCGCTCTGCTTGCTTCCCTTCCCTCTGCTATCTCACCTATATATAGCTGTTGAACTACCTCAGGCTGAGCACTCTCACCAGAGTACTGTAATCATCTGTATCATCCTGCCATGTGGGGAAAAGGTTTACTACACATCAGGTGCAGGAGTGTGGTAAATATCTTTGATAAAATGGTCTCTGATTGTAAGCTGTTTTGGGCAGAGGCCTGTCTTGAGGGCTCAGAGCCCAAGTTCTTATACTATTTTTTTTAACAAAAGCTTCAAAGGAAGTGCCATGTAAATGGATGGTGCTATATGAATAATAAAGCATTATCTGAAATAGCTTAGGTTTAGAGGTTCAAATTTTATCTCTCTATATATATGTATATATAGCCCTTAGTTTTGATGTCACAACTTCATTTTTTTCAGTTTTCTGGGTAATATTTGCTATTACTTTGTCTAATAAATTCAAATAAGATTGCTTGTAAAAAGATTTTGAAGGACGATTGCTTATGTTGCCTTGACCACAATTTACTGGCCCTTTTTACTGGATAACCGATAACTAATATGTCAACTGTGCAAAGATTACCTTGTAACATTACTTACTTACTACTACTACTACTGCTACTACTACTACTGTTACTACTAGTCTACCACTGCTACCACTACTACTAAATTTTTAGTATATAATATTTTTTTTGTCTTATTGTCTTTTTTTCCTTTTTTCAGATATAAAAGTATAAATTATAAATCATCTCTCCAAAATGTATTCTCACAAATCAGGAGCCCAGGGGGGGGGGCGGGGAGTCAAGAAAGAACAAGAGGAAAATGAAAAAAGGGCTCAACAAGTGCTCTTTCAATTTGGATTAAGTGCGGCTTCAAAAAAAATGTCATTGAACTCACCTATAGAATTAGAGCAAGAAGAAACTTTTGGAAACCTCATCCCCAAACAAGGAGCAGTTGATTTGGGTAATCACGCACAGTATTTTGATGAAGGGGCAGATGCAGAAAATGAAAATGGAAAACAGAAAGAAACAGACATACAGACTCATGTGAAAGTGAATTTGGAAGATGAGAGGAGTAATCATAATGTAGGCCTTGACATTGGATGTATCAGAACCGAGTTTCCATCTCCAAAGGAAATAGAAAAGTATGTTACGAATGGTCACATGACATCCCTCTGCCTAAAACATTCCCAAAAGACACCTGCAATCAAGTTTTCCCAGAAAGCATACTGAAATTTCAAAGCACTAATGGAGAACTACATGTAAGAGACTGGCTTCTGGAGTCAACAGAAACAAGCTTTATATTGCTTTCCATGTCGATTATTTTGGCACAAGACAGTCAAGACTAGCACTTCTGTGTCTAAATCTGCACTGGTATCTGCTGAAAGCTGGGATTCTAATGGGAAGTGGAGGAAACTTTCCTACAGGATCCCAAAACATGAAAAAGGCAATAGTCACAGAGACTGTTAGCCAGCTTGGTGAGAACTAGAGAGGCGCCTGCTGTCTGGGACAGGAGTTGAGATCATCTTAGAAGCATCAATCAAAACTGAAGCTGTGAAATGGTACAACCTTTTAAAGCGCATCATCAATGTTGTACTCTTCTTGGGAGAACGTGGTCTAGCATTTACTGGTTCTTCCCCATCGAATTGGTGATTCAAACAATGGAAAAATTGTAGAACTCATTTAACTGCTCTCCAGGTGGGACCCCATCCTTCAGGAACATGTGCTAAGTGTAGAGGAGTCACAGAAAAGGAGTGAGCGGCTTCAAGTTCATTCAGATGTTTGCAACAAGGTCATCCAAGCTAGAGATGCCACACTGGATGTTGAAGTAGCAAACACAGAAACTATCCTCACTGAGCTGACAAAACTTCAAAACCACTGGAAATGCATGTGGAATGAAGCCAAATTGGTTGCGTCAAACCTAAATATAGAAATAAAACTCTCCCGTAGATGGAGTTAGGCGAAGGAGGGCAAGGCCGCATGATGACAGCACACCTGATGCTAACTTGCAAGAAATGAATGGCACAGGTGATACTCAAGAAGAGGCCTACTTCAGAAAGTGTGTGCCTTCCGTTTTGGTAGACAATGTTATAGCAGGATTAACTGTCTGCTTCAATGCGGTCAAGCAGTTGGCAGGAAAAAAAAAAGATTTCTTGTGGAAATATCTCACCATGTCTGAAATATCTCTGATTTATCTTTATCAGAGCAATATCCTGCTGACCTTAATGGTGATGATTTGAAAAAGAAATGCAACATTTACCCTCAGTACATAAAGCAAATCTTGTAAATGCACAGTTAAAGCCATTAGATTTGTTGAACTTATTGACAGAGTACAGACTTGGTGATCTGTTTCCAAATGTTTGTGTTAGCTTAAGAATACTATTAACAATTCCAGCAACAGTAGCTGCTGAAGAGAGGGCATTTAGCAAACATAAGCTAATTAAGAATTATTTAAGGTCTACAATGTCTCAGGAACGTCTTGTGGATTTGGCCAGGCTAAGTATTGAATCAAACATTGCCAGAACAATTAATTTTCATGCTGTGATTTGAAATTTTTCACAAAAAATGGCCAGGAAAGCTCTTTTTAAAAAGTAAATAGTAAGTTTATCCACCTTTTTTTACTAATACAGGCAGTCCCCAGGTTATGAACGAGTTCCGTTCTTACGAATGTCTTTAAGTCGAATTTGAATGTAAGTCGGAACCGCATAGCATTCTATACATTAAAATCGGCATTTACGCAAATTGCGTAAATTACTCAAATTGTGTAGCATACTACGCTATGTACTCTACGTAAACGACATAGCACCAGGGAACCCAGAAGTCCGTTCTTAAGTATGGGTTGTCTGTAAGTCGGACGTTCTTAACTTGGAGACTGCCTGTAATTATGTCTTCTGATGATCTGACCCATACTCTCCAATTGCCCTGAATTTGCAGGGACGGTCCCACAAACACTTAAGCCATCACGGCTACTTACTTTGTTATGCTGATTTGTTATGCAGAGCCCAGAATTCCCCTGCCCTGCCTCCTCCCGCAACTTATTTAGCTTTGCTGTGATTTTGACCATGGACCCTTTAAGCAGGAAGGGAACAAACTGAGGATGTGTGTATGTGTGTGTGCTCTACCTGCTGCCTCTGAACCAGGCCCCCTGGTAAGTAAGTAAGACCCCTTGAAGATATTTGTACTTACTCCCGAGTAACTGTGTGTAGGATTGCACTGTTTGTTTTAACTTAATTCAAGTTACCGGTAGTTAAATTATGTAAGATTATTCCAGTTTAATTGTTTCTTTAAATCTAAATTGTGTGAATAGAACACAAAAAGTGCTTTACACTGGGGCCTTTCCACAATAACAAACAACAAAGCTGTTCAGCCCCTCAAAGTTACTCCTTGTGCTTAAAAACCAGACCTGTAGAGGTGTTGGAGAAAAACGCTGAAGGAGGGACTCAAAACCCCAATGTGCCTTTTTGTATTTCCCCCCACCCAAAAGCTCCCCCTCCTCTGCATCCCCTTCTTTTCTTCTCCTTCTCCAACTGCCCTGAAAATGCGGGACCAATCCCTGAAATGTTGGAGGGTATGCTGATCTGCATTGCAATATAAAAGGATGTTTCAATGTGAATTCTTTCTCCTTATCTGTATTGTAGCATAAACAGATGTTCAAATCAAATGTGCTTTCTTATCTCTGATTCTCTTTTATTTTATTCATATTTATCGCAGAGGGAGTATAAAAGCATAAGGCCTCAAATGCAGAAAATTAACTGAGCGCTCCACTCCACCCCTCCCTCGTCTTCCATACCCTTTATGACCTTACAGGCTACAGCTCATGGCATAAAACCGTAGTGGATAAAAACAGAATGACTATTGGAGAAGGGAAGGGCCCCAAAAGAAACTTTGTACCCACTGATAAAATTCCTCTCAGAGGCCCTGGAGGGCCACAGCCCTTTTTTCTCTTTTTGCCACGCTCTTTTTTTTTGTTTCCATCTTCCTTCCCACCCAGCAGGCTGCAAGGAACAGGACAGATCACTCTTGTTGGAGGTCTGAACTGATTACATGCAGAAGCCTTTTGAAATTAGTTTGAGGGCTGTATGAAATTAGTCTGAGGGCCGCATAGGGCCCTCAGTTGCCCAACCCTGATCTAAAAGCACAGTTCAGTGATAGCTATCATCACCTATAAATCACTGAATGCCTTGGGTCTGGCATATCTTTTTCCATATGAGCCTTCCTGATATTTCAGGTATTTGAATTGGCCCCTTTTCATGTCCCCCTCATTTAAGCACCACTGTGGAAGTCCAGATTAGGTTATTTTCTGTTGTCATCCCAAATTATGGAATGCGTTACCAAGAGGAATATATCTGATGCCAGCTCTGGATGGGTCTCGGGAGAATTGCGAAGACTTCTTTCTTTTGCCAGGCATATGGTAATAACATGACACTTGTTACTGACAGACATTATAGTAGATAAAAACATAAGGAGAGCCCCACTGGATCAGACCAAAGGTCTATCTAGTCCGGCATTCTGTTCACACAATGGCCAACCAGAGACCCATGTACATAGAGAGCTTGCTTGCTGTTTGTTTTCAATGTAGTTATGACTCCTTTGGAATGATGTGTTATCTTATTTTTATTACTTTCTCATTATTGCTTGGATGCAAAGCATCTTTTGAGTATTTATTTGAAAGGCAGAATATACATTTTAACATATATAAAATACATAAGTGAAATTTACCATTTGTTACTACTTAGACGCAAGGCATCTGGAGCATTTGTCTGAAAGGCAGAATATACGGTACATTTTAACATAAAATAAATAAGTGAAATTTACCATTTGTTATTACTTGGATGCAAGCCACCTTGAGTATTTGTTTGAAAGGCAGAATATACATTTTAACATAACATTTTGGCATTATCTGCTTCTTATTGAAAAATTATGACAATTCACCATGGAACATCAAGAATCGTGTGTGTGTGTGTGCGCATGCGCATGGATAGATAGATAGATGATAGATAAGGTAAAATCCAACATGTCCTACTTAGAATAGACCCATTGAAATGAGTGGGACATAAGTTAGTCATTAATAACTTAAGTACCATTCATTTCAATGGGCCTGTTCTAACTAGGACTTATGTTGGATTTTACCCATTCACTTGAATAAAAATGTATTTAAAACATTTAATTAAAAACATTTAAGGGTGCAATCCTATGCAAGTTTAGACAGAAAAAAGGCCTACAACTCACAGCATGTCTACAACTCACAGCATAGCTGGCTGGGGCATGCTGGGAGTTATAGGCTTCTTTTTTTTCTTTTTTCTTTTTTGTCTAAACCTGATAGGATTGCACCCTAAGTTATTATTTGGGGGCTGATTTAATCCTTCTTCCCAAGCTACTGACAGAGCTTTTGTGATGCCATGAAACGCTATCGGGGACATTGCCTATTGTAGAATGTTGATAAACAGCACAGGTTCTGTGAGAGAAGTGAAAGGTCATTTCGGCTTACAGTAGCAAGGGCTATGTGATATTGGAAAGAAGGGGGTGGGATTAGAGACAAGAATACTGTGGGAGGAAGGGAAACGGGACAGGGACCATGTTACACAGGTCACTAGTAGTTTACTGTGGTTTGTGTTACACAGCAGTGTTACATAGTTTACATTAAAGAATACCTTCAGGGGGAAAAAACAGCCGGAGGTGGGGCTGGTCAGCAGAAAGCCAGCATGAGGCTCCAATCTGGAGCAGGAGCAGTTTTCTTCTGATTATGGAAGGTATCCATCTATGGTGAATGGGCCATCTGACTTACTTGCCACAAATTACATACATGCTTATACATACACTAAAGTTTGTCCTGCCAACAGATAACCGCAAACAACATACTGTATAGATTGCTCCTAATTATTCATTTCTGTATTCTGAGAGCCAGAAAAGTAACCGTGGGGGTGTATTGGGGTCATGGGATGCTTAACCCTTCCCTCCATGCGGTTTCCCTAATGGCATCCTCTCCTGAAGCTGCTATTAGCCATGGAGAGGGAAAAGGCTGGTACCCAGACTGTATTTGCCTTTTCCCCCACCACAGCTAATAGCAGCTTGGAAGGGACCATTGAGGTTGTGGATCATATGACATAGGGGGGAAAGGCCTAAGTCCGCTCACCAATAACGTGACCCTATCTGATTTGCCTCATTTAAGACTTTAAAAAGTCAAGGTATGTGATCGTGTATCTGATCATGTGTCGCATCTACTTTGACACTAAGATGCATATGGGCTCCCCCCCCCCTTTTTAAGTGTATAGTAAAGTATGAATGGCCACATCCATGTATATTTTGGCATGGTGCGTTGGTGCATGCATCAGGAAACCATCAGGACCACCCCTCTGACAGAGTAGCAGCCGCTTTCATGAGAAAAATGCTGGACAGAGATGGAAATTGGAATTCTAGCAAGTGGAGCTTTGGGAGAAAAGAAGAAACAAGGATCCAATTTTCTTCTCCCTTCTTTTTTTAAAAGGAAAGGTATTTACTCCTTATTTAGTACATCAAACCGCACAGGTCTGGCCAAGATGAATTTACTATGACAACATAAATAAACAGCTTTCTTAACGGCATATTAACCATTAACAAAGAAGCTGTCCAAGCATGCACGCAGGATGCCCGCTGATCTATTTACTGCTGGTAAAAAAAAGGGTGATGGTGTGTGTACCTGGAGACTCTGCCACTGCCATTGGATGGAGCAGGAAACAAACCCCTCAGGGTTGGAGTGGAATTGCAGAGAGCAGTGCCATGCCAAGGTATTATGTCCCACCTTCTATAAAGACACATGTGCAAGGTGGCAACTCACAGGCATTTCTGATGATGCGCTTAATTGAAGCAGAAAGTAAAAGCTAGTTAACAACAACACTCCCTGTGCTTCTTTCAAGGATCTCTCAGTTCACGTAATCTCACATTTGCACACAGAGGGCAGTTTCAAATGTTCTGGCCAACATGTGGAGGTCACTGAAAAATGTGTCCACATGGTAGCAACTCTATACAGGTAAAACACTTTGAAGCTGGACTGGCCCAGTCAAATGGAGTCATGTGTGTGTGTGACAGGAGTCATGTAGCCTGAGTTTTGTGGCACCCCTGCAGAGGCTATTGTGCCCACACCTGGAAATGAAGAGGCAGACACTAATGGATGGGCTTAAACTAGGGCCACACAACTTTATTGGTTTAGTACAGAGTTGTAAGTGGTACAGGGCATGTTAGCCTTGTTTGTTAGGGTGAGCATCACCAGGCTATGAGATTGGGGCAGCACTGCCCTGCCCCTGCCCTCTGGTCACAGTTTTAGGTATTGAGGGGTACCCTCCAGAGTCCAATCCCCTTGACCTATTAAGGCCCCAAAGGGGTTCCTTTTTCTGCATCAAGTCTCACAACCCTAGGTGGCAAGTCATTAAAGGTGCCTCTGGGTGCTCAACGATGCTCCATCCCTATGTGCCCTACTGCGCTACCCAGCTTGCGGTGACCAATCCTATCCTATTTAACAGCACCCACACTAAGTGCCAATTGGTGTTTGCCACCCTGATGCTCCAGTATAGAATAGGTGAAAAACTCAAGCATAGGCCAATCTAGGGGCTCGGGGGGGGGGATCCTATTTGGACCCTTAGTGACTAGCATTGCCCATATTACAACTCACCAAGGGAGGGGTGATCGGTGCCGAAGAAATAACAAGCATGAATAGAGTATCAGAGGCAGTATGCTTATGTACACCAGTTACTGGGGAACATGGGCGGGAGGGTGATGTTGCACTCATGTTCTGCTTGTGGGATCCTGTGGGCAGCTGGTTGGCCACTGTGTAAACAGAATGCTGGACACTCGATGGACCCTTGGTCTGATCCAGCAGGGCTCCTATTATGTTCCTATGAGTGGATGAAGCCGGCTTATATATGTCCACAAGCCTTGCCCCTCTGTGACGTGAACATCACGATGCATGTTCACACATGTGTCCATCTCCTGACCCTTGCATGCTCACCTCCTCTCAAGGCCAGACACAAATGCCCCCCCCCACAGATCACCCTGCACCTGGGGGCGGGGAGCAGTAGGTATTGGGGTTCGGTACTGAGGTACACCATTTAGTAATATCCTAGGTTAACAGTGCAGTTCTATGAAGATCTGCTCAGAGGTAAGTCCTATCAAGTTCAATGATTTTTACTCTCAGATAAGTGTGTGTAGGACTGCAGCGTAAATGAACAAGATCCCTTAACATGCATAGGAAGGACAGGGGCACATGTGGGCTAGGCTACGACTCTGTCAGGCCTACACTCCTGCCTGCCTCTCCAACACTGCATTGCTTCCTGTTTCCTGTCAGGCAACATCCAACCAAAGCACAGGTAGATGTTAGAAGCTCCATACACAGAGTGGCATACACTATAAAGTGGCCCTATTTTATAGTTTGGGCTTGATTTGTGGCATGTTTGTCAACAGGTCTGGCCAAGACTAACATGGAGCATCTCCACGTTAGCATCGGTTTCCTGAGAGAGCCCATCATATCTTGTGAGGGCCATTGGGATCCTGTGACTAGCTTCATGTAGTCAGGTTTCCTTCCCTCTTGCCATGCAGAGCAGAGTGTCAAACAATTTGGTAGAGAGGGCTGCTGTAGGTCTCACGCTAATTTATTTTCATATGTTTGGATTTTCTTGAAAGTAGAGGGGGGTTTTGGGCTCATTAAGACTGAAATAAAAAGCACACATATATAGCATCCAACCCTATGGAAACGGAGGCTTTTAAGAGCGTGTTGGCTCGGACCTCTGCAGTGTGTGTTATTACTGTACATGTCTGGAAATGGAACACAGCTGTATTTTTCTAATTAGGGCCCTGTGTCTGTTGACTCTTTCTTATTCAAGGTGGCAGGAAACAGAACAAGAGACATTGGTCTCAGGTTTGGAGGGGGGCTGCCCTGCCCTGCCCTGCTGTCCACCACACGAATACTTCACTGAGCTGTTGGAGAAGAGCACTGTTGAAAGGAAGAGGCCCTGGGGGCAAAAGGTAACCTTTGAATCCACTCATCATGATCATCCCATGGGAGGATGCTGGTTGGGGCATGCAGATGTTATACTGGAGAACTCCCGTCTCGGGTTTGAGCTGAAGTGTTTTTAGTGGAAACATATGTAAGAAGCAAAAGGGGTTGATGCTGGAAAATGGGAATGTTTACGCAAAGCAAAGTGACTTTTATAACCACTGTAAAATTCTGCACTGCTGGGGCAATCTTGCGGCTGCATCTTTGGCTTCTTAGCACACTTAGTTCTTAAGGAGAATTATGGCCAAGCGCAGAAGCATGTTGGAAGTCAACTCCATCCTAATCAAGAGGACGGCTAATGGGAAAATTGCTTTCGTCAAAACAGCGGAAGTAAATATATGTCTCAGAAATGTGTTGATTTCATGAATTTTAGAAGGATTTCTATGCCATAATAAGCTTTCTTCTGAACTGCCCCCACCACCACCATCGCTATCTCCTTTATGATCATCACAAGGATACTTTGGATTTCAGGTGTCAACCATGTCCCAAATAAGAGGTTGTGTCGACAAAAATGAAACAAAATACAATGGACAGCGCAATCCTATGGCTGCTAGAAAGTGTCTAGTCAGCCATAGGGCATTTCAGAGTCCCAGCTCTGACCTTGGAAACTTGCTCCGAGGTTGGAGCTGGGACTCCAAACTCCCCCCCCCACCTCACAGCCGGTGTGGAAACTAACCTTGCCGGCTGCGTCTCCAAGGTCGCAAGAGCAACCTCGGAGACAGGCTTTAGGACAGTGTTCTCCAACCTTGGGTCCCCAGATGTTTTTGGCCTACAACTCCCAGCATGCCCCAGCCAGCATAGCTGGCTGGGGCATGCTGGGAGTTGTAGGCCAAAAACATCTGGGGACCCAAGGTTGGAGAACACTGCTTTAGGGGGTGTTCCAGGGGGTGGGGAAGGGAGGAGACCTCTGCTTCTGCACTCCTCCCATCCTCCACAGGATGCCCGTAGTCCTCCAAATTCGGGGGGCTATGGGCATCGCAACCGGATTGCCCCCTTAATCATTTCTGCTGAACTGTTATTGGCTGCTTTCAAGATAGCTTTTTTCCTCGATCAGAAATGCATTTCAGAATTCTTTTTGTCCGCTTGTTTGTTTTACAAAAAGCCAGATGAGCTGTAAATAAGGCAAACACACACACACACACAATCAGAACAGAGAAACCTGGAAATGTAGAAATACAGGCTTGTGGCCAAAACTTGCATCTGCTCTCAGTATAGAAAACGAGTAATCGTTACTGTTCTGTTCTTCTGTCTGCTGAACTGTTTTGCATAATTTCAAAGCTTGAATACTATTTCCAAAGCACGAGTTGATCCAGCAATGGAAGGTTTTTGTCCCTTTTTTATCTTGAGCACTACGATAATGGTGGAAGGGTGGGGTATAAAAGCATCTAAATAATAATAGATAGATAGATAGATAGACTCTTATCCAGTCCACAAGAATAATACTGATTTTTTCCTTCTTCTTTTGGCCAAGAATGGTGTACAAGAGTCACTGGAACAGATTAATTGTAATGAAGGCTCCCAAGTTGCTAGGGTGCACTTTCTGGGAAAGCAGCAACTCCCAGCTGATAACATTCAGTTTTGCTAAGGGGAATATGCACAGGCAGAATTCGACACAGCTCAGTAGCTCAGCAAGAACTGGGTTCCAGTGTTGTGGCCAAGAAATGGAAAATTACTGAACAACTGAAAAGCACTTAGGCATTTGGCATTTTAAGTGTTATTATAATTTTATTTTAATAACATTATAAACTATATAACTTTGAAAATACTGGATTTAGTGTGGGGTTTTTTGTTGCTTTACTACAGTGCCCCCCCCCCAGTGAACCCCTAAGCCTACCACTCTAAAACATTGCTGCTGGCCTGGATTTGTTATGCTCTAGCTATTTCCTGTCCTACTCCATGAACTCTGCTCTGCTTATTTTCTAACATGAAAGGTGCTGGGCTCAAGCCTACCAGAAAATCCTGGCCTATAACTTAGAAGAAGTCTTTGCCCCTGTTCCCAGGTGTGTGTCCGCTGCTACCGCTGCTTGCAAACATTCCATGGTGAGGGAATGGCATTCTGCACATGCTCAAAGCCTGTCTTTTTTTTTTTTTTTTTTTACCATTGCTTGCCTCTCATCAATCAGCAATTGGGCAGGATTAGAAAGATACATTGGTGGAGAATAGATCTACCAATGGCTATTAGCAAAATGAAACCGCAAAATGAAAACAACATGTTCGCAGAAACAGGATACCTCTGAGCCCTGGACCAGATCCTGAGAACACAACAATATGGGTTGAGCATAACCTTCTTGTATGCTCCCAGATGATCTTGTTGGCCATGAATAGAGACCAAATGCTAGAATATATGAACAGCTTGACAGCTGATTTACACCCAGCAGAATCATGTGGTGCCGTTTTTCATGGACCATGCCATTCATGCACTTCCCCATAAAAACCCTTCCGGAACATAGACCCTCCTGGAACAACCCCCTGGTCCCCACACCCTACTGTAAATAAGCCTAAGTTGATCCCTGTTTAAGCATACCGCTCTGTGCGATTAATATCACATGGAACAGGAGAGCGGGGGCCCACCCACAGATCCCATCCTCACTAGCCATGCTCCCATCTTAAATCATGGAGTGGGGGAGCCTTTGCATGCGGAGCAGGACTTCCCTCTCAGGGATGGGGACTCGGACTCGAGGACTCGACTCGTGAGTCGGACTGAGTCCCCCCTCTGACTCGACTCGGACTCGAGTCCCAATATTTTTAATGGGGCTCGAGACTCGACTCGGGACTCGAGACCAAGGACTCGTCAACATCCCTGGGCTGTTGACGAGTCTTCTGGCTGTGCCAGAAGGAGCGCGATCACCAGTGAAGAGCGCATGGAAGCGAGGCGCACTGCTGCTCGGCCACTATGGACAGCTACCAGGAGCGCAGCCCCAACGATGTGTTGAGATTTATTTTGATTGATGTGTTGTTGTGGGGGGTTTGGGTTAGGGTCAGACATTTTGGGTTTGGCTGCCTCTGCCTTTCTGTTTGGGGTTCCCTGCCTCCTCTGCCTGCCTGGTTATTTTGGGTTTGTCTGCCTGGTCTGTTCTTGCCAAAATCAGTTGCAGAGTTTTGAAATAAAAAGGCACACTTGTGCCTAGAATTTATTTAAGCCACACATCTGAAGTAGCCTTATTTTGTTGGGGGGAAACCCCATTGATTTTAATAGGGACTCGTGGAGTCAGTTTTGGGAGTGACTCAGGACTCGAGTCACCATTTTGGACCAAGGACTCGGACTCGGACTCGAGACTCGGGTTCAAAGACTCGTGACTCGACTCGTGACTCGAGACCAAGGACTCTTCAACATCCCTGTTCCCTCTTCAAACCTTTCCCCAATGAATGGACAGTGGGAGGGTGGTGGTGGCAGCAAGGGATGAGACATCAGGGCCGGTGGGCGTGGGGCCCACTCTCCCAAGCCATGCTATGTTAATCACATGGAACAGAACACTTTAAGAGGTCTTACATCAGGGGTGCAGAACCTCTTTCAGCCCGAGGGCCGGATTCCAGTGGTGGGTGGAGCCAAAAGCAAAATGGCAAAGTACAAAAAATACCAGCCTATTTCAGCATAAATCTCTTACAGCCAGTAACTAATCTTTAGGAAAGACATTTCAGCCTTTTAAAATGGGGTGAAAAAACTGCACAAAAGTTGGGAAACCGCCAAATGATCGGTGGTTGGGGGGGAAAGCCAGGGGAAGGGGGAGTGGTCATCCGGAAAGCTGGATTGGGACACTAGGACAGCCAGATTTGTACCCCAAGCCTGAGGTTCTCTGCACCCCTGGCTTACATGAAACTGAAAGAATGGCATATTCTCCCCCTGTGTGGCACTGCCTTCACTGCAATTTCCCTCATCTCCGATATGTTGTTTGTTTTCTGAATGGCTTCCAAGTTGGTATTTGCTGGAAACTAAGAACATGGATTCTGGGAACTTCTTCTCTATAGGCAATAAGAGTTTATTCGGATCACCACAATGTGTCTCAATTTTCTTCCTATGTACGCTGTTTTGTATTTGTTTATAGAAAATATTCTATAGCAGTGTTCTCCAACCTTGAGTCCCCAGATGTTTTTGGCCTACAATGCCCAGCATGCCCCAGCCAAAAACATCTGGGGACCCAAGGTTGGAGAACACTGTTCTATAGCTATATTGTTTGCATCCCTTCCCATCAGCCCTAGCCAGCATAGCCAGTGGTGAGGAAGGATGGGAGCTGCACTCACACAACATCTGGAGGGCCACAGGTTGCCCACCACTGCTTTTACAGTATCATGGTCCTTCCATCTCCAGCCACACTTTCACCCCTGGAATTCTCTACCAACACCATTCCTCAGATGGATGAGGGTCCTCCTGGGAGTGAGTGACTGACCCACACTATTAAGGCCCTCCATTTTTCATCTCCATTATTCCAGTCCATGAATATAAACCATATTTTCCCCATTGGTAAGTCCTCCTGTCAGAGCAAATGTGTCCCAAGCACACATGTATAAGAGACCCAGTCATATGAGTTTTATAACCTCCCAATAAAACCTCACTGAAGCTATGTAAACCCTTGGAGAGTCTCACGGATTTGCCAGTCAGAAGCCTTGTCTAGGACACTCTCTCTGCGCCGGGACAGCACGTCTGGCTCGTCCCTGAAACTTTGCTTTGATTTCATCCCCGAATAACATAAATAAATAAAAACCCTGAAGTTCATTATTAATAATAGAGTAGTACAGAGACAGGGAGCTGCTCTCTCTCTCTCTCTCTCTCTCAAGATTTTTGCACAGCAGGAGGAGATCAAAATGCTGCTGCTTCAGTGAATTTGTCTGCCAAGGGACAGAGGAAAGCCACAAGCACGAGAGGAGCAAAGATGGGGTGTTGCCGGCAAAGTTTTGGCAAAGCTTGAAGTTTAACCTCAGCTACTAGGTGAAGGTTTTGTTTTTTTGTATTTTTTGGCTAAGTTTTGCTTATTTTCTGTTTGGTGTTTATGTTTCTGGGATCAAAAAGAACCTCAGCATGTTTGAAATACACACCCCTACGATTCAGCTCTTAGGAGCAAATCCCAAATCTATCTAATATGTTTATTACTGGGGTTTATTACTAATGGACACATTTAGGCTGCAATCCTAATACACTTATTAAGGGATAAGCCCCATTGAGCACAGTGGGACTTACTGCTGAGTAAGCATGCATAGGAGTGCACTGTTAAAAGGTTATAGGGAGTCAGTGTGGTGTAGTGGTGGGAGATCCGGGTTCTAGTCCCCGCTCGGCCATAAAGCTCATTGGGTGATTTTGGGCCAGTCACCGACTCTCAGCCTAACCTACCCCACAGAGTTGTTGTGAGGATAAAATGGAAAGGAGGAGGAGAGGGAGGATTATGTAAACTGCCTTGGGTTCCTTGGCGGGGGAAAAGGTGGGATATAATTATAATAAATAAATAAAATATGGTTAGTTGCTCGTTTCCCTTCCATCCCTTCAAGACACAAGATTGTGCCCCTTCTCCAAGATATCACTGTTGAGACATCTGATTGTATTGTCCTATATTAAAGGGTCAAAGTTTTCTTTAGGTCGGCGGAACAAATGGGTTTGCATTCAAACACTTATGATTGTAATTTGGAGGGGGAAAGAAGCAACCTCCTGCTATGACAGCCCTGCCATTATTATGACCCCCGTCCTGCAGAAGGAGCCTCAGATTGAAAGAATAGCACATTTTACAAGGCTACCTAAAAAATTGCTGGCTGAGGAGAGATTTGAACTGGGGACTTCGAAAAATTATTTAAAGGCTGAGTGCTTCCTGCACTATATTGGTTACATGTGAGAGCACTCATACAGTTGATTGAAAACATTTCAAAAATGGCAAACAGCACAACTAAATCCCCTTTCACGTATGAGAACGTGTGTGTGTGTGTGTGTGTGTATACTTGCCTTATACCAAGACATTGCCCCTCTAGATGAAAAGGAAATGCCTTTTCTAGTGATGTCACCTAGAATTCTTTAGCAGCAGAGGACAGGGGACCTGGGAATTTGTGCATATACGTAGATGCTCTGACACTGAGCTATGCCTATGACCCCTCTCCAATTCGTTGCTGGCTGTGCGTTGAATGGGTTGGATCCAGCCTTGGTCATACTTGTAAACCCACTGAGAAATTAATGGGACTTAAATTAGTCATTACCAACTTAGGTCTCAATGGTTTCAACAGGACTAAGTTTGGATCCAACCTTCTGGCTGCAATGTACTCCTCACTTTTTTTAAAATGGTGACATTACGAGTGCTATGCCCCACAACAAAGCTATCTCCACTCTCCGTTCTCCTATAGCAAGATACCCCCTTTATTCTTTACCCAGGGATGGGTTATCGCACTACTGGGCCTGGTATGAGCATAGTGCAAAATATTGTTAACTTCTTCACATGTGTAAAAGGTTTCCCAGGCATACCAAGAGAAATGTGTACACACATAATGGTGGCCAGATGCAAAGGAGAACAGAGTTCTTTAATTAATAATGCAAAGAGGGATTTGGGGCATGAGTAGCATGGCAACCTTCATCTGTCTAAATTCTTTCTACAAAAGTATTAAAAAGTATAGAAGTCTGTCTTCCTTTGCATTTAGGCATTGCAGTGGACAGAGAGAGAGAGAGAGAGAGAGAGATTTTCTGTAACTCCCACCCCCACAGACATAGCTAGACTGAAACCTACCACAGTACAAATCTGAAGCCATCGCTCAGTGGTAGAAGCAGCGCTGTAGTTCAGGGGTGGTGCACATGCTTGTCTTACCAAAAAGTCCCCAGTTCACTCCCTAGTCCCTAGCATCTCCAAGAAGGGCTGTGAAAGTCGCCTGTCTGAACTGCTGGAGAGCTGCTGCCAGTCAGTGCAGATAATTCTGAGCTAGATGGGCCAATGGTCTAACTTGGTATAAGGCAGCTTCCTATGAAGGACTTGCATCAGCTTGCCTTCCATTGTGGATCGTTGGCACGTGGCATGGCGGGTGGGCGGGGTGTGTGTCCTGATTTGGACTGTGGCAGGGGCAAAGGGGCAAATCCCCCCTCCCTGTGCCAGCTATTTTGTTCAAAAGAAATATCACGAACCCCATGGCAAAGTATGAGACTAATGTCACGTTCGGTTTGGCCTTGAGTTGTTATACTGTTGCCAAATTATAAATGGGTGCTGTGTTTACGAGCATCCCATGGCCTAAAGGTTATCCTCAACTGGTATCGGTATTCTTTTCTTCTCCTTCAGGGAGGGAGCGCTCTTTGCCAATTACCCCATCACATTTCACATTTACTTAAACAACTTACAGGAAATCATAGGGAAATGTGCAATTATGAAATACAAAGGAAGAAGAAGAAAACATACGGGGGGGGGGGATATTAATGGATTTGCTTAGTGCCCTGTTGTCAGGAGAGAGAGGGGGGCAGGAGGGAGGGAAGGAGAGCACCATGTCAAGGCAACATTAGGAAATGGAAAGGAAGTCACAAAAATATATTTATGCATTTGTTTCAATAGAAATGTATACTTTGCCTAATAATCTAAAAATGGACTCTAAGACAGCATATAAATAGTTAAAATATACAGTTTTAAAAAATCAAAATACAATCAAATCAGAGCAGTCATGTAAAATGACTTTCTTTCTTTCTTTTTAAATGATGGACCTGCTCAAGCTACACATGGGAACGATGCTATCCATACATGAATTTCACTTGGACTTCTTCTGCACACATTTTGTACCTTGTTGAGTTTTCCTGTGAACATTTGCCTGTAGCAAAATGTACACCGTGGCACAATATGGCAAGAGGAAGCACCTTTTAACTCGCTGACACCTTGACTTGGTTATCTGTGCAGTATTTTTTTTATCATATGGAGAACACAGCTTGCACAGAACACACACTACCTGTACCCATTTAATATGTTCAGTAACATGGCTTCTTGAGGATTGACTGTTGTTCAGAGTGTGCAAGGTGTTCGTTGCTAGTACTCTGTAAGGAGACATTCTCCCCTCAGCTTCCAAGATCTCTGCTCTCTGTGTGTCCACAGCTGCGGGTTCAGGGAAGAACTTTTCTCTCCCTATTCTTTTCTTCCCTCCCACCCCCCTCCCTTTCACCCATGAGGGAATAGAGTTACTAAGCAGCTAATGAGTCCTTAGCAACACTCACTCCTCCTTTGCCCCCTCCTTTCCCTTCTACCCTCATTTTGACCAATGGCAAGTATTGGAAGGGAGTATGTCACAAAGGGTGAGGGCGGGATAGAAGCTTAGAGGGAAGAACAGGAAGATGTTGCTGCTAGGCATTGGGTGACCAGCAGCCTGTGGAGACAGGAGGCTCCTTCCAGCCCTTCCTCTTCTCTTCTTCAGCACCACCCTGTAGACAGGTGAGTAGCAGTCACAGGCCCCTGCTGGCAGCAAAAAATGTACCAAGGATCTACCAGCTTCACAAGAACACCCCAACTGCCTGGGCAGGGCACCTTGTCCCACTGTCCTCTAGGCATTGCACCCTGGGCGAATAAGTAAGTGTGAAGGCATTCACCTAGGTCTGGGTGGACCCAATGACCCTCTCTCAAATGATGGCTCCTTCAGAAACAACTGTATGTTTCCACCTGTGGAAAATGAAGCAAAGGAAGGCAAGGGATGCCGTAGCTAATGATGAGGAGCACTCAGGAGAATATATTCTTGCCTCTTCCCCTGGAAATAATTCACTGCACTGATCCAAAAGGAGTGACTTATAATGAAGACATCTGCTGTGAGACATCTGAAATACCAGGGAGGGGGAAGAGGGGGAGAGATGATGTGCAGGAAAGAGGAGGGCAAGAAAAGAGGATTTATTTATTTATTAACTGTAGAGAGTAAGAAGAACTAAAAATATATTATTGTCAAGTTTCTCTCAACGCAGGTGGGATTTGAAAAGCAGGAGTATCATTTGTTGGTGGGGTATGATGCCATGTGAACACCCCACTCCTCCCACAACCTTAGGCTTCCAAATCTTGAATATGCGCTGAATGTAAAAATGGCCAGATCACAGTGATTTGCCTGTCTGAGGGATGAGGGGCAGGGAGCAGCAGACTTCTCTAAAAATTGAAGCTCAGCAAAAGCACAATATAAGCGTATGCATTAATCCTCTGTGCAGTCGGGGGGGGGGATGTCAACATTTTGTAGACTTCTGCCCCAACTGTCCCAGATGAGGCTTGAATCCCCGGAGGTCCCTCTTCCTGAACTTTTTTTTTTAATGGAGCTGTCGGTATCTGGCATCATGGGGATAATATCTGAGGTTAATATGCACCTGGATACAGCAATCTGAAATTAGAGATTTTTTAATTATTTTTTTACAAAAACGAGGTCCTTCAAGATAATTAATTCCCTTATTACAGGGGGGTAGCATTTCCCATTTTTTTCCTATTTCTTTCAGGAGTGTGGAGTCTTTTTCAATCCAAGGGCCAAATTCCAATCTGGGAAAGGTTTTAGGAGCCACATCCCATCTGTGGCTGGAACCAAAGGCAAAGCAGACGTGGCCCAAATGAGATTCTTACCAGTTTTAAGCTTACTCAGAAGTTAGCAGGACACACCTCTTTATGTCTACAGAGATGTAAGCAGAACTTTCAAATAGCATCCCAAATACATTACAAAGCAGTGGAAGCTGGTGGCTCCAATGGCAGTGAGGTGGTATATCCACTCCAGGTTTTAGCCTGATTTTTAAAGCCACTATCCATGGTGCTGAGCCCTATCCACAAACTAGGTAGCTCCTTTAAAGTTCAGACTACAACCCAGAGTGGAAACGCTACCCCACTGGAGCCACCAGCCTCCACTTCTCACAAGTAAGCAGGTTTCGCCAGTCAGAAGGACTGGATCACTCAGCAGCTTCTTCCCCAGGCCCTGCTCCCTCTCCACAGCAGGGAAATGCTCTTATCTCTGATCAGGTGCTGTTCAAAGATAACGGCTTTTTCGTGAAGGGGAGAAGGAGCAGGGCCTGAGGAGGAAGCTGGTGGGCCGGAGGTTCCCTATGCCTGTGCTAAACCATCATTTAGGTGCAAGGCAAGGCAAACGGTGGTCCTCCAGGTGTTGCTGGACTCTAAATCCATCAGTCCCAGCCAGCAGTGCCAATGGTCAGGAATAATTAGAGTTGTAGTCCAACAACTAGAGGGCCACAGGTTGTCCACTCCTGGTTTAGTGTGACAAGAATGAGCTCTAGTGAACCTCTCCACTCTTCTTCCAGTTTAGCCACAAGAAGGAGTTTGGAAGCTTCAGTTCTGGTTTAGATTAACCACAGCTTGTCTGAACCCAATAAACTGTGGCTAATCTTAACTATGGTTTGTTTGAAACAAGCCAATCTCAAACTGTGGGTTATAAAGCTGGCTTGTTTGAACAAACCATTGTTAATGTTAACACAGTTTAGAGTTTGGATGACACACTAAACTGTGGTTAATTGAAATTGGAAGCACAAGCTTCTGAACTCCTCCTTATGGCCATACCAGAGGAGAATGGGAGCACAGAAGTCTGAGTCTCACTGGTCCCCATTCTTGTTACACAAAATTTGGCATGATGTCTGAATGCCACCATTGTGAAGGAAAATGGAATGCACTGACCAAAACTCCACTCTAGTGTAGAGCAGCTAAGCACACTTATGCCCAATGAGTTCAGTGGGCTTAAGATGCTTAGCTCTGCACTGGGTTATAGGACAAATAGAGAAGTGGACTTAGGGTCGAGCACTGCTAAGAAGGAAGGTAGAGCAATTCAAAGGCATCCTTTGAATTCAAGTACCACAATGCTGTTGGAACAAAGGCAAATTACAGTTAGGATGGCAGTAAGAAAAACATTATATGGAAACTGTGGGAGATAATAGTTTTGATCTTTTTGGTCCTGGCCTTGGCCAGAGTGCTATGCCCACTTTTAGCCACCATCTTTTCTATCTCTGTCTAATACATTCAAACAGTTCTGGTTTTTATTGATGATCTACTCTGGCAACCATTATTCAGCACAATGGACTCTTCTGTGTTTGTTATTGTGGATTGTATATTATGTACACCCAGGTATTTACATTGGATTGCCATGAATATTAGATTCCCAGTATACAATTAGCTAAGTGAAAAGGACAATGGATTTCATGTCAGCTGTGGTTACTTGAACCAATAATCTCTCTGTGTGGTTTTGCTTTCTAAGGTGAGCTTTTAAGATCACTTCAGAAATGTTACTGTATTTTTAAAAAGACACTGTCAACGAGATGACCTTGGGTGATCTTTTTTTCTGTATATTTTCTGTATACCAGTGGCATCCACATAATTTCTATTCGCAAGATGAAACGAAGTGTATGCTGTTCTTCACCTGGTCAACATTAACAGTTAGCTATGCTGAGCTATGTTGATTTTCTTTTTCTATGTCATCATCATCAGCTAGGGCCAACTTTAGAGATCCTGATTTATATGTGTGGTATACACATGGTTTATATGTGTATATAGTGCGGGTTCCCCATTAGATGTACAGGCTGAGTCCTCAGAAAGAGCCCCTGTATTGGGTTTTGCTTGCACTAAAAAGCCAAATGTTTGTTTCACTTCTTGGATGTGCAGAACACATGTGCAGATGTGCTTCATTATGATTCTGGAGCCGAAGCTGGATGGGAGGTTGTGTGAATACATTTTTTGTCCTGTTACCCCACAGGAATTTTCACTTAATACAGCTAAGCACACATGGGCATATGCTGGCTTTAAGGATATAAGAACTGCCTTGCTGGATCAGAACAAGATATGTTGCTAGTCAACAGATCTATCTACTCTTACATTTTGTTTACAGTAGTAGATATCCAGATGCATCTGGGCACTCACAAAAAGGGTGCCATTTACATAGTGTCCAAAACCAGGAAATGCATCACCAAAAAAGAGGACACAGATTTGCATGTGTGTGGATGGGTGGAATCCAATGGGGTGCTTACACCTCCGCCAATTCCCTTGCAACCCACCAATTCACGTCTGCAAGCAGGACCCACCGCTTGCAGAACAAAGATTTAGCACTTCTGGCGCAACCAGAAATGGGCGGGGGGAAAATGCTCATTTCTGGATGGAATAGGGCAGGTCAGCGGAGCTTGCACAAGGAAGCTCTGCCAACCTGTCCCAACTGAGAAACGAGCATTTCTGCCCATTTCAGGGCTTCCTGTGGGAAGTGCTAAATCTCTGTTGTGCAAGTGGTGAATCGGCAGCAGGAACGGTGCAGGGCTGTTTGGCGCCCTAGGCCAAATTATATTTAGTGTCCCCCCTCGTGCCGGGGGGGGGCTCCGGAGCAAAGCAGCCCTGCTCTGCAAACCCCCCCCGCGCCGCCGCCACCACCACCTACCTTCCCCCCGCCCCCGCTGCTGGCTGCTGCTGCTGCTGCCGCCGCCTCCTCCGACGCGATGGGACCCCCGCGCTTTACGACGAGAAGGTAGGTAGGTGGTTGGCGGGCGGGTGGGTGCGCGCGCGGGGGGGGAGGTGCAGCGGCGGCGGCAGCCGGCAAGCAGGCGGGGAGGCGCGGCGGAGGCGGCAGGCAGGGCAGGAGCGCGCCGGAGGCGAGGAAGGGGCGCAGAAACTCTGCGCCCTCTTCCGCCATGCGCCCTAGGTAGCCGCCTGGGTCTGCCTAGCGGTAGTGCCGGCCCTGATCGGCAGGACCTGATTGTGCAACAGAATCAGCAGGGTGCAAAAAAATTGGCAAGTGCCCCATTGGATTCTGCCGTATGTATATATGTGTGTGTGTGTGTGTGTGTGTGTGTGAGAGAGAGAGAGAGAGAGAGAGAGAGAGAGAGAGAGAGAGAGAAAGTCCTACAAATCCCAGCATTCCCCAGCCAACCATGCTGCCTGGGAAATGCTGGGAGTTATAGGACTTTTTTCTGTCTAAACATGAATAGGATTGCACCCTACTTTTAGTAGTACTTTTCCTTGCTTGGGGCAAGTTGTTTGTATGAGATTTATAATAAGTTTCTGTTATTATATCAGGCAAAATCTTAATAAGCCTGCGATAAGTGGGTTGGATAATTTTAAGTGAAAACACCTTTGGGATCATGGTTGCTTTGGCAGTCACAGGTTTGAAACCTCAATGCCAACTGCATATGTGTTCATGATATCAAATGTTTTGTGTATTAGTCAAAGATGTCTCAAGACATGTTGCCTGAGACAGAAAATTCAAATGGTGCCTTCTGTGGTAAGTAAGGCAATAACAACAACAACAACAACAACGACACAGGCCTGTGGCTTACGATGGCTCAGCTTGTCTGAGTGTGGAAAGCTAAGCAGGGTCAAGCCTGGTTATTACTTGGATGGGAGACCACTCCTCTAGTTTCCTGCATTGAGCAGGGGGTTGGACTCGATAGCCTTGTAGGCTCCTTCCAACTCTATGATCTATGAAATCTATGAAACAACATTTAGGCTACAATCCTATACCCACTTACCTGGAAGTAAGCCTCATTGACATCAATGGGACTTATTTTGAGTATAAAATTAGACTGTGTAATAACTCAGGGCTGGGTCATTCCATGTAAAATCAACCCAAAAAAATGAAAATTTTACCTCACCATCTGCGATTTTTTTAAAAAACTGGCATACTGCTAGACCAGCATGAGAAATGAACATACACCAAATTATAGGTCATTATACCTCACAGTTCAAAAGTACAGTGTGCTCAAAAAATGCCCCAAACACGATTTTTCAGCATTTGTGACTACACAAAAAGTATCATAACTTCCTTCAGAATTGACCTAGAAAGTAATCATGGTGTCATATGAAAAAACATACTTTTTTGGAAGGAAATTAAACTTAAGCCCGCCCCCTCCCTTCCGGAGCTTCCGGGGCCTTCAGGCTGAACCCAAACCAGGCATGGGTAGGCCTCAAATCTTCACAGAGATATATCTCTTTGGATGTATCCTCTTGAACTACCCTTTTATTTGATATGTAACAACATGAAGCATGCATGTGAAATAAAATATTCAAGGTCATAGTTTCTTTAATTTGACCTTGAATTCCAAAAAAACCAAATGTTTTTTTTTTTGCTGATTTTTTCCCTCAGGGATAACCCATGTTTACCTTGAGTATATGTACCGATTTCCAGAACGGGGTTCCAAACAGTTCAGAAGATGTAAATGTTCTTATACATGCACAGTACCTCCCTACAATAACTTCACCCCCTTATACACACTTAAAACATACTTTTTTGGAAGGAAATTAAACTTAAGCCCGCCCCCTCCCTTCCGGAGCTTCCGGGGCCTTCAGGCTGAACCCAAACCAGGCATGGGTAGGCCTCAAATCTTCACAGAGATATATCTCTTTGGATGTCTACATTAAATCAAGCTTTATTCACAGATTCTGATAAGAAAGAAAAAGGCAGGCCTGAAGCCGTGACAAGTGCCGACCTCACTTCTGCTGCAATGTGTTCATGACTTTTCAAATTGTTGAATTCCTGCACACCATTTCTACAGGCAGCATAACTAAGATCTATTATTTCCCTGATGGTGCAGCAGCACAGTATAAAAATGGTAAAAACTTCAACAACTTAAGTAAGCATAAGTCAGATTTTGGTATCGATGCAGAATGGCACTACTTTGCCACATCGCATGGAAAAGGGCCTTGTGATGGTTTGGGCGGCTGTGAAAAGGTTAGCTGCTCGAGCAAGTTTGCACATCCCTATGAAAAACAAAGACCCCTCGTCAGCTCTTTGATTGGGCAAAGGAGAACATCACACAGATTGCATTTCAATACACCACAAGTAAAGATTATGAACTGGAAGAAAAGCTTCTGAAATGTCGCTTCGAGAATTCAAGAAAGACGATTCCTGGGACACAGAAAATTCACGCTGTAATTCCATTAACAAAACACACTGTTGCTACTAAAAAATATTCATTTCAATGCAAATCCAGAAAAGAGACAGTGACTATTAAAGAAGGAGAACTGGAATTGCAAGAAATACGAGGATTTGTTACATGTGTTTATATCTCACAATGGTGGTTAGGTTGTGTTTTACAAACAGATGATCAGAGAGCAGAAGTGTTAGTGAGCTTTCTTCATCCAGCTGGACCAGCAAAATCATTTATGTATCCAGATAAACAAGATGTCCTATGGATACCATCTTCAGATGTTTTGACAAAAGCTGATCCTTGTTGCCCAATAGGGCACTTCTATACACTAACAGACAAAGAGTGTCAAGCAGCAACTTCAAGACTAGAAACTACAGTCATGCCTTGGATTGAAAGCATAATTCGTTCCGGAAACGTGCTTGTAATCCAAAACACTTGTATATCAAAACGAAATTCCCCCCAAAAAAATTGTACAGAGATTTTTAATTTAAGCTGTACTACAGTACTTGTATTGCAAAACGTCGCTTGCATATCAAGTCAAAATTTTTAAAATAAATATTTAAAAATTTGCTTGTCTCGCAAAACGCTCTCAAACCAAGTTACTTGCAGTCCAAGGTATTACTGTACTGTTATGAAAAGGTCCTTAATTTAGGACTTGTTAACAAAATGTTAGCAAGTAATATTTGAACTGCATAAAATCTGATCAGCATATATAAAAGTAAAATGGAAAATCTCATCTATGCACAATAATGGTTTTTCAAGCCCACATCTAAGTAAATCAAAATAACTATGCTAGTAAGAGTCCCATTTTGAAATCAATGTTTCCAGGGATGTTAAACGTTATTTAAAACAAAAGGAGTTTTTTGTCATTATTCAAGATCAAACTTCTGTATATTTATTTGAAAAAAATAAAATGAACATGTTTTCCCCAAGCATACTGGTGAGTACTTTTTTTAAAGTACATATTTTAAACCTCATTCTTCTGAAAACAATAGGCCCTGCAACTTATTTTTTAATAAGCAGAACAAGTTCACCAAATCTTAAGCAATTTTCTTTCAGTTGGAAATATTCTTTGATTGATTTCATACCAGAATGACCACCCAGAGGAAGTATCATTATTCTACACAAAATGTCAGAAGTATGCTATTGTGAAGAAGAATACCTAATTCAGAGCTGCACAATTATGACAGGGTAGCTTGTACTTGTGTACAATGTTTTATTCAAAGCCTAAGTGATAATGCATATTTTCTTAAGATACGTACAGTGAGATAGCAATTCATATAAACTATGACGCATACACACAGAGCGCCCCAAAAGATGTAACTCGTTTTCTGTTAAGAACCCTATTTTGAAAATTGGTACATGTATTAAGCACTGTCAGATGAAATACTAAAACAAAAATCATGGAGAAATTTTTAGTTTTTGCAGAATTCAAGGTCAAATTTTACTATTTGACCTTGAATATATATTTATTCCAAAAAAAACCCCACTTATGTTACATATCAAATGAAAGAGCATTTCAAAGGCTTTCCATCAACACCATGATTAACTTTCTAGGTTCTGTAGGACTGGAATTACTGTAATGTTGTCTGACACACAAAAATTAACATTTTTCTTCATATTTTTGATTGCCATATCTCCAAAAGTTTTTGTCCCAGAAGTCTAATTTTTGGAGCAGCTTATTTTCTCAGCAGACCCAACAAGTTCACCAAGTTTTTTCAAAATCGGTGACGGTCAGGTAAATTCATTGGTTGATTTTACATGGAATGACCCGGCTGGCATCAAGGGTAGGCATGGTTGGGCACCTGCTGAGGGCCCACTCCTCAGATGGGGCCCACTGACAATAGCCCCCTGGTCTTGCTCCGCCTCTTCACCATTGCAACCTGCATGTTCACCTGCCTCTTGCTCTGCTCCAGACAACAGAGGTGATGAGAAATAGGGGCAGCAGATGCCACTGTCTGCTCGCTCCCTGGCTCTCTGCCTGTCAAGCAAGCAACTGGTAAATGATGAGAAAGAGGAGGAGGAGCAACAGGAGCAGGTGACAATGGTGGTGAGGGGGTAGTAGACACCATTGAGGGTGTCTTACCCAAGGGCCCTCAGTAACCTGGAGCCGTCACTGAAATAACTGATCATTTGCTGCCTTTTTAATGACATCGAAATATCTATTACCTGAGTGAGCCGTCTTTCAACGTGCCCTTACTCCTAGGGCTTCTTAATTAATTGTTTCTGTTATTTATAAGCTGGACTTCGTTCAAAGTGTCCTCGTTCTTCCTTTTCTTTGACATAGGTAACGTGACTGGATAGACATTTGCAATCATGGAGCTCGTAGGCTCTACCTTGACAGCAACATATGCCCATCCGAGGCCAACACCCTCGAATTTCCTGCCAGCCATCAGCACCATGGCATCGAGCTATAGGAACCGATTTCCTCACTATGCCCTGACCCACAGCTTGAGCCTTCCATGGAGACCTAGTGCCTATTACAAAGTCGCTGCCATCACTCCAACTTTGGCACCCTTCTCCAAGAGTTCCCAGGGGCTCACTCCCAGCAACATGCTTCCTTTTGTTTCCAACAGAACAGCACTCTTTACTAGGTACACTCCTGATGACTGGTATAGATCTAATCTGACAAACTACAAGGAATCGGAGATGTCACGGAGCAGTGCTGAGAGGTTGAGGGTGGACACTTCCAGGATGATTCAAGACAAGGATCAGCAGACAAGGAAAACCCAATCAGAAGCAACAAAAAATCTGGGAGAAAGAGTCAATGACATAGTGTTTTGGAAATCGGAGCTCAACCATGAGATAGATGGAATGATTGGGGAGACAAATGCTCTTACAGATATGAAGAAACGACTGGAACGAGCACTGGCAGAAACAGAAGCACCACTCCAGGTAAATGGGTCAATTCCATTGACATGTAATAATACTTGCTGTGGTTCAACGATTCAAATCTCTTATTAGGGTTCATCTGAGCTTATCTGAGGTTAGTCAGCAGTAATCTAGACCTTCCATGTATGATATCTCCCCTAGGAAATCAGTGTCAAGCACACCAGACCTGTATTTGGCTTTTAAAACCCTTACCTTTTCAAGCGCCACTACTGTACTGTGCTCCCGTTTTAATCTCATATGTAAATCATTTTATCTTCGCTCTGTTGACACTGCTACTTAAATAGGAATCAAATTAGTGCTGTTCTTTGCCATTTTTGCCTTTGTGCCGAGAAGAAAATCAGAACCAGTTTATTCAGCTTTCTCTGTTAGCAGTTACATACATCAATAACATGCATGTAGATAAAAGTTGCAGCATTGTACTATGAGAGAAATTTCAAAGCATTAAGAGTAACAGCACCTAATATCATGCCATAGCAAGCAATAGGAATTAGTAGGTTAAGCAACAAAAGTAACAGTGGAGAGAATCATTGGTCATCTTTAGCCTAATAGAAAAATAATTTTCTCTCTGTTTGGCAAATAGGTAAATTAACAAGTGGGACCTGCAACAGAATGTTGCAGTGTATCCTCACGTGCTTGTAGGAATCCTCCTGTTCAGGGTTCCTTCCTTCGAGCCAACCTTGCCCTCCTCCAGGTTATTCCATTCCATTTCAGTTTTAATAACCCTTGGGTGGTGTTTGCGACGACACGGCCCTTTTCACTTTAGGACCACGCGCATAAACCCTTCTCAGGCCAAGCATCAACACTTGAAAACCTGAGGGGAGGGTCAAATGAAACCTTTCCCCCACTAATGAGGGAAAAGATTAATGCTGGTTATTAAGGATCTAGCTTAAATTTATGATGTTGTTGGTACAAAGGTGTGTGTGTAGATTTAAAAGTAAAGCAGGTAATAATGCCAAGCTGACACGTAGGATTTTGGTAGTTAACAAAATAAAAATAAGTTTATTTTAATTATCAAAATCTTAGTTCCAGAAAATAAACCTGCCTACACCAAACACTTTGTAACTAACCTAACTCCCAAACTCCCAACTCTCCCCACACACTACAAACACTCTTTATATACTACTCCCCCCACCCTTTCTAAGACATCACAAACCACACCCACTCAGTTCAACATTCCAGACACACTAAACATACTAATGCAGACATACATCAGGGAACTGAATTGTGGGGTTACGCCACAGTGTTCTTTTTTTTAGCCCTTATGGTTAACTATTGTTCTTATAAACTGTTCTTATTGTTGCTCTTTATTGATTTGGGTTTTGAATATCGTTTTAAATACTGCTGGAATTTGCCTGTTTGCTGTCTTGAGTTCTCTCTCTGGAAAATGGGTGGGATATAAGCTTTTAAATATAGATATATGGAACATACTTTACAGTCATGGAACATATTTAATAGTTCCATAATACACCATTTTAAAGAATTTAAAAAGATAACTTCCACCAGCTTTTTCTGTGATGTCAAACAGGTAGCCCAGGAATGCCTGCTTCACCGAGAGAAGAGGATGGGCATTGATCTCGTTCATGACGATGTGGAAAAACAACTAATGACAGTGAGTTCATGTGACATAGGATAAGTTGTGGGTTTTTTTTAATATCAGGCCTAGCTTTGAACCAATATTAATAGTCGTTTTGAACCCATAGTAAGGGCTGATACTGGTGTTTGTTTATATTCTGCCCTTCAAGTTAGAAGGGTTCTCAGGGAGGCTAAAAATTAAAATGTTCTGCATGGTGTTCCTCCCGTGGTGTTCCCTCTGTGGTGAAGGCCTCACTGAACAGAATGGGACTTATGTCTCAGTGAACATGCATAGGATTGTGCAGAAAATCTCTTTCTGGAGCTGTAAATAGGAAATATGGTGTGAGGAGGAATGTTGTTGTTGTTGTTGTTGTTTTAAGTATGCTTCACGTATTACTACTCTTCACCATGGGAAGCAGACACAAAGGAAACAAAGTCATTTTGAGAATATCTACTTCAGCTCCTTGTTGGCCACACAGACCTTCAAATCAATCTACATTGATGATTTTAGCCACTGGCCGAATTGGAGCAGAATTATGAGAAATAAGTACATGAATACTTAAATAAAGGTCATATCCTGTTACAGGAAATACATGCAAAGCAAGTGAACTCCTGGGATACAGCATGTTGATATCTTTTGACCATGTTATTAGAAGAGGAAAGTGGTTGGACTGGAAATGGAGAACAGCAGGATTTACTCCTGGACAAAAAACTCATATGAAATATTGTGTCTGGACTACTGACTGCCCACTGTACCATCTGAATTGGCTCAGCAGCCTCTCTTCTCCTTACTATGTTTTCTTCTTGTTCTTCCAGTAGCTTCTGGACAGCATTTAGGAACTTTGATGGAGTTGTCGGGGGCAGGAAGTATCCCAGCAACAATTGTACATTTTCTCAGTGCTGTGTTGGATGTGTTTCCTGGCCTTGCCTTCCTTTGTACATCCTGCCACTTAGTCCCACCTTCGTTGTGCTTCCTTCTCTCAAGTGTTTACTTCTTCAGTACCTGGCTCCACCAACAGTGTCCCTTGCTACATGAACTGTCAGCTTATGGCTATAAATCCTCATGTTCTCCCCAGCCCTGGCCTTTCGTCTTTATGTGTGAAGCCAGTCTGGCCAGTTCAAGATTTGTCTCTTAATTTCTGACACACACCCCCCAACACACCCAGTACAGATCCTGCTGAATAGTACTGAGCCCAGATTCTGGATGAGGGCATTCTTAATATTGCTCAGTGCTACCTACCTCTGCTGCATTAATAGAAGATACAGAAGATACAGGTGTCAATGTTGTGTTGTTCCCTTCAACACAACATTTACCCATGAGAATGGCAATTGACCAATGCAGAGTCTTTGCCACAATGCCATTTTAAAAACCTGGTTCAACCCCCATGATCTCCACTGGAATGTTTCTTGCTGACGTCAATAAGAGCTGGACCAACCCATTCCAGTGTCCATTTCCAAGCCATTCCTAGCTCCCACCACTCTGTCCAGAGCACAAATCCTGTTCCCTGTGCTATAGCAATGTACTGGCCAAGCCCTAATGTCATTTGTTCCAAAGTGCTTATTAGCGCATGAAGGCAAGTGACACACCGCTCAGCCAGATGCCAGAAACTATCTGGAGAATGCTTTCATCCAAATGAAATAAGGAGTTTCCAACAAGGAGCGCCACATGGAAACATTCAGTCCTCAAAAGCTGTGCAGCCCGTTACTCTGCCAGAACCAAAGGCAGGAGGGTATCAGAACAGCTTCAGATGTTAAATGTTTTCCTTAGAAACCAAAACTGAACAAAACAAACTCTGGTTTGGTGAAGATGTGTGATTGACAAGTGGATGGGAGAGGAAGGCACATGTGGACAAGAATGATTCTCCACACACTACACAAATCCTCATTGCTCAGCAATGGATCTACTGGCTAGCTTGCATGATCACCTTATGTAACAACCCTTGGCTTGCTTCGATTTAGGATTTCTTTGTGTAATCAAGAAATCAACTGTGACGAATGAATTAAGAATGAGGAAGAGAGTCACTCCCCTCCCTCCTGTGGACCACACACCTCCTTTGCTTATCGTACGAACAAATAGCAAACTGTCCATCTCTGTCCTCTCACATTAGCATTCAACGACAAGTGTTCATTTATATGTTGATTCTCTGGCAAATTCAGAGCAACGTATAACATGTATACTCAGCAATAATATTTAAATGACCATATTTATCAAATGAAAAAAATAAAAAGAAAGAAAACATGACGAGATTTAAAATTAGAAAGGTCTGGGGTGCTTCCAGATGGACAGCTTCTAGCGCCACCATCCAAAGGCATTATGTATCTATTCTGGTTTTCCCTCCTTCATGGATTTTTTTTTTTATGGTTTGAAAAAAGACGGAAGAAGCAGTGGGGAAACACGGAAGGGTTACAAATGAAAGAAGATGATGTCTGCACATCCCCCCCCCCCACTTTAAAATTCTGTGAATGGGGCAAGGTGATTGCACGATAACCATCTTATTTAGAAGTACCCCAAGTCATTGATTACAAACATCTAGAAGAAAAAAGGGGTCTCACCATCCTAAAGAATAAAGAATTATTAAGCTGGTTTCATGAGACACTTTCAGTGACTGATGTTATTCTCCCTATGTAAAGGTTTTATAGGAAGGCCTTGTATTCCACAGACTGGGGCTTGTGTGAGCTTCTTCTGGAAGGGAGCTCCAAAACATGAAACTTTGCTATGTCCCCCTACCAATTTTACCCAACAGAGGAGAATCTCAGCTCAGCCAGGCCTTTCCAACCAATTGTAAAACAGAGGAGAACTCTTACTATTGAACTAGAGGGATTGTCCTGAGCAAGGAGCTCAATGAGAGCTGTTAACACAGCAAAGTTCTGGGAGAAGACCAAGGGCTTATATATTTGCTATCCCTGATTCACCAGTAGCAGCTGCAGCTGCTTCTTCATTAGCTAGAGTTGGGTTTTCCTCCTCGTGAGTAGACCTATCCTCTTAAGTAGACCCTTGCTCCTGAGTAAATCCTGGACAAAACAGTCTTCTGGCATCCAGGTGGGCACTTCGATAATGACTCTGAACATCCCACCTGGTCCATCGCTGCCAGTGCTCTGAAGAGCCATGGGACAAAGAAGCAGAGTCAAGAACCATGATAGCACTTGGGATAGGGTCAAAGGGGTTTTGGGGGGACCTCAGGTGAGGCATTCCTGCAACAGGACTGCTCGGGTTGCCCCATGTCTTCTGTGAGGGTGCTGAGGAATCCAAATCCTCCTCCTCTTCCTCCTCCTCCAAAGAGGTCTCTCTGGCTGGGAGCCTTCGAGGTACGGAGAGCTACTTATCACCTTGTATTGCATTTTTTGGTTACAATGGTGGAGTGGCCACATAGTGGTGTTTGGTTATTGTTGTTCTTTAATTGTAATTCATGTTACCTTCATTAATCAGGGGAAATGTTGATGGGATTTATGCTTTTATAACTTGACCAGGAGGTTGATGTCATCCACTCATGCCAAGAGAGAATGAGAAGACACTTGGATAAGGCAATGGCCCAACTTGCGTAAGGAAACATTTAATCTCTACTTTTCTCAAAAGGGCTTTAAAAATAAATTCTGATGTGAACACCTCATCCATTCCTCCATACTGCAGCAGCTCGAGGAGAGAAATGTTTCCAGTATCCTCATTGGCTGTCTTGTTCCACAAGACAGGAAAGAAACTAAATGCCTATGAGAGTCACAAAATTGCCTTCTAAACCTAGACGGTAGGAGGCACAGAGATAACTGTTAGAGCACCCTGGAAGCTGGCTTTTCACCCAAGGATCTAGTAGCAATTCCTTATGGGTGAGCAGTTTGCCCAGCCCATTGTTCATGCCACCATGCAAGGTGAATTTGGATTCAAGTACGCAGGTTAGTATACTTTTGCCCGGCTCTGTTTAGAATTCTTTGAGCACAATTTATACACAATCATTTTTAGCAAAAATTCTTGCCATCATGTGGTCTCATGTGTGGGTGATTTGACCACTTAGCATCTTGATCATACAATGTAGGCTGAGTTTTTCAAACATTTTGGCTGGCACCAAATCCCTACCCTAAATTACATGGTAGGAATATTGAGTGCCTCTACCTAGAAACAGAGGAGGTCTTCATTTATTGCACCATGTGCTCTCTACCATGGGCTATGTAAGCCATGTGTCATATGTAGAGCCCACACTGAGCTCATATCCACTACCTACTCTTTCAGTTGCCACTAAATTATACTCAAAGCCATGTTTACACAGCATTGAGCTCTCCCATGCCAAACCCATGTCCTCTGGCTTTGTAGGTGGTGTTTTCTGCCTTGACCCAATTAATAAGAGTTTTACTTCTCTGCCACGATTTCAGAGGACTGCTCAGCTCACCTATCTCCCAGTGAACAGCACAAGTGGGCAGCACAACCTACATCATGTACTAAGATGAAATGGACTTGCATAGTTCATAATTACCTCTACTGATAATGGCCACATTAGAACATCAGGCCAAACCATAGTTTGGTGTGATGAGAATGAGTCATAGTGAACCTCAGGCTCACGCCCCACACACCTGCTCCTCTGGTGTAGCCACACTTTTGGAAACTTTTGCTTCCATTTAATTATATTAACTGTAGTTTGCCAAACCATACGAAACTGACAAACTGTGGCTGATCTTAATGATGGTTAGTAGAAACAAGCCAACTTTAAACTGGGGTTTATGAAGCTGGCTTATTACCATTAACCATAGTTAAGATTAACCACAGTTTAGGGTTCTTTTGATATAATGCTAAACTGCTGTTAACCTAAAATGGAAGCAGAAACTTCCAATCTCTTCTTTGCGGCTGTGCCAGAGGATACATGGTTGGGGGGAAATGCAAGCCCAAGGCTTGCACAGGCTCATCCTCATCATGCTAAACCATAGCTCTCAAGCAATTGTATAGCATGATGTCTGAATGCAGCCTGTCAAAGGGAACAGAAGAGACAAAGGCAAGGGAGGACACAACGATAAATCGTCTTAGCCAACACAAAGAGCAAACCTGACAGCAGTGGACAGTCAATTTAATCCTGATGCCTCTCCACATGTATTCAACCTTGTTCAGTTGTACAAGGCATATCTGCCCCTCATTGTTAAAGTGAAATGTTTTTAAACATTCCCAGTTATAAGCTGGCTCATATTTAGTCATTGAAATCAATAGAGTAGATCCACTGAAATCAAATTGTTAGTCATGACTAACTTAAATCCCCTGAATTACAATGAGCCTAATACAGTAAATCTGGATCCAATCCTATGGCTGCATTCGCACCTCACACTAAGCCACCCTATGAATAACCAACAGTGGGTTGGTTGTTCACAGAACAACCCATGGTGAGCCCAACAGATGATCAGGCTTACTGTGGGTTCTCCCCTCCCTCATTCCCCCCTGTACCTTCAGCTGGTATCCCAAGGGATTTGCCAGCTAAAGCTGCCTTGTCTCTTCTCCCCCCTGTGATCTTGAGCCTTTTTTCATTTGCCACGACTCTATTCCCCTTTTACCCTTTTTGTGAACTCCCTGTTGGCAGCCAGTGACAGCCCCTCCAAAGTTCCCAAGTGGTGCATTGGAGGGGCTGTCATTGGTTCACCACCCCCTTAAAAAAAAAAAAATTAAGAGCAAGAAATTTGAGTGTTGGACTGAGACTCGGGAGATCCGGGTTCTAGTCCCACTCTGCCACGAAACTCACTGGGTGACTTTGGGCCAGTCACTGCCCCTCAGCCTAACCTACCTCGCAGGGTTGTTGTGAGGATAAAATGGAGAGGAGGAGGACTATGTAAGCTGCCTTGGGTTCCTTGCAGGGAAAAAGGCAGGGTATAAATATAATAAATAAATCAAATCAAATAAAAATTTCATCATTTTTTAAAAAATAAGTTTTAGTCAGACTTGTGCAAGTGCGGAGGTGCACACTTGTGGGGGTCTGAAATAGGAAGCCTTGCCTGGGCAATTTCCTGGGAGATGTCTGCTGTCAAAGTGCAGCAGGCACCAACCATGGACCTTGGCCAAAGAGGCTGTAAATAGGTCCATTACTTTGCACTCTCTTGACAGCTGTCAAAAGATGAGCTGTCAAGGGAAAGCAAAGCTGCAAGTGATCTTTGCTCTTTCCCTTTGTGGAGAGATCCTCCAGTTTTTGTTTTTGGTTGGACCTGACTCTTCTCAGTGTCCTCACACTTTCCCACACTTTCTCAAGACTCTAGGGGCCGGTTCGCATGACCCAGGCTGCGGGCGGGGGAGGCACCACGGGGCGATCCGCGGGGGCCGGCAGGGCACCGCAGACGACGTGCGCCCCACACGCGTGGGCGGACCCCGGTGGAGCCGGCAGTCCCCGCACCGCAGTGCGGGCCTCCCAGCGCTAGGGAGCGGGGACCGGGATGCCCAGAGCGGCCGTTTGCCCCTATAGGATGGAGCGGCGGCAGCTCCGGCCGCTCTGGGTTGCCACCTCTGTGCGGCCCCTGCGGGATGGCCGCCCGCTGTTCGCACGGCAGGGTGGCCACGCGCGGTAGGGGCTTATCCCTCTACCAACCATGGTCACTTTGCGTGCGTCCCACGCATGGCCGTCCCGCGGGGGGACCCCTGGTCAGCTTTCGCACAACACAGGAACCGAGGGGGACACGCGGGTTCCCGTGTCGTGCGAACACGCCCTAGGTGTTTGGGAAGGTGGAAAAGTTTTGAGTGCTGCTAAAAAAACCTGGATTAGCCCTGTCAAAAACCCTGAGCGTTGACAGCTGCCAAAGCTCCGTGTTCCTGTAAAAGAGGTGGCTTGTACTTTTCTCCCTTCCTGAGCACCTAGAGTCTGGGGAAAGTGTGGGAAGATGCAGGACACTGAGAAGAGTCAGGTTCAGTCAAAAGAACTGGAAGATCCCACTGCAAAGGAGGTAATCTACTGGCCACAAAAGTTTATGATAATGATAAGGGGATCTAGGGTGGGCTAATTATGCTGTAGTCACTTGTGTTTTTTTCATGAGTCATTATTCCAGCTCACATTTTGGTCCATTTTACTACAGAGCTGATAGAGCAGCCCAACATGAACTGGAGAAAGACCTGAGTGACAAGCAAACAGCTCACCGAATCGATGACAAATGCCACCATCTCAGGAACACATCTGACGGTATCAGCTATTACCGAGGTGTGGAGCGACTAGATGCTACGTAAGTGTTGTCTGGAGCCTTGTGCACAAGCATCCTTGGAGAAAGGACTGCAGATTGAGCTGCATAAAATATGTTAATGCTAATGAAGTAATGATTCCAAGGGATTATCCCTTTAGGCTTGCTATGGGAAAGTCTCAGCCTACCCCCTAGAGACATACAGACTTCCGTTCTGCATCCGCTGGGTGACTCAGCAGATATATGGTTGAAATCTGTGGCTCTCTGTGCATTTGATTTTTATAGATGTTTATCGGAAGATATTACAAAGTCCAAAGAAATGGCCATTGTAGTGTAAAGAAGAAGAAGAAAATATCAATCTTGCAGAGACTTAAGATTAGTTTGCATGTGCTTTTAGATCACTTGATATTTTGTCTTTTGATGACTCCACACTTAATGACACTTGGCAGAATGTATGACTATTTTTCTCCAAGGTAAAACATTGGGTTTCAGCTTGTGTCAGGTGACATGAAATTTCCTATATGGTGATTAGCCTCTGATGGCTCGTTCACACATGCATATAATCACCTGGTGCTTCATTCAATGAGTGATTAATTTATCATGCATGTGTGTGTGCATGAGCCCTAAACAGTTGTTTCTTGCATAAGCTTTTGTAAGCAGCAACGAATCCATTTTTAATAGCAGATGGTGCTCACAAAGTTTAATAGTCACCCACATCTGGAAAGTTGGAGCAGTGGTGTGGAACAATCTGCCATTACGAAGATCTTGTTCATTTATGCATAAGCAGAATACATTCTGAGCTATGTCTCTACTAAGCCATGTCTTATCTCCCATTTTATATTCCATTACCCAACCTCAATGGGATTCATGATTTAGGGCGCAATCCTATGCATGTTTAGATTGAAAAAAGTCCTACAACTAGGGCTTTTTTCTGTCTAAACATGGTATAGGATTGTGCCCTTAATTTAAAAAGATTTTTACAGCACAATGTGGACTAGAAATCTCCTTTAAAAAACAAAAACATTATCCCCGCACCGCCACACACACACACTTTAAAAATCAAGAATGTATGGTGTATGAATTAACATGAGTGGTAAGACTACATTTTGGCGGACTTGAATATAAATTCAAAATTTCTGGCTGCTGCCTTACTTAATTTTCCTGCATTTAAATCTCTCTCTGTCTCTCTGTCTCCCCTCACCACCACCCCCTTTTCTCACCCTGAATTCCATATATAATCTAGGAAGATGCTCCAAGATTAACATCCAGAAAATATGCATAAAAGCTGTTAGACGTGTTTAAAAAATGAATGTCAAGATAGTACACATGCAACTGTTAAACATGTAATAAGTTGCAAATGTAGCTGGTATTTCCCTCCGTATCCAGCCTTCATTATTTGAGGAAGAGCCATGCAAACAATGTGCAAACTCTTGTTTGTCTCTTCTTGTGTTTTCCCAGGATTTCAGTGCCAGAATCCTGGGCCAAGTTTACTGATGATAATATTCTACGCTCCCAGAGCGAGCGGGCTGCCTCTTCCAAACTCAGGGATGATATTGAAACGCTGCTCGTGGTGACTGCCAATGAGATGTGGAACCAGTTTAACAGAGCAAACGTTGCCTTTACCAACCGTATCTCTGAAACAGCTGATGCCAAGAACAAGATTCAGGCCCATCTGGCTAAGGTGGAATCCATTTCTAAGCTTTCCCTTTGGGGTTAACCACTTTCCCCTGCAGGACACAACTCTGTTGCATGAGTTGTCAGGAGCAATATGTTTGTAGCATGCCAGTCATTGGTTTGTGGCACATGGTGTAGATGGCACAGTTGATTTCTGTGGGTAATAGATGGGTGGTCCTGTCTATGGGGCATTAGACTAGATACTTAGACTGGGTTTGCATGACACGACAACCCATCGTGGGTTGCTACCCACAATGGCTTGTTGTGTTGTGAAAACCCAGACCGATTTCCACATGGTGGCTTGTTTGAGGGCAACAAGCCACCCTGACAAGCCATGGTTTGTTCTTGGGGGTTTTGTACCCATGATGGGTTGTCGTGTCATCCGAACCTGGGTGACCGAACCCATTGTGGGTACAGTTAATCAGCTACCGACTCACTTGGCAAGAGCAGCAAAAACCCCTTGCTGCTCTTGCCAAGCATGTCCAGGCACCCGCCAGTGCCAGCCGCCCCACAAGCGCCCAAGTGGCACTTAATTCTCAAATCTCATTGGCTTATCTTGCTTTCCTTTAAAATCCTCTGGTATACTTTTCGTATCCAAAATGCTTCACTGATAGTGCAAAATGGAGCTGTGTGAATGATTGTAAGATAATGGTGGTACAGCTGGCGCATCTCTGAAAGCTACATGGAGAGGAGATATTTAAAAGGGAGACAGCTCCATTCGGTGAAGGGTCCCCCCCTTCTTCTGAGTGAGCAATGTGGAATGATGCATTGATGTTGCTTTTCTACAGTAATTAGGAGTTGGCTTAGGAGGAAAAGGTCTCTAGAGTCCAGTTCAACCCATGCCCTGCTCCCGTCCTCCACAACATCCCAAGGGAGGGGGAGAGAAACACTATTTAGAATTCCTCTTGAAACCTCCAGTAGTGGAGAACCCACAAGCTCTCTGGACAATTTCCACAAAGCAGATGGGGGTGATAGCAGGACTCTTGTGATTAGCAGTCATTATATCACTGCAAGGTTTCCCTATGGTGTTAATACAAGAACAATTTCTAGTGCTCCATCTTCTGTTCATGCTGCAGCAGGCAATGCACATGGACCCTAATAATCCAGCAGAAATTCAACCTCTCCTTCTCTACTGATTGCTTTGGTGACACACCAGCAGAAACCAAAGCACTCACAAAGGGAAGTAATACACTACGTATATCTTTCTGGAGGTAAGAGTCCTCATCCTTTGCAGAGAGTGGACTCTGCTTGGGAGAGTAATTCATTTAAGGTGCTTTCAAACAGAAGATGATTTAGTCAGTGGGCCGCCATAATGAAAAAGGTTTGGGAACTATGAGGGTTTCTGGATGGATTCAGGTTCTGCTACAGAAGTACCAGAAAGAAAAATGCAGGGAGGGGGAAGAATCACTATCAAAATATATCCTTTATTAAAGACAAGTATGCATTTCTTGTTTTTCTTCCCCAAACGACAGACTCTACAAGAAATCTTTGAGACAGAGATGACCATTGAAGCAATTCGGAAGGCCATCAGGGACAAAGGGCCTTCTTTGAAGGTGGCCCAGACCCGCCTGGACGAGCGCACACGTAGACCCAATGTAGAACTCTGCCGTGACTCTGCTCAGCTACGGTAAGGGAAAGAAGCTTCCGCACTGGGTGGGTGGGAATAAACATGATGCTGTGCAATGGCGTAGTGGTGAAAGCGTTGGACTGGGACTCGGGAGATCCGGGTTCTATTCCCCGCTCGGCCATGAAACTCACTGGGTGACTTTGGGCCAGTCACTGACTCTCAGCCTAACCTACCTCACAGGGTTGTTATGAGGATAAAATGGAGAGGAGGAGGAGGATTATTATGTAAGCCGCCTTGGGTTCCTTGCAGGAAAAAAGGTGGGGTATAAATATAATAAATAAATAAATAAATAGCCAAGGAGCCCTTCAAGCTTTTGGAAATAGGAGCATAGGAATCTGCCTTATACCAGATCAGAGTATTGGTCATGTAGCCCAGTATTGTCTATTCTGATTGGCAGCAGTTCCCCAGGCTCTTAGGCAGGGGTTTTGTTTTCCCCATCACCTGCTACCTTTTAACTGGAGACACCAGGGAATGAACCCAGGACCTTCTTCTGCATGCAAAGCATCTGCTCTAACACTGAGCAGCAGCAGTCCCACCCTTACATAGCTGGCCCTCCCACCCACCCCACCCCAGCTCTGCTTTGACATCCAGAATCTTGGCTTGGGTGCTTAGCCACAGAAAGTGCTCAACCACACATCTTGATGAAATGCATTAATAAATCATCTGTGGAGCAATAAGGGTAATGCTGTGGTGGCCTCCCACAAGGTCTTTGTTTGTACCCACTCAGGAGACTAGTTGGAGTAGTTTCTTTCTTCCCTGTCAGGAACAAAACCCTGAAACAAATATACTTGAGCTGCCACAGTGTGGCCTCGGGTCCTTATGGGTGTTCCCTGCAATGTAATGTTGAAGGTGTCTCCAGTGCTCACCAATATTACATGGAACTTTGAACACACATCTCTTCACAGGAGCAACAGTGGCCTACTGCGGGGTATTAGAAAGCTGGTTTATTTTCTAGAAAAAAGGAATCCTCTTGGAAAGAGGGTATCTGAGTATATTTACCCACAGCAACTGTAATATATAATATATATTTCTACAGAAGATGGCCCAGCTAAACTAGAGGTTATGCTAGTTTGGATAGAAGAGTAACTGGGATGGGATATGTCATGGTGGAGAAGGGTTCTACTTAGTCTTTTCCATGCCTGCTCTTTTCCTGTTATGTGCACCTGGAGCTTGCCTTCTGAAACCCAGAACTCAATTATGTGCCTATTTTCTGACTGTAACTATATGCTTATTTGGTGAAAGACCAGGAAGATATTAATTGGACCCAAATTCTGCAGCCAAAGTAGAGAGAAACATAAGATTGGTTCTGCACTAAGTTACCTGCAGGGACATAAGTTAAATCATGACTAACTTGTCCCTTTGATTTCAGTGGGACCAACCAAGTGCAACTAACTTAGTTTGGATCTAACCCATAGTCAAGAGATGCAACCTTATATTTAGGTTTCTCTGAAATCCTGACTGATTCGAAGTTGAGAATGAATTATAGGACAGTTGGCTCCATCTTATGTAAAGAATGGCTGTTTCTTCTTGCACATTTCCTCTGAACTCTGAACTCCCAGTACTGGCTGCAGTTAGAGACAGGAAACGGGGCTAAGTAGATTTGTTTGTCTAAATCCACCATTGGCATTTTGGGGGTCACTTTTAAACTCAGTTCACTAACTGGAAACAAATAGATCTCACCTTAGAGTGCCCTCTTGGCCCTCTGACTGCTTTTATTCACTGCTCTTTAATATGTGAATTCTGCCAGGTTTTGCCTACTCATATTAGTTGACAAAGGAATGTGAAGCCCATAAAAAACAAACTGACAAACCAGAATACCAAAATGTGAACAGGAAACCACAACTTTTCTTTTTCTTTTCCCCCCACTAAGCGGTGCTGCCTGTCACACGGGCCTTTTCCATAATTCACTCTGAAAGTTTTCTCTTAATCGTTTTATGGAGAAAGGGCATATTTGGGATACTTTTTTTAGAATAAGGCAAACTATCATGCTAGCTCCCTTACGGAAAGCCAGCATGCTGGTCACCAACCTGAGCAAGGAGATCATTGGTATCCATAGCAGCCACAATTATTGATTCTGTATTTAATAAAAACAACAAAGAATCATGTGGCATCCTAAAGCCTAACAAATTTATTTTGGCAAAAGCTTTTGTGGACTAGAGCCACTTTGTCAGCTGCATGAAATGTTGTCCTGAGCTGCAGGTATATACAGATGTGGGCAGGTGGTGGTGGAGGAGAGTAATTTGTTGTGGTTTTCTTAGGATTTTTAAATTGTTTATTACATCTTGTAAACTGCCCTGGAACCGTAGGATAACAGGTGATATATAAATATTTTAAATAAAATAAATAAAATTAGGGGTTAGTGATAATTATGTTATAAACTGTGGCCATTCACAAACAGTTGTTGGTGATGGCACTGAAAAACCTGCAGAGAATTCACAAGATACATGAACTATGAAAAAATTACCTTTGCTGTTCAGAATTTGCTAACATTCTTTCTTGCTGTGTTTCATCCAGCCTTGTGAATGAAGTATATGAAATTGATGATACAATCCAGGGACTTCAGCAGAGGCTGAGAGATGCAGAAGATACCCTCCAGACACTGGTTCACACCAAAGCCAACCTGGAACATGACCTTGCTGTCAAAGCAAATTCGCTCTACATTGACCAGGAGAAATGCATGGGAATGAGGAAGACCTTCCCCAACACAATGAGGCTGGTGGGATACACATAGGCCAGTGCTGACCTCAGAGATGTTTGCGGGTTGGGACTTGACTAGTTAATAATAAAGTGTGTCTAGGGGAGGTTTGCTCTGTTGCACTTTTATGAGGTTTTTATTTTTGAAGATATGCTTATATTTTCATGTATTAAAGGATACTCTGCACAGGAATTCAGCTATCTCCTATTTGGTGTGTCTAGTGTGTTCCCTTCTCTTCTAGTCAGAAAGTTCTCCTTATGGGATCTGTATACAGACGATGTTTGCTGTGGGCAACTGATTCGCATGCAGCCTAGTCCGATGCACATTTGCTTGGAAGTATATCCCGCTGAGTTCAACTGGACATACTCCCGGGTAAGTGTACATAGAATTGTGTCTTATGCCCTGGCCAAGTTGGAGGAAATGCATGTGGGGGGGGGGGGGAGGAGTGACAGGGTGCCTGTTTCCCTGAGTTGAAGGCTTGAACCAGGAGGCAAGCAGATGGTGCTTGATACCACCAACCATCTATTCATGTGGGCTGGGCCGTCGGAGGAAGGCAGACTGAATCTAGCCCTCTGTTCCCTGAAGCCTGAACCCAAGCAAATGATTTGTTCTGAACACTTTCTGAGCATGGTTGTATGTATGCGTGCAGCCCCAATTCCCGGACGAGGCTCATAGAGCGATAATTTATTCTTGCCATCTCAACCTATCATTTCAGGCATCTCAAATTGGAGAGCCTTCCATTCCTTTGTTTTTGTCAAATGAGTGTGTGCGTGGTGGGGAATGGCACAAAGGAGCCTGAAAATATTTGGCAATTAGTGTAATTCGGTGCTGATGTTCATTGTGTGTTTTTAGGCACATGGAAGGATAAACATGCATTATTTGGCAAATATATCCTGTTCCAAGCATTCAGATTTTTCATCTCATCATCATCATCATCATCATCTTGAGGAATGTTAGGTTCTGTACATCTCGTGATGTACAGTACATTTACTGTACAATCCAGTACATTTACTGGATTGTTAGTGCACTACAACACAGCAAGATCATGTACTTCAGTGGCCAAAGTCTGCTGAAGATATGCAGTAGCTCATCGGCAGAGGCACCAAGGTAAATTTAGCAAAACATCAACTTGGTTCCTCGTGGAAACATTTTGCACTCAGTATATTGGTATAAACAATGAGGCACCTCAGGGAGCTGAAGATGTAACAAACCGGCCAGTCCTATTTTAAATAAGCCCTTTCCATAAAGGCCTGTTGCTGCCTGCAAGCGTGGATCATTTGGAGAGCACAGCCAGAGTTATTTTGGTGGATTTGGACAGACAAATTTGAAACTTGAAGGCTTCCACTTATAAAACTGCCCTCTGTAATTAGAAATCACCAACAAATCCCTATGATCCCCGAATTGGTCTATAATTAGTCCAACACTCCCCATTACATATCTGAAGAGTGGTGTCATGAGTACAGCTAAGGTACAGTAGGATCACTCCTTGGCCCCAGATTCACAAAAAAAAATTCAAATTCTCCTCAGCAATGTCACTGGATTTTTAGCTTTTTAAAGCATATTTACAATTTTTTAAAAAGAAAATGTTTGTTTGTTTATTTATTTATTTATTTAAAAGATAGTTATACTTTTCAATAATTTCTTGGCTGTTTGCAAAATAAAACAATAAAAACAACACCCAGCAAAATAAACAAATCAAATCAATAAGCCAATAAAGGAATCACAACAAAGAGCAGCAGGAGGGAAAAAACGCTTTGAAAAAGAATGGTCTCCAGCAGTCTCAAAAAAGACAGTAGAGAGGAAGCTAAACAAACCTCACTTGGGAGACTTACAGAGCATTGGGGCTGCCGCAAAGAAGGCCCTGCTCCTTGAAAAGGTTAATCTAACTTTTATATCAGATGGAACCTAGAGCAGGGCCCCCTTGGAAAAACCTAAATTCCCGGGGGGGGGGGGGTTGCGCGCACACACATAGACTGAGATAAATCTGAAATTTGTGCACAGGCTCCTCTCCACTCTGTTAGGAAAACTTAACCTTACCTTTTGGAAAATTGCAGGGGTGGGGGAGTTGGCAGATCATATTAATCAGACATACCTGCGAAGTTATTTTCACACATTGCTTCCTATAGTACCAGGAGCATCTACCACTCTGTTCCCCATGGTTTGTACAGAATTTCCAGACTGAAAGAAGCGAGATCATCGAGGAGAGTAAGATTTCATGAGTGGGACTCCACCCTATTTCATCAGGAGGAGTAACAGCAGCTCAAGCTGCTGAAGAGCTGGGGGAGAGTCCACTTGACAGTGCCTGGTTCTCAGTTTTACCTCCCACACACAGGGTTAAATAACCCCCCCACACTGCCCTGCCTCTCAATCCAAATATATCTTCCAGATATTATTGTCACCTCCATGCAGAGGGTCCCGAGTTGAGTAAGGCAAAGGACTGGAATAGATGGTCTTTAGGTAATTTCAAAGTATATGATTACCCATTGTTTTTCAATAAACTGATAGCACCCTGCTTTCCCTACCCTTCCCCATAAACAGCAAACAAGATTAATTCATCCATTCCTCTCACCACCAGATTTTTAATCAACTAATATAGGACTCATTCATTTGAATTCTCCAGAAAACCCCCCACATCAATTGCTACCAAAATCCTTTGGGGGGATTTTGTTTTGATAGAGTGTTTTGGATTACAAGCATGTTTCCGGAACGAATTATGCTCTCAATCCAAGGCATGACTGTATTGGCATTCTATAGTATTATCCCACATCCATCTTGTGCCCTCACACATTGGTCAGTTTGTGTCTCCTGAACTTCTGGAACCATCTATGGTATCACCATCAGTGATAATTATGTTATAAATAATTATAACATAATGGTGAGGTTAGAAGAAAGACCACATCTACTGCTCTAGTACTATCATTTGTCCAGAATTAACATGGACATTTAGTTGTTACTCCTCAGGTCCCAGATTCTGGCAGATCTTATTGGAAATACCTAGATTTCTGATCCATTAAGACAGCCCTCACCGTTGTGCCTAGTCCCTTTAGCTAATTTTAAATGTATGTGAAAATTAATGTACACAGTACATGGTGGGGCAGCCAGGTTCACCTTCTTTCAAGCCTCCCCCAGCATAACTACGCGCACTGGATTTAACACGTATAAGGCGCCTACATGTACAGAGAACACGTGTAGACCTGATAATACACAATCCTTACCTAGCAGAATCAAGGAGAAGGGAAAAGCTCACAAGTTATTAAGCCTACTTCTATTGGGCTCTACATATGTGGGCCCCCTTATGTCCTACATATATAGGTGGCCTGGGGCCCAGGATCAAGCTGGTGGGATCTCACTGTCCCATGCACATTGCATAAAGACATTTCCATACACATGCTCCTGTCGTCCCACTTACTTCTTGGCTGAAAACTCAGGTGGCTTTCTTTTCAATGGGAATAGCAAGTTCAAACCCAAGAGCCACAAATGTTTATTTAGTTGTCGGGTCTATGAGGACGCCTCTGCTGTTTATTGTTTCTTGTCGGTCCTCTGGCAAGATGTAGGAGCACTACCCTTGGCAAGATCCTGTCCCACAATTTTTACATCTTGGCAGAATCCCCTATCAAGACAGCAACTCCAAACAGGAAGTCATTATTCTTGGTGACCTTTTGCACCAGCAGTTGGGTCTCCTGCAGACTAAAAATAGCCTGCCTGTTTTATACACAACCACAGGGGTAATGCATATTGAAGGCAGATTTTGTCTTTAAGAAAACAAAAAGGTACCAGAAAACAGCAGGTTCTCAGATCCAGCGCACCTGCCCTTCCTTAGAATAAGTTTGTACTGCTACCTTTTTTTCACCCCAGCACCTTTTAAACTCCCTTGCCTATGCAGAAATAAATCTGAGGGTAAATTTAACTCATTTAGACCTGTAACTTTCCTGGCAGTTGATGATATCACATCAGCTCTATGTGCTACTGTTGGTTCTTGTTTGTTTGTTTTGATCAGGCATCATTTTGACTGAAGTCTCCTTAGCTCAGGAATTTCACAAGTTGTGGCTACTTTGCGACCAGGGATCCCAGATGTATTATGGGCTATAGGGTGGCCACTTACACATTGCCCCAAAAAAGGAAATGCATCACCAAAACAGAGGACAAAAGAGGACAACTGGTTTGTATACATTTTGCATATACTAGTTTATATGTATAAATGCAAAAATAGAAATGATTACTGTAATTTAAATAGATCCTGTGTGCCTGCTCAATCTGCTGACCGGGTGTTAACTGATGCTGGGCACCTTCTAGGCCCGTGCTGCTCTCCCTTCTTATGGTTCTTTATCATTAAACAGGACTTGCACCGAGCAGCCCTTCAAATAAATGATTCCTTCAGAGGCCACCCTAGTGTGGAGCAGGAAAGACTTTTCTCTGAAACCCTGAATTGCTGTTGCCAGTCAGTAGAGAGACAATGCTGAGCTAAATGGCCCAACTGGCCTGGCTGACTGAGTATAAGGCAGCTTCCTAGGTTCTTTTTCGATATATGAACTTGTGAAGGATCAGCACCTGGATCCTTTGCGTGAGTTCGGCGCTTAACGGGTTAACCAGTGCAGCGTTACAGCCCGTACAAGCGAAAGAAACCACCTAAGAGGTTTCTTACAAACAAAAGGAAACTCAGCCTTTGAACTGCCAAATAAGGCCTTCATTTATTTACATAGGATATGGAGCGGAACTAACAGCTTTCTAGGGAATACTACAATGTCAATAAGACCTGACGTGACCTTTAAGTTTATCAATGACAGGCTCCCAGGCTAGCGCATTTGGATTAGTCAGTTACCTTAGATCAGAGACGTCACTGCTAGTCAGTTTCAGCCTAACTCCGGGTCTGTCCGATCCGGGGAAGGAAACAGCTTACTCCAGCCGCTGCTGGAGGGTGGTTCGTACTCAAAAGTACCCTGGGTTCCCAACAACCAACAAAAGGAGGGGAGAGGGGTTTTCTACCTCTGTGTTTCCCGCTCTCCCGCCCCTTAGGTCAGGTGGGGCTATTTCCTGCCCGTTCGTGTCAAGTGGGCTTATTCCTGCCCGGGAAGAAGGTGACGTATTGGATACTTTACAGCTCTTTGAGACTGCCCTGTTAGGTTGATGGTCTTGATGATCCTTTCCTGGGTTTTGTGGATTACAAGCGAGATCCTCCATTGCTGGAATGCCGGTCTGTCTGGCTGCTTCCCTGTAACCCAATCTCCCCTTCTCGCCCCCCTCCCCTGGAGGACGGAGACTGGTGTGTGCGTGTACATGTATACTCGTGTCAGGCTTTCTCCACAGAACTCAAATAAAGCATTGTAATTATCCAGCTGTAAAAGTTTTCTGTCCATCTTCTCTGGGATGGCTGAGGGGCAAAGCCATCTTTCAAATTTGATGGCACAACTACCAGAATGTGAATGTGTCACTGCTGTTCCCAAGTTGGATTGTCAGCTTCTTTGAAGTTTCCAAAATGGCAGCATCTGTTCTTCATGCCTTTGAAACATTTTGCATTGCATTGTTCTCAAATTCACTTCTACCGGTATTTCTTTTGCATCCCTCTCCTACACTTGACTTCTGTCAAATATTTCCTACCTCTTTTCTCCAGCAGATGTCTCAGCCATTGTGAAATCTCCATATCCCTAGAGGCATTTCACATTCCTTCCAAGCCAGTATGCAAGCCAGCATTAGCAGGAGCCATTCTCTTAAAGACAGACAGAAAGAAAGAAAGCTTCACAATCACCCACTATTGCTTAGTGTAAATACATACGATGTGCCAAGAAGAGACAGACTGAGTGGAACTTCATATTGAAACTGACTGTGGGAGCTGCTGGCAATTGTCCTTCACCACCTCATGCCCAGTTCAAAATGCAGCTCACATTTACTGCACTACTGTAAACATCCCAAAGTAGATTGGTGGTTGTAAATGTGGTAGTAAATGTGGATTGAGTTTCAAGTGGGTTATGCTGTCAAACATTGAGATGACCGCAGGAGGCCTGTGAGGCAGCATCTGGAGTTCACACTGTAAATAATCATGCGAGGACACTGGGTTGGACCATGGGTTGCCACTCTGTTCACACAAGGGACTCCAATCCAATGGAGGCTCCACTGGCAGAAGGGGTGTGTGTGGGGGGAGATGGCAATTTTCATCAATTCCCCCCTGCAGCCCCCTGAGCAGTTCTGAAAGGTCCCCCAACACACACAGAGCAGTTTTTCAAGGGGTACAGTGGGCTGCAAGAGTATTCTGTGGGGTAGAGTTCTGCTCATAAGAAGTGAGGATCCAAGCTACTCTCATTTTGAGATCCACATAGGCCCCCTTCACACAATCACTTAATGCTGTAGGGACTGGCCTAGGGTGGCCCTGTGAACCCCTTTACCGAGGACAGTCCTCTATTTGAAGGCACCCTTTATTTGAAGGGCTGTCCAGCCCAAGTCCGGTATAAAGGTAATGAACCATCAGAAGGGAGAGCACACGGGTCTCAAAGTTGCCCATCGACAGCTCCTGGACAACGGACTGAGCAAGGCACACAGGTCACCTGGCCACAGTCTTCCACACTATGGCGAGATGTACTGTATTTCTATTACAATTCTAATAATTAATTCTAAATTTGCATCTAGACATATGAATTAGTATATGCAAAGTCAATGCAAATTGTTGTACTCTTTTTGTTCTCTTTTTTGGGTGATGCATTTTGTCTTTTTGGACAATTCATAACATTAGTTATTCAGCAGATTAGAAATGTAATGAATGAATGGATAGATGAATAAATAAATAAAGCATTAAAGCTATGTCTTTATGCTCAAGTTGCATATTTGTAAACAAATGCACATACTGCAAAATGCCATCAGCCTCCTCCTTCCAGAAGGAAACCAAGCCTAGGTAAATGCTGCACACCCCTAGTTCAACTTCTCACAGCTCTGCAAAGGAGGGTGAGTGTTGCAATATGCTAGAGAAAATCTAGATGGGAAGAGGGGAGGAGAAATTTCCTTCCTATTCCCCATATTTTCTTATGTTACTCTGCATTTACAACAATCCACACAATTTCTTTTATCTTCCTCTCTCTTTACTGAAGGTTTTAAAAGAGTTTTCAAGTGCAAATAGAGAACTTCCTTCCCCTTTCCCCATTCCCATTCCCAAATCCCGCCTTCCAACCTGAAACAATTTCTGGGAGCAGAAGAACATAGGTATGTCCACGCAAACATAGTCACCTTATACTATTTTAATGTTTTAATTTTGAATTTTAATTGTTTTAAGGACGCAATCCTATGCAACTTTACACAGAAAAGAGGCTTAGAACTCCCAGCATGCCCCAGCCAGCTATACTAGCTGGGGCTTGCTGGGAGTTCTAGGCCTTTTTTCTCTCTAAACTTGCACAGGTTTGACCCTTAAATTGCTAATTTTATGTTTTTTATTTTGTTGTTTGCTACCTTGAGCTGCTTTGAGAAAAGTTGAGATATAAATGTCTTAAATGAAATAAAGCCACATATCCACTGTCTGCTGAGGAATAACATAACTCTACAACCTTACCCCATCCGAAGCAACCCTGACAAAGAGTGGAAGAAGGAAGAGAAGGAGAGGGAATGGAAACAGGGGGAAACATGAGAAAAGGGGGGAATGCAAAAAGATGGAGGTCTCCTAGCCCATCACTCAAAGGACCAAGCAATAGATATGGTTCCCTGATAGGGTGGCCACTTACGAATCATTAAAAAAAAGAGGAAGTGCATCACCAAAAGATCCAGAAGAGGATAAAAGAGGACACTGATTTGCATACAATTTGCATCTGCTAATTTTTATGTATAGATGCAAATTTAGACATAATTATTAGAATTTAAATAGAAATACAGTACATCTCACTGTAGTGTGGAAGATTGTGGCTAGGCGACCTGTGTGCCTTGCTCAGTCTGCTGTTGATGGTCAACTTCAAGGTCCAGCTCTTCCTTCTGATGTTCTTTATCTTTAAACCAGACCTGGACTGGACAGCCCTTCAAATAGAGCAGTGTTCTCCAACCTTGGGTCCCCAGATGTTTTTGGCCTACAACTCCCAGCATGCCCCAGCCAGCAGAGCTGGCTGGGGCATGCTGGGAGTTGTAGGCCAAAAACATCTGGGGACCCAAGGTTGGAGAACACTGAAATGGAGCATGCTTCAAAATAGAGAACAGTCCTCTGGCAGTCCTGCAAATAAAGGAATGTTCCCTGTAAAAGAGGACAAATGTCCACCCTATCAGTTTACCTCTCAGCAGTGCCATATTTGTTTGACCACTACTTCCTCATTTTGATTAGTCCCCAAATAACTCTAAGAAATGCTGAGCTGACTCATATTTCCTCTTGCACACACCTAGCTCAGTTTCCCAAATCTTCTGCATTCCCACTCAATGCAGACTTTTTTTTCTTTAACTTTTCCTGTTATCCCTTCTTGTCACAATTCCTGGAATTACCAGGCTGTTTTTATTGCCTCTAGGACAGCAAACTTTCTTAGCAACCAGCCAGGTTGATATAATTAGTTTGTGGAAATTCCCTTTCATCCTAAAACCATATCCCCGCCCTTCCTGTGGGCATATTTTGCCTGTCGTTCTGGTATACTCTTGTTGTGCTATTCATAGTGACCTGAGTAAAGAAATTTCCTCTGATAATTGCTTGAAAGGAGCTGGATCCATACGTAGCAATAATGCTGCCCAGTATCCCTCCAAAGACCTCAAAGCCATTATAAACAGAAGGGTTTACAGCCATCTTCTCCTGTGGATGTTCTTTGGATTTTATATAAACTGTTGAGGGAAATCATGGCTTGCGAAGAACTTTTGAAAATTATAGATGCAGGTATTCAAAACATATAAAGAATATGTAATATTTTGGATTGCCGCTTGCTTAGTTTTTAGTCAGTTATTTTGAGTGGTGGGGCAGAATTCAGAGGTTTTCAAATACAATCCTGTACATGTCTACTTAGAAGTAAGCTCCATTGAATTCAATGGGACTTACTCCCAGGTAAGTGAATATTGGACTGCCTCAATTTAGCTCAGTCCTATGCATCTTTCCTTCCCAAAGCAAACTCAGGTGGTTAAGTGCTAACAGCACTGGAGCCAAAATGGGGTCACTGAAAAACAAATATTGATGTAATACCTTTTAGAAATTGTGCCCTCATTGAAACCCCATCTGTGCCAAATCAAAATATCTCCATAGCTTGTGCTTTGTTTTTAACAAGAATTATTCAACAAATGTTTGGCCTGGATAGGCTAAATTAAAGAGGTGCAGGTTACATAGACAGCATCACTTTTCTTCTTCATCTCCCATGCACCCTGGGGGCTGCAAATATTTATCCCCCCTCTTTTTCCATTCTCTCTCCCCATCTACTCCTTTCCCCTCTCATAACCCATCAAAAGCTCTTTCCTACCCCCGCTCCTAATTCTACCCCAACTCTAAGTCCTGTTTGCCTTCCCACTGCTGTCCTCTTGTTGACTGGGTTCAGACAATACGATAACCCGCACTCAAGGGTTGAGTATGGGTTGAGTGTGGGTTGTCATTGAACTGTGGGTTGTGGTTGAAATGTGGGTTATCGTGTTGTCTGAACCCAGCTTCACTAACAAGCCATGACTTGTTAACCAGGAACAACCCATGAAGAGAACCCATGGTTTGTTGTTGGGTTGTGAACCTCAGTGGCAAATCATTCCAGTAGCCTCAATATCAATAAAAGAAAGAATGGAAACATGCACGTTCAAAGCCCTGAAATGGAAAATACCCAGAAAGCTTTAACAGAGGAGACGTGGATGTAGCTGTGAAGTGGCTAAAAGCAGGTCAACTCAAATAAAAATCTATACGTAGGTTTCATTACTATGATTCAAGACCATATAATTGCTAGCAATAATTATCAAGTATATATAGCAAAAATCACAGATGCTTGCTGAAAATGATAAAGATAAATCAGAAACAATAGAACATAAACTAACAATACAGTCATGCCTTGGATTGAGAGCATAATTCGTTCCGGAAACGTGCTTGTAATCCAAAACACTCTTATATCAAAATGAAATCCCCCCCAAAAAAAATTTGTACAGAGATTTTTAATTTAAGCCGTACTACAGTACTTGTATTGCAAGACGTCGCTTGTATATCAAGTCAAAAAAATTTAAATAAATATTTAAACATTTGCTTGTCTTGCAAAACGCTCTCAAACCAAGTTACTTGCAATCCAAGGTATTACTGTACAGAATATATTGCAAGGCAACACTAGATTGCAACACTTGCAATAAAACCATTCACTGCCAACTGGGTGTGCTGTACTAACTAATCAATTCAGAATAGCCCCGTTACTATCAATGCAATCCTTAATTCCTGATAGAATTCTTTTAAAATGTTTTCACCTTGTAGTGGGATACACCTATTATAACAGATAAAACAATAGATTACAGGTGGCCAGATATGATCCTGTTGAACAAAAACCCTAGGGGTGCGATTGTATGCATGTTTAGACAGGAAATGGTCCTACAATTCCAAGCATGCCCCAGCCAGCCATGCTGGGAGTTGTAGGACTTTTTCTGTTTAAACATGCATAGGAGTGCACCCTAAAACAACTACTGTAACAGGTGCAACACCTGTCATGCATAACATTAAAAAAAGTAAATAAGAGAAGCGGGGAGGGGAACAACCTAATCTTGGAGATAAGGCATATCTCAAAACTCAAGGCAATGCATAATGTACCATTCTTCATATCAACTACAAGAATAGTTTCTGTGAAGAAAGCCTGAACACACACACAGTGACAGGAACCCTGACACAGTTTCCTTCCTTGGTAACCACACATAGTTTTCCCCTGTCTGCATAATCCCCGCGGGGGGGGGGGGACAGGAGATGCAAGACTGGCCAGACAGGTAACACGCATATCCTCAATGGGGCACATCGGCCCGAATCCACAAGAAGAAGCATGGACCATCAGGAAGTGCAGGGCAGTCTCAAAGAGCTGCTAAGTATTCTCAGAGGGCATGATAAGCCCAAAGGCGCCACCTGTTCCCGGGCAGGAATAAGCCCACCTGATCGTAAAGGGGCAGGAATAAGCCCGCCTGATCACCCAGGGGCGGGGAGGGGGCGTGCAGGGTAGAAAACCCCTCTGCCAGCTCCACGCAGGTTGTTGGGAACATGGGTGAGCTGACATCTTCCAAGACCACGGCGGGCTCCCCGAGCACGGGCGGGCTCGGAGTCAGGCTAGAAGCTGGAAGGCGTAGAGTCTTTGGTCTAAGGTAACTCATTGCTGCAATACGCTAGCCTGGGAACCAAGTCATTCAGCTATTTGAGGTCACGACCTAGTTTTGTGTACGTTCTAGTATTCCTAGAAGTCTATTAGTTCCGCTCCATTAACCTATCGTAAATAAAGCGTCTATTCTTTGATGTGAATGGTTCTGTGTGCTTTTTAGGTAGCAGTTGCATTTAAACCGCTTAATATCCCCTTGACGGGCTATATCTCAGTGCCGGTTAACCCGTTAAGTTAAAGAAGAAAAACATAGAAGGAAGACATGTGTAATCATTCCTGTTAAATATAAGGCAAAAAAGCTGACATTCTCCAGACTTCTTGTATAAGAACTAGGACATTAGAACAACAGTTGGCACTTCTTGTAGAAAGAAGCTTGGGATATTGGTTCCCTGCATGAGTACGCACCAGGACTACTGAGAAGAGAGGGGGAAATCATTATCATCCCCATCTTGCTTTTATCTCATGCCTGACTGGCACAAAACTTATCGTGATCTATTTATTATTCTGCTGAAATAGTGAAATAACTGGAGATTTCTAATAAATCTGCATATATGCAACTCATCTTTCGGTGTTGAAGCCCAATGTCACTTTCGTTGTGGTCTACATTCTTTTGCCATGTGCAGCCAACAAGTACAACCTTGACTCTAAAGCAAGGCAAGGGTGGGCAACTTCTGAGAGTCATGGGACTGTATTGCCCACATGGAACCCACCAGGGGTTGCACCCAGCATCAATGAATTTGCTGCGGCAGCCAAAATTGCTGCAGTTTCCCACTGAAACAAGGCACACACACCCTGTATACCTTGTTTCAATGGAAAACTGTCATGACCTCCATGATTACAGTGGCAAATTCAGTGGGGGTGGCACAGGCACAAGAAGTAGGGCTGTGAAAACAGCCAGGGGGGCACGCATGCAGCCGATGGGCCATGTGTTACCCACCTCCTGCTCTAGCGCACCACGGTTGGTAGAAGGCAGACCCTTCCCCCTGGCAGACCACTAGCTAATCCAGTGCTGGCTGCATCCTGGAATTCTTGCAAAGAATGATGGACTAGGTGGACATCCAACTGATCCAGCAAAGAACTGATTATGGTCTTTTGCAAGAGTCAGAATCACTTAACACAGATCACTTGCGCCTTAATTGCTAAGGGATCCTTCCTGAGTATAACATTCTTGCTTTGTAAATTGAAAACACAGCAGTGGACCATGGAGACTCTAGTATTTTTTAAAAAAACATGCAAAACTGAAGTCAACCCACTCCTGCTGTAGCAATCCCACTTCGTAAAGCAGTCCACCATGTCTATATATAGCAAGACTGCCCACATCAGAAATTATTCTGACTCATTATCGCCCTCATTATCCCAGCTGCTACCAAAATACCCAACCCACTTTCAAGCCAACAATAGGTAATCTGGCCACAGTATATTTCCATGGATGTCCAAATTGCACAGAATTTCCTGTTTGACGAGGACACTTTCAAACCACTTGTAAAAGTCAAAGACTGTATCCAAGATGGTAGAGAAAGCAGAGAAGAGGCTAAATATTTCTTCTGATTGTAGGATCTCCCACTATTTCACTCATGATTAGTTTTGTGCCGTCCAGGCATGAGATGAAAGCAAGTTGATTATCAGCAGTAGCCTGAGTTCTGACTCCGATTTAGACAAGGAAGGGCCAGCTGGATCTGGCAGACCAGCAGCACCAGAGGCAGAGGTGCTGGAAACTAAGCCAGGCCCCAGAACTGTGAGCCAGAGTTCAAACCAAAGCCCATTGGATCAGGGGCTCTTATGTCAGGGACTCTAAAATTGGGGCCTCCAGAGTCTATACCCTTAGAGCCTGCTCCACCCAAACCCTTCCACACCAGGGATCTGAACCCCTATGACAACTTGGCAATGTGCCTGAACAGACTGATCAGAGATGAGGAGAAAGAGGAGTGGTAGGCCTTCCGCTCATCAAGGAAGGAGTGGAGCTTGGGAGGAATGATTTGGACATTGTCAGAGCAACTTGCTTGCATGCTTGGAGCTTTCCTTGTTGCCTCTTGTCAAGGGCAGCAGCAGCGTCATCTCTTGCTCACCACCACTGTTATCCGGGCCAGAGGTTGCAATGGTGAAGAGGAGGAGCAACTCCAGGCTCTTGCCCATGGGCCCCTGCTGAAGTGTGGGCCCTCAGCAGGTGCCCGGCTATGCCGACCCTTGATGCTGGTCCTGGCTCCGCCCCCTCCATAAATCAAATGTGAGTGACAACGGAGACTTGACACATTCTTGTATTTGCAGTATTTCTGTACCAGGAGAAAGGGAGGGGCCAATCCTAGATTTGGGATAGGCATGTACCTGACTCCATTGTAGCATCAGTATGAACATGGCAATGCACAACAACAAGGGCAGCAGTAAAAATATTGGTGGTTACTAGCAAATAGAAAGGCATGGTAGAGAAGCCAAACATGTAGGAGATCAAGAGAAGAGCACAGAAGAACAGGTGAAACACAGATCCAGGTTGGACGCCTGTCCACTTGCATCAGCAGGAAAGAGAAGAAGTTGCAGGATTCTCATACAGGCAAGTAAATTTCATTCCCAATTTGAGAAAGGTTCTCATAGGTTTGTCATGGGTTCTATATTGTGGGCTACAGCCCTTGAGCACTCTCTTAGAAATCTGAAATCCCAGAAGAAATACGGTAAATGAATTTGGGGCCCTAAATGGATGTGGGGTGTGTGTGCCAAATGTTCATTAACAATGTGGCCACATGCATTGTCCTTTTCAAAACCAGTACCACGTAGTCTTTGTCAGACTTTGATTAGGAAGGTTCAAATCCCAGCCTAACCATGAAGCTTACTTACTGGCCCAGTTCATGCATAACGAGAAGCCACTGTGGAGGAATTTTCCTGCAAGGTTCCTAGTTGTGGCAGCAGTTGCCGTTTTGAATATTTGGGGCACAGTGGGGGCACGCCATAGCTTGCTGTTACGTGCAAAGCAGGTGAGGGTCGGTTGGTGGGGTGGTTGATAAGCCATCCACAACCCTAAAACAGCTCATACGTTCTGGGTGGCTTATCAAACACGCCAGCAACCCAACCTCACTGGGTTCACATTTAATGAAAAGTCGCAGCAGTGGTGGCTTGGATCACCAGCCTGGCACCCCTGGGCACCGCAACCCACCATGGTGGGCTGCAGTGATCATGCAAACCGGGTCTCTGTGAAGCCGCAAAGTTATCTCACAGTACAACCTACCTCACATGGTGGTTGTGAAAATAAAATGGGTGAGTATTTATTTACTTATTGATTTATTTATTATATTTATACCGCACCTTTTTTCCTGCAAGGAACCCAAGGCGGCTTACATAATCCTCCTCCCCTCCCCTCCATTTTATCCTCACAACAACCCTGTGAGGTAGGTTAGGCTGAGAGTTAGTGACTGGCCCAAAGTCACCCAGTGGGTTTCATGGCTGAGAGGGGACTAGAACCCGGATCTCCGGAGTCCAACACTCTCACCACTACGCCACACTGTACACAAGCTCCTTGAGGGAAGGACAGGATAAAAAACACAAATATGGTACAATCCTATGCATGTTTAGACAGAAAAAAGCCCAACAACTTCCAGCATTCCCCAGCCAGCCATGCTGGCTGGGGAATGCCAGGAGTTGTAGAACTTTCTCCTGTCTAAACATGCATAGGATTGCACCCTAAATCATTTTTTTAAAAGCTACCAAATATGCCTGCTACTGTGCAAACTGTATGTGCATCTTGATGCGGAACAAATGACAAAGCTCCGCCGCTCTCATGAGTAGATTCATAGGATCACAGAGTTGGAAGGGGCCTGCAAGGCCATCGAGTCCAACCCCCTGCTCAATGCAGGAAACTAGAGGAGGGGTCTCCCATCCAAGTAATAACTGGGCCTGACCCTGCTTAACTTTCCACACTCAGACAAGCTGAGCCAGCGTGAGCCCGAGTAAGTACTGAGAGAGGAATACCAGCTCAGACAAAGGAGAGGGGGTCTCTCTCACAGGGAGACACTTGGGCCAGTTCCCAAACAGACAGTGCAACAATCCAAAGCATAGACTTACCAACTTTTGTATTTCACGTTTGAAAGCCCCCATCATGGTATACGTTTCTGCCTGTCCAGCTATCTAAACAAAAACGACTTCTGCCTGCAGTCTCTCCATGGCCATTCACACACCCGTTTTCCCAGCCCTTTGAATCCCATGCTTCCTGACCGCAGTCTGGACTTCCACCTCCCCTCCCCCTTCCTCAAGGACATTCCATACCCCCACTCCCCTCCCCTCCCCCTGCTTTGTATGGTTTAATCCTCGACAGAGGGAATGAGAAAACCATTCCAAAGGTTCTGGTGGCAGAACGAGGCTGCTAAGTTGAAAGTTTTCCATGGAAGACATAACATAAAAAAACTCAATCTTCTGTACCAACTTCAGGGATCAGATGTGCTCATTCTGCACACACCTTGAGGACTTACCTACATGAGTGCTTCTGCTCAGGATCTTCACTCAGTCCTCGTTCAGCAGCGGTCCAGCCGATGGGGTGGTCACACAGCAATGTTTCCGTCTAGGTGTACAGCCCCAACCTTCCTGCGGCACATGCTCTCATGCAGAGAAAAATAATGAGTGAAGTGAAAGATAATGAGCAATTACAGAGCCTCCAGCACAGGGTTGGGGGACCTCTTTCTGCCCCAGGGCCAAATTCAATTTCAGAGCAGCTCTTGGGGCTGCATTCCAGTAGTGAGCAGGGCTGAGGGCCAAAAATACCAGCATGTTGTAGCTTTAAACTCTTACTACCAGCAGCTACAAGCCTTAGAGACTCATTTCAACCTCTTAGAATGCGGGGCTGCACAAACAGCGGGGAAACCACCAAACAATTGGTGGTTGGTAAAAAGGGGGTGGGACCATAGGAAGGGGGTGTGGCCATGTGAGGAAACCCAGAGAGTTGGATTAGGACCCCAGGAGGGCCAAATTTGGCCTCTGGGCCTTGGGTTCCCTACCCCTGCTCTTGTTATGATAGGTAGCAGCTCATTCCTGCAAAGGAACTGGATAGTAACCTCTAGTTGAGAGGTCAAAAGGGGAGGAGCCTGTGTGAGCTCAGCAGGCCTGGAGATGTGCGCAATATAGCTTTAGGCCTCTGTCTTCTTTGGGCGTAGAATCCACAACAAAAACAACTCTAGCAGTTCCCTGGATAGTGGCAGCTAGAATATTGCTCAGAATAATGATTGCTCAGTTCACACATTACATTTTTCCATCTCTGCATATGGCAAAGAATAGCCAAGACTGCTCATGTGGACCAAAAAAACCACTATCAATTGAACCAGGCTGCAAGTACAGGGGAAAGTTCCTTGATAAAGGTGGGATGTGGAATGGGAGGACTCCATGCTGGCATTGTATTTAGGTTGTCTGGACAGCCTGGCCCAGGCTAGCCCTTCTCTTGTTGCATTCTGCAGTGCAGATGGATCAGTGAAGGGGAGGGCCTTTTCTGCGGTGGCACCCTGGTTGTGGAATGAGCTCCCCATAGAGGCTCGCCTGGCACCCACATTGTATTCTTTCCAGCGCCACGTGAAGACCTTTTTATTCTCCCAGGCATTTTAATCCTTTTAATCATCTTAGTCATTTTTATCTGGCAGTTTTTAACTGTTGCTGTAATTTGAACTGCTGCTAGCCTTGCTGTTTGTTTTAATCTGTGGTTTTAAATGTTATAGTTATATTATATTGTATTTTATGGCTTTAACTGTTGTAAACCGCCCAGAGAGCTTCGGCTATTGGGCGGTATAAAAATGTATTAAATAAATAAATAAATAAATAAATAAATCTGCACAAGCTCAGGTCATGTGTGCCTTAAATGAAACCAGTTAGTCTAGCCCAGTCTAGTCCACCCTTACCCCATACCCTTTGCAGATATGTGATTCTAGGCATGTAAGCACAGCAGATAGTTTGACTGGCAACATGAAAATATTCTAGTCCTGCCTTCAGATTGAGGATAATCTTGCAACGAGGGAAGAATATTGTGTGAGGATAATAGGAAAACCCCTTGATTTATCATTTACAACACAAACATAGACTTTTATAGTAGCAAGGGGCCTTTGAGGTTATCTAGTCCAAACCCCTACTCAGTGCAGGAATCTTCCACAACAGCATCCTTGACAGAGCGCCGTCCAGCCTCTGCTCAAAGACCTCGAATGAGGGAGAGCCCACTAGCTCCTGTGGCAAACTGTTCCACTGTTGAACAGCTCTTACAGTTAACACGACTGCCCTCTGCAAACGCTTACCATTGGGAAGTTTCTCCTGAAGTGTAGCTGAAATCCACTCCCTTGCCACTTCCACCCATTCATTCTAGTCCTGTCCTCTGGAGCAACAGAAAACATCTGCAGAAATCCTATGCATGTTTACTCAGAAGTAAGTCCCACTGTGTTCAATGGGATTTAGGGTGCAATCCTATGCAATCTTAGACAGAGAAATGTACTACAACTCCCAGCATGCCCCAGCCAGCATGGCTGGCTGGGGCATGCTGTAAGCTGTAGGACTTTTCTCTATCTAAACATGCATAGGATTGCACCCTTACTGCCTAGTAAGTGTGTTTAGGATCTTGTGTCTTTAGTATTGTGAAGGATCACCACCTGGATCCTTTGCGTGAGTTCGGCGCTTAACGGGTTAACCGGCACTGAGTTACAGCCCGTCCGAGTTCAGGAAACCGCCTGAGAGGCTCGCGCACACAAGAGGAAACCAGAGCCCTTTAAATGACCAAATAAGGCTTTTATTTGTTTATACAAGATACGGAGCGGAACTAACAGCTTTCTAGGAATACTACAATGTCAACACAACCTCAGTTGACCTCTGCGTTTATCAATGAACAGGCTCCCAGGCTAGCGCATTGGGATTAGTCAATTACCTCAGACCAAAGACGTTACGCTAGTCAATGTCAGCCTGGCTCCGGGTCAGCCGATCCGGGGATGGGAATAGCTTACTCCAGCTGCTGCAGTGGAGGCTGATTCTGGTTCCGAAGCACCCTGAGTTCCCAACAACCCTTTACCGGAAGGGAGAGGGGTTTTCTACCCCTGAGTTCCCGCTCTCCCCACCCTCCAGGTCAGGTGGGGCTTATGCCTGCCCCTTCGTATCAGGTGGGCTTATTCCTGCCCGGGAAGAAGGTGACGTACTGGGTACTTTACAGCTCTTTGAGACTGCCCTGATAGTTTGATGGTTCTTGATGGTCCTTCCTTGGATTTTGTGGAATTCCACCGAGACTCTCCATAGTTGGGTATGCCGGTCTGTCTGGCTGCTTCCCCTGTGACCTCATCCCCCCTCCTCGCCCCCTTCCCTTGGGCGGAGACTGGATGTGTGTGTGTGTGTGTGTGTGTGTGTGTAGACTCGTGTCAGGCTTTCTCCACACCCTCCCATTTGGAGAAAGATGGCATTGGGGTCCACCGCCCCAATCCCTATCTAACTGTATCCTACTGAGAAAGCCCGGGACAACCCGTCTGCCACGATGTTGTCCTTGCCCTTGATGTGCTCTACTGAAAAATCAAAATCCTGCAGGGCTAAGCTCCACCGCAACAACTTTTGGTTGGACCCCTTCACCCTATCCAGCCAACACAAGGGGGAATGGTCGGTCTGCAACAAGAACCGGCGCCCCCAAAGATAGGGGCGAAGCTTGGTCACTGCCCATACTATTGCCAAGCATTCTTTCTCGACAGTGGCCAAGTTCCGCTCCCGGGGTAAAAGTTTTTTACTCAGATAGGCGACAGGGCACAGCCCTTGCCCTGGCCGCTCCTGCAGCAAGACGGTTCCCCGCTTCCGAGGCATCCGTCTGCAGGACAAAAGGGGCTTCAAAATCTGGTGCTTGCAGCACAGGGGCTGCCATCAAGCAGGCTTTTAACCCTTCAAACGCTGCCTGGCAAGCAGCCGACCACTGGACCTTAATGGGTTGCCGCTTCTTACACAAATCTGTCAGCGGGGCGGCTAGCTGGCTAAAATGGGGCACAAATTTACGATAATAGCCAGCCAGCCCTAAAAAAGCCTGAACTTGCTTCTTCGTCTGGGGTTGGGGCCAGGTGCGGACCGACTCTATTTTGGCTTCTAGGGGCTTGACACTACCTCCCCCCACCTTATGCCCTAGATACTCTACCTCCCCCCGCCCAACCTGACACTTCTTAGCCTTCACAGTCAGCCCGGCGTCCTGAATCCTCTGAAATACCTGGCGGACATGTTGCAAATGCTGTTCCCAGGTGGAGCTAAAAATGGCTATATCGTCCAGATATGCGCAGGCGAACTCCCCCAACCCATTCAGCATCCCATTCACCAGCCTCTGGAAGGTAGCCGGACTGTTCCGGACTCCGAAGGGCAGGGTGGTGAATTAGAACAACCCCAGATGGGTCACAAAGGCGGATTTCAAGGCAGCATCCGGATCAAGCGGGACCTGCCAATAACCCTTCGTCAGGTCCAGGGTAGTAATGTACTTGGCTCCCCCTAGCCGTTCCAACAGCACATCCATGTTTGGGATGGGGTATGGGTCAGGGACAGTCACCTTATTAATTTTCCGGTAATCTACACAGAACCGAACACCCCCATCCTTCTTGGCTACTAACACTATAGGGGAGGACCAGGGGCTAGAGCTGGGGACAATGACTCCAAGGTCCAACATGGCTTGGACTTCCTCAGCAATGACCTGGGCATGGGGCCCCACCGCCCGGTAGGGTAGGGACTGTATAGGGGGCTATTCCCCGTTTCAATGGTATGTTGCGTGAGTGTGGTGCATCCCTGGACGGTCAGAGAACATAGGCTGGAAGTCCTCTAAGACCTGGATTATCTGCCTCCGCTGCTGTTCCGACAGAGAGGGAGACAATTGGATCTCATCCATTCCTCCCCCTTCCCCCCATTCGGCCAACAAATCCCCGTCAGAGGTTCCCTGGTCCACACATTTCTGAACTCCCCCCACCTTCGTCCCCCGTTCCACATACAATTTTAACATGTTCACATGAAATACCCTTTGTCTCCCCGGCTGTCCAGGAAAAGCCACTTGATAGTTCACCTCCCCCGACCTTCCAATCACGGTCCCCGGACCCTCCCATTTCAAGCACAATTTGTCTGTTTTTTGGGGGCGCAGTACCAACACCTGGTCCCCCACTTCAAAAGTCCGTGGCACAGCCGTCCGGTTGTACCACGCGCTCTGCCGCTGTTGTGCTGCTCCAAGATGCTGTTGTGCCGCCTCCCGCACCTCACGAAGGACAGTTTGGAGGTGTTGCATGAAGGTATGCACCGGCATGGAAGGTTCTGCTGCAACCCCCTCCCATTCCGCCCGTAAAAGAGCCAAAGGTCCCCTTAGCTCCCTCCCAAACATCAGTTCGTTGGGGGAGAATCCCAGGCTCTCCTGGGGAGCGTCCCGGTACGCGAACAACAGGTAGGGGAGAGCTTGATCCCAAGTCCCGGGGTGCTTGGCCGCATAAGCTCGGATCATTTTCTCCAGAGTCTGATTGAACCGCTCCACCAGCCCATTTGTCTCATGATGATATGGCACCAAAGTCAGATGCTCCACACCACCCAATTCCCACATCTTTTAAACAATTTGGACACGAATCCCGTGCCACAGTCCGAAACCACCGTGTGGGGCATTCCTAGGCGGGCGAAAAGAGAAAGGAGAGTCTTAGCCAGGCTGGTAGCGGAGATGGAGGCTAGGGCAAAAGCCTTGGCATAGCGAGTGGCAAAGTCAACAACAGTCAGTATAACTTCTTCCCCGACTTGGTGGGGGGATTCAAGGGTCCCACAATGTCCAACCCTATTCTTTCAAAAGGGGTGCCCACAATGGGTAGGGGTTGAAGGGGGGCTTTCGGGTGGTCCCGGTTATGCCCCGCCCGCTGGCAGACATCGCAGGACCGGCAATATTCTCGGACTTCATTCGCCACCATGGGCCAGTAAAACCCCTCTGTCACCCTGGCTAATGTCCGTTTCTGTCCCAAGTGCCCCCCCCACTACGTCGTGGGCCAACTGCAGTACAGCCTGGCGGTACCTTGCAGGCACAACTAATTGCCTTTTCCTTGGCTGGAGACCCAGTTCAGTTTTTGGACAGAACTCTCTGTAAAGGGCTCCTGCTTCCCACAAAAACCGTTCTGACTGGTCCGCTGCCCCCAACACTTGACCGGCCCGATCCCGGCATTCTCGGAGGGACGGGTCGCGCTGCTGCTCTTCTTGGAACACCTTTTGAGCCCCAAAATCTCGGGCTATTGGGGCGAACCCCCCTTGGTCCTCCTCCCTCACCGAAGCAGAGGGGAGCAGCAGAGAACAGTCGGTTGCCGGGGTCACTTTACCGCGACCGGGATGGGGAGTCGGGGGGCTGGGAGGCTGTGGGGCAGGGGCTTGTTTGGCCTGACATCGTGTCACCACCCCCACCTTGACCTAGGCAGCCCGGAACGCAATGTCGTTCCCAATGATGATCCCCCATTCTTGCTGTCCATGTACTATAACATCCACCTTCCCTTCCGATCCCTTGTACTTGACCCAGACCCGGGCAAGGGGAACAGCTATGTTGGGGGAGTTATAGGGCTTTATGGCACAGGTACGCCCTTTTAACAGCTGTCTCTTCTTTACCTTACTCCGAGGTAAAGCAGTTATGTCCGCCCCGGTGTCCCTATACCCCACATGGGAAACATTGTTCACAGAGATGGACTCACAGAATTTGCTCTGGCTCCAACGCAGTTGCTCCGGCGAGGCAATGCGCATCAGGGATGCTTGCGAGATGGCCCCAAGGGAATGCTGTCCTCCGCTTATCAGGGGCTGCGCCGCATCCTCTACTTCTTCCTCTAGGGACGAGACCGATTGCTGATCCTCCTCGTGTTCCTCCGGTTCACGGGACTCGGGAGCGAGAATCCTTCCCACCTTGCCCAGGGCTGTTTTGGGGTTGCGGTTCTTTGCGAGGAGCTTGGGGCAACTCCTCTTGAGGTGACCCGGTTCTTTGCAGTAGAAACAGCCACTGGCGCTGGGGCTCTCTTTGGGCTTGCTTGGGGCTCCCTCCCGAGGTTTGGGGTTGCCCTTCTCCGCGCTCCCTCTGGCCCCGCCACGACTGAGGTTGCCCCCTTTCACTCCCTTGGGCTGCCGATACAGCCCCATTTGGTCTGCCAACTTGCCCATCTCCCGATAGTTTGGGGGGTCCCGGTCCCTCACCGCAGTAGCCAAATCCTCTGGGATAGTGGCACAAAATTGTTCCTGGATCAGGAGCTCTCGCACCTCCGCCAAGGTGGTCCTCCCGGTGGCCCCAATCCACGCATCCCAAACCTGCCCCAGGTGCGCCATCCAGGAGGCATACATGTCCCCTGGGGAAGGTTGCCCGTAACGAAATTTACGGCGACAGTGTTCGGCTGTGAGGGCAAAACGCTCCCACACAGCCTCCTTAAATGCAACATAGTCCAAAGGGGCAGTTTGGGTGTGAATGCCCAAGAGATCAGCCAGTTCCCCGCTGACCTGAGTCCTCAAGGCGGACATTCGCAAATTGTCTGGCACCTTCTGCTCCAGGCAGGCAGCTTCGAACAGGGTGAAGAAGATCAACACGTCCTGCCCGGGCTTGTAGGTGGGGAATTGTTTCCGGTCCCATTTAGGGGTCAGAGTGCTCCCACTCTGGGGTATAGGGGGTCCCCCCTGTCCGGCGCTCGCGGTCAGCCTTGCCAACTCTAGTTGCATCTGCAGCGCCGCTTGCTGATGCTGGATCATTTCTTGTTGATGTCGCATCACCTCCCTGGTCGGTTGCCAATTAAGTTGGGGGAAGAGGGCATCTAAACCTCCTCCTCCTATGGCTCCACCAGCAACCCCTCCGTTGAGGTCTTCCTCTAACCCGGGGTCCCTCCTGTCGCCTCTCCTGAGGCTACTCGTAAGGCTGGGGCTACCCCATTGCTTGGGTTCCTGCCCCGCCAGCGAGGATGAGGGGGCTCCCTCCCCCTCTTGGTGTGTAGTCTTCGGCCGCACTACCCACTCCATTGTGGAAACCTGGCTCCCCTCCCTTGTTGGGGTCTCTGGACTGCTCCCTAGCTCCAGCTGCTCCGCTCCTGGCTCAGGCTATTCATCTTACTTTGGCCTGAGCACTTTCCAGCAATCCGCTAGCCTGCCCTAGACCCTATTAGTTCCGTCCGTTAACTATAGTTTCCAATTGTCCCGTCGTCTGCCACCATGTGAAGGATCACCACCTGGATCCTTTGCGTGAGTTCGGCGCTTAACGGGTTAACCGGCACTGAGTTACAGCCCGTCCGAGTTCAGGAAACCGCCTGAGAGGCTCGCGCACACAAGAGGAAACCAGAGCCCTTAAATGACCAAATAAGGCTTTTATTTGTTTATACAAGATACGGAGCGGAACTAACAGCTTTCTAGGAATACTACAATGTCAACACAACCTCAGTTGACCTCTGCGTTTATCAATGAACAGGCTCCCAGGCTAGCGCATTGGGATTAGTCAATTACCTCATACCAAAGACGTTATGCTAGTCAATGTCAGCCTGGCTCCAGGTCGGCCGATCCGGGGATGGGAATAGCTTACTCCAGCTGCCGCGTGGAGGCTGATTCTGGTTCCGAAGCACCCTGGGTTCCCAACAACCCTTTACCGGAAGGGAGAGGGGTTTTCTACCCCTGAGTTCCCGCTCTCCCCACCCTCCAGGTCAGGTGGGGCTTATGCCTGCCCCTTCGTATCAGGTGGGCTTATTCCTGCCCGGGAAGAAGGTGACGTACTGGCCTGGGTACTTTACAGCTCTTTGAGACTGTCCTGATAGTTTGATGGTTCTTGATGGTCCTTCCTTGGATTTTGTGGAATTCCACCGAGACTCTCTATTGTTGGGGATGCCGGTCTGTCTGGCTGCTTCCCCTGTGACCTCATCCCCCCTCCTCGCCCCCTTCCCTTGGGCGGAGACTGGATGTGTGTGTGTGTGTGTGTGTGTGTGTGTGTGTGTGTAGACTCGTGTCAGGCTTTCTCCACAAGTATCATCCCCCGCCTCCGCAAAAGCCATGAAGATGCATATACTTTATAAGAAAATTGGTTCGTTTTATCTATCTATCTAGGCTAGGTCTATTGCCTGTGCAAAATCTGAATACCCATGCTCCTAATGCATTCTCTTTGTGGAAGGCAGGCAGAATCGCTTTCCTTGTGGCTTGTTCACATGATTAAAAAATATTTGGAAGCAGCACAGTTTTAAAATCCCTGGAGCTATAATGGAAACCACATGCTCAACAAATATGTCCAGGGGCCCCAGTCTGCTTGGACCACTTTCCTCTCTTTTTCCAAAAGAGACAAAACCCTTTCTGAGACAGGAAACTGGCAGGATGGGATCTTATGTATGGGCTTCCTGCTCATTTCCTAATCTTTAAGATTGTGCCAGAGGAGTCTTCCTTTGCCCCAGACTACTCTGTTCTTGTGTTTGGGATTTGCATATTTCTCACTTTAAAAGCTGTGTTTGGCATCAGTGGAACAAAGAGGGCTCAGCCTGGCCAGTTTCTGCTGGACAGGACAAGATGCAGCCTCTCTCTGTAGATTAAGCTTTTATCTGCAATCCCTCACATCAGGATCCAAATGTTTCACAATCAAGACTTTATTAGTGGACGTTTTAATTTGTCAGACAGCCAAATATACATTTAAGATTCAAAGTTCAAAATCTGAAACGTCCTATAACAATATTTGGGCAACATAGGCTGCACTCCTGTACATGCTTACTGCGGAGTGAGCCCCACTGAATACAGTGACTGGGTCCACACAACATGGCAACCCATCGTGGGTAACTAGACACAGTGGTCTGTCATGTCATACAAACCTGGAATGCTTCCTTCAGGGTGGCTTGTTCTGGGGCAACAAGCCACCCTGACGATCCATGGCTTGCTGTAAGGGTTGTTGAACCCATGAGGAGTTGGCGTGTCATCTGAACCTGGGTGACTGACCTCATCTTGGGTTGTGAGAAGCAGTGAGAAAGCCACTTGGCAAGAGAGGCAAAAAGCCCTTGTTGCTCTTTGTGAGCTCACCCGGGCCACCGCCAGTGACAGCCACTCCACCAAGTGCCCAAGTGGCACTTTGGAGCGACCGTCACTGGCTCACTCTCCCCCACTCCACTTGCAGCCCCTTTTATGGTCACCATGATCTTTCCCCCCTTGTTTTTCAGAGAGCACTTTTCACGATCTCCAAAGTGACAGTCAGTGGCAGCCCCTCCAAAGTGCCCAAGCAGCACATTAGAGCAGCTGTGACTAGCTGGCCACCATTTTTTTTTCTTTTTTGGCACCAGAAATGTGCACAAATGTTTTCATTATTCTTATTTTACTTTCTTTCTTTTTTTTGGTAGTTCGGAGTTGCACAAATGCACAACTCTGACTACCCAAAATGCAAAGCTTTGCCTGATAAATTTCCAACAGTGAGCTGTCAAGAGCAAAGCAAAGCTGCTTTAGATGGCAAAAGAGGGTGGTGACTATATCACCCCCTTCACAGCAAGATCCTCTAGGTTTTAAGTTTGGACTTGACAGTTCTCAGTGTCCTCTACCTTTTCTACTCTTTCCTGAGCCTCTAGGTGCTCAGGAAAGCAGAAAAGTGCAGCCCACTCCATTTACGGGAGCAGTTACTTTTGACAGCTGTCAAAAATAAGAGTTTCTTTTAAAACAGGGATTTTTGACAGGGTGAAGCAGGGTTTTTTTTGATAGGGACATATACAGCTTTCATGGCTGAAAGTGGGGGAAAGCTGTGGTGACTGCAAAAGGGGTCACAATCAGAGCGGGAAGAGGAGACAAGACAGGTTCTGCTGCGCAGATCCCTGGGATACCTGCAGGAGGACCGAGGGGAAAGGAGGGGGCACTGTTTATTTATTTATTTATTTATTATATTTATCAATCGCCCATCTGGCCGGTCACCCGGCCACCCTGGGCGATGTACAATTAAAATACAATAAAACACAATAAAACATAATAATTAAAACAATATAAAAAATTCTCATTAAAAACCTAACCCACCCCATATTCCCGCCTGAACAGCCATGTTTTTAATGCACGGCGGAAGCTCATCACGGAGGGGGCATGGCGAAGGTCACTAGGGAGGGAGTTCCATAATGTGGGGGCCGCCACAGAGAAGGCCCTCTTCCTAGTCCCCACCAGCCTGGCTGCTCTGGCTGATGGGATAAGGAGAAGGCCGTCCGTGGCAGACCTTGTTGAGCGGCCTACTTGATGTTGCTGGAGGCGCTCCTTGAGATAAGCTGGGCCGGAGCCGTGTAGGGTTTTAAAGGTCAAAACCAACACCTTGAATTCGGCTCGGCAAGCAACTGGTAGCCAGTGCAACTCATTAAGCACTGGCGTGATGTGATCATGCCGGCGGCTGCCCTTAATCAGGCGAGCCGCCGCGTTCTGTACCAGCTGAAGCTTCTGGACCGTCTTCAAGGGTAACCCCACGTAGAGCGCATTACAGTAGTCTAGGCGAGAGGAGACCAAGGCATGAACCACTGATGGGAGCAGGTGATTAGGAAGGTAGGGGCGCAGCTGCCGTATCAGATGGAGTTGATACAGCGCCGCCCGGCTCACAGCTGCCACCTGAGCCTCCATGGACAGCTGGGAGTCTAGAATGACCCCCAAGCTGCGGACCTGGTCCTTCAGGGGTAGATGTACCCCATTCAGCACCAGGTCAACATCCCCTAACCTTCCCTTGTCCCCCACCAGAAGTACCTCGGTCTTGTCGGGGTTCAGTTTCAGCATGTTTCAATATGTCCCTGTTAGGTTTTGCATGGGCAGAATGAGGATTGTCACCTGACATCAGGATTGTCACCTGACATGGTGGATGTCTCTTGAGGTGAAGTACACAAGGTCTTCTGTCACCAGACATAATGTCAAGGTCTATGACTCAGCAACCATGGGACAGGTTTGGGGTAAACATGTTGTGATGAATAGGTTATATAACTGGTGAGTAATATCCTATTTATAGGTACAGGGTCTGACTATAAAGCAAGACACTTACTGACACAGCCACCTCTCTCTCTCTTGTTCTGGACTTCTACTTCAAGTCAGTCACTTCACTGCATCTCAGCCTTACCACTGGGGTCTTGGATTTGAATCTGCAGTCATGTAGTGAATAAGAGATGCATTGCTTGCCTTAATCCCATGTAATTGGGTCTTACAAATAAACTCTTTAATCTTTAATAACTGCTGTTATCTCCCCCTTCCGCCTGCGTGACTGGGACTGAGGGTCACTGGCTAGGTAAGCTTTTGAACCCGGGTCAGTCCAGCTCTCACAGGCACAACCCATGGTGAGCCTGATTGTCTGTTGGGCACACTGTGGGTTGTTCCACGAGCAGCCCACACTGCATAGCTTCTTCGCAGGGCAGGTTGTAGTATTGTGCAAACATGCAAAGACTTACTTCTGAATAAACATGCCCTGGTTTGTACTGGTATTGTATGATCTAGCACAGGGGGTAAGCTACCTGGCACCTTCCAGATATTTTGGATTACACCTCCCATCAGCTAAGGCTGATGTTTTGTAGTTCAAAACATCTGGAAGGCTCCAGGTTACCTATCCTTGAGCTAGCAACTCACAAAGTTCAATGTATATCCATTTAAAACAATTTGTGATACAGTTTGCTGCTTCCTTAATCCAGAGCTAACCTTAGCTAGGATCAAGGGTGATGACTGGTTTTTAGGTGGCCAAGAATAGCATATTTTGGCCAGAAATTTGCTATCTTTAAAGTGTACCTCAAATTAGCTACCTAAGGTACAGCCTTCATTCTGCCTCATCATGAGGCCAAGCTGGGCTTGGCTGCAGATGTTGCTGCAGCTGTGAGTCATCGGCTAACACTCGAAACAGCTGGCATAAATAGACAGTTTGTGTGAATTGAGGAAAGAGGGAGGGAGAAAAATACAGCCACATGTCATATGTGAATTGGATTTCGGTCTGTTGAAATGTATTAATCTGTATGCTTTCCCACTTTGCCTTGGCTGCTCCCCCTTGTTCACGATGGGCCTGAAGTGGGAGGTGAAAGAACTCATGCCGGCAATGCTCGGTGAGTACCAAAGCCAACTTGTTGCAGCACAGATCATTTTTAAAGACATGGGGGGGGGAGTTAAACTCTCTCTCTCTCTCTCTCTCTCCTTCCATCACATCTGCCAATCGTAGGCTAATAGAGCTAATCTGGGTGGTGAATAGTCAGATGTTTTGGACTTGAACTCCCATCAGCCACAGTCAGCATGGCCAATGGTTGAGAACCTGGAAATTGTCATCCAAAATATCTGGAGGATACCAGGTTGGGGAGACTGTTCTAGATTTTCTCTGTTCAGAGAACAAGATACACCAAGCTCTCTGTTACTGACTTTGCAAACAACATCTCCCTTTCTCGGGTTAAATTATGCTTTGCTGGCATGAAGGGTGCTTTCAGAAGGACGGCTCTGAGCCTCTGAGTGCTACCAATTGGAAGGCATTGTGCAACTATTTTGTTGTTTTACTCCTTAACAGATTTTCTGCAGTAAGAAAAAAAGACAGAAGCAGCGGCAGGAAAACATGGTAGGGTTATGTTGTCTGGACCCTGCATAGAATTCTGTGAATGATCCAGTCCGATGGCACTGGTTTGGACCACCCAATTGTTGAGGGTGCTTCCAGATGGAAGGCTCTTTGAGCAACGAAACCGTTGATTTTATGCTGTAAGCTACCAGTGGGATTGCAGTGTACTTTATGCACATTGAAGGGTAGAGTCCCAACTCCCTCTGCTATCACTCTTCCGCAAGCGTGGGTGAATTGTGAACCCCACTACCCGGCATCTCCAATTGACGATAGCAGCAGGGATGCCCTTTTAAGAGTCTCCTCCAGGGGGTGGGTTTTGAAATCTAAGCCCCACTCCATGGAGGAAACCCAAGAAACAGTATGGGCTAGATTGGAGTGCCCTCTGGGCCAGATTAGGCCCACAGGCTAGAGGTTCTGCACCCCTGGTATAGTACTTTGTTTGTGTATACATCCTGCTGTGTTTTGTCCAGAAAGGATAGGGCATAGCTGTGTGGTCAGGGAAAGGACAATTTCTCCTCCTCCTCCGCTTTTTCCTAATGTAATTGTGGGCTCTTGATCAGAGTGGCTCTGCTGTTCTATTGTTGTAAAACGTTGGCTGGGTTCAGACAACATGATAACCCACACTCAAGGGCTGAGTATGGGTTGAGTGTGGGTTGTCGTTGAACCATGGGTTGTTGAAATGTGGCTTATGTTGTCTGAATCCAGCTGTGATAATAAACCATGGTTTGTTAAGCCGAAACAACCCACAGTTCACAACCCAGCAACAACTCATGGGTTCTCTTCATGGGTTGTTCATGGTTAACAAACAATGGTTTGTTCATGGTTAACAAACGATGGTTTGTTAGCACGGCTGGGTTCAGAAAAAAGGATAACCCATGGTTCAACAATAACCTACACTTAACCTTTGAGTGTGAGTTATCGTGTTGTCTGAGCGAGCCCAGTTAGTGTCTATAAAGCAGGGATGGGGGGGTGTCTACTTTTTATGCTGCCCCGCTGCCACTCTACCTTGCTGTGGTTGGTTACAAAGTGAGCCATGCAGGTTGAAGAGGGCAGTTCAAAGCAGTCATTTATCTTGTTACAAGACACAGGGCTTCCTGCTGCACACAGAGCGCTAAGCAGTAGTAGCCCCAAACTTTACCCCCAAAATATATTTATAGTACTTGTGCTATTCTGTTTCATAGGAATTGCAATCAGATAACAGCTTCTTCTTGTTGCTGCTTCTTCTTTATTTTTTAAGGGCATAGTTGGATCCTATAATTCAAAGATGGGCAGCTTGTGGCCCTCCAGATGTTTTGGCCTACAACTCCCATCATCCCTCACCATTGGCTATGCTGACTAGGGCTGATGGGAGTTGCAGTCCACCAATATCCAGAGGGCCACACATTTCCCACCCCAACTCCCAGAATGAGTTGTCCTTGCCATCCCTAACAAGTTCAGGAAGCAATTAATTAAAGGGCAGCTAATGCCAATGTCGAGAACCAGAACCAGAGCTGTTTTACATCAACCAAATGTATTCATTTCATAGGCATTATTTTTTTTAAAGAACAAGGAAATGATTTACAAGGATTAACGCCCAGAGTTGCTGGGTTCCTGCTAGATGGGCGATCTAGAAATACAATAAATAAAAATAAAATAAATAAATAACACAGGTAAATGGCAAAACTCTGCAGGGCAAAACGTGTTGCAGAACATGCATGCAGTCCAAAACATGAGGGAGACTGAAATGGATTAACAAGGGGCATCGCCAATAAGCCATCCACCTCCCCAGGGACAGCTCCTCCCACAGGGCCTCAAATGCACATTTCCCCATCCACGCTTGCAGTGAGATTGGGCTGCTATCCTGCTCTTTGCCCTCCCTAATGGATTTTCTGCAGTAAGAAAAAAGAAGGAAGCAGCATTCAGAAAAACACGAGAGGGTTACACAGGAGGATGACTGCATCATGTGGACCCCCTGCTAAATGTGAGTGAACAGGCCATAGCAATTCCCCTACAAAGAGGGTTGTTTAAAAAAGAAAAGAGTCTCCACTGGGATCAAAGGACCCCCTCCCCCATTCTGTGTATATGTAATTTCAGAGAAAAAAATGGGAGTGGGGGGGGGAGGTTTAATCCTTCTTTCCCCGAGCACAGTGGTCCAATTGGGACCGCATGCAGCGACACTGTAGTAAAACAAACAAACAAACAGCCTCAGCTCCACCAATATGATTATCAGAAGAACGTGCAGTCTGGCCCAGAGATTCACACATCACACACTAAGCCACCCTGAGCATAAGCCACCATGGGCTGGTTGTTTGCTCGCTAACCTGACAGATGATCGGGCGCTCTGCAGCTTGCCATGGATTGTTTCCCTATGCCACCTCAGTCCTCCCGGCTCCCAGCAAGTATTCCAAGCATCTTTGTGGCAGAACTCCTCATTTCTGCAGTCCCTTCATCAGCACCCTTTCTGCAATTGGTCCACTGGGGTTGCCTGCTCCTGGGGGAAACTCCCCCCCCATCAGATCACCAAATGGAATCAATTTTCTGAGCACTTATGAACACAGTAATGCACTTGCAACCTTTTTAATTTCTATTTTACAGTAATACCTTGGATTGCAAGTAACTTGGTTTGAGAGCGTTTTGCAAGACAAGCAAATTTTTAAATATTTATTTAAAATTTTTTGACTTGATATACAAGCAACGTCTTGCAATACAAGTACTGTAGTACTGCTTAAATTAAAAATCTCTGTACAAATTTTTTTGGGGGGATTTCATTTTGATATAAGAGTGTTTTGGATTACAAGCATGTTTCTGGAACGAATTATGCTCTCAATCCAAGGCATGACTGTATTTTTCAGGGTCTTGCGCAAGACCGCTTGTCCACTATTTAGCCCAGCATACCGATATCCCCCTCTTGTCAATGTCCTTGTCAATTTCATCCTCAACTTTAGCACTTCTCTTGCTAGCTAACACCATTTTTTAAAAAGGCTGCTCCATGTACTTGGACCCACAGTAATTATACCCACTCCAAAAGCTCCATTTCATGCAGCCACCAGCCGCTTTCGCCCCCGCCCCCGCCCCCTGCCTTCATGCTTGTCGCTTCCCTCCACTGGTTTTCATGGTTAGCAGTCAGATGTACACGTAGGTTACAGAGCAGTGAGGCAGATCACTAAAATTATGCAAATTTCATGGCAGATCACTAAAATATGCAAATTTTACTGCAGAGCAGTAAAACTGAGGGGGGAATATGCAAATTTCATGGCAAAGCAGTGTGGCAGAGGGGGAATATGCAAATTGCATAGCAGAGTAGTAAAGCTGAGAGGGAAATTACTCAAATTTCATAGTAGAGGACCTTCGTATCTGCACACCTGTGCAAGACTGAAAATAAGAAATAAAATGAAGGTTGCAAATGCATTTGGGACACTTTCCAGTGTCATTCCTCCTCAGTTTTTAGGAGTATGGGGTGGAGGGCACTGACAAGGGCTGAGGGAGGATGGCAGCAGCACTAGCAAGATTGAGAGGAGCGGCAGGGTTTTTCACCACTCTTACTGAGTGCCTCAGTAGCCCTTTCCAACCAGCCATGCCAAATCCACTGTGCCGGGTTTGGACATCACAACAAACTACCCTGAAAACAAGCCACCTTGAACAACTGAACAACAAGCCATGGGTTCACAGGGTGGCTTGTTCATGAAAGACACACCACCCTGCAGAAAGCATGCCAGGTTCAAATGTCACAACAACCCACCATGGGGGATCACCCGTGGTGAGTTGTTGTGAGAACCAGGTGATTGAAAGGGTATGCTTGGAAGGTGGGCTCAGATCTGAGGTTACTTCATCTGTCTCATTCTAACAGACCTAGATGGAGGTCCCCACACCAGTTACTATCACATTTCCAGCCTTTCTTTTGGGGGCATCACCTTTTTTTTGAACAAGTTGTTATTATTCATTATTATATTTATTTGTATCCCGCCTTTTCCCCAACACTGGGACCCAAGGCGGCTCACAACCTTTAAAACTCATACATTGTTGCACTCCATCTTCCAGTATGTCAAGTTTCTGGAGCCCTTTCAGTGTGGCTTTTGACCTAGCCATGGCACTGAAGACTGTATTGATGGCTTTGGCTGAGTGACGATATCCATGGAGAGACTGATTGATTTATTATATTTATTTATTTATTTATTTCTTATATTTATTAATCGCCCATCTGGCCGGCCACCCGGCCACCCTGGGCGATGTACAATTAAAATACAATAAAACAATACAATAAAATATAATAATAATTAAAACAATATAAAAAGTTCTTTTAAAAACCTAACCCACCCCATATTCCCGCCTGAACAGCCATGTTTTTAATGCACGGCGGAAGCTCATCACGGAGGGGGCATGGCGAAGGTCACTAGGGAGGGAGTTCCATAATGTGGGGGCCACCACAGAGAAGGCCCTCTTCCTAGTCCCCACCAGCCTGGCTGCTCTGGCTGATGGGATAAGGAGAAGGCCGTCCGTGGCAGACCTTGTTGAGCGGCCTACTTGATGTTGCTGGAGGCGCTCCTTGAGATAAGCTGGGCCGGAGCCGTGTAGGGTTTTAAAGGTCAAAACCAACACCTTGAATTCGGCTCGGCAAGCAACTGGTAGCCAGTGCAACTCATTAAGCACTGGCGTGATGTGATCACGCCGGCGGCTGCCCTTAATCAGGCGAGCCGCCGCGTTCTGTACCAGCTGAAGCTTCCGGACTGTCTTCAAGGGTAACCCCACGTAGAGCGCATTACAGTAGTCTAGGCGAGAGGAGACCAAGGCATGAACCACTGATGGGAGCAGGTGATTAGGAAGGTAGGGGCGCAGCTGCCGTATCAGATGGAGTTGATACAGCGCCGCCCGGCTCACAGCTGCCACCTGAGCCTCCATGGACAGCTGGGAGTCTAGAATGACCCCCAAGCTGCGGAGCTGGTCCTTCAGGGGTAGATGTACCCCATTCAGCACCAGGTCAACATCCCCTAACCTTCCCTTGTCCCCCACCAGAAGTACCTCGGTCTTGTCGGGGTTCAGTTTCAGCATGTTCCTTCCCATCCAGCCAGCCACTGACTCCAGGCACTTGGACAGGGTCTCAACGGCCAACCTCGGTGAGGACTTAAAACAGAGGTAGAGCTGCGTGTCATCCGCATACTGATGACACTGCACCCCAAACCTCCTGATGATAGCTCCCAGTGGCTTGAGGTAGATGTTGAATAACATCGGGGAGAGGATGGAACCCTGCGGCACTCCACAAGTGAGCTGCCGAGGGTCCGAAGCCTCCTCCCCGAGAACTACCCTCTGATACCTTCCAGAGAGGAAGGACCGGAACCACTGCAATACAGTGCCTCCCAAGCCCAACCCCTCCAGACGGTCCAGGAGGATACCGTGGTCAACGGTATCAAAAGCCACTGAGAGATCGAGGAGGACTAGAAAGGAGCATTCGCCCCTATCCAAAGCCCTCCTCATATCATCCACCAAGGCGACCAAGGCTGTCTCCGTCCCATGTCCAGTCCTGAAGCCCGACTGGCACGGATCCAAATAATCGGCTTCATCCAAGTGTGCCTTCAACTGAGCACCCACCACCCGCTCGATCACCTTGCCCAGAAATGGTAAATTGGAGACTGGGCGAAAGTTGTTTAAATCCTGGGGATCCAAGGAGGGCTTCTTTAGAAGCGGTCTTATTACTGCCTCCTCGAGGGAGGCATTCACCACCGCCTTGATCCCCTCACCCAGTCTCTCCCTGAAGCTCATGATGAGCCAGGACGGGCAAGGGTCAAGCAAGCAGGTGGTCGGCCTCACAGATGAAAGCACCTTGTCCACTTCATCAGAAGGAAGAAGCCGAAACCGATCCCACAAAACCAGTCTGCCATTGGCCTCCTCCCGCTCACTCCCTGTGTCCACGACGTAAGATATCCCACTCCTAATCCGATCGATTTTATCTGCGAAGTGCTTCGCTAAAGCCTCACAGGAGGCTTTTGACTGTTCCAGTGGGTCCGGAGCGACTGGACCGACCAGACTCCGGACCACTTGGAACAGCCTCCTGGGGCAGCACTCTGCAGACGCAATGGAGGCAGCATAGAAATTCTTTTTTGCTGCCTTCACCGCCACCCGGTAGGCTGAAGATGCAGCTCTAACCCGTGTTCGATCGTCTTCGGAGCGGGAATTTCGCCATCAGCGCTCTAGCCTTCTCACCTCTTGTTTCAGAGCTCGCAGATATTTATACCCCACCTTTTTTCCTGCAAGGAACCCCAGGCGGCTTACATAATCCTCCTCCTCCTCTCTGTTTTATCCTCACAACAACCCTGTGAGGTAGGTGAGGCTGAGAGTCAGTGACTGGCCCAAAGTCACCCAGTGAGCTTAATGGCCGAGCGGGGACTAGAACCCGGGTCTCCCGAGTCCCAGTCCAGCACTCTCACCACTACGCCACGCTGGACAGATGCAGTTGCTTTCTACTGGTCCTGTTAGTTCTTTCTGCAGCGTTTGTGGGTGACACAACTGAAAAACTTGGCAGGCATTTGGAGAATGGCTCTTGAGTGGTTCACCGCATAATTAGCAGGATGGTCTCAGAAGATCCTAACAGGCAATCGTACATTATCCACTCGAAGTGTTCCCTTTACAGTTGAGCTCATCCTGTCCTTTCACCTCATCAAAGTGCTTTTCAAGTTCAATATAATAATATAATAATAATACAAATTTATATTGCGCTCTACACCAGAGCACAGTACAATATACAAAATAACTCAAACAATAATCATCACAATTTAACTAAAACTACATTAAAATACTTAAAATGGACTAATATTCAAGTCAATATTATACATAGATATGGATTCTGATAGGTCACTGTGCTGCTGACACCCACCTCTATAAATCGTTTACATCCGGGATAGACAACCTGGTCCCCACCAGATGTTTTGGACTACAGCTCCCATCAGCCCCACCCACTCAGCATGGCCAATGGCCAGGAAGTTGGAATCCAAAACATCTGGAGTGTATCAGGTTGCCTACCTGCTGCTTTACATCATCAGATGAAGGTCTTTTAGTTCCCATTGTTTTTCTGTTTCTATTAACTTAACTCTTTGTGTCAAATTTAAATAAGACACAGCCATTAAAAAAAATAAATTACATTTATAGTCTGCTTTTCCCCCTCTTGCAAAGTACCCAAGGCAGCGTGTACATGATCCTTCTCCTCTCTATATTATCCTCACAAGGAACCTGTGAAGTAGGTTAGGCTGAGAGTCAGTGACTGGCCCAAAGTCACCTAGTGAGCTTCATGGCCAAATGGGGGCTAGAATCTCAAGTTCTCTTGAGTCCCAGTCCAAGACGCTAACCACTACGCCACACTGGCTCTTGATAGAAGTCAGTATTTATTGTGTGCAGTGTTAGGCACAGTCCACTATGGAAAAGTGGCACATGAATTAAACTAAACAAATATTTTGGCTCTACATTCTATGGTGAATGAGGTGTTGCTAGAGTCTGAAAGACACCAGAATTCAAAAATTCATCATGAATATAAAATACTACTACTACTACTACTAACACTAACAACAGATTGGACACAAACCCCAAATGTGGTCCTAGGATACAACACCAATGAAGGGTCTCCCGCCTTGCTCAGTTGACCAAGTTGCAATACAACAAGCAATACTTTCCATACCTAAGTAAGAGCACCAGGGAAAAAATATTTACTGAAGAATAAATTTGGATATCCATTAATATCCAAATCAGGATTTGAATTTTAGTGAGGCTGTTCAACACGAGCTAGTGACATGCTCAGTGGTCATTCAGATTTGCCATGTGAAAGGGTCAGCTCAAAACATTTTGCTGCCTGAGGTGGAACAGCAAATGGTGCCCCCCCCCCCCCGCAGAATGCACTACCCAAGGCCAGCCAAGTTATTTAGGCATATGATGCAGAAAATCCCATAAGCATCCCTCCCACGCCCTGGCAGGACAAGTACAATAATAATGCATTAAATAACAATTTGCTTTCTTTTCACAGCACCCAAAATCAACTGCCTCATTCTGCCTAATGGTTGGGCCAGCCCTGGCCATGTGCATCTTAATAAAGCCTACAGAGGCAACCCTTGCTCACTTCCCCCAGAGCAACTCCCTCCCTTGGCTTTTAGGTAGCTACTCTGGACTCTTACTTAGAAGGCAATTACTCTGTACAACACTAGCTCCAAGACAAAGAACAAAGTGCCTACTCAATCTTTGAAACAAACCACACTTTATATACACATAATCAGAAACTAAGAGTGCCTGCGTTCTTCCCCTCAGAGAGCAAATACCCATGATTGGAATGCTTTATGGAATACTTGAAGTGAAAGGTGTGTGTGTGTGTGTGTGTGAGAGAGAGAGAGAGAGAGAGAGAGAGAGGAGGGAGGGAGGGAGAGAACGTGTGCATGCACAGGATCTGTATTCCATGGATTTTTGCCATGAAGTGATGGCTCTCTGATTTTTGCTCTGCAGCCTGTTGGCATAGATGTGAGCTATGATTTATGGATGGGGGGCCACGTATATAAAAATCATGAGGCTCCATGAGGAACTGTACCCTATGTTTTTGTACCATGGTAGTAATACCACAAAATGCCGAATCAATTATTTTTACCATGAACTCTGTAGGCACAGATTTAAGCTTTCCTTTGATAGTAAATTTGTGGGGTGGGTGGTGGGGCGGGGGGTCCATGTGAACCTCAAGAGGATTCATGTAGCAAAATAAGGAGGAGATAAGAGACCTTTACCTTTCTTCCCTGTTTTGCTGCAAGTGTTTCTCCTGTGCCTGCCCCAAAAACATACCATGTGGGAAGGAAGGAAAATGCACAATGAATACACATCTGTACCTCCAATGGAGACACAGGAAGCCCAAACTTTAGGGCTGATTTCAGGGTGGTTCAGAGGGGCACCCTTGCATGGTGGGGGGAGGGAATGCAGTTTGGGGGAAGGTCCCTAAAGACTGTAGCTCCCGTTCTTTCAACCAGGTGAGCGAAACTGATCTGGAAAATTGAAAGTGAAGCCACATAAGTTCTGGGTATTTCATGACAAAGCAGAAGTTCCATCACCTGTAGCGTCGAGCCCCTGCGTCTATTTCAGTCAGCGCTGTTTTTGCCCACCGCTCTGGTCTTTGAATGACAGCTGTCAGGAGTTGTGATTGACAAGACGTACCGTATTTAACGCTTCGGGCTGCCTGCGGGGCTTTTCATAAAAGCTTTCGGCCGCTAAGATGTCAGGTCAGCCACTCCCTCTGCTCACCCTAAATAGGCCCTGCGTGCTCGCTCTGTTCCCTGCAGGAGGATAAAGATAGAGGCGCTGGCCCTTTAAATATAAGTGTTCTCTCTCAGGCCATCATGACATATCTGGGCGTTGGAACGGGGGCTGAATAAACTGGGCAAGCACGAGACCTGCGGTTGCAGTAAAGGGTTTGGAATCAGCGAGGGCTCACCCCACAGGCAGACACACAGTAGTTTGGGACCGCTCTGCTTCTGCTTGGGATCCAGTCCTTGGAGATCCACCTGGCTCTCGCTTTCTAGGGAATACCACTGCACAGGAAGCTCACGCTCTTTGGCCTTGGTAAGTCCACCTAAGGATGATAATGGCGATGATTATGATGATTATATTTTTTAAATGCCCAATTCTAATTTAGATCAGGATTTTCCAGCCCTACATCTTATAAGGCTCGGCGTGCCAACGCTCCACGAAGACCACAGCTGCATGAAACGCGATGGCTGTCTGTGTCTTAATTCGGATCTCCCAAACAACACCCTGGAATTGATGCTAAAGTTCCACCGCTTCGTCTATTCGTGTGTGCGTGTTGCGGTGGGGTTTGCCGGACAATCTTTAAATGTGGAAACCTTGGCGATACCAATAATGTAAAGGACGCAGATTCCTTTTTCGGTCGGATACCTCTATCTAAAGAGATAGATAGCTAGACAGATGAAATCTTAAGTGGAGGGAAGTTGTGTGAACTGCTTTTAGAAAAGAGAGGCCGTGGCAACGTGGGCAAGAGATGCTTTGGGGGTGCGCGGGCGGGAGAAACAGACCTCCTCCTGGTCCCTGGCATGAACCAGCGGTGGATGGTCTAAATTGCACAAATCCAGAGAGGGGAAAGAGCAGCCTTGAAATCCCGCGAATGGCATGCCTCGCCCAAGACATCGGAGCAGCTGTAGGGCAAAGGTAGGTTCGAAGTCTTTTCGTTGGGTTCCTAGCGGGACGCATCCCGCCGCCCCGGTCAGGGTGTTTTGGGAAGAAGGCAGTTGATTTACTTGTGTGTGTGTAGCGTGGGTTATGATTTATCGTTGGCGCCCGTCTACAACCCCGAGAAGCGTCAAGCCGCCCGTCTCTTCTTTCTCCGGAATAGCGACGGGAGCCCCAGAAAGCACCGTCGCAGCGCTGTCTGTCCGGATGCCATTCGGGAGACTGTTCCCGCGGTGCCCATTGACGGCGTCTAGGGATTCGCACAGCCGCCGCAGCCATTCGAGGACGCTAGTAAGCGGAGATCGGGGCTACCGTCGGAGCATTTGCCTCCCGTTGACTGTGGACACCCCCCGCACGCCCCCGGAGCAAAGGAGCTTGCCCTGCCGGGCCACCCACTCTACATGGCGATCCTTTTTCCCACGTGGCCGTCGGGGCTGGGAGGGAGAAGAGCCCCTTGGATTTCTCGCGGCGCAGGCGATCACCCTCCACTTCCCTCCGGGATAGTATTTATAGACGGGCCACGGCCCGCCTGCCCCTCTGCGCCGGCGTGTAAGACACGCCCCTGTTTGGCGCTCAGCCGCGATTGGGGCGTTGTTCCTGCTTAAAGACGAAACTTTTCGGTTCCCGCCCCCTACCGGGCTCACTCGGGCTTCAGACAGAGAGGCACGCGGGCACCCGCCTTCCTATCGGAGCCGTCTTTGGGGCGCTCAGTACTATTTGTGGGGAGTAAAGAGCGACTGATAGAGATTGCCCGGGAGGGATCGGACTTTTGCAGAGCTGTAAGTAGCCCGCACCTATGCCCAGCTCATTCTTTTTTGGGTGGGGGGGATTTTCACCCAAGCGCCCTCTGGGGCATCTCTTAGGAAATAGCCCCTTTGCCCTTACGATTTCTGCGATTCTCTTTTCCTCTATAACAAGTCAGCGACAGCCTGTCATTCAGTTCTCTCTCACCCTCAACCCGAGTCAGCATAAGTCTAAGGGAATCGGGGTGGGGGTGGTGCGTGGGGTGCGACGCCAGTCCAGTTGAACCCCAATCTGTAGGCAGGAATCGCTTGGTTCCAACTTTGGGGTTTTCACAGGCTTCACTGCATAGAGGAAAGTCAGCTACTTTAGGCTGTGCTGGGCTTGATATAATTAGAAACGGGTTGAAACATTTTAGCACGTAGATCTTTCCCCCTCCTCTACTTTCCCCCGCTCTGGAATTCCACTCCTCGTAACAGTCGCTTGGCAGATTTTGAAGTCTGTATAACTGGGGGAAGGGGGGGGGGGAGAGAGAGACAATGTGCACGCCTTTTTTGTTTGCTTGTTAGTTTGTTTTTAAAATAAGGAGGGTTCCTCTCCCTCGATCTGTTCCACCTGGCTACAAAGACCCTTTTTGTTATTTTCCTGCTGCAAATATCTGCTCATCTGGAGGTTCTGAATCTGCAGGACTTGTGTCTCTGTGTGCATAGCTTCCAGCCTAGAAACCTACCCCCACCCAAAGAACCTTTTGTGTGTGAGAGAGAGAGTTCTGTCCCACCTCTGCATTTGTCCAGACAGTTTTGTCTTCTTGTTTAGCAGCAGCCGGGATAGCTGGGCAGGGTGAGCTTTGTGGGGTTGGCGGTTTAATGGACTCCAAATGTTGATTATTGAAGGAGAATGGTGGCTTTGTGGCATAACGGTTTCCATTTCCCCGCCTCCTAGCCCCCCCTGAGCCAGCGGAGGTCTGCTCCAAGAGGGTGTCTCTGTTTTCCTACTTTATTTTAGACCTTGCTTTAGAAGCTATTTCTAAAGAACACCTTCAGAAAACAGATAATTTGATTTCTGTCTGCTGGCTGTTTCGGAGGAGCCCCCACTAGGCTAAATGGAAACTCCGAGGAATGTGATGGCGTTGAATGTCCTCCATATGCCAGGAGTCGACATAAGCTTTCCAGATCTGGAAAAAAATGGGATCTCGTCCTGGGAAGGGAAATAATCCAAGGTGTAATATTCTAGGGAGCTGTGGTTGGGGAATTTTTTGCATCATTTTCTTACAACCTCTTCAACTCTGTGTTTGTCTCTGTTGGTACAGTGAACATGATGTCCCAATCTTCCTGGGTCTGGTTTATTTCAAACCTCACCTTTTACATCTCAAACCTGCCAAATGGGTTGAAGTTCTTCAGACACACAAGTTTTAATTTCTTTCTTTCTCTTTCTTTCTTTCTTTTTTTAAATGATGAGTGCTTTCATCTTTTAGATGTTTCAGTTAAGTTGAAAACTCCCACACACACACACATCCTTAGCTTCCTACTGTTCATAAAGTAGAGGCAGATCTTGTCAATGTATTTAACCCCCTTAAAGTGAGCTTTGTGGTATGTATTTTCTGTCTCGGAGGCACCTTCTGCTGTTCAGTTCTAAAGGGTCATCCCAAAATACCAGTAAACACAGGCGGCTGGCTACAGGTAACTGACTTATCTCCCTTTGCTTAAAGGTGTTTTCTTTTTTTCTTTCTTTCTTCCAGATCTATCCAACACTTTTGCCAAAATGCTCCTTTTGTTGTTGGGAATCATTGTGCTCCATGTTTCAGTGCTTGTCCTTCTCTTCATTTCTACAATTGTCAGCGTAAGTACAAATGCTACTCCCTGGTTGTTGTTGTTTTGTTATTTGTAAACTCCTTTCATACTGCTAACATGCAGAGTGACCTAGGGTTAATCTCTACCTGGTAGTAATTCCATTGGAATCTGCAGGATCTGACTTCCGATGAAGGGTTCATAAGGCTGCAGTTGTATGCACACTCATTTAGGAGTCAATCTCATTGATCTCAGTGGAATGTCTGAGTATGGTAAATACATTTTACTCAGTGCTCCCTTATGGGATTGATCAGTATGTGGAAGTTGTAGCCCAAACAGAGCTTTCAAATAGCTTTACTGTTAGTATTGTACATTGCTAGATAAAGAAGCTTTGTGTTTCAGAGAATGTATTTTTAAAGTACCTGTGGAAAGCTAGGAAGGGTCAGGCCTGGTTATTACTTGGATGGGAGACCCCTCTAGTTTCCTGCATTGAGCAGGGGGTTGGACTCGATGGCCTTGTAGGCCCCTTCCAACTCTAGGAATCTATTAATCTATTTTGGAATATGTGAAGCCCTCTTAGATATCTTTTTTTCTCTCTGTATAGTTAAAATGACAGGTAAAGCTAAACTTTTAGGCACAAAGCTTTGCTAAATTTGAGCCAGGGCTCTGCCCCAGAACTGGTTTGGAATGCTAGAGAAGAGTACATTTGAGAATGTGCAGAGTAGTTTTCCTCCCTCTACTGAGTAACCACAGTCACCCACCATATAGCCAGCATTGGGGAGAAGTTTGCAGGCTACCTTGAGCCACTTTATTTTAGAAATAACTGCTATATTGCCTTAGACAAACACATGGCAGTGCCCCAATGTAATTGGTTGTGTGAATAGCTAGTTTACTGTAGCCATGCTTCATTTGTATTCTTTTCAAGAAGAAGGGCTTCTAAAAATACCGACAGAACTCCTAACAGATGTGTTAGGAGCGTATGCAGAACCATTCTCACAGCCCTGCCACTGAGAGGTGAGGGTTGACCGGAAGTGGGTTTTCCTTCCACTGTGAGAACTGGCAAAAAGAAAAAGAGAGGTTGTTTGTTTTTCTCTTGAACTCTTTTTTTTTTTTTTTTTTTTTTGCAGTGGAGTCAAAGGAATGAAAGAACAAAGCCAGCATCTTTCTCTCCACCGTCAGTTTAAACAGGGATGTGTGTCTTTGTGTGTTCACATTGTGTGTGCGTGTGTGGGGTCCAATTTATGTCCAGAGATGTTTAGAAAGCATCAAGTGCCGCTTAGCTGCTAACTGATTCAGTTCAGTCCTTAAGGGCCTCATGGCTAAGCGAGAATGAATATGCAGGCGAACATGCACTAGGGGAGATGCAAGGTCTTAGTACAAGGTTTCCCTTGGTGTTCGGTTTCAGTGTGGCTCCACCCCTTTCTCTGCTTTCCCTCCTCATTTTTCCTGTCCTTCTCTTTCAGCAATGGCTTGTTGGGAATGGGTACACGGCAGACCTTTGGCAGAACTGCACCGCCTCGGGGGCTCCAGTTTCGTTTCATTGCGTAACATCATCCACGAATGGTGAGAATTCCAGTCGCAACTGTCCTGCCTTGTCCTTTCCCACCCCCCAACCGACCCTCAGAACAATGCTTTTTTAAAAAAATCATCCTCCTTCTACCATGATACCTTTTAGAAATTGATGTGATCATATGCTAGTCCTGATGGTTTACTGCAGGTACAGTTTGGGCGTGCCTTGTAGTGTTTCCCTCTCAGCTAAAACACATGTCGCTCAAGGGTCCTCCACACTTTCCAACTTCTCCCCCAAACCTTTCAGCAAACCTAGCAGCCTGATCTGCATTATGTGGGCCTAACTTCATTTCTGGGTGAAGACATTGGCTTGCAGTTGCAGGCTTTCTCCCTGTTTTTAAAAAGAAATGGTTGGCTGTCATGGGAGCTTCTGGTACCTGGTCTGCTGACAGAAGAAAGTATTAAGCATGAAGTGAATGGTTCATCTCGAGATGGCTGCTTCATGCGACATCTTGTGTGATGAACTGTGCCTGCATACTTCCTCTTTACCAACCTAGCCAGTGACTGCTCTGACATAACCTTGATACCTATTTTAACCTTTGGGACATTGTAGCCTTGCTCACTGTGTTTTGTGTCTGACAGCAAAGTGATTCCTGTATAGACAAGACATTTTGAGTGCTGTAGAGCAGGGGTGGGTCGAAAGTAGATCTCCAGATGTTTTGGACTTCAACTCCTTCTAGCAGGAGCTTCTGGGAATTGAAGTCCCAAACATCTGGTGATCTACCTTCTGCCTGCCCCTGGTCTAAAGGATATGGTTATAGGTATGGTATGGGCAAATCTGTCAACTTTGCTTTCTCATTCTTCCAGTTTTAAGTTTGGTTCATCCAGAACATTGAGAACTAAATATATATATATATCACATGACAATTCATATGCATTTTTTCTACACTTCTCTTAATATCCAAAATTGTATGCAATTTTGCCTAATATACACATTTTTGCAAGCAATTTTCCTGAAATGCATTTTTGAATGTTATTTTCATGAATACCAGTATATGTATTTTTCTGCACTTCCCCCAATATATACATTTTTGTATGCATTTTTTGATTGGAGAACTCCATTGCAAAATTTGGAAAAGTGCACATTTCAAAGGATAACTAAGTTTTGGTTTGCGTATTTGAGTATTGGTTTGAAAGTGCAATATTAGATAAGGTCACATTAAAATGTGAACCAAGTGAATTTCTTCACCATCCCTAGTAGAGGACAGAGTTTTGGGCAGGAATATTATCTAGGGTGGATCATAGTGGTGTCTTGTACATGAATGAATGAGAATTGTAATATGTTTGGCACATTAAGGCTGCAACCCTGTGCACGCTTCCCTGGGAGTAAGTTGTATTGTGCACAATGGGACTTACTTTGGAGTAAACATGCTTAGGATTGTGTTATAGAAATTGGTAGCAATGGTAAAACTGGGCCCTGTTTTAAGGAAAGTCATGGAATGTGAGTCGCCACAAATATATTTTGTTCCATCTCTGAATGTTTCAAATAATTTTAGTGGCACTTGATTTAATCTTTGTTTAATATTGCGGTCTGCAGTTTGTTGAAACACTTCGCTAGTTTGTAACAAAATACTTGAATATGGCTAGAAGTGTCTTGTTTTGACAACTCAGGAAATGGATAATTCAGAGAGCTGAATTCTACTAGGTGATCATAAAACAATCCTTCTGCACTCAAGGATATTTTACCACTGATGTAATTATCGACTATAACATGAGAATGCTATGGAGAGGGTTTTTTTTTACTGCATAAGCTTATACATATGCTATATACGCAGTATTTTCACTGCATATGTAGTATACTGTATGTATAAGCTTATGGCTACTTCTGTACTTCCCAAAAGGGTTTGCCAATACCTCAAAAAAAGGAAAGGGGGGGGGAAGTAAAACTTAAGGCATCCATTGCCACAGGGTGCTGTGTTGACCACTAGTACTGAAACCTGAATTACACAAATTTATGGAGGATAGGTTTATCAGTGACTACTAGCCATGACATGGGACTTGCAACAAAATGTTGCACTGCATCCCCATTCCCGTTCAGGGCTCCAGTCAACCTGGCGCAGAAGGCCTTGCAGGTGTTGAGGCTGTTCAGTCCTTTTCAAGGAATAGGAGTTTGGGGAGGGGGGAAGGGAAAGGGGAAACATTCCTTTCCCTCAGTCCAAAGGCTCCCCGCTACTGTGCTAGACAGCACTAGAGGACTCCAGTATGGGGCTAGCTGCCAGCCCTGAACCTGAGCATTTTATCACTATAGTGTGTGTGTGTGTGTGTGTGTGTGTTAGTTAGTTCTGGAGAGTGGAGAAGGAGAAAAAAGTGTCCCTTTTCCTTTCTCCTGAAAAATCCTCCTCTGGTCATGGAGGGGAGCATCTTAATCACATAGCCGAATCCTCCCTCCAGGATACTTGCTGCAGGCTATTGGGGCTTTAGCAGGCCAGTTTCCTCCCGCAACCCCTCCCAGAGCCAACCTCAAGGGTAGACATGGTTGGGCAACTGCCAAGGGCCCACACAGCCCACTGACCAGAGCCCCCTGGACTTGCTCCCCCTCTTCACTATTGCAACCTGCAAGCAAATGACAGCAATAAGGAGAACGATGAACAATAGCAGTTAGAGACAATAGTGGTGAGAAGGTAGATGCTCTTGAGGGAGGGGGCCTATTGAGGGTGTCTTGCCCAAGGCCCTAAAAAAACTGGTGCCAATACTGTTCTCCTCCACCCCACCCTCCCACACACAGTTTCCTCCCCCCCCCCCTTTCAGTTACTTTGGTATTCCGTACATCATGGAAGCTTTGTCTTTGTCATGCCATCTTGGTGTTGTTTTTTTAAAATAATTTTTAATTAAGAAACATACATACTTTGCTTCCAAAATGATAGCCATGAGGCCACCTGATTTCACTGTAGTTTTAGCCCTGATGACTAAAACTGGAAGCTTCTAAGTTCATAGATGTACTTCTGATTTACCATGTGCTTGGAACAAGGGATTGGGAGGTGGGGTAGCGGTCTCTATTAAGATCTGCTCATAGGTTTTCCAAAGGCATCTAGCAGGCTGTTATTGACCACTGGATTATATTGACATTTCTTTTGGTTAAGCAAGGCTGTTCTTATGCAGTTGTAACTTGCAGCCGTGCAGTACAGGGTGAACACACACACACCCAATTCACCGGAGTTGGCTCCCTAAATCTAGGCGATGTAGGCTTGTAGCCAAAAGTGGAGTTTTGCCTGTGAAAGGAGGTGGACAGCAATGACGCAGACTGAACCCCTTTCGATTTGCTCTTTACAAATACTGGCTTCAGGTAGTTCTTCTATTAACAACCATATGCTCAACCACCCAGCTGCAAGTTTTTGTATTTCTTGGCAAGTGCTTTAAACACTTGTCTAGGTTGGTGATGGAGGAAAATGTACCAGAATTCCAAGAGCACTTCTAATTTGTTCTTAGGGTAGATCAATGAAGGCATTTCTAACTTGCGCATTGTGCAGCAGCTAGGCATTCAAGAAGAGTGGACATCGGCCACCTTACTGCTTCTGGTTTGCTGCTTCTCTGAGGATGTACTTAAGGAAATGAAGCTAGCTGCCACATCCGTATCACAGACTTTATTGCCTCTCCCAACTCTAAGTTCATGTGGCTTTGAAAACACTTTATTATTATAGCTGTTTATTGTCAGGGCCAACCCAAGACATTTTGCTGCCTGAGGTGAAGGACATGATGGTGCCTCCCTCCCATTGCATGGAGAAAAGCTGACCAGACTGGCAGTTGAATCTTTCATCAGCACTGGCAATGGGGCAGAGTCTTCCACCACACCGGAGGGCAGCAGGCTAGCTTGGGGGGTGCCAGGCAGGTTGTGTGGCAGGTGTAGCTCTGTCCTCCCAATGCCTCACTGAATTTCCCTGCCTCCCAGCCTTTGCCACCTGATGTAGCTGCCTCACTCTGCCAGCCTTGTTTCATCATAGCTACACAAAGAATGACGTTCCTCCAGTCGTAACTGGGCTAGTACCCAGGTTGAATACCGTAACTTCACATGGAATCACCATGAGATTCAAGGCCCAAGGCTTTTCATTTGGTATATTACACAGTATGACTTGGCCCGCTTCTGTATACCCACCAGGCCTACTTATTCAAAACTACAGCTGCATTGATTTTGGCCTTTTCAAATCATATACTTGGAATTGAGTTTCCATTACTGATACTTAATAACTGATATGAAATCCATGCCCTCAGATGTTTGGGGCCTTGAGTGTTTGTTGGTATTTTTTGGGGTGGGGGAGGAAATCCATAACTTGAAATAATTTTATTTATTTAATTATATTTATACCCCGCCTTTTTTCCTGCAAGGAACTCAAGGCGGCTTACATAATCCTCCTACTCCTCTCCATTTTATCCTCAAAACAACCCTGTGAGGTAGGTTAGGCTGAGAGTCAGTGACTGGCCCAAAGTCACCCAGTGGGTTTCATGGCCGAGCGGGGACTAGAACCCGGATCTCCTGAGTCCTAGTCCAAAACTCTCACCACTACACCACACTGGCTCTCATGACCTTATATAAGTCCATTCAGTATTCAAGAAATTGGGAATGTGTTCAGTGTAACTCAGGGTGCTTCCAGAAAAAGGCTTTTATGGCACCATCCTGATTCAAGGAAATTTATGGGGCTCCAGAGGATGTTGTCTTCTACTGATGACCTCCCGTGTTTCCCTACTACTGCTTCCGTCTTTTCCCCCTTATGGTGCAATCCTTTATGTGTAGATAGCTGTCTGGGGCATACTGGGAGTTGTAGGTCTTTTTTTTAAACATACATAGGATTGCACCCTTAATCTGTTAAGGAAGAAAAGACAGAACAGTTGCACAGACAGTGCCTTCTGGTTGTTAGTGGCAGGAGCCCTCCATCTGAAAGCACCCCTAGGAAACTGTTGGTATCTAAAACCTGGCATAATAAATGACAAAGAGCAAGCTGAGATTCATGAACGAGTGGCAAATGAAATAATGCAGGTAGTTCCCTTGGCCCATTAGGGGGGAAATCGAAACAGCAACTATAGCACAATACCTTTTATTATGGCCAACTAGGGCTGCATTCTTAAACACACTTACTGGGGAGTAAGTCCCATTGGACACAGTGGTACTTACTTCTGAGGAGGCATGCACAGGATTGCACTGTAAAAGTTGCAAAGTCATCATGAGCTAGTTTTCAGATGTGTCAGAATTCTTCATAGGGCTGGATGTTAAAAATGTGGGGAGAAGAGGAAAAAGGCATGACTGGTGAAGGGCATGGTGGAAGCTCTTGCCGGCAGAATATGACAAACTTAAGGCAGTGATTCAGGAAGCTCTTTGCAGATTTATTGAAGGTCACACTAGATGTGATGTTCAGTCACATGAATATTTTCTCCGAGTTGTTGGCTGGGTGGGGTGGCTGAGTGGGTTATGGTTTTCTGTTTGATCAAAAACACATGCAGCAGAAGTTCACATGGCGTGTGTGCACGCACAAAAATGTATGCACATACTTGCCTCTTTCCTTGGGTCCCAGTGTTGGGGAAAAGGTGGGATACTACTACTACTACTACTACTACTACTAATAATAATAATAACAACAACAACAATAATAATTTCCTTGCATGCTGTGTTTCCTCTTAAAATTGCCCCCTCCCAACTTTGTTTTTCCCCATGGGGGGGGGGAGATGAGTACCTGTGTCTTCTCACCTGAGGGGTGAAAAGCAGCTCTGAGGGAGGATCAGGCCATATGATTAAGATCCACCTCTTGCTTCAAAGAGCAAGAGATAAGTGCCCTCCCCCCACCAGCAAAAGTCCCATGTAAATTGCATCTTCCTACAGGCTACAGCTGCTTTGGGTTTTTTCAAAAAACAGCCCCTCAGGGAAGACATTTATGCAGCTGAGGCATGTGTGGTTTGACCCTAAGTTAGTTTGTTTTCAGTGTAAAAGGTCTTGAGTTGCACCAAAGCATACTGGGATGGAAAGGCAATGCTCCCCCTCCCTTTGAAAATATGAAAGCCAGCAGTTATTTGGATCTGTCTCAAGCAAATTATAAGATCACTTTAATGCACTGAATTCTCTTTAATGCACTTTGTTCTTCTTTTGGAATTTTGGGATTTAATGAGTGGTCAAGGATGAACCAATTTTTGGAAAGGAATGAATTCTTGTCAGTTTATTACCATTTCTGCCCTAACTCAAGACAAGATAGTGCCTAAGGAATGCAATCCCCATACAATTGAAACTGAGAGCAAAGCACCTATTGATTTTAACATATTGGGATGTCATCCTGAGGGCCACCACAACTCTGGAATCACGGAGTTTGGAATGTTCCCATAGATGTCAAGAGCAGAACTCATCTTCAAGTGTTAAAAATAGCAAGTGTTACTACTTCCAAAGAGGTAAACTTGTGGTCATGTAGTGATGGGCCATCTGTTTGTTCCCAGTTACATGGGGTTATATTTGGAGTACCTCAGTGTGGCATGGAGGAAGCTGGAGTTTACTGCGGGATCTGAGAATCATATCCTGTAAAGGGAGCCTTGTGACAAAATCTGTGGGATTTCCCATTCAACCCATAATTGTGAAAGAATCCAAGAAACAATACTTGTTAGGAATTGGGAGTTTAGCCGTGGTGCCACAGAGCCCAGACAGGCTCCCAAGGAATGAGATAATCATCAGCCTTCCCCAACCTGGTGATCTCCAGTTGTGTTGGACTACAGATCCCATGGCCAGGGGTTATGGGAGTTGTGTTCCAAAACATCTGGGGGAGAGCCGGTTACCTACCTTTGCAATACATCATCTTGGAATCACTTGATGTCCCCATACGACAGGCATCCCCAACCTGGTTCCCTGCAGAAGTGTTGGACTACAGATCCCATTGGCCATGCTGGCTAGGGATGATGGGAGTTGTGGTCAAACACACCTGGAGGGGATCAGGTTGGGGAAGACCTGCCATACAAGATGGTAGTTGGGAACCTGAGGGGAGGCTGCATGTCCACCCATGTTTACTTTTGTTATTTCACTGGGAACATTTTCTCAACTGCAGCATGTGTCTCTAGAATCCCTGGCTCCACAGCTGGACAGTCGATACATTTAAGCATGCGTGTGGCACGTGGGGAACTACTTTTGCAGGGTGGTTTATTTATTTATTTAAAAGACCCTGTGGGAGGTTTATGAAGGAACTTGGGATAACCTGGCAAAATCATACAAGCGCAATCTGTTTCTTGGTGGAGCCCTGTGACATTTTGGATTTCAAAGGCCCCACATTGTGGGTGCTCCATGTTGGGAGGGTTCTGCTATGAGGCTAATTTTAACTGTTCCGAAAGCTGTGAGTGGCTCCTATTTTTCAGGAGAGGGAGCTCTGCAAAATGGGTGTGTGTGAATGATGCTCTCTTGTGCCTCTCTGCTGACCCCTAGTGGTACCAGCTCTGTATACATGTGCCTGGGTACATCTGCATTACAATGTAGCAGATTCACATGCTATAGTTATGTCCTTAATCAGCATTTGGTGGCATTAGTCTCCATAGGGCTCCGGTAAGCAGGGTAGGCAAGCCATTTCAGATGCACTCATGCAGGGCAGAATTTGGCTGTGCTTGTGTTTCCAATAAAAGTTGTTCTTCTTAACTGCATCCTGCAAATCAGGGGCCCTGTTTGCACAGCTGGCAAAGGTGAAGGAATTATTGCTCTTAGCAGTGGAAATTTACGCTGGAGGCAGCTCCAAATTTCACTGAGGTATGGAAAAGAGTTACATTTCTTACCCCAGAGGACAACCACCATTAAATACTCAGCTTTTGTTTTGGATAAGGGAATTCTTTACGGCCAGGGGTAGATTGAAGCAGAAGGGAAGCTTATGCTAAGCCATAACACAGCCCACCCCCACATCTCCAGCTCATAAACCATGCCTTTTCTTCTGCCAGCTCTCAGAACCGAGGTAGGCCCACACAAATTGCAGCCCACTCAGATCTCTTACTATCGGCCATCTCATCCTGCCCATGAAATCAGTTTTGGTCAGGGCTTTTTTTCTGGTGGAACTCACCGGAACTGAGTTCCAGCACCTTTTCTTCTATTAATTGCATTACAATTTAATCGCCATCTACTCCCGAGGAAATGTAATCCAAGAGTTCCGGTACCTTTTTCTCCAGAAAAAAAGCACTGGTTTTGGTGCAGATGGTATTCTGCTCCTCATATTGGTCAGCATGCCAGTGTTCCTGGTTGAGCATGACCGCTCCATCCCTGTTCTTATGAGGAGGGTGCAGCAGCAGCTATATTTCGAGCTGGGCAGTCTTCCGGGTGCCCTCAGCTATAGGCATTTGCTGAGTGGTTCCTGAAGAGAAGGCATTTTCTATGGTTCTGTTGCACCCCAATCTTGGAGTTCCCTCCCAGGGCAGACCTGCTGGGTGCGACCATCATTAGCCTTTAGGCACCAGGCAAACATCTGTCCTGCTCACTCAGGTTTTTGGTGGGTAAATCAATTTCTTCGATTTGTTGCGGGGAGGGCTGTGTGTTGTGTCCCTTGTTTGTCTGCCTCTCCCCATTTAAATATGGCTTTCTGATATTTATTAGCTGTTGTTGATGTGTTTGAGACCTTGTTAAGCCACTGTCAGTGCCAACTATGGCAGAAAGGAGGCATGCATGGTTGTTGGTTTTTTTTAAAGCAAATGGCTACTTTGCAATAACTCCTGTTGAGTTCAATGGGGTTTGCTCCTTAGTACACGTGTGTGTGTGTGTGTGTGTCATCTGCAGTCCTTGAGCTCTTTAGCTGCCTCATTTCTCTTACTTTAGCATCTTAACTCTTGTATTGTCACACTTTTCCCTACAACCATCAGGTTTACAATCTTACGTTGGATATATGAAAGCTATGGTTCTTAGGACTCTTCGCAAAAGCCATGCTGTTCATACAGTGCTTACTTAAACTATAGGATTTGCTACCAAAAGATGTAGTGATGACTGCCAACTTGGATGGCTTTAAAAGAGGATTAGACAAATTTATGGAGGAGACAGTGGCTACTAGTCATGATGGCTGTATATTACCTCCAGTATCGGAGGCAGTATGCCTCTCAATACCAGTTGCTGGGGAACATGAGCAAGAGGGTGCTATGGCATTCATGTCCTGCTTGTGGGCTTCCCATGGGAATCTGTTGGACACTGTGTGAACAGAATGCTGGACTAGTTGGACCCTTGGTCTGACTCAGCAGGGCTCTTATGTTCTTGAGTCTCAAAGTGTTGCATGTTTTCTGTTTGTGCCCTGTAATAAATGACCACAATCCAACCCCTTCTGCCCATTAAGAGCAGGGTGCCAAGACATACTGTAACACCCCCCTCCTCCCTAACCTTAGACATGTTGGCCTAACACTGCAATACACCCAGGCAATGGTATACCTGCTCTACCAAGATGAGCCATCCTTTACTTACATGCATCCAGGCCATTGAGTGTGTCATCACTCCTGCTGGGTGTAACTCCTCAATGTGGGCCTGGAGAAGAGCAGGCCACTACATTGGTGAAGTGTAGAAGGGTTCCAGCTTTTCAGGAATGGCTAGACATGTTTCAGCACACCCAGTGCATGGCTGGTGCTAGAAAAGGTGGGTAGGATTACTATACATCCTATGTGGAGTGTCTCTACCTTTCACTGGCCCATTTTCTGAGTAAGTGAATACAGAACTGATGATGTCAACACCGAGGCAAACTCCTAATGCAAAGCTGGCAACTTTTCTAGAGGCGATTGATTAGTATCTGAATACATTCTGGTACACTCCCAAAATAATAAATGATACCCCTTTCCAAGAAGCTACTGTAAATTGGGAATTGCTTCAATTGATTTCTCTGAAGAAGCACTACTGGGAAGCAGTCTAGATTTCACCAGTCAATCACAAAATTGGCATGAGTTTGTGTGAATGCATTACGGTCTTCCCCTATACCCCAATTCTATAGCTTCTAAGACTTTTTCTGTTGACTGTCATAGGTAAATGGATGTTAACAGTGGTGCTTTTCATTCATAGACTGTTTCTTCTTTCAGAAAACATAAACTTCAACAACACTGTACTTTCTATAGGAGGGGGAGAAGTACTGAGAGCTTAGAGGTGACATCTTCAGAAGTGCATGTAGATTATCATAGGGCTCTTTTATTTTCAGAACTGGCAATAAAATCTTTTGTTTTGGTATGAGGAGGCTTTGACCAGCAGGCAAAATCCAGGAGTTGATATGCCTTTCTCTGCAGTTGCCAACTCCCAGCAGGCCCGCTGCACCAATGCAAAAGTCCTATGACAAGAAATGGCTGTCAGCAACAGGTCTATAAAAAGCCCCCCCCCCTCTCTCACACACACTCTCACACTCACACACGTACCAATCAGCTGCAATTCCATGCATACTTACCAGGAAGTAAGCCCCATTGAACGCAGTGGGACTTACATCTGAGTAAACATGCATAGGGCTGGGCTGTGCAACAAGACCGCTCTGTAACTTCCTCATGTCCCCAATTAATTTTGTCCCTGCCTGATTTTTGCCTTATAGAATGCAAGGAAGTTCCATTCCTCTCTGTGTTTTTAACAGCTGTTCTTCCCTGGGGATTTTCCTTAACATCTCCAAAACAACTTTGTGCATATGGAGAGGAACTGTATGTGCCGTCCATCAGTTCATTTTTAAACTGGATTGACCCCAAAGTGCTCTCCCTTCTGCTTTAATATATTTCTTTCTTTAGAACATTTTTTTAATTCCTTCGTGGGTTCAGGAGGACATATTTAGAAAAACAGATTGAAGATGTAAAAGTCAAAAGCTTGCCAAACTCCTAGATATCAAATGTGTAGGGCTCCTTCACGCAGAGCATTATTAGTTTGTGCATTGTGTCGACATGCACAACATTTAACAAGATTAAATGTGTGAGGGAGACAAATGCATGTTTGAAATCATCATCATCATCAGGCGATCACTCGTGACCGAGTAAGATTGTCTTCCGGGATAAAAGGAGGAAATTCTAAAGAAGATTGTGTAGACTCTAGCGATGAGTCCGTAAGTGACTGTGGAGGCCAATTCTAGATCCACACAGCTTCCCACAGTGAGGACACAGGTTACCAGATAGAAGATGGTCCTGTAAAGGATTCATTTGACGTGCTTTTCGCTTAGCACGTTTCTCCCTTTCACCTTGCACTCGGGCTTCTTCAAAGTCCATGGAACCTTTGTGAAAGGCCAACCTCCATTTAGATCGTTCATGGGCCAGAGCTTCCCAGTTTTCGATGTTTATATTGCATTTTTTTAGATTAGCCTTATGAACATCTTTAAACCTCTTATATTGACCACCGATATTCCGCTTTCCATCCTTGAGTTGGGAGTAAAGTAACTGCTTTGGGAGACGGCAGTCAGGCATTCGAACAACATGACCGGTCCACTGAAGTTGGCGTTGAAGGATCATTTTTTCAATGCTAGTAGTCTTTGCTTCTTCCAGTACACTGACATTTGTTCGCCTATCTTCCCAAGTAATTTGCAGGATTTTCCGGAGGCAACGTTGATGAAACCTTTCAAGGAGGTGGAAGTGACGTTTATAGATAGTCCATGTTTCGCAGGCATACAATAAAGTTGGTAATACAATGGCTTCATAAACCAGTGTTTTGGTCTTCTTACAAATATCCCGATCCTCGAACACTCTATGTTTCATTCGAGAAAATGCGGCACTTGCGGAGCTCAGACGATGCTGGATTTCACTGTCGATGTTAGCTGTAACAGAAAGATAGCTGCCAAGATAGAGAAAATGATCGACGTTTTCCAGTATTGTCCCACCAAGCTGGATAGATGGCATCACCAAAGGATTGGCTTGCACTTGCTGATGAAGCACTTTGGTTTTTTTGATGTTAAGTGAGAGACCAAGTTTTTCGTATGCTTCTGCAAAAGCATTTAGGATAGTTTGGAGATCATCCTCTGAATGTGCGGAGACCACATTATCATCAGCATACTGAAGTTCCACGACGGAGGTTGTAATTACCTTACTTTTTGCTTTCAGCCTGCTGAGATTAAAAAGCTTTCCATCTGTTCGATATATAATTCCCACACCGGTGGGAAGTTTCCCCTCGACAAGATGTAAAACCATGGCGATGAAAATGGCAAATAATGTTGGGGCGATAACACATCCCTGTTTAACACCTGATCCCACTTTAAATGGAGCACCATGAGAGCCGTTGTTGTCCAAAACCGTTGCCGTCATGTTGTCATGGAGAAGTCGCAAGATATTCACAAATTTATTGGGGCATCCAATTTTCATAAGGATAGTCCAGAGAGCTGTACGGTCTACAGTATCAAAGGCCTTAGCCAAATCGATAAATGCCATATAAAGGGGTTGATTTTGCTCCCGGCATTTTTCTTGGAGCTGACGTGCAGTAAAAATCATGTCTACTGTCCCTCTAGAGGGGCGGAAACCATATTGAGTTTCAGGGAGGATCTCTTCTGAAATAGATAGAAGACGGTTTGCAAGAATCCTAGCAAATGTTTTACCTGCGGTTGCTAAGAGAGAAATGCCCCGATAGTTTCCACAGTCTGTTCTATCACCCTTCTTAAAGAGGGTGATAATTATGGCATCCCTGAAGTCTTCTGGGATCTCTTCTCTTATCCAGATTTTTTCGATGAGTTTATGAAGATGTTGTACAAGTTCGGGGCCCCCTTCTTTAAAGATTTCAGCGGGGAATCCCATCTGGTCCACTAGCTTTGTTGTTCTTCATTTGATTAATGGCTTTTTTTACTTCATCCAAAGTGGGAAGTATTGCAAGTTCCTCTTTAATTTGTTTTTGCGGGATTTGCGAAAAAATCTCATTATCCACCTTAGATTTACGATTTAAAAGGTCATAATAATGCTCTTTCCAACGCAGTGCAATAGACTCTTTGTCTTTTAAGAGTTTGGTGCCATCTTTTGATTGTAAAGGGTTTGAAATATATGGACATGCTTTAGAAGAGTCCTGCTGGATCAGGCCAAGGGTCCATCTAGTCCAACATTCCATTCACACAGTGGCCAAACAGCTGCCCGTGGGAAGCCCACAAGTAAGACATGAGTGCAACGATACTGTCCCAGCAACTGGTGTACATAGGCAAACTGCCTCTGATCCTGGAGGTAGCATATTGTTGTGCCTCTGTTAGGTCAGACGGAGACCGGCCGTGCCAGAGTGTGTTTGGGGTGGGGCCAGCCAGGCACATGCAGCCTGACCCGGCTGGGCTGCCTTACCAATCAGCGCCTGCTCAAAAGGCAGGTCCCAAACGCACATCAGACGCTGGAAGCAATTGTTTGGTTATACAGCTTCAGCCAGACGCTTCTGACACCCCCGAACTTGTGCCTTTGAACCTCGGAACGACCTTGACGACGCCTTTGCCTACTGCTGAACTGGTTTGTGTTTGCTGCTTTTTGGAGATATATATTCTGGCTTCGACCCTTGGACTGTGATAACGACGACGGTGTATCTTTGAACTGGACGGATTTATGACACATATAGCCAATCAGGACTAGTAGCCATTGATAGCCTTGTCTTCCATGAATTTGTCCAATCCAATTTTAAAGCCAATTTGATTGGTGGCCATCACTACATCTTGTGGAAGTGAATTCCATAGTTTAACTATGCACTGTGTGGAGAAGTCCTCCCTTTTATCTGTCCTGAATCTCCCAGCTTCATGAGATGACCCTTTAAAAGGTATGCACACGTTCCAGCAATTTGTGGAGGATCTATGTCACAGGTGTATATCTTTTTAAAAAATGATCTTGTGTAAAAATTGGTCTTAGACCAGGGGTGGGCAACCTCCGGCCTCTGCCTAGTTTCAAAAGGCCCCTGCGTGTGATCAGTTCAGACTCCTGGAACGACCCATCTGACCCCTTTCCTGGCAACCTGCTGCGTGGGAAGGGAGAGAGAAGAGGTGGCAGTAAAAAAGAAAGGGAAGTGGTCACACACACACACACACACACACCGCACTTTGTGCTTTGGTCCTGCCTATTGCTGACAGGTGGCCATGACAAATTATTTATGAGGGAATGTGGCCCTCCAGAGAAAAAAGGTTGCTCAGATTCTGAGCCTTTGAGATGAAATTTGAAAAGCCTATGCATCTTCAGGATTTGAAACAGGTGGAGCATATTAAGTATCGCAAAGAAAGCGCTGTCGGAGATTTCACTTCAACTAGGGCAGTGCCCTTTCCACACTTACTTGAGAAGATGTCTCCTTGCGTTTAGGTGAGACTTCCTATTCAAGGGAAGAAAGCAGAGTTTTAAACTGTGTGAGATGCAAACCTTTTAGGGCATTACCATAGAATCATAGAAAAGTGGAGTTGGAAGGGGCCTACAAGGCCATCGAGTCCAACCCCCTGCTCAGTGCAGGAATCCAGGTCAAAGCATCCCTGACAGATGATTGTCCAGTTGCACCTTGAATGCCTCCAGACTGGGAGAGCCCACCACCTCCATAGGTAGTTGATTCCATTGTCTTATTGCTCTAACAGTCAGGAAATTTTCTGGCATGATCTAGGTTCCTGTAACTTGAGCCCATTATTCCGTGTCCTGCAAACTGGGATGATCGAGAAGAGATCCTGGCCCTCCTCTGTGTGACATCCCTTCAAGTACTGGAAGAGTGCAATCATATCTCCCCTCAGTCTCCTCTTCTGAAGGCTAAACATGCCCAGTTCTTTTAGTCTCTCCTCGTAGGGCCTTGTTTCCAGTCCCTTTATCATCCTTGTTGCCCTCCTCTGAACCCTCTCCAGTTTGTCTATGTCCTTCTTAAAGTGTGGTGCCCAGAATTGGACGCAGTACTCAAGATGAGGCCTAACCAGTGCCGAGTAAAGGGGAATTATCACTTCCCGTGATTTGGATGTTATACTTCTATTAATGCAGCCCAAAATAGCATTTGCCTTCTTTGCAGCCACATCGCATTGCTGGCTCATATTCAGTTTGTGATCTACCACAATTCCAAGATCCTTCTCACTTGTAGTATTGTTGAGCCAAGTGTCCCCCATTCTGTAACTCTGCATTTGGTTTCCTCTCCCTAGGTGCAGCACTTGGCATTTATCCCTATTAAATTTCATTCTGTTGTTTTCAGCCCAGCGCTCCAGCCTATCGAGGTCACTTTGAATTTTGTTTCTGTCTTCCAGAGTATTAGCTGTTCCACCCAACTTTGTGTCATCTGCAAATTTGATAAGCATTCCCTGTACCTCCTCATCCAAGTCATTAATAAAAATGTTGAAGAGCACTGGGCCCAGGACCGAGCCCTGTGGTACCCCGCTTGTTACCTCTCCCCAGTTTGAGAAGGAACCATTGATAAGCACTCTTTGAGTCCGATTCTGTAGCCAATTGTGGATCCACCTGATAGTTGTTTCATCTAGCCCACTTTTAGCTAGCTTGCTAATCAGGATATCATGAGGCACTTTGTCAAAAGCTTTGCTGAAGTCCAGATATATGATGTCCACAGCATTCCCACAGTCCACAAGGGAGGTTACCCGATCAAAAAATGCGATCAGATTAGTCTGGCAGGATTTGTTCTTGACAAATCCATGCTGGCTTCTAGTAATCCCTGCATTGTTTTCAAGGTGCTTGCAGACTGACTTCTTTATAATCTGCTCCAAAATTTTCCCAGGGATTGATGTCAGACTGACTGGCCTATAGTTCCCAGGTTCTTCCTTCTTGCCCTTTTTGAAGATGGGAACAACATTTGCCCTCCTCCAGTCATCTGGCACTTCACCTGTCCTCCATGATTTCTCAAAGATAACAGACCAGTGATGGCGAACCTATGGCCCAGGTGCCACAGCTGGCACGCAGGGACCTCTCTGTGGGCACTCAAGCCATTGGTCACCAGATCGCGAAAAGACCATCCCCTTCTGCAAAACACTAATGATCTTGTTCTTTCTCACAGTGTGGAACAGAATGATTTTATTCTAGAATTCCTGTTACAGAATTCTTTTCTACATTGTTATCACATTTGAAAGATTTTGAAGAATGATGCACAGAGCATGGCTTGGATGTAAAGCCCTAACAGTTGACCCGAGTGCTGCATTTGTTGCTCTCAAACTAACGGAGTATGAGCCAAGGTTTGACAAATTATCAGCATGCATGCAATAGCAAAAATCTCATTAATTGTGCAAAAGCATGCCCAATGCAAACTTTTACCTAATGCAGTGTTTGCAGTCCAAGACATAACGTGTTTTTTCTTGTTTATCTTGCTCATCCTAGTACAGGTTGACTTTTATTTGTACTAATCCGACAGACACCTGTAGAAGCAGGGAAAGGACCCGGAGTAAAGCTTGCCCCATACGATTTCAGTCTGGCATATATAATCATATTACAAGTTGAGAATCCCTTATCCAAAAATACATGTGCCTAATTATTTAAAAAGTTCGTATAAATTCCCTTCAGGCTATGTGTACAATGTAGTACTATAATAATTTTTGATTTTTGATTTTCCCCCCAATGAAAAACTGTTTGTATCACTGGAAGCTCTGTTATTGTGTTTTTCTTTAAAGACAAAAGATGTTAATTAGTTCGGACAACTGTATGAGTTGTTTTTCTAAAACTAAAACCTCGGTATTCAGGTTTAATTGCAGTGTTGGCACTTTGAAATAAGTTGGTTTTGTGTTGCAGTTTGGGCACTCGGGCTCAAAAAGGTTCACCATCACTGTAATAGACAGCGGTTCTGAGAGTTCTTCTGACAGTTCCTTTATTACTCTAGGATGCAGTTCATCAGGCCCTGGAGATTTAAACTCATTCAGAGTAATCAGGTGCTCCTTGACCATTTGCCTATCAATGTCAAGCTGCAATCCTTCCCCTACAGTCTGCACTTCAGGTTTGCCAGGGGGGGTCATAGACCCTCTTTTGGGAGAAGACCGAGCCGAAGTAGGAATTGAACACTTCTGCCTTTTCTTTGTCTTCTGTTATCAATTTGCCATCCTCATCGCGTAGTTGAACCACCATTTCTTTCTTCTGTCTTTTACTGTGCATGTATCTGAAGAAAGCTTTCTTGTTGTGTTTAGCATCCCTCGCTAACCGTAGCTCATTCTCAGCTTTAGCCTTCCTGACACTATTCCTGCAGTTCTGTGCTACCTGCCTGTACTCTTCCCTTGTAGCCTGTCCTTCCTTCTACTTCCTATACGTGTCCTTTTTTGTTTTCAGGTCATCTTTGAGTTTATTGTGAAGCCACATTGGCTTCTTCTGTTGCCCTTTGCCTTTTTTCCTTGTGGGAAATGTTTGCAATTGTGCCTTTAAAATTTCCTTTTTTAAAAACTCCCACCCATCCTGGGCTCCTTTTCTCATTAGAGTCGCTTGCCATGGGATCTTACTTATCATTGTTCTGAGTTTGTTAAAATTGACTTTCCTAAAATCCAGGGTACGTGTTTGGCTACACTCAGCTTTTGCTCCCCTTAGAATCAAGAACTCAAGCATAACATGGTCACTTTCTCCCAGAGTTCCCGAAACTGCCACTTTATCCACTAACTCGTCTCTGTTGGTTAGAATCAGGTCAAGGATAGCCGATCCTCTAGTTCCTTCCTCCACTTTCTGTAGGAGGAAGTTATCAGCAGCACAACTCGGGAATTTCTTGGAGGGGCCATGTTTGGCTGAATAAGTCTCCCAACAGATATCAGGGAAATTGAAGTCACCCAATTGAAGGAAATTGATAGCCTTGCTTTCTGCAGGACTTTGTCAGGAAACTCAAGCCTGTGGGAGAAAAGGTATATGACTAGGCCAGTGATGGCGAACCTTTTTGAGCCCGAGTGCCCAAACCACAACACAAAACCAACTTACTTATTTCAAAGTGCCAACACTGCAATTAAACCTGAATATCGGGGTTTTAGTTTAGTAAAAACAACTCATACAGTTGTCCAAACTAATTAATATCTTTTGTCTTAAAAGAAAAACACAACAACAGGGCTTTCAATGATACAAACAGCTTTTTATTGAAAAAAACATCAACTCGGTTTTTTAAAATAGTACTACATTGTACAGGTTGACTTTACTTTTACTAACTGTAAAACACCTTTTCAACACCTGTAGAAGCATCAGGGTAAAGCTTGCCCCATACAATTTCAGTCTGGCATATAATCTTATTACAAGTTGAGAATCCCTTATCCTTATCTAAATTACCTTCATGCTTATGACATTGCCTGAAGGTAATTTAGATACACTTTTTAAATAATCAGGTGCATGTATTTTTGGATAAGGGATTCTCAACTTGTAATATGATTATATGCCAGACTGAAATTGTATGGGGCAAGCTTTACTCTGATGCTTCTACAGGTGTTGGATTAGTAAAAGTAAAAGTCAACCTGTACTAGGATGAGCAAGATAAACAAGAAAACTAAACGTGCTTAACACATTTTAAAAAACCTTTATGTCTTGGACTGCAATAGGATGAGTGCTTATACAGGAAGACAGTATATCTTTAACACACAGCAAAGCAACCATGGAGCAGGAGGATCAAAGATCTTCTAGGAATGGATCCATCTTGCTGAAAATAAGCCTCATGGATTACTCTGTGTTAGTACCACAAAACTAATGCTCAGCTCAGCTTATAAATAACGTGTCAATGTGACAAGGTTCACATTTCATACCAAGACTCCTAAAAAACCCACTCAAGTTATGGCATGTGACATTTTTTGTAAAGCACTGGGGAAAAAGCACATTTTTTGAAAAGCACTTGCAAGGAACCCAAGGCGGTTTACATAATCCTCCTCCTCCTCCTCCTCTCCATTTTATCCTCACAACAACCCTGTGAGGTAGGTTAGGCTTAATTAGGTAGGTTAGGCTTAATTAGGTGGTTGGCCCAGCCGGCGCTGGCGGCGGCGCGTCCTCGCGCTGGATTAGGAAGGGGCTACAGAGGCCCCTCTTCTCCGCCGGCCGGGCACGGGAGTTGGCCCAGCCGGCGCCGCATCAGGAGCGCCAGGGCTTCCCCACCCGGGCCCGAACTGGCGGCGGCGCGTCCTCGCGCCAGGTTAGGGAAGGGGCTGCAGAGGCCCCTCTTCTCCGCCGGCCGGGCACGGGAGTTGGCCCAGCCGGCGCCGCATCAGGAGCGCGGGGCTTCCCCACCCGGGCCCGAACTGGCGGCGGCGCGTTCTCGCGCCAGGTTAGGGAAGGGGCTATAGAGGCCCCTCTTCTTCGCCGGCCGGGCATGGGAGTTGGCCCGGCCGGCGCTGCTTTTTTTCTATTTCCCCCCCTAAAAACTTCCCCACGCACCTGCCCTGCCTCCCTTCTCCTGCTTCCCCTCCTCCTCCTCCCCCTCCCCCTCCTGCAAAAGGTAAAGCATTCCTGTCTGCCTCCGGTCCACTCGGGTCCTCTTCGTTCTCTTTCTGCCTCCTCCGCTGCTGTCCGCAAAAAAACTCTCTGCTCCTCCTCCCCTGCCGTCTGCAAAAAACCTTCACCAGCGGTGTGACGCTGACTCACGCCCACTGGGAGAGACTGGCCAGGAGCGGCCGCTTCGCCCCCACCCCCTGCTCTCGATCTCTGTTCAAGCGACCTATGGCTCACGTGCCAGCACAGCGGTCCCCACGTGCCAGCTGTGGCACGCGTGCCATAGGTTCGCCATCACTGGACTAGGCAATGGAGCTGTAACAAAATCCGCGTTCCCCCACCTGTTGCCCTCCAGATGTGTTGGTCTGCAATTTCCCTCATCTCCAGCCAGCACACTGATTGGCTATGGTGGTTGGGGATGATGGGAGTTGTAGTCTCTCACATCTGGAGGGCACCAGGTTGGGGAAGGCTGATCTAATGCTCTCTTGTACTGTGTGGGGAATGCATTAATCCACAGCTATCCTTGTTTCTTCTCTACCTATAGTAGGGTTTGTTCTTAGTGGAAGTTAGCCTTCATGTCTGGAACATGCTTGTTTGGGCTGAGTACATTCTTGCCAGTTAGGGTCACTCCTCAGTTAGCTGATCAGTATGCAACAATTACAAGTTCAAATGTTGTACTCATAGTTTAAGTTGTCCTGTGAGACATTCCTCCTGTAGACCTATTTCAGGAATTCAGGATTGAATCCCACTTGTACATCAAAAGATTATCAGTCACATTCTCTGTTGAAGCAGCACCACTGAAAGTGGTGGAGTAATGCCAAAGTCTCTGTGGAATTACAAGCTCTTGATAGAGACTAGATAGCATTTTTTCAAATGACATATCTGGAGGCAAAATATAGCCTCTCTTCTCTCCCCACCCCTTCCTCTACTTGACCAGTTTTCTACTTCTGGGGGCGAGGATTTGAGCAAGTGTGCATTAGCGCCGGTAGAACAACATTCTGGTAAGAAAAATCCAATTCCATCAATAAGTGGATGATGGAATGAAAGACGCCTGACAATCTGCAAAACACAGGCAGAATGGATTTAACAAAATTCATACATCATCGTTTGGCATGCTTTTCATTCAATAAAACAGAACTCTGAACCGTGGTGCCCCACATATCCTTGAAAGACTGTGGAGCCAGGGCAGCTACCTTTTCTCATTGTGTCTCCTCCAGTGCAGAAATTGTGCAGAAACTTACCAGGTGATGCTTTTCCTGGCAGGGAGATCAGTGGCAGTAAAGCTACACTTCATAAATGGCCATATGTCAGACTGTCTCGAAGTCTAGTAGGGGCAAGGATAGTAAGAGGAGTCTCAACACAAATGCAAGGATCTAAGCAGGGGAGGCTGGTGACTCCTATTTTGGTGGGGCTCCTAATCCATCGCAGGCTTTATGTGGGGCTTTATAGGAGCTATCCATGGTGCTGATCTCCACCCCCAAAATAGGTTTGCCACCATGGAGCACCATGGGTAGCTCCTATAAAGCTTAGAATAAAAGCTGAAATGGATAAGGAGCCCCACCGAAACAGGAGTCACCAGCCTCCACTGGATCTAAGCAACCCATTTTTTTTAGTAGCGTTGCCAGCTTTTGGGTGGCTGGACTAGGAAGGACTCCTGTGCCTTCCCTGACAATTCAGTGATGGGAAACCCTTCACCTGCAGATCTATTGCTCCTGCTCTATTGACAGCACAGGAGTCCTACCAGGATCGATCTTTGTGTGTTCACATTTTCTCTTGGCGATAAGACCACTGCAGTTGTATGTGGGGACAAAACTCTTCAGAGTTTGCTTTTCTTTTTTCTTTTTTTAAGGATGCAATGATCTGTAGTGTTGCTAAACATGTTGGTCCTCTGAATGTATGCTCATGCTGTCACACGCTTCTGTTACGGGTATTGACTCATTTCCTTTTAAGCAAGGAAACCAATGTGATCCAGTGGCAGTAGGCTAGAGGTGAAGCTGGGACACATGGATTTGAACTGAATTAGGGTTGCTTGTCCCTTTTAATGGCTTGATGCTGTTCCTTTTAATGGTTTGGATATCAGGCAGAAATTCAGCAAGGGTTGTTCCCCACATCATTGCATCTGTTTGAATTTCTGCCTGGTAGGCCACCGTTAAAAGCACAGGACCTTGCTTTAGAATCAGATTTGTTGTGATGATCAACAAATTAAACACACCAACGTTCCTTGCACATCAGCCGAATGAAGAGCAAGGTTTTCACCTGGTCCTAAGAAGACCTCAAGGATGGTGCCAGGCGAACCTCTTTGGGAAGGCTGTCCCATAACCTGTTTTGCATGAACTCTTGTTTCATATGGGCAGCTACATGTTCCTACATAGTGGTGATTTCCACAAATCAACCACATGCCCTTGTGTAGAATACCTTGAATGTCCTCAAGGTTGGATTGCTTGAGGATCAGCAGCCTGACACACAGAAAATGAGCAAATGAAGCTTTTCCCATTATAATATAATACCTTCATGCCAAGAAAAAGCTTAAGCTGCTCAGTTGCTGCATTTTGTGGCCAATGAAGAAAATGTGGCAACCCTATTTAAGAAAACAAAGTTGGTGCAGTGGGCACTTCCTAAGCCAGATAATTTAGAAGGGATTGTTGTGCCTCCTGTAAATACCACGAAGTACTTTGGAAATACCTGGTAGGATTGCAGTAGGGTCCTACAAGATGCGTGAGTTAGAAAGTCTCTGGCATGCCAAGCATCTCCTTGGAACATTGTTTTCCTTGGAATACTTATCTTGCTTGTAGGAGAAGCAAGCAACCAGGCAGGGAACACCCAAGTGTGCCCTATAGACATGCAGACAAAGGGACCTCTCTAAGGAAGCATTGCAATTTGTTAAAAACCTTGTAAAGGCTTCCTGCATTTACAGAACTACAGTGCAGTGCATGAAGAGGAGGACCAAAGTGCATTCTTATCATTTTTTAAATGACAAGTTTCTTTTAAGTTCTTCCAATCTCAGTTGTTGATTGCGTCTTTCTCCCCCACTCCTGAAGAATTCTGACCTGTTAATTTCCAGTAGGCAGCGAGCATGATTGGGATAAGAGGATGGACATGAAATGAGCGAGAGAGCCTGGTACTGCATGATAACATAAAGGAACAAAAAGATAGCATGCCTATTTCATAAGGTGTTTTTTTTTTTAATGGCATGCCCTTTTTGACTTAGATCTCATAACAGTAATTTAAATCTAGCAAATTATGTTAAAATACCGCCCCCCCATACACACACACTTATTCTCTTGGCCTGTTTAGACAACACAAGTCTTGCATCATTGTTGGAATATACTTACTTGGACCAGACCAATTTGGAATATACTTACTTGGAAGTCAAAATAGATAACAGCCAATCGCTATTGGTATTTGGGTATGAGGATAGCTCTGTGAGACTGCAGGGGTGCCTTCGTACATAAGGGAAGAGGGATCAGAGCCTCTGAGAGAATTTTTATCAGGGGGTACAAAGTTTCTTTTGGGCCCCTTCCCTTCTCCATTAGACATTCTGTAAGGTCAAAAAGGGTATGGAAGACGAAGGAGGGGTGGAGTGGAGTGCTCTGTTAATTTTCTGCATTTAAGGACTTATGCTCTTATACTCCCTCCGCGATAAATATGAATTAAATAAAAGAGGATCAGCAATAAGAAAGCACATGTGATTTGAACATCTTTGTTTATGCTACAATACAAATAAGGGAAAGAATTCATATGGAAACATCCTTTTATATTGCAATGCAGATTAGATCATCAGAAGACATAGTATTAGGTTGTTTTTTTAAAAAAAGGTAGATAAACTTACTATTTACGGTACTTTAAAAAAAATAGCTTTCCTGGCCTTTTTTTGTGAAAACTTTCGAATCACAGCATGAAAATTAATTGTTCTGGCAATGTTTGATTCAATACTTAGCCTGGCCAAATACTTAGCATGTTCTTTCAATGTCTCAGTTATCAACTGAGCAATTTCTTCCCCTCTTTTGTTGCTACAATCTGCAAACTCGAGAAATCTTACTTGAATCTCATACTGCGTTTCTTTTAAAATTACGTATCTCAAAAGAAATGTTGTTTGTTCAATATGGGAAGAATCTGGTGTGGAATCTACTATTACTGCAAAGTCCTTGGCAGATTGCCTCTCCAGCAAAATGTGTTGTTTCACAAGATTCGAGCATTCTGCAATAAATTCGTTTTGTGAGTCAGGGGACAGATAATGAACTTGAAGCTGCTCACTTCTTTTCTGTGACTCCTCTGCACTTAGCACATGTTCCTGAAGGATGGGGTCCCACATGGAGAGCAGTTCAGTGAGTCCTAAAAATTTTCCATTGTTTGAATCACCAGTTCCATGGGAGGAACCAGTAAATGCTAGACCACGTTCTCCCAAGAAGAGTACAACATTGATGATGCGCTTTTTTGAAGCTGCACTTAATCCAAATTGAAAGAGTACTTGTTGACCCTTTTTTTTTTTTCATTTTCCTCTTGTTCTTCTTTGACTCTTCTTTTCTGGGCTCCAGATTTGTGAGAATACATTTTGGAGAGATGATTTATAATTTATACTTTTATATCTGAAAAAAGGAAAAAAAGACAATAAGACAAAAATATTATATAGTAAAAAATTTAGTAGCAGTAGTAGTAGTGGTAGCTGTGGTAGCAGACTACTACTAGTGGTAGTGGTAGCAATAAGTAATGTTATAAAGATAATCTTTGCACAGTTGACATATAAGTTATCGGCTATCCAATAAAAAGGGCCAGTAAATTGTGGTCAAGGCAACATAAGCAATCATTGTCCTTCAAAATCTTTTTACAAGCAATTTTTTTTAAAATTTATTAGACAAAGTAATAGCAAATATTACCCAGAAAACAAAACAAAACAAAAGTTGTGACATCAAAACTAAGGGATATATATATAAAGAGAGAGAGCGAGAGAGAGATAAAATTTGACCCTCTAAACCTAAGCTATTTCAATTTTGCTTATTACCATTATTTTTTAAAAAATGGTGATATAGAAAAAATGGTGATAAAGAAAAATGGAAATGTGATGACCCTACTTATCCATTTAAGGGCCAAATCACACTGATGCAGTGATGCTATGACGAAAGTAAATAATGTTATTCATTATACCTCTACATTTCCCAACGCTACATAATATTATGGATCATAATTTCTACGAATTACAATATATAAAACTATGTAGGTTTGCACATAATGTGAATATATTGTATGTCTTCATACAATATATGCAAACCTTTTCTGAGATCCCAGGAAATTTCCAGCTCCCCTCCTTTGCCTCCCGGGCCCCCTTTTTGACCCTGGGCCCAGGTACGATGTACCCCCTGCACCCCCCTCTGATGGGCCCTGGAGGGGTTCTTTGGGCTGTGTAGGATTTTGGTAATGTAGTGTTTTAAGCTGAAACCAACACCTTGAGTTCTCCCCAGAAGGCAGCTCTCCTCCACATGTGAACACACTTTGTGCAGGATTTGTGGGGGGACATTCACATCTGTGATCCCCCTACCTGCTGTCTTAATGGTCCAGTCCAGGAAAAACTGTGGTTCTGCAGCATGTGTTGATTGGCTGTGAATGATCCAGGAAGGCTGGATGCTACCAGTGATTGTGTCTCTCCATGGCACTAGGCTTTCCAGCTATCGTCATCGTAACCACAGCCTTCTCTTGATTCATCTCAGACTGACTTGTCCACATCCAGTCATCAACCCCAGCCAGATGCTATATTGTGTGAGATTAGCTCTGGAGCACCAGTATGAGAGTGGACCAGTTCACATAGATTCATGAGACCGGGTCACACGAATTAGTTCCAGTGAATGACTCTGCTAATTCCTGTGACTTGACTTTATTTATTGATTTGTTTCCAGAGTGCAAGCGAGCAGGTCCCTGCCCAGAAGGCTTGGCATCTATAATTCAATACAGGGGAGGGAGGGGAGGGAGATGGAGGCACAGTAAATGAGGAAAGAATGTAGTGTTGCGTCTGTTACATGTACTTAGACTTAGTTTCAGTGGCACATGGGGACTCAGGGACACCATAGCCCAGTTTGAACTATTCTGGCTTAAGCAAGGATATGCACATGCTCAAAGCAAGCACACACACCCTTTGCTGCCACTATGCTCCCCCCTTTGTGCAAGTGATGAAACAAGCCAGGAACCTCCTGTTAACCCTAACTTCCCATTTTAACCAGGAACTATAGTTAATGGCTTCCAAAGAAGCCAGGATTTGGAAGCCAGCTTTAAACGCTCCCTCCTACCCCACTCAACTCAGCAGAGTCCTCCAGCCAGCCCTGGGAAGGGGGAGCATTTTGAGGGGAGGGTAAGTCAGCTTCCGCCCACTCCATTCCATAGGCAGCTCTCTGGATCCAATCCACTACTTTTTAAAAAATTAATAATTACTTCTCACCCGCCCAGACTGTTTAGGCTCCAAACATAGTGTATGCCAGTTATATTACCGTACTTATTTTCATTGCACGTGTACCATTCTTTCCACAGTTGACAGAGGACTCTGACATCTACATTTGTCAAAGCATACATTTTTTCCACCTCCCATTACCTCACTATATTTTGTTTTCTCTTATCAACATGTCTTTTAAGTCTAGTTCTTATATCTAGTTCTTTCGCTCTGGCAGCCTATTTTGCCTCTCCAGATTTGGAGAAATGTGTCGTCCCCCCCCCCCATGCGCTACATGCTTTGGCACACTGGTGAAAGTCAATAGAAGCTATTTGCTCTACAGGTCATACTCAATAGCACTGTCTTATGCATGTCAACTCAGAAGTAAATCTAACTGAGTTCAGTGGTACTTACTCCCAGGAAAATGCATCTAGGATTGCAGGCTAAATTAACCTGATTTTTTTTTAAAGCAGAAAGTTTGAAACCAAAACACTGTGTGCATGAAGTAACAATAAAAAAGCAGCTTGATTCAGATCAAGGGTGAACAGAAGGTAGATCTCTGGGTGATTCGCAGTAGATCTCCAAGGGTTTCTGACTCGTAATTGTTACAGGTTTTTTTTTAAAAAAATCCTCTGCCAAGGCTGACCTTGTGCACTTCTCTCTCAGCTTCAGTTTTCCTCACCTGTAAAATGTATGAGTATCAGTTCATTGCCTGTGACCAGGTCTTCATGCATCTCTTCTGTCTAGGTTTAGAGTTTTGTGTTAGTTTTTAAATTTTGTCTGCAGTTATAACAAAACAAAAATGGGGAAACAACAGACAACATCAACAAAAAGAATATAACAAAAAAGCACATCCTCACAATAACTATTCACAACACCATTTCTTTAATGAGAGAGAGAGAGAGAAGATTCAGCACTTCTGTTTCAAATATATACATTAGTATAAGCAGTCCACATATCTAAATAAGCACCCAGATGAAATTGACGACTATAGGATATACTTTCAAATGTAGCAAGAGAACTATTTATTTATTTATTTATTTACAGCATTTATATCCCCGCTTCTTCAGCCAAAAAAGGCTCCCAGAGTGGCAGTAAGATCTTCAGACATTGAATGATAGGGCGTGGGTGTTCATCCATCCTTCAAAGCTTGAAGTATGAGTCTCTCTGCAGCTGTAAGGGCTCTCAAAGTCCACTTTTGCCTGTGTTAGTTTTGTGATCTGTAGCAACACGGAGGTAGATTTGTACTTGTTTTATGCAGGCTCATGGTGGTGGTGGGTCCAGTAAGTAATTGGCTCCTCTTCCTGAATCACAATATTGCACTTGGCTCTGTCCTCGAAGGCTAGAGCAGTATCCTGCCCACTGTTTTGCACTTGTCTCTAGTTGGCAGACCTCTGGATTCTAATAAAAACAAAGTAGCCTAATAAAAACCAAGTAGCCACAAACCTGATGTCTGCTCATCCCTAGATGAAATGACTGATTCACTTCAGGTGAAGGCATTAAATGGTGTGAGAGTCAGTTTCCCAGTTGGGGTAATATTATAATGCTCATTAGCTTGGATGTAATTTTGGCTCTCATCCAGATCTCCTTTATTTCGCCCTCTCCCTACTAATGTTTCAAAGCTGCCCTACACTGAGTCAGACCATTGGTTTATCTAGGGCAGTATTGTTGACTCAGGCTGGTTGAGGCTTTTTGAGGTTTCGGTCAGAGGCCTTTCTCAACTCCATTGACTGAGGTCCTGTTTTAACTAGAGTGAATGAAATCAAGACCTTGTACATGCAAATCATTTGTGTTCCCACCTGGTACCCTCCAAACATTTCAAATGACAACTCCCATAAATCCTGACCATTGACCATGGTGGCTGGAGCTTATGTGAGTTTTAGTTCAAAACATATGGAGGGCAGCAGGTTGCCTACCCCTTGCCCTATGGATGCTCCCCTTCATGTTTGATGTGGGCAATGGATGCTCCCCTTCATGTTTGTCACTAGTGCATGGGCCTGTGGCTCACGCTGGCTCAGCTTGTCTGAGTGTGTGGAAAGCTAAGCAGGGTCAGGCCTGGTTATTACTTGGATGGGAGACCCCTCCTCTAGTTTCCTGCATTGAGCAGGGGGTTGGACTCGATGGCCTTGTAGGCCTCTTCCAACTCTGTGATCTATGAAATCTATGTTCAGCTAATTGGGGCTGCTGGTGAAGTCCTCCAACTGCAGTCTTGTTCCTCTCGCAGCCTACATTCTGGAGGATAGTGTGTTATTTATTAGCTGCTTACATTAGTGACTCGTTAACAGCTCTTATCTGCCTGGAGCTACATTCTTAAAAGCTCAGACAGTGATGAAGGGCCTGAAGGAACTGCACAGTGTGTGTGTGTGTGTGTTTTAAAGAGCTCCCTGAGATAAGGAGGTATTTAAAACCCTTCATGTGTGCTGCTCTGAATCTCTCATTGGACCACAGAGCCATCTCAAAAATGTTATTGTCCACTCTCCTCGTTCTCTTTAAAAGATGGTCACTTTTTTTGTGCGTGCTGAGCAATGGCAAAGGCAGTGTGGCTCAGCTTGCCTGTTGTGGGAATCCGTTGCAATTCTGTGGGGTGGGGTGGGGTGGGGTAGGGCAGGTCATGAGGGTTTTTCCCATTCAACTGGCACCCTGCCAAGGGTTGCTGATCATGTGGGAAAGCCCCATGCAATCTGCCTGATCCAGGTTCTTGCATCATTCGCACTCAGCCCCCGCCCGTCATGTGGGATCACATCATGGAGAAGTGGTTTCCACAAAGCTGTGTGTGGTGTGCCCCAGTACTCTCTGAAAACACCACGTTTCAACACATTTTTTAAAAATCACATGCATACCCCATAGCCTTTGTCTGTGAAATATCAGTAAAGGGGACATTTCCTGTTCAATAAAAAGGAAGCCTGTTGGAAGTCTTGGGATGCCATCATGCACCAAGGGAAATCAGACATTCTGAATACCTGGAAAAGGTAGCACTGTGCTCCCAAATGCCGTTACGTAGGAGAATCTCCAAAGCATGGTGAAATAGATTCACAACTGTTGGGCATCTCAGATATGGGATTCTGTCATATGGGAAATCTTCTTAGTTGCATGAGGAAGTATGGCATATTTCTCTGGTTTGAAGTTAGGAAAGGAGAGAATGCTAGAAGAGTGGATTATAGTTTGCTTTTAGGGGTGTTTTGAGTCGGTTTTTATTGATTTAGGTCCAACGGGACAGCCTGCTCTCATGAAGGTCATCTGGCTGAAGTTCTAGGGAAGCAGGATGTATGTGTGGGAGTTGAGATGTAGTCAGGACACTGGAATGACAGCTGGTCCTTGATTTTGTAAAATATCTACCCAGATTGAGGCTGAAATCCTAGGCAAACTTGGTTGGAAAAACCTCATTGAAACCAAGTAGGTGTGCATAGGATTGCAACCGTCAGTGACTCTTCCCTGGCTGATCAATAACAGCGAATGACTTCCACAGTCCATCTGATCCTAATAATAAAGCTATCAACTACTGTGGGAAATGATTCCTGTGAAATCATCGTATGTCCAGTTAGCATTATTTGTTACGCATGATATGACAGAAATGACTGTGGTTTGTGGGACCAAGAGGGTGCGGCCACCCTAATAATGCACCCCATTCTTTGCCTAATACCACATACCTGCAATACGGCTTTTGAACAAATTGACCATCTTCTTTCCATTTCAGTATCCCCAGCAGTAAAATGGGAACACGTGTTTCATCGGAATTTACCTCTAAGCAAACAGTCTTAGAATTGCAGGCTAAATATTGCTATGTTCTTATTTTTGTAATCAAAGCATTTATTGAAACGAGCAGGAGGACAGGGCAATCCTTTGCATACTTGGGCTTGGGGATATCTGGGAGTTCTGCTTACAAAGGCTTATGCTGAAGTCAGAATAGGGAATGTTAACAGAAAGTTAGAACTAGGCATTTTTCGATTACAAGGGTTTTACTTGGCTACAGTCAGGAGGTCTTAATGTTCTGCTTAAGAAAGCAAGTGCTGTTGCAAAACCAACTTTATAAGCCGGGACTTTGAATGAACTATGCAATATTAGGTAAACATGTGTATCTAGATGTCATCCTGCCTCCCCTCAAATCTTCACTGTTTTGCTAAGAGAGAAGTACATGAGACATATTGGGGGTCAGATGTCTTGAGCAGAGAGAGCCTCGATGCCATGGGGCGGGGGGGGGGGAGGCAGCAGGCAGTACAATGTACGGCACACAAGCCCCTCAACCAACAGAAACCCTGCTTGTTTCCAGAACTTTACTTTACCACACACACACACACACACACGTTCCCTCTTTCCCTTTCTTGAAGGCTGTAATGAAAGAAACAAAGCTAAGACTCTCCAATAGAGTCATCTGAGCTTGTACTAGCAGGTCAGATCACCAGTTTGCAAGTTCCTATAACTCCTGGATGTAGTAGTAGCAGCAAGAGCTACAGTGACTGAAAGGCTGTCTGTGTGTGCAAATCCAGCAGTCTTCTCCCGTGGCCTGCTAACGTTTCAAGTGGCTATAAATAGGTAGAGCTGATCTATTGAGTTAAGCTAACCCCACTGTGTCCCTTGATACCAGCAGGAGTGAACTGTGCCATACAGAAACGGGACTCTTTCGACATTCCTGTGCCGAAGCAGTGCTGTTGTGGTATTTTGAGCCTTCATTGTAGCGTTTGTTTTGCAAGGACACTTAGCCACCCACAAGGCATGCAAATAGCTCAGCCTCTGACTCAGACATCAAGGATGGCTTTGACTGAGCTCACGCTATAAGTCTCCTGACTTTTGACAGCTGTGGTCAAGTGCCTCTCTCCTATGGTTCCAAATGGGAGTAGGGATGTTGCTTAGGATATCTATTTTTTCCCCCATTTTATTTTTATTTTGGCAGCCTGTTGGCATCCCAAGCTCAATAGCAGCCAGTTCGGACCGTTCCGGATACTGTTGTTTTCCCATGGGGACTGTGCAGCAGTCGCCAAGCCACCCTGCCAATGTCACACAGGAAGTGCTGCCACCGTATGGGAAATTGCAGTTTTTCAGCACTTCAGCTGAAAGCTCTTGGAAGCTGATTCTTGCCCCAGCAGATGCAACTCTTGCTGACGAAATGCTGTGGTGATGGTGGTTGCACTTGTGTCATGGGCATCATCTAACGGATGGTGCCTATCACACCACTGTGGGGTATGTCAAAAGAGCCCTCCCTTGCCTCCCTACTATGTCATTTGAAACAGTGTTTTCTCTTGGTTATTGCTCCCCCCCTTCACTCTATTTTTGCTGGATGCTGTGCCCTCCCTCGCCTCAGCCCTTGAGTACTGACTTCTAACAGTGTTGAAAATCCACACTATCCCCCAGCGGCAAGGCTAGGTTTGAACCCCTATATGACATGGGGCACATTTCAAGTACCGTAGCTTGTCTAAAGTGCTAATAGATACTAATAGATTATGCGCTCCCCGAGAAAATAATTTTGTCCGGAACAGTGTTGAGTAGATCTCGAGAGGCCCTTGCATTAGATGTCGGCGGGTCGGTCAGTGGTGGTGCAATTGGCTTGTAGCTGGTAGACGTGGGTTTAAAGAAAAGGGCAACCAAAATGATCAAGGGGCTGGAGCAACTCCCCTATGAGGAAAGGTTACAATGGCTGGGACTGTTTGGAGAACCAAATGGACAGATGGAGAACCAAATTCCAGATACTCAGCCCCCCCCCCATTTTTGCTCCACCCCTATTCTGAGTAGTAGGACCAGTGGTTAGCTTCTGAAAATCCCCCTTGCCATCTAACCCTGATGTTCTCATTTTGCCTGTCACAGTGCCAGTGCCGGTTCCCTCTTACCAAGCCTAAGCACCAATTGCAGCTCCCAGTTCCCCACCGACTAATAGCCCTTCCCATGTTCACAAGCTGGACCTCCAAAATCTCAAATTCCTCAAATCTGCATACACACACACACACACACACACCTGCAATCCTAAACTTCAGAAGAGAAGACTGAGGGGAGATATGATAGCACTCTTCAAGTACTTGAAAGGCTGTCACACAGAGGAGGGTCAGGATCTCTTCTTGATCATCCCAAATTGCAGGACACGGAATAATGGGCTCGAGTTACAGAAAGCCAGATTCTGCCTGGACAGCAGGAAAAATTTCCTGACTGTTAGAGCAATACACCAATGGAGCCAACTACCTAGGGAAGTGGTGGGCTCTCCCACTCTGGAGGCATTCAAGGTGCAGCTGGACAGCCATCTGTCAGGGAGGCTTTGACTTGGATTCCTGCATTGAGCAGGGGGTTGGACTTGATGGCCTTATAGGCCCCTTCCAACTCTACTATTCTATGATCCCTGTTGTTGAAGTCTCCTATTTTCAACTGGCCAAAAGCTGGATCAGACCAAGGGTCGATCTAGTCCAGGATTCTGTTCACACAGGGGCCAATCAGCTGTCCCATGGGATCCCACAAGCAGGACATAAGTGCAACAGCACCTTCCCATCCATGTTCCCCAGCAACTGGAGTAAATAGGCATACTGCCTGTGATACTGGAGGAAGCTTATAGCCAATCAGGACTAGTAGCCATTGATAGCCTTATCCTCCACGAATTTGTCCAGTCCCCTTTTAAAGCTGTCCAAATTGGTGGCCATCATTACATCTTGTAGAAGTGAATTCCATAGTTTAACTGTGTGCTGTGTGAAGAAGTACTTCCCTTTTACCGTATCTGTCCTGAATCTCCCACCAATCAGCTTCATGGGATGACCCCGGGTTCTAGTATTATGAGAGAGGGAGAAAAATGCCTCCCTGTCCACGTTCTCCAAATTTAAGTGGACTGAGTTAGAGGCTGATTCTGTGGCATGCATTAGCAGCCACTGCTGGCTTGCCCTTTTGCCCTACTGAAGGCATCACTGTCTGATCCTGAAAGTGGTTCAGTCATTTGTGTGGAGTGTGGTAGGGGGTGCTGCAGGGCACACTTCACCCAGTACATCAGACTCTTTTGGGGACCCCAAATGGACTGATAAGGCCCCAAGGCTTTAATCTTCCATAGCTGTGCTATTAAAAAGTAAGGATCCTGACAGGTAGCCAACTGCATGAAGGTTTTGTGTCTGAAAGTAACTTCTGTTGTAGAAGTGCCGTCCTCATGAAGAATCTTTCTTTGGAGCAGATGCCAGATACCGGGGAAAGGATGCTGAAATGTCCTCTAGTGCAAAGCTGACTTTCCCCCCTAGAATAATGCTCAGTTGAATGGGCCAGTTACCATTTAGCTTCATCCCACACTTGACATGTTCTTTATGCTGAGGCTTACCATGTAGAAGAAAAGTGTGTAATCTCTAGTGCAAATTAGTGTTATTGTCTTGAGCATGAGCTGCTGCCATATCAGTTAAATGTGCAAAATACCAAGAGTGGCAAGCAAGCTCTGGAATGGGTAGAAATGGAGCTATTAATTTTGCTGCTGTATTATATAGCTGCTAACAGAAGAGCTGTGCTGGAGCAGACCAAAGTCTTATCTAGTCCAGTATTCTGTTCACACAGTGGCCAACTAGATGCCCCAATGGGAAGTCCACAAGCAGGACATGAGTGCAGTCACACTCTCCCATTTGTGTTCCCCAGTAACTGATATATACAGAGTACAGTATATATACAGGTATATACACAGTATATACCTCTGATACTGGAGGTAATATATAACCATCATGACTAGTAGCCATTGACAGCCTTCTTCTCCATGAACTTGTCTAATCCACTTTTAAAGCTGTCCAAGTTGGTGCCCATCGCTGCATCTCGGGATAGCAGATTCCACAATTTAACTATGAGCTGTGTAGGGAAAAAAAGCATTTCCTTTTATCTGTCCTGCATCTCCCACCACTCAGCTTCACTGAGGATTGTGAACCAGTAAGCAGTGGTCTCTCTATTTTACTTTCTATGCTTATCATTCATCTGATAATTGGGTCCAAAGCATTGTGTGTCGGGGGTGGGGGGTGGGGGATGTTAGCAGGGAGATTGGGCTGGAGGTTGTACAAGCTGCCACAAAGCTTAGCCTGCTCTTTCAGAAATGGCACTTAGAAACTGTGAGGGAGTTCCTCCTTGTATGCCTGAGGCTGGATTTGCCAGAGGCTTTTACTAGGTTATCTTTCTGGTTACCTTACTAGGGAGGGACATGTTTCACCAACAGCTGTGCCTGAAGGCACCCACGACCAACTAACCCATCTTGTGTGCTTGACCTTTATTAAAGCAGACCTTTTAATAAGGGATCTGCTGTAATTTTCATACCAAACAGCTCGAGAAAAGTGGATCACCTCTATTGATTCTGCTTGATTTGGGGGTTGCTTTGCTACACCATGTTCAACAGCCGGAGGAGTTGGAAGTTATCGCTGGAACCCCCTGTGTAAAGATGCTTGTAGAAATGTGATCTCTGGCCAGCATTGCTCTAACAGCCCCTCTGTGTCCTGTTTTCTCTTTCCAGAATGGCTGCAGTCTGTCCAAGCTTTGATGAGCCTTTCCATCGTCTTCAGTGTGATGTCTTTGTTCCTGTTCTTCTGCCAGCTCTTCACTCTCACTAAGGGTGGACGGTTCTACATTACTGGCTTTTTCCAGGTCCTTGCTGGTAAGTAGAGGGGAGTGGAACTGTGTACCTTGGAATATTGCAAAGGGAACTCTTCCAAGGTGGAGCAATGCGTAATGATGGAGAGCAAGATCACTCCAGAATAGCAAAGAGCCTGCTGCTTAGATGGTGATGGGTTTGAGATGGAGTCCCTTTTACAGAGCACTTCAAAGAGCTGGAGCACTAACTCTGCACAGCCTCAGTGACTCTCGTCTTAACAGCGCAATCTTGTGCATGTCCACCCAGAAGTATGTCCCACTTTGTTCAATGGGGCTTACTCCCAGGTAAGTGTGTGTAGGATTGCAGCCTCAATTAATCAGGTGTGGGCAATAGCCATAGACCATTGCACCGTTACTACCCTTCTTGTAAAATGTTTATAAAGAATGTTGATTTCAGGAACAGGTCAGAACTGACTAGTGCTCTCCTCTGTTTTGACAGCCCTTTTCTTGTATTGTGGGGGGAAATACTTTTTTTCTTCCACCTCAAGTGGTTCCTTCCACCTCCTGGTTCCTTTCTGTCACCAAATAATGACTTATCAACTTTATAAACCAAAAGTGACCTAAGATGCGGTCCAGGGCTGTATCACTGACAAAATCCTTAAATGACCCTGTCTTCTCCTAACCCTGCCTAAGCTTGGGACCAACTGCTGCACCTCTGTAGGGAATACTTGAACTGAGGTTATGTCTAGGACTATTTCAAATAGAAATCCTAAGCAATGGAGCTGGCTATAAACAATGGTGGCTATCAACATGGCCTGGCCATGCTTGCTGGGGATGGTAGGAGTTGTTGTCCAACACCTCTGGAAAGCACCGGGTTGGCTGCTGTACCCCTTCCCGAACTCACCTTGTTCTACAAGCCATGCTTCTGAGAGTACTAGGGGACGACAAGACCAAGGAGTGTCACTGGAGGAGATCTCTCCCCCTCTCCTCTCCCCTAAAAGTGATTTTTATTTGGCCCTTGGAAGTTGCCTTTGAAGACTATATATGCCATCTGTTTGAGAGAATGCAACCCCATTCCACTTCTTGGAGTAACATTATGGTTATGTCTGCAGGGCGGTTTTTATCAGTGCCAAAAGTGTATCCAATGCATACCTGACCCCCGTAGTCAAGTTATGTTGGTGTCCTTGAATTAGGCCATGGATCTCGGCAGAAACTGAAGTGGCAACAATATATTGGTAGTCCATGAAGACATTTCATGAGCGTGTCTTCCTCAAGGATGCTTGGCTTACAGCTCTGGCAAGGACTTAGTTTGCCATCAGCCTTGGCTTCTCACATCAATATTGAATAGGATGGTGGAGGACAACCTGTGAAGTGAGCTGGGGTGTGGTTGTAGCAAACTGAAGGCCTGGCCCACAGAATTTATCATGGAAAGACTTCATTTACCCAGTAGTAATGCTGGGCGAATTACTCCTAATGTATGAATGGACTAGCTGTGGCACATGGCAGTGAAGACTGTGGCATATCTAGATATGAAGGGCCTGTGGACCTGGTTGTGGCAGGGTCAGCCTACGCTCTTGCCTCTCTCTCCAGAACTGTGCTGCTGTCTTCCCCTGGCTTGGGGAAGGCAAAACAGGACTGCGTATGTAGTATAGCACACGCTGTCTCATACTTCAGACTGGACTTGTGGCACACTTGCCAACCACTGACATAATACTTTCCCAGGACTGAAGTACTATCAACCACCATTCAACATCTCATTTTTCAATTCTGCCTGTTGCAGCACCAGGCTCTGAAGGGAACTGCCATGCGTTTCTGAATAGTCCTTGTGTCAGTAGCTTCTCTCTCTCTCTCTCTCTCTCTCTCTCTCTCTCCCTCCCTCCCTCATCTCCATGCACACCAGCCTAACCGTTGGTGAACATTCCACACCCCAGTTCCTAAAGAGAGCAGGGTCTGTCTGAGAGCCTCTGGAGTGGGCTTGTGCTCAATTCAGTTTGCATTCCTGAAAAAAAAGGCTCACATCTTAAAAGTTCAAGTTGCATTTCCTCCTAGCATTCCTGGGGCTTTGTGGATGTTAATCCATACCTTGTATATAGCTGCTGGAATTAATGATGGTTCAGGAGCCTCTCTGTAGCCTGCATAAGGATGGCCCCTGTTCATGTTTTCCTATTCAGAATCAGTGTGAGCAAATGGAACCTCTGTTTCTGCTGGCTGGAGCATTTTGAAAACCACCCCTGCAGGAGTCTGTGAGAGAGCACTTTCCCAATTCCAAGCCATCAGTCATTTTCTTTGGAAAAGCTCTTGCCCCCAAGGCAACCTTCTGTGACTCAGCCTGGCACTCCCTAAGAGGAGCAGCATGTGAGATCCTGGTTTTTTGCTGGGTAATTAGCCCACAACCCTGAAATGAGCAGGACGTTGAGTGCAGAAGCTCTCTGGGAAAGATTAGTCCTGTTTCTGCTCAGTGTGGGGGTCTTCCAGTAGGAGGAAAATGCAATTAAGACTGAATGCAATCTAATAGTCTTGAGAATACATGCTGCTTATGTATTATTATAGCTTTAAGGTAGGTCTGGATAGGAGATTATTTGGGAATCCAATGTAAGCAGAGTGGGATATAAACCTCCAAACTAAAAAATCTGAATGTTGAACATTTATTTATATTTATTTTGCAAAATTCAGTGATATCCACACAAAATAATAGTTTATATCCACAGGACACAATACATTCTGAGTCATTATCAAATCTGGGGTGTTTTGGGGTGGGAGATCTGCTAACTCTAGGCCAGAATCAATTGGGTCTACCTGAAAAGTGACATGGCATCTTTTTCTAATGTTAATTTTCCCTGTCTGCATTCTGGAAACTCATCTGTGAAAGCATGACAAGAACATGGCTGAAGGTATCAGTCTTTTATAATTTTGTGCTTAGTGAGACAGAAGATTAAGACATACAAATGGTGACACAAAGCCTCCTGCAACTTTCTCTGATGTCTGCCCCAAGTTCATGTTGAACCATATTCTCCCTCCCTCCTTCTGTCTCTCAAAGATATGCATCTCTGGGATCCTTTTCTGGTTGCTTTCATGCATGCATACTAGGAATGTGAGTAGATAACAGTGGTGCAGAACACCAGAGGCAGGTGACTCCGTTATTCCATTCAAGCTGGAACAGAGCAAGGAATGTGCCCTTTAGGACAGTGCTCCCAGTTCTGCAGTGTCTGCTTCTAACTAGAGATGTACATAAGAGCTGAATTTCAACTTGTATTTTGGGCTCAGAGTTGAGGCTTGTGGCTTGTTTTGCTCCTGCAGTTGGTGTACTCCCATGGGAACTGCAGCGCAGCAGCAAACTCTGCCTCTGAGAACGGACTTCTCTGCCCTGCCCTGCGAAGCATTTTCTCTTCCCCCACCCCCCTATGTGGAGGCCTAGTAAACTCTTTCTGTAACTTCAAGCAGAAATAAGATCGCCACAATCTCTTCTCTTCTGCTCAGCACTGTGCATACACAATCCATGCTCCCTTGTCTAATGACTGTAGGTGATTTGCTGTGGTATGACCACTACACTTTTTCTCCATCCCACCCAAATCGAGAGACAATAGTTTTTGCGCAGTCTGTGGGCTGTTGCTGTGGGTGCCCTCTCTGTGGCCCAGAGAATGGGAGCTGCATCAGCAGCTTGTGAATTCAACGAATTCCCACTCCTGCACTTTCTGCAAACAAAGGGGGCAGTGTGGAGGGAAAGAACAGCTCAAATATCACTGTGGTTAGGTGTAGGTGGTCCTGAGGCACGTCGCAGGGATTTGGAACAGAGACTACTCTGGTGGCACATTGAGCAGGTTGTGGAATTGCTGGGATCAACGAAAAGGCCTTGTTCTGGGCAGTGAATAGAAGAGTCATTGTGTAATCCTGGCAGGCCCTGATGCTGGGATTTCGGGGCGGGGGGGGGGAATAGTTCTAGAGTTGGTATTGCTGAACTGGCCGTACAAAGAAGCTGAACTTAGTGGCATTACTGCAGAGGGCCCCAGCTTGACCTGCTCATGCTTTGATCACAGGGGCTTAGGACACTGGAGGCAGCAGGATGGAAAAAGAAGACAGACTTTGCTTTAATTATGAGCTGCAAGGCAGGTTTAATCATTATGCTGAGTACGTTTCGGAGCAGGGCTCTCGCCTAATTGGGGATCCCTGCTGAAATGTAATTATTGGAGTGTGCCTCCATATGAAGAGAGCACTTCTCCAACTTCCTCTCTTGGACATGGGAAACTCCTCCCAGTTCAAACAAGTAGATTGGTGGCCATTTTTCTTTTCCCCGTGGAGTGGAACTTTTAAAATGACACTTAGCAATGTTCTGCATACCAGAGGTGGGCAGAAAGTAGATCTCCAGATATTTTTGACTTGACCTCCCAGCATTTCTGACCATTGGCCATGCTGGCAGCGGTTTCTGGGAGCTGAAGTCCAAAACTTCTGGAGATCTACCTTCTGCCCACCCCTGCTCTATACCAGGGTAAGTCCGAGCTGTGGGGTTACTGAAACAGAGGGCTAGGTCAGCCCTGAAGGATATCTTGTCCTCTCCTCAGTTGACTTTTCTGAACTAAGGTCCTTGTGTTGCAAAATGCAAACATGCAAGGGATGTTGATGTCTTAAGCATGTCTGTTACGTTCCTAAAATGTCTTGACGTAAGAAATGACTGGGAGTAAGGTTGGGAAGGAATGTTTGTAACAGGCATATCTCGACTGAATCTTGTGTCTCTGTCATGAATTAGTTTGTTTACATTCTCTGTCTCCTCCACTTCTCAGGCCTGTGTGTGATGAGTGGTGCTGCCATCTTCACAGTGAGACATACAGATTGGCATCCCTCCACAGACAACACCTCCTTCGGCTTCACTTACATCCTGTCCTGGGTGGCCTTCCCACTGGCTGTCATTAGTGGGGTGATCTACATCATCTTGAGGAAGCGTGAATGAAGTGTCAAGTGAGGCCGCTGAGACTAGTGCGCTTGGGACAAGGGGGCGTTGATGGGATAGAAAGTGGGGGAAAATGGAAGTTAACCAAAAACAAAAAACGAAACTACACACATACACACACACCGAAAACCCAACAAGGAAAGAGAGAGGAAAAAAAGAAACCAAACTGAAAGAAGGGTTACTGTGTTCATTGAAGATGTATATAGTATCTATGGTTTAAAAAAACCTATTTATAACACTTTTTACATATATGTACATAGTACTGTTTGCTTTTGTTTGTTGACTTGCTGCCATGTTTAAAGCCTAAAGAAAGTGCCTAAGAACTCTTTAACTCCTAACAGTATAATTAGAGTGCCGTTTTTCTTCTTCCTGCTGTGGAAACGAATGGATCCCTCCTCCAAAGCTTTCCACTTCCAATCCCAAGCCAAATATAAGCCACGATTGGGCCTTCAGAATAGGTTTGGTGCGTCACCACTGCACTGATGTTGTCCGATGCCCATGATAACCGAATGATGGATGCAAATGCCATGGAGAAGGGAGAAGGATGTCTACCAAAATGTAGATGGTGTGTAAGACAAGGGTGGGTGAACCCAGCTTCTATATCCCTTGGGATGAGGGCCAATATGTGGTGGTGTATGTGAAGTATAACCTGTGCATCCTGAAGCTGTGAAGGATTGCCACCACCGCCATGTCTAATTCCCTTGTATGACAATCTGAGCTTCTTGAAGGAAAGGTAGTGTTGTACATGTCATCAATCAATAATCCCATCTCTCTCAGAAGGGAATACCTCCAGCTAGTGCTCATTTCTATACATTGTCATTTCAGTGTTTGCACATTTTTTTTTAAATGCCCAAGACGAACACTGAGGCTAAGTTAGAAGACAGAAACATCCATGTGGGATGAGAAACAAAAATAAAGCTTGGTTTATAACTAGCCAAGTGGTCATCCTTCAGCCATGCCAGTTTGGGGTGGGGGGTGGGGAGAGAGACAATGACCTTGGTAAAAAATTTTAAAAAATACTTTCCTCAAGAATAAGCTAATGAACAGAAAATGAATGAAACTTCCTAAGCTCCAGACCATCCCCCCCACATCCCTTTCCCTGACTCCTCTGAAATTGAACACCAAAAATCTGTGAAATGGTGCTATCTATTTACCATTCCTTGTATTGCTAAGCCATTTAACCTTTACTCACTGGAAAGCCAGATAACGATTTTGAGATAAACCAAGGATTAGGAACGATAAATAATTCTGTGTAATATATATATGCAACCTATAACTGCTTTTGTACTTAGGAAAGTTGCTATCATCATTATTACTATTATTTTTTTTAATAAAGCATTTATAACCAAGGTATTTTCCCCCCTTGTGGACAGGAGGGAAGCAAGCATAGGATTTTCCCCAAGCTCCTCTGTAACCCTTTTCTGTGCTTCCAAAAGTGTGTCTGGCAATGAACTGTATTGGCAGCCGCACGTAGATGTGTAAGCGGTGCCTTCTGATGCTAAGACTCCAGACATTATTATACGATTATTTTGCTTTGCTTTTCTGATTTTATACCAGCTGTGTGAACTAAGAAGCAACAAAATAAAAGTCAGAATAACTCAAGTGCTTTGGCCTTCTATTGTATCTCTTTCTGTAGCTACTGTGGGCAGAACAATTGTAGGGAACCTGGGAGTCTTGGTTTAGTGTAGCATGTTCAGTAGCTGCCAGTAATTTTGTAGATAAGTCTCTATTCAACCCATTGCATGTCAAAGTGCAGCCTTCACTGCAGGGGCAAGGGTGGCTGTAGTCTCTTGCTTTTGTAATGGCTGGGTCTTAGTGGGCAATCAATTATAAAATGGCAGATGGAAGAAGCTACATTCCTGGGAGTGTTGACGAGAGCTCATGGCTTATATTCTACATTGGGCTGGTCTCCTTTTTACCTCCTTGTGAACAAGGCTACCAAGTTACCACTTGGTAACTTAAAAATGGTATTGCTCCATCCACTGTTTTGTGTTTGGGACAACTGAATGAGAGAGAGCCTAACATGGAAAGAATATCACACACACCCCCATCTTTCCCTTTGGCTCTGTTGTAATCTGCTGTGGCAGCTGGCAACAGAACATCTGAAGTTAATACATCTTGGGTGCTAGACAGGCAGGCCCTCCCATTAGGCAGAGTGAGACCACTGCCTCAGAGCGGTGGTGAGCTTCTGGAGGACAGAACTGTGTAGGCCGTGTAGCCTGCCATGTGTCACCTAGGCTAACCTGCTGCCTTCAAGAGGAGGTTGTTCCATTGTTAGTGTCAAAATAAGATTCAGCTGCCAGTCCAGTCAGCTTCTGGACATGAAAATGGAGGGCACTATCTTGTCCTTTGCTTTAAGCAGCAATATGTCTTGGGATGGTCCTGTGAGTATGGCTGCCCCACCTCTGGCAGCTTCATCTGGCCTTTGACCTTTCTGTCACCCCTACAGTGCTTAACACTTAACAGCTTTGAACTTCACACACCCAGAGGCTGGTCAGTGCTAACCACAATTTTACATGCTCCTAGGGAAATGTGTACTCAACCTCACACAAGGCAGACTAGAAATCTGCAGACAGTTTTCTTCCCAAGGCAGTCAACTTACTTGAACTGTGACAATGGAAATACGGGAGTCAGCCTGGCCAGTTTCATTTCCCATCCTATGAAGGAAGTGAAAATATGTTAGGGAATTCTTATCCTTGGAGTGATGGTGGTATCCATTCCTTCTTCCCTTTGTTGAATCATTAGCCTCAGAACCTGCTGGAAAAGCTCTAATTCTGTTTGCCTCTGGTCTCTTACTAAAGGCAGCAAAGAATTTCCAGTTGGCTTGTGTTAAAGCTGCCCAGGTATTGGCCAACATCTGTACACACTAGGGCCCCAGGCCCCAGCCATTAATCGGTCACATCTACTTGAGTCTGAGTTGTTGTTTTGTTTTTGACTAATTAATAGGCACAAAAGAAACCGCTGGGACCGTTAAAGAGGTGTTATTCCTTAGCAGATTCCTGAAGCTGTATCTGTTGTCTTGACAAGCTCTTGTATTGGAAAATGGGACAGCCTTATGTATGTTGTTGTCATGGACTGCTATAGAAGTTTTTTTTGGTACAACTCCAGTTTTTCTTCTTCCACTGTTAGTCCTTCAAAGCCATAGTGAGAGAACTCTTTCAAAGGCTGAACAGCTTCCAGCAGGATCAGTCTGATTTTAATGTCTGATACCCGTGATTGGTGGTGTCTCAAAGAATTCCCATACAGTACAGTAGACTTCCTTGAACTCGCACATGCATGCATCACACACACACACACACACACACACACCCTGGGTTGGAAACTAGATAAATCCCAGTGTACAACTGGACTACCTAGCACTGGGTGCATACTGGCATTTTTGCAAAGAATCCTGGGTTAGGTAGACCTTGCCTTATCCTGCAAGATACTTCTGCTCTTAAGAATGCATACTCAGAACCACTTAATACAGATTTTTAATGCCTTAATTGTTGAGAAGTTATGAGTTTTAAAACTCATGTTTTAAATTTACAAAGCAAATTGGACTAGTTGAACCACAGGGATTCTATGTTTTTGTTTTGTTTTTTGTTTCTGTTTTTAAGTAGGCCACACAAGCCTGGTCAGTTCACCCCTCCAACGTACACGCACTTTTCACATGACTATCGTATATAGAGTGAGTTCACATAGGTGAGGCGCAGCATTGTGGCAGAAAACCCCACCCTGACCTACAGATGTTCATTAGGCTGTGTAGTTGGTCAAGGACTTTGCTTTTTACAGGGCCCCCATCACTGCTGACAGCTATGCGAATACAGTCTGTGCATGCAGAAAAACCATACAGTCTTGTGTGAATGGTGGTGGGGCTTACTGGTGTAATCCTACTGCGGGAATTTGGGCAGACTGTCTTGGATCCCAGTTGGGCAGGGGATTTCCTTCACCACCTAAAGGCTGAGTGGCCAGTGGAATACCATAGATTCTACCAAAATAATTATCCATGTTTTCATGGGAATTTACGCCTCACTTGGAGATCTTACATTGGAAGTCCCATGGTCCACCAGATTCCAGGAGGTCTTTTTGATCTTAATTAATCATGGCAGAACCAAGAGCTTTCTCTTGGGCAATATTATACTCCAATTTCTTCCTTTTCAACAGCTGTTTACATGGAGATCTAAACTGGATCAATTTAGTGGTGCTTCCCTAGTTCTGCTCCTATGAGTCTCATGGGTCAGTTTATTCAAGTTACTCTTTGCTTCCCTACAAAGTCAAATCATCCTCTACCCCTCTAACCAAATGGGTTTTGTGGGGCAGGGGGACATAACCAAAGAAGGTTTTAAAACCATTAATGAGCAAAAATCTGCTAGTTCAAGACCAGAGTTAAAGCTATCTCAAGTTGACTCAGGCTCCACAAAGCTAGGAAATTGGAAGCTAAGGCTGATGCCTTAACAGGCGTGCCCCGTGATCAGTGATGGAAGTTGTGTAATGTCACAAATGGTGCTTGCTTGCAACTTACCCTTCATGCATGCATAGGCCCAAAACCAGATGGGGAGGATGGAGTGCCTGGAATCAGCAATGATGTCCCATGTTGTCCTGGGCCTGAATTACTTTACGAAGCATCTGAGTTTTACTGTATTGCTAGAGGAATCCTCCTGTAAGTGGACCCATGCCTTTTTGTTGCTTGTAAGCAACCCCAAGTGCCACCATGGCATCCCCACCCCAAATCACTGCCACCTGCCCTGGATCACTCTGAAGACTCCCTCTGAGTGACCCAGAGGGCAAATGGGCTCACACCGCTCTAGCGTGGCTCTTCAGAGAGCCAGCCAGACCCAAATGCCTGGCTCTGAGCGGGCTCTTCCTCAGAACCAGGCATTTTGGAGACTGGAGAGGTGTTTCAGGAGATTGCCTCTGTTGCAGGTGATCTCCTGTGACACTTCTCCTCTTGAGCAGCATCCCATCCTCTGTTAACTCTGGAGAAACAGAAAATGGGTGACTCCCCCCCCCCGCCCAGTCAGAAACATTCACTCTCTGAATTTCCATAGAGAAAGAGCTTAGCCAATATTCATTACACATTTTGCTGGAGTTCCAGTACTTGACTGGTTCACAGACACATTGGTGCACTAAAAAAAAAAAAAGTGTTTGATGCCTCTAAACAAAAGAGTATTTACACTTGATCAAAAGAAGATTTACACGTGTTGGTAGCAGTCTAGTAGTGACTAGTTTTGTTATTGACTGCAGTGAGATAGCTGGTAGAAATCTGCCCTCTTGTGATGAAAGCTAGTATTACCATCCTTCTGGTGTAATTTGAAATGGAAAGACCCACACACACACTTTCACCTTCAAATAGCTATGTTCAAAAGAGCAATTTCTTGGGAGTAATGAGGACACTGCAAAATTGTTTACATTTTCTGGACCTGCTAATTCTCCCAGAAGCTAAAAGGGATGGTGGCTTCATGGAGTGGTCCATTTAAATGAATGCATGTCTAAAATTGCCCATTGCCTTGTGGTGAGCCTGAGCTATAAGAAATCAATCAAAGAGTAAAGCCTAGGCCACTCCCATCCAAGATTGGTCAGTGACAACTGGTCTTTAGGAGGACCAAAGATGGAAGCTTATTTTGGAACGTGTGCTGTGTACAGCATGCAGACCTATGCACTGTAGCCCTCTTAAACATATCCCCATACCGGGTGGATGATAATCGCCTGGCACTCAGAAACTGCTGCTCTGAGGGGATTGCTCCTCTTCCCTTAGGAAATGGAGTAATAGAATGGGAGACTTCAATTGATTGCTACAGTGAGGATCACTTGCCTCTGCTGCCTACAGAGTTTCATAAGAGCCCTGTGCACACACCATAACTACCTGTAGGAAGTTGGAGTGGAGGGGAGAGAAACAGCAGTGTTCTGATCCACAAGTCTGACTAGCAGAGCAGCACTGGCATATGGAGTGGGTTGCCTAAGCCAGCCGCTAAAATGACTCTTGCTGGGATGCAGTACTCCAGCGATAACATAGACTCTTGACAGAGCTGTTGCACTACGGTGACGGTCTCGAGGAAGGAGAGTTTCATTCTGAGGAAGAGGCTAATGATTCATTGCACCCCAGACCTGATGCAAACACATTTGGAACTCAAGGAGTCTCCGGCATCTTGGCACATGTCTGCAACCGCTAAATAATAAGCAAAATTGCTTAGTAATATGGCTGGACAGGAGACCAGCAGCAATACAGAGAAGAAATAGAGGAAGAAAAAACAACTAGTGGGAAAGATTCTTTAATGCATATTGCATCATAAATGCAATTAGTTTAACAATCCCTTTTGGCACTCAGCAATAAATCCCTTTGCAAACTGTGTTAGGAGCAAACATAATTTTCTTTCACTTACTGCCTTGTAAATGCCTATATGTAATTGTAAGTGTGTGTGGTGTGTGTGTTTTTTTTGTTTTTAATTTAGCTTTCATTTATACCTCAGGCCCATTATTTCCTTACTTGGCCATGTGGGGGCAAGATTTAGCTGTGTGTGTAGCTACAAGGGCTCAGACTTGAAAGCACTGCAGTTGTGAATTACCTTTTTGATTGTGAGGATTTCCCAGTGGCTGTGAACTGAGTAAGAGCAGTGAGGGCTTCATAGCCAATAGGGGGTGCCCTTGACCACCTTGCTGTCAAAAAGAAATCACATGAGCAGCTGACAAAAGGCCCAGTGCTTTCAACAGCGTATTCTGAATGAATTGGTTCAAGAATAGTTCTATGCTTTCAAAAATATCGCCCACTGACAGGATTTTTAGTCTGTTTCACCTATTCACAGCCTCTGCATTTAGGAAGCTGCCTTATGCCTAGTGAAACCATTCATCGTTTTAGTGAATTGTCTACACTGACTGGCAGCAACTCTACAGGTTTTCAGGCAGGGGTGCTTCTTGGGCCTACCTGGAGATGCCAGGGATTGGCTTCTGCGTGGGTTCCTGCTGCACAATGAGCTCAACGTGTTTTTTGGAGGGTACCAAATGAGAGGAGAGATTAGAATTCATCATGCTTATCATTAGTTCGTGCATCACACATGTCCAACCACACACACACACACACACACACACAAGCACACTCAGGGTGTGGGCAGAGAGAGGTGGCCGCCTCAGGCAACAGATGCTGAGAGGCAGGGGCAGTGAGGTGCTGGAGAACAGAACTGTCCTTGCCACTCAGCATGCCCCCTAAACCAGTCTGCACTGCAGCCCTCAGGTGCAAGGAAGGATGCTGTCCCATCAGCAGTGCTGAAGTAAGATTCAACGGTTAGCCCAGTTAGTTGTACATGGAAGGTAGGAGCACCATCTTGTCTTTTGCCTCAGGTAGCAAAATGTCTTGGGCCTGCATGCATACATGCATGCATGCTTGCATACATACATATGCACACCCACACACTCATTTTTACAGGCAGCAAAAGAAGACTGTGTCAATGGCTGGAACCAAAGGACCATGAGCAGAAGGAAAATGGCCACTGGCCCATCCGCCAATGCTTGCACAAGAGTTCATGCTTCTCCTTGTGCAAGATGTTGCAGAAGCTCTCTCCCAAGCAGAAGAGCATTGGTGAAGATGGCTGGTGCAAAACGGAGTCAGATATGTGGGATCAGCTTATTAGGTAGAAACATTCTTTCCTTTTCTTTACCGAACTATGCACGCTCCTGGTTGCTATGTTCCCTAAATAAATACACTACCTGATCCAAGTAATTGGTGTGTTCTGGTCTGGGTGGCTTCCAGGGCAGTATATCCCACCCCATGCCCACATTCTTGCCTTTATCAAACATACTTAATGAGAGACCATTTGTTCTATGTAGTTCAGTAGATTGTCGCAGCAGCTCACCTTGGATAAGTTATGGTGAGTCCGGAGCCTCAGTGGCCAGGCTGGGCTACCAGATCCAGCATTACTTAGGCTTACCAGTGACCTCTAGCGGCCAGGACTTGGTGTGGGCTCTGGGGACCCACCTGAGGCCCTGGAGCAGCTATTTGAACCCATGACACAGTTAATGTACAAAAGGGATTTACTTGAAATTTACTCAGTTCTCTGGCTGTAACCTACAATTGCCCTAAATCAGTGATGGCGAACCTTTTTGAGCCCGAGTGCCCAAACTGCAACACAAAACCAACTTATTTATTTCAAAGTGCCAACACTGCAATTAAACCTGAATATCGAGGTTTTAGTTTTAGAAAAACAACTCATACAGTTGTCCGAACTAATTAACATATTTTGTCTTAAAAGAAAAACACAATAACAGAGCTTTCAATGATACAAACAGTTTTTTGTTGAAAAAAAAATCAACTCAAAAAATTATTATAGTACTACATTGTACACATAGCCTAAAGGGAATTTATACAAACTTTTTAAATAATTAGGCACATGTATTTTTGGATAAGGGATTCTCAACTTGTAATATGATTATATGCCAGACTGAAATTGTATGGGGCAAGCTTTACTCCGGGTCCTTTCCCTGCTTCTACAGGTGTCGGATTAGTAAAAGTAAAAGTCAACCTGTACTAGGATGAGCAAGATAAACAAGAAAACTAAACGTGCTTAACACATTTTAAACACTTTATGTCTTGGACTGCAAACACTGCATTAGGTAAAAGTTTGCATTGGCCATGCTTTTGCACAATTAATGTGATTTTTGCTGTTGCATGCATGCTGATAATTTGTCAAACCTTGGCTCATACTCCGTTAGTTTGAGAGCAACACATGCAGCACTCAGGTCAACTGTTAGGGCTTTACATCCAAGCCATGCTCTGTGCATCATTCTTTGAAATCTTTTAAATGTGCTAACAATGTAGAAAAGAATTCTGTAACAGGAATTCTAGAATAAAACCATTCTGTTCCACACTGTGAGAAAGAACAAGAGCATTAGTGTTTTGCAGAAGGGGACAGTCTTTTCGCGATCTGGTGACCAATGGCTCGAGTGCCCACAGAGAGGTCCCTGCATGCCAGCTGTGGCACCCGTGCCATAGGTTCGCCATCACTGCCCTAAATCCTGCAACCAGTTGAAGTAACTTTTCTAGCCTTTGAACTTAAGCTCAATGTTTTTCATCAAACATTGATGTCAAGGACTTCTTGACAGTCCTTCCAGGAACAATGACCTCATCCAAGTATTTGCAGGACATTCATCATGCCCCCCACAATTTTAGCCATTAAAATGTAGCTGGTGCCCCAGAAATACTTCGAGGCATACCTTCAGACTGATTATATCCAACCCAAGGGGGCAAATAAAATTAGGGGCTTGCTGGGCGGCCTGCTGGGCCTGCCACTAATGATGCCTGCCCTGCTGGCCCTAGATATCTGTACATTGAGTATGGCATCTGCACGGGGGGGGGGGGGCGTACAAGATGCAGTTGCTTGTGCTTAAGCTCTCCGTGCGATCAGGAGCACAACTTCACAGGGTTCCCAATCACATAGAAAGTGATTGGGGACGGACGACGACAGCAGAGTGTGCAATGCCAGAGAGGGCCAGCAGATGTGGCCCCGATCCTTCCTTCTATGCATAGAGTAAATGTGTGGAAGACCCATCTAAAGGAGGGCGTTTGAGTAGAATTTGACCATAGCCACTTCTCATCTCTAACACAGAGAGCCACTGACTCCTTGCTAAACACTCTAAAGCGTCTTGACTTCCAGGCATAGCATACTGAGTCTGCGTTCTCCATCAGTACAAAGGCTCACATTCCCATTTTGCTTCTAAAGGACTCTTACAGATGCTGCACAAGGGCTGGGGGAGATTCTTTCACAATCCCATAGCCATACACTTACGCGGCCTTCTTCCATCAGCAGCCATAGCTTTTCCTTATATTTAGATAGGGTAGGCAGGCACGTTAGTGCTTTCAACCTTAATATATCACAAACTGATATAAAGAACACTGCTAAATCTTTGGTAGTAATTCCTCAGCATTTTAGTAATCAAGAATCCATAAATACATAAATAAGTGTGTGTTGCCCCCCCTTCTCTGTACCAGCCTTCCCCAGCCTGGCGCTCTTAAGATGTTTTGGACTACAACTCCCATCATCCCCCAACCAGCATAGAGATGCCAGCTGGAGATGATGGGAGTTATAGTCCAACACATCTGAAGAGCGCCAGGCTGGGGAAGGCTGCTCCGGACATGTAATGCTTCTGCCACTTAACTGGACCACTCAGGAACCTTTGCTCCTGTTTCCTCATTGTTTTTGCTAAACTCATCCAGCAGCTCTACCCTCCATCCTAAGCCCTCTGCATACACATAGCCAGAATTTGTGCTGCTGATGCGTCACTGCACAAGGTTTATTACGTTCAATTAGTAAAGCAACAAAGTTTGTTAGCCACACATAATTAATTACTCAAACAGAATCAGAAGAGATTGAGTGCCACAAAGCATCAGCTATATTCCGTCTGATACATTTTCTTGACTGCATTGGTTAAAGCTTACTCAGGCTTTTATTAGGCAAATAAAATGAGCTACAAGCTACAACCATGCATGTTTTTATCACTATCTTTTAGCAAGATGTTTTTCTCACCTTGTTGTTTCATGTAGCATAAAATTTTATTGTGGCACTTTCACTGATAGAGTTTATTGCCAGTGAAAATCGACCGTGATACAAGAACTACTGTGCCACTGGTTTAAAAACAACAACCCCCACCCAACAGTGCAGATGTTTTGCTTCTCTGGCCACTTGCTTGATCTAAACAGGACTGCAAAAACAGCTACATGAAGGATCAATAAAGAAAAGAAAATTATGGAAAACCAGGGAGAGGACAAAGGAAATGGAATGTTTCAATGTGCTCCTTTGCAATTTTAATAAAAGTTCCAAAAGCACTGACCATGGAATTTTTGTTATGTCCTTATTTCACAATCTTGAACCCCATGGCACCAGAGGTAGATATGTGACCCCCAAAGCTGCAACAGAACCTTTTTGTCTTTCTCTATCACTTTAAGGATTTTTCAAGCCTTGATTGGCTGGTATAATAGAATCTTCTGAGGTCAGGTACTGGAGAATCTACACTGCAGATTTAAAGGGCTAGGGAAAGATATAACCCTGAGAACTGTATTTCTGGGCAGGCGATGAGGATTTCTAAAGGAATTCTCAATCTCAGCAGAGACAGCTGGCCCTAGACCAAATAGTGCTGCAGGAGAGGAGATTCTATGGCACCCCTTTCATTTGTTCAGCTTTTGAATGCCTTGTTTCCTAATGGCATTTGTAACCCATTTCATGATTTTGGTGCATGATTTAGCCCTGCCATATAAGATGATAGATGATTCTGGTCAAAATTACTCACATGTACACCTTTTGTTGCATCAGGGCTTATGTTGTAAGTTTCCTTCACATTTAAATGAAACCACAAATGTTCGAAGAGTGAAGACAAACTCTTTCTACCGCTTGACTCAGCTGTTAAGTAGGGTGGCCATGTGTCCTATTTTACAGAGGACAGTCCTCTATTTGAAAGGCTGTCAACATGTGGTCCTCTATCAGAAGGAGTCCTCTATTTCAAGGCTGGGGGAAACGTGTGGCTCTCCAGATCTTGTTGGACTGCATTTCCTATCAGCTTCAGCCAGCATGACCAATGGTGAAGGATGATGGGCGCAGCGGTCCAACAACATCTGGAGGGCCACACTTTCCCACCCCTGTTCTACTTGAAGGGCTGTCCAGTCTACGTCTAGTTTAAAAATAAAGAACCATCAGAAGGGAAGGCAGGGAGGGGCCTTGAGGATGCTCATCACCAGTGAGCACCTGGGCAGCAGACTGAGCGGGTCACGCAGGCCGCCGTCCCCACAGTCTTCCCCACTAGGGTGAGATAGATTGTATTCCTAGTGAAACTAGTAATTATGTCTGCATTGGCATCTGTACACACACACACACACACACACACACTAGCACAGGTGAATTTTATATAAGTCTGAGCCTTCTTTTGCCCTCTTTTTTGGTGATGTGCAAGTGGCCACCCTGCTGCTAAGGCAGTGTTCTCCAACCTTGGGTCCTCAGATGTTTTTGGCCTACAACTCCCAGCATGCCCTAGCCAGCCCCCAGAGTGGATACATCGCCCCATTGACATTGGAGCCACCAGCCTCCACTGGGTGCATCACTCCTAAGCTGATGGCAAGATGACACCCATAGAGCCAGCTCACATGCCAGATACTTGCCCACATCCAGGTACTGGCAGGTGCCTGGCCAGTCTCCTATATAACAACAGTACTGTTATTATAGCCGGGGCCCAGCAAATCTATGCAGAAGCAGTTCTTGCTGCAATGGGAAAAACAAATATCGAGAGGCACAAATCGAGAGGTACAGTGGGGAAAGAAGAGGGCCATAGGTCTAACCCTCCAGCTCAAAGAACTGTCCATCCAGGCACTGCTCACAATGCTGATGATAGAGCAGATTGGGCACTCTTAGAGAGAGCCAGGCCGAGCCGCTTTCCTTGTTGCATCCCACCAGCAGGAGGTCATCATGCAGCCCTCTTGGCTTTGATCTCCGCTCCCCATTTTGCATTCATCAATGTCACTTCCCATCTAGAGCTGGATTTGCCCTTTTCTCTCCACCCCCCCTACCCCTCCACCCCCCCCCAAACTCCTTATCTGTAAAGACCTGATTTCAGCATTTCACGAAAGTGGGTGAGTGGACGCAAGGTGAAAGAAAGACGACAACCCCTGCACCTAAAGACAGTTTGATTACAGCACACGCAGGAAAATAATATCTAAAGAAAACTCTGATTGCGCAGACCCTGCCTGTCATGCCCCATCCCTCTGACAGCCTCTGCTTGAAATACACTCATTTTCACAGCTTCATCCATCAAAGAACACTTTTAATCTATAGAAACACGGTTAAAAGAGGGGGGGGAGTCAGGGGGCTTAATGGGATTTTGGACCACCCCAAAACACATCATCTCCCCCAACACACACACACACACACACTCACTTGATGCTGCTGGTACACTGATAACTTAATCTATTTGCTTCCTCAACCCTCTCATCAAGACTTTAGTGTTTAGGAAACCTTTTGAAAAAGAACTTTATTGAAATGGCTGAGTAGCTTTGGGCAGAGCCTATTCTAGGTGCTAAAAGACTGCAGAAAAAGCTCAGGTCAAATCAGCATTGCTTTTCTAGGAGATGTGTAATTAGCATATGCAACATGCAAGTTGGCCTGAGCCCCAGATCTTTTCGGTACCTAGCACCACCCCTAGTGTACAAAGTTCATTTTCTGTCTCCTTAAAAAAAAATAAAAATCATCCCCAAGTTGTATAGTTCTAAATCTCTGGGAGTCTCTGTCCTGGTTTTGTGTTGCCCTTAAGATGCTGGCATTGCTTTTGCAGCCTAGTTTTCTTCTTAGTCCTTTTGGCTTTCTCCCCTGAATGGTCTCCTTCTCCAGCTTAGGACACACGGCTGCTTTCTCTCCCCATCCCTCTAGTGCTCTCCATTGAGAAAAGAACTGACTGATCCACTCCACTCAGCATTCAAGGGGGCCTTTGAAGTAAATTAAACTAAATTAGTGTCTGTGATACAGATGAACTTCAGGGCCTCCTGCTGCGGCTGGGCTCGGCCCTTTGAGGAATCTTCAACCTCTCTCCCTTGCCTTTGTTGTTGCCACTAATGCACCGCGAAGCACCTGGGGGCGATTTGGACGTGATCCCATCTGCCCTGGCACAACAGCATCCCCCATCACCTATTCCCCTGCTAAAGAGAGGGGAGTATTTAATGGACCAGAGAATGAGCCGGGATAATGAATTACTTTCCCTCTGCTCTTCTGTGTCTAATCTTTTTTTCTTTTTTCTTTTTTGCCCTTCCTCCCCTTTAATGAGAGACCCCCTTGAGTGCTGCCACGACCCACGCCTCGAGCGCTGGTGTCTCCGACTGCACGGGGCAAGCCTGGAGCTGCACCTGACCCTTCGCCACACAGAAGCAGGTGGAACAGGCTGGGGAGTTCATCCAGAAAAGCTCAGCAGTTGATCATGAATGCGCCATAGGTTACATTTCCCCAGTGGGCCAGTCCGCTCGTTGGGCTTTTGTATGCGGCTAAATCACTGGGGATTGTAAGGAAGGGAGCCTGAATGGGAAATCCAAGGGAAATGGGGGCTTGGGGGAAGCATGTTTCCGAAAATGACTGTAACGGAACAGGTTGGTGACACGTTTCTATTAGCGGGGATCAGCCAAGAGCCTAACGTACGTAGTTACAGAGAGGAGGGTATGGCTGGTGGTGCTTTTCTTGGGTAAGCCTGGCGTGAGGCTTGAGGCTATGGTCTTCCAGGCCAGCCACAAATCTCCATGAAGCAACCCAAGGGGGTATAAAGAAATTCAGGACATTAGCCTTATGGAAGTTGTTTTTTTTCTAAGTGCAATGCCCCCCCCCCCAAATATGCCACTGGGCCATTTGTGCTATATATATTTTCCAAGGGGATGCAGCATACAGAGAGGCACACCTGCTCAAAATCTCTGCTTGCAGGTTCTGTCCAAAAGCAAGCAAACAAAAGGAATAAAAGTATCTGAGTGATATTGGTGATCAAGAGCCAGATTATGTATCAGGAGCAGGGATGGGGACTCGGACTCGAGGACTCGACTCATGAGTCGGACTGAGTCCCCCCTCTGACTCGACTCGGACTCGAGTCCCAATATTTTTAATGGGACTCGAGACTCGACTCGGGACCCGAGACCAAGGACTCGTCAACATCCCTGGGCTGTTGACGAGTCTTCTGGCTGTGCCAGAAGGAGCGCGATCACCGGTGAAGAGCGCATGGAAGCGAGGCGCGCCGCTGCTCGGCCACTATGGACAGCTACCAGGAGCGCAGCCCCAACGATGTGTTGAGATTTATTTTGACTGATGTGTTGTTGTGGGGGGTTAGGGTTAGGGTCAGACATTTTGGGTTTGGCTGCCTCTGCCTGCCTGTTTGGGGTTCCCAACCTCCTCTGCCTGCCTGGTCTCTTCTTGACCAGTTCAACAGTTGAATTGCCCAAGACAAAGGGCACTGCCTGCCTGCCTGTTTGGGGTTCCCAGCCTCCTCTGCCTGCCTGGTCTCTTCTTAACCAGTTCCACAGTTTGAATTGTCCAAGACAAACGCCTCTGCCTGCCTGCTTTGGGGTTCCCTGCCTCCTCTGTCTGCCTGGTTATTTTGGGTTTGTCTGCCTGGTCTGTTCTTGCCAAAATCAGTTGCAGAGTTTTGAAATAAAAAGACACACTTGTGCCTAGAATTTATTTAAGCCACACATCTGAAGTAGCCTTATTTTGTTGGGGGGAAACCCCATTGATTTTAATAAGGACTCGTGGAGTCAGTTTTGGGAGTGACTCAGGACTCGGGACTCGGGAGTCACCATTTTGGACCATGGACTTGGACTCGGACTCGAGACTCGGGTCCAAAGACTCGTGACTCGACTCGTGACTCGAGACCGAGGACTCTTCAACATCCCTGATCAGGAGTGCAGAACCTCAGGGCCAGGGGACCAAATCTGGCTGCCTAGGGTGCCAATCCAGAGATACAACAGAGAGAAAAACCTGATGTACTGGATTGCTTCCTGTTCCATGGCTTTTCAAGGACTGGGACCCCAGCAAGGGGGAAAAAAAGTGGCAATCATATTCAAAATGGAATATGATCTAGGGTAGAAGGTGGAACCCACCATCCAAAGTGGATGACTTCAAGTTACTTCATGGTAAGACCAGCTTTACTCACTTAATGCTTGATCAATGGTGCTTTTGGCCAATTGTAAATGATTCTGAATTGTCCCAGGAAAGGAGACAGTTTCTAAGTTATGTAGATCCAGTACACTAAACTATGCTTAAAAATGATAGGAAGCCAGCAGAGATGCTGGGCATAGAAGGTCCTCCTCTCTTGTGCACCTCCCCGCCAACACATGTTTCAAAGGCAGCCTCACATAGAGGGTATTACGAAGGCCAAGTCTTGAAGGTGGACATATAAGGCTGCTATGTACTGAGTCAGACCATATGACTGACAGTGTCTCTCCAAGCTCTCAGGCAGAGGTATTCTCCAATATACAAGCATGTATTCTCTATGGCCTCTCCCCAAGTGACACGCCTTTATGTGAGGGGGAAATCTCACAACACCCACATCGGATGAAATTCCAAGTTGCTGTTGCAATGTGGCATTTTAGATACAGAGATGGGTCTCAGAGTGCCAGAAGGAAGTGAAACTGAATGACCAGAAGGTTTGATTAGGTAAATGATGGCCGCCATTTTCTAAGCTTTCAAAGTACTCACAACTACCATTCCCTTTCACTTGTCTAGGTCCATCTTCAAATGCCTCGTGTCCACACCCAGTTTGCACCCCAAGCCACATCCCCTCTAAGTACATACATCATCGGCATGATATCGGAGGAGGTCAGGGGAGAACTGGATGTTACCAGCCCACTGATGGCATCTCAAGGCAGCTTTGTGTTTAGAGTGGACCGAGCAAGGTTAGGCAACCGGGGGCCCTCCAGATGTTTCATATTACAACTCCCATAACCTCTGACCGTTGGCCATGCTGGCTGGGGCTGATGGGAGTTGTAGTCCAACACATCCGGCAGGTGCCAGGCTGCCTACCCCTGGGATAGAGTATTGGACTTAGACCTTGAAGAGCTAGGCTCATATCCCTTCTCAGCCATGAGGTGAAGCTCACTGGGTGGTCTTGGGGCTTGGGCCAGTCAATCTCTCTCACCCTAACCCCCCCCCATAGGATTGTGGTGAAGATTAAGAAGGGGCGGGGTAAACCACATACTCTACCCTGCCTGTGCTCCTTGGAGGAAGGGCAGGATTTAAAATGTCATCTTAATAAATAATTTCCGACTTACCCAATGACCACCTGTGCACATGGGAAACAAGAAGGAATTAACGGAACCATCTGAGAGCAATCCTGTGAACACCTGCTGCCAAGACCTGCTGCAATCAGAATTCCAATATACTTGATGATCAAACGTATCCAAAGAAGTTACTAAGGGCTTCAATAAGACAGATGGGTAAAATTACCTGTGTTAATCTCCATGGATCAACTTGTGCTCATGAACACAACACTAAGATTCAGGTTAAATACCAGATGGGCACAAGGCCAAGAATCCAGTGTTATCGAAGCGTACATGAAGCTGTGAGGTAGCCACATTGTGACTCCAAACGGGAAAATTTTACTGACTAAATAATAGCTGTTGTTCAAGGAATCCAATATCAAGACTTTGATTCTTGATCAAAGAAAGGGCCACTTAGTTTTGAGGTGCATGAATGTCAGATATTAACTATGCAATAAACTACAATTATGCATGTCGGCTCTTTGCAGTGAGCACACAGAGGCAGAGAGTGGGGACAGAGAGGGTATCCCTACCGTCTCATGTTACTTGTCATTTACATAAACATGAGGCTGTTGGGGACCAGAAGGTGACTGAGTTAAATCCCTATGCCCCAAGGCTGGATCCCACCAGTGAGCCACAGACAAGGAGCAGGGGGCAAAAGAAGGGTGCACTATACCTGGATATAGCAAAGCAGATATTTCTAGATGAACAAGTTATAGATAAGATCAAATTCTACTGTAAGTGGAGTTCACTGGTGAATCTATGGTTCTACACATGGAGGAACCACTTTCGATGCATGGCCTTGCCCAAATACATTGCAGTTCCATTGTGCATCCAGAGGCTTTTGGAATGCAGCAGGCTTCGCTGAGCATACACAGAGACCTTGTATACCAATGCAGTGTGATGGTATCTCTGCATGATGCCAGCACAGATCTTCTATCCAAATGTGATGTGATGTCACATCTAGCGGAGCCAAAAAGAAGTGTTGCCAACTTTTGAAATCCAGTGAATTTTCAGATTTCAACCTTGTTTGTTTGTTTTAAAAACTCATATCCTACCTTTTTTCAAGGAAGAACTCAAGGTGGTTTACAATAATAAAATACTGAACAATATTAACCAATTAAACCCATTAACTCACCCCCACCTGTCATAATAAAACACAATTAACATAAGGAGCGAAGATTTCCAGCAAACAGCAAAAGCAGCAGCCTATAGACCAAAAACAAGATGAATGGGAACAGAATTGACATACTCAGAGACATATTCTCAACGAAAGGCTTTCTTAAACAGCCAGGATTTAAGCAGCCCCTGTCCAGATCTCAATTGGAAGGGCATTCCACAAAGAGGAGGCCAGTACCAAAAAGGCCCTGCTTTTTATTCTTGCCTGCCACACCACAGATGGCTGAGGAATCTGGAACAAGGCCTCAGATGATAAATGGAGCATGTGGAAAGAACATAGAGAAGAAAGCAGTCCTTAGGCTACCCAGGTCCCAAGTGATTTAGGGCTTTAAAGGTTAAAACTGGCACCTTGAATTGAGCCTGGAAACAAACTGGCAACCAGTACAGATAAAACAAAATCGACATAATATATTCTGAATGCTTCACTCCCGTCAACACCCTGGAAGCAGCATTTTGCACCAGTTGCAGTTTCTGAATCATGCTTTTTGCAACATGGCCTCAAAATCCAACATTTGGATTCTGTAGTCAGAACGTAAGGCTAATATTCTAGCTTCAGGTGTGCCAGAGATACATGTTCTTTCTTCTTTGCAATTCTCAGAATTTTCTGTGGAACTATTTAGGACCTGTAAATAGCTCATAAACAAATTGTTCAAAACAGTGAATGGCACGCCTGACCCCGAGCACACGACCGAGCTCCCAGGATTTCAAAAGATGCATGTCCCAGCCTCCTCATCAACTCCTTACAGTCATTCCTTAGACCTTCCCTCGTATGAAGTCCATGATGATGATGATCCACCGTACCTGTGTGTGGCCATGTGTGCAGCAGCTGGAGGTATACATCAGAAGTCACAACAAGGCCATACAATTACAAGGCAATATAGTCTCTGTCTGACAGTATAAAGTCCATCATGATGAAGATGATGTTTTACTGTTTTTGTAATGTTTTAATATATTTATTATGGTTATTATGTTGGTTTTTATATTGTAGTTTATGTATTTTTAATGTAAACTGCTTAGAAATCTGATATCAAGTGGTATGTTTAAATAAATAAATAATAAGTTTAAATAATAATAATAACAACAACAACAACAACAATAATAATAATAATTCAACATTTTTATACTGCTTTTTTGCTTAAAAGCCATCCTAGCCTAACACATGGTTGACCACTTATCAGCAATATCAGGATCTTGAATGAATGAGTAAGCCAACTTGGGGTTAACTTGGAATGTGGTGTTTGCTCCTTCTCTCTCTCTCTCTCTCTCTCTCTCACACACACACACACACACAGATGTTTTAATTTTTAAAAACTATTTTAATGTGTTATTTTTTCATGCATACAATAAAGCAGAAGTAAATTGAGATTGTAATGACACTATTTGGATTCGAAAAGAATAAATAAAAACAAGAAATAAATAAAAGGGGGGGAGAGAAGCAGAAAATGAAAGGAAAGTTAGGTAGGTAGGTAAAGAAGAGGAGTTTTAAAAGGAGGGAAGAGGGAAAAGCCAAAGGCCTAAACATTCCAACCGCTCTATCTTCTGGGGGATAATACTTTTAATTTTTGCCGCACAAAGGCGACGATGTCCTGAACCAGAAGGGGTTTGCCTCATTCATCATGCTTCCTTGCCAAACAATGCCAGGCCTGACAGCCATAACACTTGAAAATGAGAGGAGTGGATATAATTAATGCTCATGAATTGCAAACACTCCTTTATTAAAGGGCTCCTGCTTGCCCCGGACCATCTGCTTGGTATCACCAGGCCTGGAGCATCCTCAGGCTATAATAATTTGTGGCTTTAATAATTTTACCTCTTAATTAAAGCTCAGTTTGCAGCATAGTGAACACAGGCCTGTGGGCCTTGTCCAGGTTCTATATAAAACAAGGCCAACCTTGATGGATGGGTGAATAATACAACTGGATGCTCTCGGATAAGATTAAGGGGTGGTGGCATGAGTGGATCACTTCCAGGTTATAGTGGAGCCCCATCCTCTCATGTTGACCCATGGAAAGAATGACCCTTCCATTCAATGCCAACTCTTTCAGGAGAGCTGGAAAGAAATGCCCAACTCTCTCTATGCAGAGAGTAGATGTTGCTGAACATCTCCATGCTTCCAGGGAGAGGGCTCCTAGTGCTGCTTTTGTGTCATCCACTCAGGATTGTGACAGGCTGTCTACATTGTCATTCCTGTCTCATTTTTTCCCCTTTTGGGGGGCAGGATGGAACATGATGGGATGTTGCCAAATGGTGACAGCATTGTCTGCCCCCTCCGCTGTAGCCTTCTCCCTCGCTATCAGCCTCCGTGGACATGCACGCACGCAGGTGTCGCCAACTCCATCCTAGGTGGAGTTTGCAGCCGCTTCTTACTGCACCAGTCATATTCTCATATCCGCACAGGTGTGATGATTGCTGCATGCCTGCAGCCACTGTACCTGTGTGTGGCCACGTGTGCAGCGGCCGGAGGTATACATCAGAAGTCACAACAAGGCCGTACAATTACAAGGCAAAATACGTGGAAAACTTGGGGGGAGGGGCACATGTGGCTGTAACCCCCGCTGCCCCCACCTGAAGGGCCCTCCATTGGTACAGTGATTGTCCCCATGCTCATGTGCGTAATGGCCACAAGTATAGATCTGGATACCCCAGGTCAACTGGATACCCCAGGTAGGCATGGAATTGCGGAGGGCGGGCACGGGACTCTTGTGCAAGCTCAAGCATCCACCCTTCCTCCCAAAAAGGAAACCAATGCCTGCCCCACCGACCACTCAAGGTCCTCCATGGGTGCAGCGATATGCGGCTGGCGCAAGTGCAGACCTGGAGATTCCACAGTCAACTTTCCCAAATACATACACATAGAATTTGGAGGGGGGTCATGCAGTGTGGGGGGGGAGGGTCACCTTGTTTCAGAAATCTGTGCTGCTGAAAAGGTTATGATAAATAGGGATAGAGAACAGCAGGGTGAGGTGAGGAAGACTCGGGTAGTGACGCTTGATGAGAGAACAGATGTCACAAATACACCATTGTCCCTATTTCCCTTTCAACTGGGGGATATCACTCAGGAGGCCTGCAGTAGTGGGCATGAAGCACACTCAGTGGCTTGGATCCTGAGCTGCCTTCCACGAACAGAAGGCCTTGTGATCTAGAGGAGGATCCTGCTGGCAGGAGGCGGGGGAGGTTTCATTTGCTGATTCCACCTGCCCTGCAGCCCCCCCCACTGTTCCAGAGGATACCCCAACCCTCCCGAACAGATTTTCAGGGGGCACAAGGGGCTACAGGGGGAAGGGGGAGTGGCAGGAATGCCCTGTAAGCAGAACTCCACTCGTGGGATGCTCCTGCTGATGGATGGGAACGTAGGACCTAAGCCATCGCTTATCAAGCAAGGCTAACCTTTGAGGGACTGTTAAAATGGGGGGGGGGGAGAAAGGTAACAAACATATGAAGGGAACTCCCTGTGATGTCACAGCACTACTGCAAAAGAGGCATACCTCCCTTCAGCATCTTTTTGTCTGGCAATTTTGTCAGGGAAATGCGGGCCTCTTGTACTCCTGTGATTAGCTTCAGCTTGCAAGTGAAGCTTTACTGCAGTTGGTCAAAAGTCCTCTAGGACAGGGGTCCCCAACCCCCGGGCCTCGGACCAGGATCAGTCTGTGACCTGTTAGGAACCGGGACGGGACGCACCACAAGCACCCCACCTGGCTCTCGGGGTGCTCACGAGCTCCGGCGAGCACCCACCACCACTCGTCCCTCTGCTCACCTCCCGGCGAGCATTTTCAGAAAACCGGAAGTGACACAATGGGAGACCCATTAGCAAATCGCAGCCATTTTAAGGTACTTTACCATGGTATTTACGTAAAAAGAGAAGCGCCGGAGAACCAGGAAGTGACGCACCGGGGACCTCGTAGGTCCTTTCCCTAGCACGTTTGGGTCGAGTGGCAGCAGGTAAGTTGCCGAGAGTCTCGGGGGGGGGGTCAAGCGGGATGAGTTCAACTCGCTTCAGCCCCCTCGAGACTCTCGGATACATCCTTGCAGCCGCACAGCAGGAGGTGAGCGGTGGGCGACACCCTCCCCCCGGTTCGTGTAAAAATTGTCTTCCACAGAACTGGTCCCTGGTGCCAAAAAGGTTGGGGACCGCTGCTCTAGGAAGGCATGGCAAGGTATTGGTATAGATCCCATATCCAGTACTGATTCTACATCTCAAAAGTCCCCACTAAGGGAGATGCTATGTTTGCAATACTCAGCTGAAGTATTGACAGTAGGCTCTTGAGGGGGGTTCAGTGGAGAGATTGTAGCCACTGAGTCCACTGGTCTATGTGATGCTAAACCAAAACCGAGCCCATTATATGACACAGTGACCGATCTTGGATACTGACCAGGACCAGATGTTTGAGAGGAAGATGCAAGAAACTGATTAATGAAGTAAGTAAGCTGCTATCTTTGCACTCAGACTGACTTCTTCCTCTCTCCCCTACCCCTTTCAAATCTCTTCATGTCCTTTCAGAAGCTGCAAAATATTTAAATAAGGAGTGACCATGTGTGAAATAGACTGGGGCGGGGATCAATTCACACCACACTGTTGCTAGGTGTGAGGCCAAAGGCCAAGGCCCATTAAGAAAACTAGTTATGAATTAAGACCCCATAATTCACATCTCTGGGGATCTAGTAGGAACAGAACATTTCATCCTGAAATGTTATTTTAATTATTAATGTGTTAATTGAATGAAAGACGGCCAGATTCTGCAGGAAGGTCATCGAACAAAGTGAACGTCACACTGGTTGCTTTTTAAAATGATTTTCTGTTTGTTGAAATGTAGACATTAATAATAGAAGGTCCATGTTTCGCATCATGAATAGTTTCTAATTGATGGGGTGTTTTGCATAGGAATGATCAAAATGACCTAGAGAAATACTTAATTTTAAATAGTTCTTAAACAAATGGTATGGTTGAAGTCTGACAGAATATGTTCTTGCATGTGTGTGTGTGTGTGTGTGTGTAGATGAGTAAAGAATTTTTAGAGTAGATCTGAATAGTACATTTAATCTATTTGTATTACACCAATATCTCACCTTTCCTCTAGGGCAAGGGTGGGCAGAATGTAGATCTCCAGGTGTTTTGGACTTCAACTCCCTGCATTCCTGACCCTTGGCCATGCTGGCAGGGGCTTCTGGGAGTTGAAGTCCCAAATATCTGGAGATCTACCTTCTGCCCACCCCTGCTCTAGGGAACTCAAAAGGAGTATATCCAAGCACTGTCCCATCCAGACCCAGACCCCCTTAACTTCAGCAGTTAAAGGTGTTTATAAAATAAAGAATTATTAGTGCATGTAATAGTTTTATCCACTGTTTAACTAACTACGCTCTGGGGCTTCAAAACAGACAAGGGCTTCAAACTGCAAATTAACACTAAACTTGTGCCAGTTTAGTCCCAGACCCCTTCAGCATTAGAGCCTAACTTGACATGGGGTTGGATCAAGATTTAATCTGGATCAACCGTGCCGGCAGAAGTGGACTTCCGCAGCCCCTCCTCCCCATGGCAGTCACTCCAGACACCCAAAAATGCTCCAGTGTCCTGAAACACACACCCCTTCAACAGGAGACCCTGAAAGGGTGAGTTGTGGCAGGGGGAGGGGAGAGCCCCCCAAATCAGGTGGAGGGACCTTTCTGTGAGCAGAGCCCTTCTTCCTGAGGAAGGCAGATCCTGGAACCAACACACGGGCTCTTTTTTTGGCCCTCTGCTGCCACAAGCCCTCTGCACTACCACCCACTCCCCTTTCCCTAAAAGTCCCAAACCTTTCCCCTGCAACAGTAAGGGGTCATAGTGGGGCTTCTGTCAGGACCTGGACAGCTGCTGCATGCATGTGCAAAAGCATGAGCATCTAGTGTTGCCAGGAACCACTGAGAAATAAATTCCCATGGTTCTTGACATCCCTAGATGCTGCTGCTATGAGGTATGTCACGAACCATTTCCTATGGTTCCTGGAAGCCCTGGATCCTGCCATGCATGGTCAAAGCAGCACCAGTTCAGGTACATTTTGGAAAGGAAAAAAGGAAGGGACAGTCTGGGGGTGCAGAAGCCTCTAGGCCAGTGGTTCCCAACCTTGGGTCCCCAGATGTTGCTGGACTACAGCTCCCAGCATGTCATTAGCCATGCTGGCAGGGTATGCTGGGAGCCGTAGTCCAGCAACATCTGGGGACCCAAGGTTGGGAACCACTGCTCTAGGCTCTGTCGTGCCTCCAAAGCCATCAGCAGGAGCGTAACTGAGCTTATTGTGGGCTTCCCCACTTTTTACCACTAGAGGGAGGCTTTGAGCCACATACCTTTATCCTAAGCAAAGCGTATGATTCCTGCATCGTCTTTAACCCGAAAGAACCGCTTCTGGGTTATCTTATTGTTGAGCATCTCCCGATTGCATTGAAAAGCAATACCGGAGGAAGTGATTACGACAGTCATTAAACCAAAAATGGATTCTTATATGGGTAGTATTGGCATCTCTTTAATCCCACGGAAGTCAAGGGGAGAATGAATCCATTGGAAACAGTCCTGCACAGGGAATACTTACACATAAGGGTGTCATGTCACTGAATTCCACATCAAGTAGACTTCAGGTCAGGCTCCCTAGTTTTGATTGGGAGACCTGGGATCCAATAATTTAGAGTGGGTTCCCGGTTCCAGGTCTGATCACAGCAACATAGCAAGCAGCTGCCTTATCCCGAGTCAGATCCTTGGTCCATCTAACCCAGTATCGTTGAGACCGGCAGGCAGCGGCTCTCCAGGCAGGCATCTTTCCCAGCCCTACCTTGAGATGTTGGGGGGCTGAGCTCGGGGCTTCTGCCACTGAGCTACGGGCCCTCCCACACCCAGAAAGAGCTCACGCTGGGCTTGCCCAGCACACACTCCTAGTTCTCCCGCAACTCAGTGATGTTACTAGACCTCAGTCCTTGTTCCCACTCCTCCAACACACTGCAGCGTTCCCCAACCTGGGGTCCTCCAGCTCTGTTGGACTACAACTCCCAGAATTCTGGGAGTTGTGGTCCAACAGAGCTGGAGGACCCCAGGTTGGGGAACACTGGAGAGGAAAAAGAGGAGATCAGCAGGAGACGGCATTTCCCCAGACAGCTGTGCCCACGGTGGGAGAACCGCTTCTGCCAGTCTAGCGATGCACATTAGCTGATCAATATATTTTGGGAAATACGTACAGAATGGCAGGCGTTGTTATTCACTCTGCAGTGTGCGGCATGGCTCTCCTAAACTGCGTGGATTTGTTTTTAAACCTATCCCGTATGCTGCTGCAGGCACCTTATCTTGCTTGCTCCCAACAACAGCCTGAGGCACATTTGTCTGATGCAAAGTGTGTGATCTCTGCTTGAGATGTTTTGACTGCTTCTCTGCAGGAGACCTTAATAGTACCTCCACGTTACAGACAGATATCCGAGGCTGAGAGACAGCAGCTCGCTCGGCACCACCAGTGAATTCCACAACTGAACTAGAAAATGAATTTGGATTTCCTAGATCTCAGTGAAACACTCTGTCCACTTCTGGTACTGTTCCGAACTGTTAGCATGCAGATGCATGTAGCAGCAGCACATACATGCATGTATAATTATCTGAGATGCATCAGGCACATGGCGTTTTCCATACAGATCACGTAGTATTACTATGACGGAACAAGGCAGAGGACAGGCCTCTCTTAGAACACTGGGGCTGCTTCCAGATGAGGCTTAGATTGTGCAATTGCCTTATTCATGGGGCTTTACAATGCATCTGCAATCCTATACACACTTAACTGAGAGCAAGTCTCCTTGAACTCAATGGGACTTACTTCTGAGCACACGTGCCTTGGATTGAGTTGCAAATTGACCACAGAGGTGGAGAACCTTTCTTAAGAGTGCTGGTTGAAGGAACGGATCCTATCCACTGTATGAGAAACAACCCTGAGAGAGCACAGTACTACACTCAACAAAAATAACTTGAGGACCAACCACTGGCAAGCAAGATCTTACCTAGCACAGACCTCAATGGTGAGATCCTCACTCACCTTCTTTTACAGACTTTCTGAATAGAATACCGGGCTCCAGTCTAAGTTTAAAGAAAGTGAGTGGGGAGGGATCTTTGAGGAGAGCAAGCATCTTGCGGATTGCTAGATTTAACAGGGATGAATTTTTGCCTTTTTATTTCATTAAAATATTTATACCCCACCTTTCCATTATAATGCTCAAGGCAGCAGCTTACAACAATTAAAACACACAATGTAAAAACACACAACAAAAGAGAGATCAGGAGACAACCAATTAAAAAAGCCACAACAGTTAAAAGCCAGGGAGTTTAAAGCACCAGCCATTTGACAAAGCAAATGTCTGTTGCAAGAGAGAAGTCTTTGCAAGCTGGCAGAAGGTCATCAAGGAGGAGGCAAGGCAGGCTTCCCTCAGAAGGAAGTCCCCCCAAGGTCTAGGCACCACTGCTACGAAAAAAATGTGCATACTTTGCAACATGTGCATAGCAGGCAAGTGTTCAGATGTACACATTACTGTGTTGCCAAAAAACAAACAAACAAACATAAAACATGTGATCTATTATTTTGTAATTTCAATCATGATGTCCTGGGAGCACATGAGTTTGTCCTGGCCTGGGTGCTGAATCCTCCCAATGCCCCATCTCCACTCGAGACAGCAACACGGGAAAAGGCTCACTCAGTTCAGAGTTAAGGGCTCCTGTGATGCCAATAGCTAGAAGACCAGCCCTCCCCAACCAGGTGCCCTTCCGATGTGTTGGACTACAACACCCATCATCCCTGACCATCGGCCATGCTGGGTGCAGCTGATGGGAGTTGAAGCCCAAGCACACCTGGAACTGGACTACGATGTCACTTTTGGGGGAATGGTCCAGCAGACCAATAATCTTTCTTTGCCCTCTTCCCTATAACAACTGCAGCTTTCCCTACGTCTGCTGCAGCAACATCATTTTTGGAGAAGCTAAAGCTGTTAATGGGGAAAGGGGATAAGGAAAAGGTCTTTCTGCCAGCCATGCAGTTATTAAAGTGGCACTATAGATCAGGGGTAGGGAACCTGGTGCTATTTATTTATTTATTTTAATTATATAGTTATTATATTTTTAATCCACCCAATAACGAATGCTCTCTGCGCAGATCACAAACAGTTAAATGGCTAAGATGCTACACAAATAGTTAAAACTATAAAATACGATGCAAATATTTAAAAGAATAAAATAAAATACAGTACAAAACAAAACAACAAACACCACAGAAATTAATAAAACAGCCATAAAAATCTAGAAATAGATATCGGCCAGTCCTAGCTAGTAACATGGCGGCTCTTTTTCGAAATATCTGAAGTTTCTGAATCACCTTCAAAGGATGTCCCATGTACAATGCCTAGCAGTAATGCAAGCAGGAGGTTACAGGAGTGTTGCCAGGCTGTCTCTGTCCAGATAGGGCTGCAGCTGGTATATCAACCTAAGTTGATAAAAGCAGCTCCTAGGCACATGGGCTTCAAGTGACAATGCTGGATTCAGGAGCATCCCCAAACTATGGACCTGATCCGGGGGGGGGGGGTGTTAATCCCCTCCAGAACAGGCTGAACATCACTTAACTGGGCAGAAGAATGATCCGCTAGCAGTACCTCCATCTTGTCTGGATTGATCTTTAGTTTATTGGCCCTCATCCAGTCCACTACCCTTCTCAGACACTGATTCAGGACATTCACTCACTGGTTAGATGAAAAGGAGAGGTAGAGCTGGGTGTCATCGGCATATTAATGGCACCTCAGCCCACAGCCCTGGTTAACCTTCCCCAGTGGGTTCATGTAGATATTAAATAGCATGGGAGATAAAATTGAGCCCTGTGGAACCCCATAACATAATTGCTATGGAACAGAGCAATAATCCCTCAGCACAACCATCTGGAAGTGACCATCCAAGTAGGGATCAAGCCACTGTAAAACAGTGCCCCTAACTCCCAACCCAGACAGCCGTTCCAGAAGGCTACCACCATGGTCAATGCTATTGAAAGCTGCTGAGACATCCAAGAAAACTAAGAGGGCCACCAGCAATCCCCTTGGCAAACTACAACTCCCACCAGCCCTGCCAGCTTGGCCAATGGTCCAGAATAATGGGAGTTGTACTCCAAAACATCTGGAGGACACCAGGTTGCCTACCCCTGATGAAGCAACTGCAAAAGGAAAGAAAAGTGACTCAAACTCAGCAAAAAAGAGAAGTGAGTTTGACATTTGAGTTGTTCATCTACAGCCTGTTGTTACGGCCATTTTTCCACACACATTCCCATTAATGCAGTGTTCTCCAACCTTGGGTCCTCAGATATTTTTGGCCTACAACTCCCAGCATGCCCCAGCCAGCTGGCTACTAGATTTAGTCCTACTTAGAGTACACCCATTGTCATGACTTGTGTGTCCCATTGATTGCAGTGGGTCTACTCTAAGCAGGACTAAGTCTGGATCCAGCCAAGGGGCATACTGCTACTTCAAAAATCCACAATGTTGGTAGGATCCCCCACCACAACCATCATCCATGCTTCATCAAAAGGAGGCAAATATACATTACAATATTAGATTTACTGCTCATGCTTGCTTTTTCTCTGAAAGACATACCGTAATCCTCTTGACTCATTTGCAAAAATCATTGACACTGACCAAAATCTGTTCTTTGATGTGGAAGGGAGGGAGTGGATTTTTGCACAGGCAAACACTCTACCACTGAGAGGCTACACTGCAACAATGAACGAAGCAATCTAACGTTCTCCATGAACCCAAAGCAGAGCAGAAGCATTTTTACTGGTTCCTAAGCAAGTACCAATTGGCAGAATTGGGGGGGGGGAGTATCCCCCCAGTGTATATATTCTTGGTGGTGAGTGTTTCCCCACTAAGGAATATAATTTCTGATGCCAGGTGCAAATTGTACCACTGGCTCTGGTTCCCCAAATCCAATTTAGGACAAATTAATTTCATACACCCATAGATTGCAGTTCCATAGGAGGTGGATTGTTGAACAAGGACATGGAGCATAGCAGGGGTGTACAATGTTTTCAGCCCCAAGAGCCATATTTAGTGCTGGATGTGAGGCTGGGGGGGGGGAGGGGCACACATGTGCATGAGCAGGCATACACACACACACACACACACACACACACATCCTCCACACACTCTCCCTGCCCCCAAACACATACTTCCTCACCCACAGGTAGGGGTTTCCCTTGCCAGGGTAAGCAAGGGAAACCCTACCCTTATCTCAGATCTCTGAGATGGAGATAAGGGAAGGGTTTCCCTTGCCAGCACTAGTGCTAACAAGGGAAACCTCAGGGATCTGAGATAAAGGAAGGGTTTGCCTTACTAGTTTTTATGTCCAATCTCTGAGGCACCATCCCTATCAGGCTCTGCAAGCCACACTGGGAGTGACCGAGAGCCGCAGATGGTCCACGGGCCATGGGTTGTGCACCCTTGGAGTACAGTTTGCAAAAGCCTATCTTAATGGACTCTTGCATTGAAAAATGGTTTTGGTCTTAAGCAGTTGAATGAAAATCTCACCAATACATGAATGAAAATCTCACCAGTACATCAACCAATAGACAAACCTCTTGAGCTTTATCTGAAAAATGGCTGAAATTTGTAATCTTTTTGTTTTTTTTGTTTTTTTTTTAAATACATTTTGCCAATGGGGAAAATAAAATTTCATGCTGAATGAAAGCCTATGCAGGCCATTTGATTTTGGGAATTACATTTCCCTGAAGCATAGAATAGTGGTTTTGCATAGCCCAGCTCCCCTTGACAGTTTGCAATAATTTAGGATATGTTCCATTTACTTGTTAGCAGGCAAAATGCCATGGAAAGTCTGCGGTTTTAAATGCATTTGAAAGTCCCTGCTTGGTATGTTTATTCTCCTTTATTAATGGTATTTTCTCCAGACTTCTGTTTCTCCGCTCTACAGTTTACATTCCTCCCCCCCCCCCTTTATTATTATGATTTCTGAACAGAAAAAAGCTTTCCTGGTGTTAATGTATGCTGGAATTGCATTAGGAGGAGACAGCATAACCTCAGTTTCCTCTCACTCATGTCAAGTCGCATATGAAAACCAGGTGCTCAAAGGGAAAAATAATACCCAAATAAATAAATCTGAGGACTAGAGGGACATTTGAAAACCACATGAAGGGAAATGTAGTTCAGAATCTGAGGGAGGAGAAACAGACACAAGGCTTCAAGTCACCCTTGATCCGGAGTTGACAAAATCACCTGTATGGCTGAATAGCACTTCCCTGCTGCTAGCAGGTTAGCAAGGATGACGCTAAAGTAAAAGCATTACAGGACTAATATCAAGTCGTTTTCAGAGCTGAATTGTTGGTTCCATTTCTCTCTCTCTCTCTCTCTCTCTCTCTCTCTCTCACACACACACACACACACACACACACACACACGCTGTACCATGCAGGATGGGTTTAAGAATTCTAAACAAAGGAGTTCTTCAAGCCCAGTGCCAGCTTCCCATTTCTCCTCCTTCCTGCCAACTCATATGCTGTGATTCACCTAGCCATGATTCGGAGAACTAGGAATGAGCAGCAGTAGGTTAGTCTCGGGCTTCTGCACGCTCTCCTCTTCTGATCCTCGTAAGGGGAAGGGATGAGAAGCTTCTACTTTTAACTTGCAGCAAACCCTGGTTTGATCCTGCTCTGAGGATTTGCCATATTTGGACAAATTAGAAGTTTTACATCTCCCTCCGCACACAGGGGAAGGGGATGAAGACGTGCCCAGGCCTCACCACTGCTCACCCTCGTGACTAGAAACCATAGTTGGTCGTTATATCTGAACTGAGCTACTGCTGCATAATTGCTGAGCAATATGCGATGTACACTTTGGTGGCTTGAAGAGTGCCCAAATAAATACCGAGTGGCTAGAGAAATACAGTAGCAGTGCCAGTGCCAAGGGTAGGCGTAGTTGGACACCTGCTGAGGGACCACACTCCAGCAGTGGCCCACTGGAAAAAAAAAAAGCCCTCTGGAGTTGCTCCTTCTCTTCACCATCACAACTTGCTCGTTCACCTGCCTCTAGCTCTGGCCTAGACAGTGCTGCTGCTGCGGCTGCTGCTGCTGCTGGTGGTGGTAGTGGTGTGGAAGAAAGAGGGGCAGTAGATGCCACTGCCTGCTCGCTCCCTGGCTCTCTGCCTGTCAAGCAAGCAAGTGGTAGCAATGATGAGAAAGAGGAGGAGGAGGAGCAAGAGCAGCTGGGGACAATGGCGGTGAGGAGGTCGACTCAGGGAGGGAGGAACTCATTGAGGGTGTCTTGTCCAAGGGCCCTCAAAAAATCTGGAGCTGGTCCTGCGTAGCAGAGTAAAGGCTGATGGTTGTTACTGAAAGACACACAGCTGTGTGTGCAGCCATTCAGTGGGATGAGCAAGTTCACATGAAGAAAAGGAAAAGGCTGTAGTCTGCTGGCTTATTTATGATAAGGGCAGGGAAGAGGACTCTTCTATGAGCTGCTCTACAGAGACAGGTGATGTGTGTATTCTGAGTCTGCATGGAGCTGAGGTTCTGAGGGAACATGCTTATCTTTTGACTACAATTTAGCAGAGGTGCTATTTAGTAAAGATAAGGAGGGGCCTTTGTGCCACCCCACCCCCAACCCCCACACAGATGCTGTTTCTTAAAGTCACATTTGATTATTCCTCAGGAGCAGTTATATTTCAGGCCATTTCACTGGTGCTCTATTTATATTTTATTTAAAAGGGTTCTATACCGCCCTTCAGCAGAACCTCCAGGGTGGTTTAAAAAAAACAAGTTAAAATACATACATGGACAGCACAATTCTATATATGTCTACTGAGAAGTAAGTCACGTTCAATGGGGCTAGCCCCTAGCAAGTGTGTTTAGGATTTCAGACTGACAACGCAGCCCTGTTACACAGAAATAAATCCCATAGTATTCTATGGAGCTTACTCCAAGGTAAGAGTGCACACACAGGACTGCAGCCTGAGTGAGATACACAAGGACTAATGCCACAGTATTCCTTAGTCTCCGAGATGCCGTGTAACCAGGGCCAGTGCTACCACTAGGCAAACTAGACGGCTGCCTAGGGCGCATGGCTAAAAGGGGCGCAGAAATGCTCTGCTCCTACCCCGAACTCGCTCGCGTGGGCCAGCCGCACCCCCTCCCTCCCTCCGCTGTGTGCGTGCCGAGCATGTCTTCCGGTTCCTCCCGCCCTCTCCGTCCATCCTATCAGGCCGGTCGGGTGAGATCGGTGGCGGCGGTTTCTCCTCGGCGGCCGCTTCTAGCGTGACTCAAGCAGCCACGGGGGGTGCCCGGGCGAGGGGTCACTCTGTGGGACAGCCGCGGGGGTGCCTCCCTCTCACCCCTGGGTCAAAGCGAGGCATCCCTTATCCTCCAAGGAGGGCGAGGCACCCCTCCCTCCTCCCCCCATCAGGCTTCAGCTCGTGGTCTTGGGGGGAGGGGACGAAGCGCGTGAGGAGGGCATTTTTTAAAACAAATGGGTGTTTTTAAAACAAAGCCCTTGATGCTCGACGTTATTGGGTTGTGGGTTTTTTTTGTATTCTGTTGTTACTTAAAAGTGTGTGTGTGTGTGTGTGTGTAATATATATGGTCCGTTGCATAGGAAAATGCTGCAGTTTTGCAGGATGTTGTCCTAACATACATTTTGTTGTGATTAAATCCATACTGTAACTAAACAGTTGTCTGAAACAATGACTTTTCTTGTCCTAGGGGCTGGCACCTTGTTAATTTGGCTTCTTTTTTTGCCCTTGGATTCTGTTTGTGGTGGTGGTTCAATTAAAGATGTAGTGTAGAATGCAGGCTTTTACAAAAACTAAGGCATATATCTTTATGATAATATTTTTTTTCGGTTTTGCCAATTGACTTGTATTTCATAATGGGCATGGGGCTGGAGGGAGGGAGGGTTCAAGTGGGAAGGGTGTGTGTGCTAAATATCTGATCTTGCCTAGGGCACCAAACTGCCTTGCACCGGCCCTGCGTGTAACTAACATGGTTACCCCATCTGAAATTGGACATGGAGTGATTATTGTTATAAACTATATTTCAGACCACATATAATTTTTCCTCAGGACTGCCTATATTTCAGGTGAAATCACTGGTGCTACGCTGGTGCTACATGGAGTGACTATTACTATAAATGATGAAATGGGCCTGCTTCCTAGAAAGACATGCCAAAGGCATAATCCCTTTACTTTAAAAAAGAAAAGGGGTGACAGAAGGCCAAAGCAGACATCACTTTAAATGTGTGTCTAGCAACCATGTCTTCTTTTCATTTTTTACTCTATAGAAGGCAAAGGGCCCCCTGATTTGGATCTCAAAAGCCCCACTACCGCCCACACTAGGGACCCAATCAGATTGGGGGACCTGTGCCTACTCTAGAGTAATATATATATATATATATATATCAATATAAAGTTGCTAAACACACATTGGAAGTAATGTCTGTTTTGTCCCAGAGGACCAAACTGGATGAGACGACATACATACAATTAGCAATTGCATGAAATGCTTAAAAGAAAATAATGCAAGCGTGGTGGAGGGAGGGAGCATCTGGATCAGGAACCTGGTGAGGCAGATAAGGGGGCTTTAACCTTTTGCCCCTGCTGCAATCCTGATCTAAAACAGGCGCCTTTGTGACTACTGTTTGCTTGGGGGCAGGGGAAGAAGATGCCATTGGCACCAATGGAAGCTTTTCTCCCAGTGCAAATAGCAGGTGTGGGGACCTGATCCATACCAGGACCATGGGGGGGGGGGAAGCAAATGGCAGTACATTGGAACAAGATCACCGCACTTCTCCATTCTTGCTTTTGCTGTGCCCTCTCAGTAGGGAAGCTTGAGAGTTTCACTCTGTCCACGTTTTTAGGCAACACCAACCCAATTCACTTCCCGGGCTGATACACAGGTTTAAAAAAATTCATCCAGAAACAGGACAGGCTGGACTCATGAATGAATGCATGTGGAAATGATACAGACTGGAAACAGAATCATCCATCCATTCCTAGCTTTTAGGATTCTCTTTTGCTACTTTGCGGTTATTTTTGGGGCACAAAGAAATTCTGGGCAGTTTTTGTTTGCTTGTTCATTTTCACTTTAAATAAATAAAAACATGGCTCTTGAATCCTTAATGGGCTTTACTGGCTGTTGGCCTTTTAACATTTTAGAAACTGCTTACTGTGCACTATAGTCAGCACTAAGGAACAAATGCATTTTTGTATTGTTTGAGCCAAAGAGAGACATATATTTCCTTAAGTACAGAAAGAACAATAAAATACTGAGCTGCAGTTCATTGAAAATATACCCTAACTTGGGCGCTAGCTGGGTAACTGAGGATTCAGAACCCTTTGCAGGGTCTGGCTACTGTTTGTTTTAAGACTGATTTTTTTCTTCTAGTTTGTGGGTGTTCACTGTATACAAATGTAGACCTTCTCAGAAAACAAGTTTCCATTCAGAAATTAACCATATGCATCTCCATGGTCCTTTATCATTTAAATTATACTTATGAGGTTTTCCACCAATATTTAAAGTAAAATATCATGTTTTACATAAACTTGTGTGTGTTTGTGCTCATGCTTATGCAGCCCCCTGGTGCCACCCAATGCAGTCATCAGGGCCAAAAAGACTGTGCACCCCTGATATAAAGAATAATTTCTGCCCTCTTCCACTCCAGGAATCATGTTAACACCCTACCCCACCCCCTCCAGATGTTTTGGACCTCAACTCCCAATAGCCCCCACCAGCATGGCCAATGGTCAAGAATGCTGGGAGTTGTGGTCAAAAAATCTAGAGGGCAGCAGATTAGGGAAGGCTATGCTAGAACCTGTCCCTTCTCTTGCTTCTCCTGGATTTCAAGCTACTATATACCATTCCATGCTCTCAAGCCATGCCACTGGCTAGTGGCTACTTCATGCCAGAACAAACATTCCATTTGTCCAATTAATGGACGGGCCACATAAACAGCTGTAAAAAGATTCCAAGAGAATCCCCTATATTGAGCTGAACAACTTGACTACACTGACTTTTATTCTATTAACAGCTGACTGGGTGTGGGTATTTTATGTTTGTGGACTGACAGTGTTTTAACTTGTTTTTATCAGTTTTATTGAATTTATTGATGTGTTTTACCTGAAACATTTTGATAATTTTTTTTTTTTTATCTTATTGCTGCTAGCTGCCTTGAGCACAATTTGGTGGAAAAGGAGGATCCAAATTTAACAAACAAACAAACAAATAAAATAATTGTTTGTATGTAGCTTTGGGAGCAAGAATTCCTCTTTCCCCGTATTAAACTTCTATCCATACTGCTGGTCAATTAAAAAACCCCAAACTGCTTTCATATCTCCCATCGACAAGCACTTCTTCCAGTGACAATTTTTAAATTCTTGCTGTTTTTTGTATTTTATGCATCAGACATATTTTCTAGTTACCACTTAGCAGAACTATCAATTAAACCCATACACTTTTTATTTACTCCATTTTTATCCCACTTTTCTTGGTACAAAATTATGCATGGTGTGGAGGAAGTGGGTAGGGAGACATTTTTCTCCCTCTCTCATAATACTGGAACCCAAATGGGGTCATCCCATGAAGCTGATTGGTGGGAGATTCAGGACAGATAAAAGGAAGTACTTCTTCACACAGCACATAGTTAAACTATGGAATTCACTTCCACAAGATGTAGTGAGGGCCACCAATTTTGGACAACTTTAAAAGGGGATTGGACATACTCATGGAGGAGAAGGCTATCAATGGTTACTAGTCCTGATGGCTATATGCTACCTCCAGTATCAGAGGCAGTATGCCTATGTACACCAGTTGCTGGGGAACATGGGTGGGAGTTGCTGTTACACTCATGTCCTATTTGTGTTTCCCATGGGCAGCTGGTTGGCCACTGTGAGAACAGGGCTACATTCAACATTATATGAGTGAACTTCCACTCATGCAGCAGAACTTTATCTTCCCTCCTTTCCACAGCAGCCCCCCATGTGTACCCCAAACCTTCTCTGGGAGGTCCCCCAACCCTCCTGAGCAGATGGATACTGCTTGATACAATCCTAACAATGAGAGATTATGGCTCCAATCAAAGGATTGGATCCGGATTTATGCTGGATCAACTGCACTGGTGGAAGTGGACTTCCCTGCCCCCTGCTTCCCATGGTAGCCCGTCCAGTCCTTCCTCTTGTGGAAGGCAGATCCTGTATCTAACCCCCAAAGTGGAATGTGTACATGCATGGGAAATGTCCAATGCAGGTCATGCAGCAGCCCAAGTCAGGACATCTTGAATGGAGCCGATTTTTTTCTTTTGTGGGAAGAAGGGTGCAGACTAGAGATCTGGATTCTTTCTCACATCTTTTCCCTGATCTGATGCTGTGTGTGCTATAAGACAACCTGATCAAGGATGGTTCAGCTCCAGGAAATGCACACATCTGCATGCATGGACATGAGCGCACACGCACACACAGAGCACCTACTGGATTGGGGCAGATGGAGTTAGGATCTAAAGTAAGATCTTGTTCCTTTTGGCTACTCAGGTAGCCTAAACCAGAAGGATTTGGCTTCGGATCCACTAGAAATTCTTAGGCTGTAAAAACTGGTTTGATCCTGTGCAAAACTGACGTCACGTATACTGGTTCCTAAAAATAACAAATATTTATGCTGGAATGTCTTCTGTATGAATTTGTGAGGCTTCCACTTAATGCCATTTAATTACTTCAGCTACTTGTTAATTTAATATATTTCTATCCCGCCTCAAAGAATTTTATCAAGGTAGCTTATGTATAGTACAAAATATAATTAAAACATCAATAAGCCAATAACAGAAGCAGAGCTCTTTTTTTAAAAAAAAAAATCCCCACCAAGCTCAAGCTTAAACCTACTGAAATGGTAGCAGATAAAAACCAAAACACTAAAAGGAAAAGCATTCTAAGCACAGCAGAAGATAAAAGCATCAGCAAACTAAATTAAAAGAACAAATAAAAACATTTTAACCTGATGCCTGGAATTCAAAAGAGTTGGTGCCAGGCATGCAGATATGGCAGGGGGTGTGAGAGGTGGCATTCCAAAAGATGGGAAGCCACCACTGAAAAAGCCTGATCTCCAGTCACCGCCCACTAACTTCAGCAGCTGGTGGTATTCAAAGAAGGACCTCCCCAGGTTACCTAAGAACATGGTCAGGTTAATACAGGAGCAGGCAGTTCGTGAGTCCCAAGCTGTATTGAGGTTAAGACCACCACACCGAATTGCACCTGGAAACATAAGAGCCAGTGTGGCGTAGTGGTGAGAGTGCTGGACTGGGACTCGGGAGATTCGGGTTCTAGTCCCCGCTCAGCCATGAAACCCACTGGGTGACTTTGGGCCAGTCACTGACTCTCAGGCTAACCTACCTCACAGGGTTGTTGTGAGGATAAAATGGAGAGGAGGAGGAGGAGGAGGATTATTATGTAAGCTGCCTATGGCTCAAAAAGGTTGCACCTTTGCCCTATAACTAAAAGCTCTCAGGGTGACATACAATAAAAATGAAGATAAAACCCCCAAACCATGTTAAAAACACAATAAAGGGAAAGAAAGACTCACTCTCCACTGTGCGCTTGGTTAGTGCCTAGTAGTAATCCGATAGCACTAAATAAATGAGTATGAACTAAATACAAATGAATGAAATGGATTATCAAGAAAAATCAAATAACAACTCCCAGTTGTTTTTCATGGTCTATCCTCCTATCTCTCTGACATACACACTCATGAACCCTTATAGACATGTAGACATTTATCATTCTTCCCTTGTGTTTATCCTTGCAGTTGCAGCTTAATTCGGCCTTCCTAGTCAAACCAAGGAGAGGCTTCTGCACATTGAACTATTTTCAACGGCCTCCCTCTGTCACCAGGGGATATTGTTATCAGGTAAACAGTGTGAACTCTGCAAAGGGCCCTGTAATTTATGTCGGAGATCAGCTCCACACCTTGGCTTAGCTTCAACAAAATACTTCTGCTAGAACTATAATGCCAAAATTGTCCTCCGCTCCATCTGCTTGCAATATCCACTTCCAAGCACATAAAACCTATTAACATCCTGACAAACCAGCCTGTTTTATCAAGCTCCATATGAATGACTTCAAAGCAATTACAAGGGAATTGGGGAGGGAGGGGGAATTACTAAAACACATAGCACTCATCATTAATAGCTTGTTATATACAAAACTGATGTATATAGCTATCATATAGTACACTTGATCCACTACATAAATGTTTTCTTTAGCATATTTCTAATGTTGTTAATTTATCTGTTGCTGTCACACTGGGGCTGTTAGCTTTGAACAAATGGCTGGTATTAATCACCAGAGAACCATTATGCACCACCACCATGGTACTAAATCAACGCCAGAGTGGCACTTGGCACTTGAGGAATATTCGTGGAGAAATTAAAATTTGCCTGGATGATGTTCATGCGGGGTAATGCCTTGGAGAGGAAGGTCATGTTGAGCCTCTCAATATAGAGATTTCATGTAGAACATGCTCTGTCAAGAAGCTATTGGCAACTTCTGTTGAATAATGTTTTATACACATGTGTGCATGTACATGTGTGTGTATAGAGAAACATACTCATGCACATATATATATACACATCTTATGTACACAATCTCATACTTTTAAAGAAATTGGATTAATTGTCATTTTCTCCTTACTGAGAGATTTTTTTAAAAAAGCTACTCATGGTGTAATCCCATTACTCAGTTATATTAGCACTTAATTAGAATAATGCTGGTTCTAATAACCATATTTACAAACATAGGGCAGGATCCAATTTGGCACTGTAAACCTCTAGTGCTCCAATAGCATTTGCTGGCATGGTGGGTTTCCCTGGAAAACCCGTCACACCCTCAAACACTATTGGCATTGTGCTATAGGGCACTTATGCTAGCACAATGTAACTTACATTCGTGATAGTGCAGAATTGGTTATAGCTCATAGCGTGCACTTGGTGTGTTAGGTCTTTCATTTCAATAAGTACAATAAAATCAGGTGAAAAGCCATACTGACAACATTATTTCAAAAATATAGTACAGAAACTAGGAAAAGGGAAACAGCCATCAGGGCTGGCTCAAGACATTTTGCTGGCCTGAGGCAGAACAATGAACGGTGTCCTTCTTAACTCCCCCTCACTGCCCAGTCAAGGTGTTTTGTACCCACAGCCAGCTGTCAAGTTATTTAAGGCACAACCCTATCACATTTAGACAGAAAAAAAGGCCTACAACTCCCAACATGCCGCAGCCAGATGGCTGGGACATGCTGGGAGTTGTAGGCCTTTTTTTCTGTCTAAACTTGCATAGGATTGTGCCCTTAGGCATCTGAGGCAGAAAATCCCACAAACACTTCTCCCCTTCCTTGGCTGTAAAAATAAACAATAATGATTAAATATCAATTTGCTATCCTTTCATGGCACCCAAGATCAGCCACCTGAGACCGACTCTGCTTAACAGTAGGGCCAGTTCCTACCAATCATTGATAATTGAAAAGCTGATGGAAATTAAGTGAATGTCTTCAGAGGCTTTTAAAAGGTGAGAAGAGAGGGAAAGAAACAGCTACCTGGAGGGACCAAGCTCCTCACGGAGGAGTCCATTTTGTTTCATTGAGGTCAATAGGCCAAAATTATTGAAAGTCTAGTTGCCTTCCATGGTGATGACTTCCAGAGGGGCACCAATCCCCAAAGAGGTGCAACATAGTTGCAGACATCTTCCCACAGGAAGCACCTGCCCAGTGTGAGTCTGACGTTCAAGTATTACCAGAGCGCTGTAGTGTACATCAGTTGCTGGGGAGCAACAACAGGAGAGGGCTACTGCCTTCATACATCTGGTTGGCCACTGTGAAGGATCTGGTTGTCCACTGTGTGAAAATGGTGGCTGGATAGAGTATATAGATTTCATAGATCATAGGGTTGGAAGGAGCCTACAAGGCTATCGAGTCCAACCTCCTGCTCAATGCAGGAAACTGGAGAAGGGGTCTCCCATCCAAGTAATAACCAGGCTTGACCCTGCTTAGCTTTCCACGCTCAGACAAGCTGAGCCAGCGTGAGCCACAGGCCTGTATCTATCTAGTCTAGCATCCATTTTCACACAGTGGCCAATATACCTTTGGTCTAATTCAGCAAGGCTCTTTTTATGTATCCAATCCAAACAAGTGTAAGCACCTAGCACCCAGGATGCTCCAGTAAGATCTGAACTGGTCCACTGGAACTTATGTGGTCATGGCAGCATAGTTCAGCACTAACATGTGGCCAACAGCAAAAGTGCTTCAGCAACGCGTCAGCCGCTGCATAGTACGGAACTCGGCAGACGTGGGTTATAGCGAGAATATGACTGAGAACCAAAAAGAGAGGTAAGCCTCAAGATCAGGCCTGCACAGCTTGTGACTACCAAGCTGAGCATAGCCTATCAGAGACCCAGTAAACCTCCAGGCTTTGCTGTCTTCCTGGGCCTGCAAAAAAAACCCAAAAAACCCCCAGGTCTGACACCTGCATGGCATACTGTATTTTTTTTATTGATCACGTAAACCGCCCAGAGAACTTCAGCTATTGGGTGGTATAGAAATAAAATTTGATGATGATGATGATGATGATGATATTTGGGTTTCCAGAAGGCAGCAGCTATATCTGCTCAACTTTACCCACCTAGCATTTGGTAGTAACCTTTTCTGTTGAGAGATGTCGGTGAGTGGGCAGGCAGCCTCGTCCCTCTTGCCAAGGATGTGCCATTGCACTCGTGGGACTGGGAGCCTTGCAATGGTGCCCTTATTCTGTGGTTTCACTTGCAGCTTCTGTACTGGGGAATGGGAAATAAAGAAATCATTTAAATTGTGAAACAAAACACAAACTGGAATGTTTGCACACAGAATCAAAGTGGAACAATTTGCATACAATTGCCCCCAATTTGGTGCTCCTCTAATTATTATTTCACTTCAGCATTTCAGCATGACAGAACATTCTCTCCCAGTTTAATGTTTGCTTCTTAGAGGTAATCTAATCCTGCCTCCCAGAGAAACGGCAAAGATACCTGGCAGGCACACAAGAAAAACTATTTCATCCTTTTGCTATCTACCCCATTGCTGTGATGTAAAGGAAGTTGGGGGGGGAGGAATCTCACCCAGTTTTTCTCCTTTTAAGTCTCAGCAAAACAGTAGCTGTTCCAAAGCATTAGGCCAACACATGAATACTATGTAAAAGATGAAGGGGTTGGTGTGTGTGTGCGTGCAATGGGGTAGAATCAGTGATGTATTTTAAAAGCAATGGTCATAAGTCCTAACTTAAAAGCATTAGTGTAAATTCTTTGCAAGTAATGTGTTCTTAATTATTCATTTTCCTTGGCACCAGTTAAAGACTCAAGTAACGGCTTCTGTCTCTTCATATTTAGTGTATTATTGTTTGAAAAAGGCCAGGGGAAGGCCAGAGTGGTGCAAAAGTGATATTCACTCTTTTTAAAATATATATGTGCGTTACCAAGTGCCAGACTAAAGGGGAACATAATCACCAGCAGCTGACAGACAATGACATTTTTATAGACCTCCTGGCAAACGCCCAGTGTGAGAGAGGCTGACAGGTACTTGGCTCTACATGCTGGGCTTTTAGCTGAATTTTGCTACAAGCTAACTGCCGAGAGGTCCCAATAAGAGGGAACCACAGGGGTGGGTGGGTCTCTCCCTCTCCCTCTCTCCAAAGATGCCTGTTGTGGCAGCCGTATGGTTCATTTCCATCATTTTGCTGTTCTTCACTCTGGGAAAACTTACATAAAAGGTTGAAGTGAGCCCAGCTGCAAGCAAGCTCCTTTAAAACACCAGTGTGTGACATTTGTTTGAACTTCACAACGCTGGCTAACAACATAAAATAAATGTGGGCACAGCTGAGGACATAACTGAACCCAGTAAGGTTCTGCTAATGGCCCATCTAGCCCAGTATGATCGTGTCCCGATAGGAGCTAGTCCTCAGCCGTGCAGGTTATTATTGTGGCTCTCATGCAAGCTTCTGGCAGTTTGATATTTAAGTGAGATGCTAAACAACACCAGGATGTATGCATTGGCCAAGCTATCTCAGTTAACGGCCACCAATATTTCAGACTTCTGACAATTTAGTACTTCTTTGAAGTCTGTTGTACTATTGGCTATTGCTAGTTTTGTCACATCATGGCAGAGAGTTCTAAAGGCTGACTTGGAACACTGCAAAAATCTATTTTTTGTTTTAAAAAATGACTTAACATTGATTTCATCAATCTTCTGTTCTAGTGCTATGAATAATAGCAAGCAAATGTTTCTTACACCCTTATCCCTAGGTTTGAATGGGGCTTGCTTCCAATTGAGTATGTTTAGGATTGCACCCTCAGAACTGGTTCACACAACTCTTTGTTCTGCCATGAGTGCAGTCTAGAAAGTTTTTCCTTGATTGCAGACTTGGCATAATGAATCTAGGCTGTATGTTCCTCAGTCTCATGAGATGGAACAAGTGCTGCCACAATCATGGAAACGTAGGCCTGCTGGATCCATGCAGTGTTCAGTTTACACTGGGACTGAAAATATGTGCATAGTGAAGTGAGCAGGCCTTTTTGAGAAGTGGTGAGGATAAAATGGAGGAGGAGGACTATGTTAGCTGCCTTGGGTTCCTTGCAAGAGAAAAAAAAGGTGGGATATAAATTAAAAAATAAATGATTTCAGATTCCTACGAATTCAAGCCACAGATTCTGCAGGAGACCAGCATCTACTGAGTTCCATAGATTCCGTGGACTTGCAGACCATTTTTTAAACTTTCCAGAATTGACTCCAGGAAATTCGGAGGTTCACCTTGCTTAAGTGAAACATCCAAGGGATTATGAAACATTTGTTGATAACATTTGTGAAATTTGTCAGGAAGTTTAACAGATCTTTGAATTACTACCAGATCCCATCTAAAGGGGATCTAGAGGTGAGTTTAGTGCTTTTCGTTGGGTAAGAGAAAAAAATGGTGAGTGACGCCAACAAAGTTACAAGACTAGTGAAATTTCTGGAGTGGGCTAGGAATGGTGCCCACACACGACACTCAGCAAAATAGACATGCCAGTTCATCCATGTTTATTGTGTATGTGTGGCTTTTCTACATGGAAATGAGTCTGTATAATGCCAGAAACTGCATTTCTTGAACTTTGCTTAAAGTTTGTGAGCATAAGACGATGCTCATTGAGGTGGGTGTCCATTGGCAAGTTACCTGCTGTGCTCACTGCTTTACACCAAGAGAACACCTCCAGAAAGGCTTTGCCTGCCTATTTGCTGTCCCTCCCTTTCAGGTCCAACTAGGTTAGAAGCAGCAACCACACACGATGTCATGGGAACAAACACAAACACTTGGCAGTTTTTCTGGCAGGACAAGGGAGTCCACATTTCTTCACGATCTTCTCTGCATTTCACATTTCAGTGGAATGGAAATGAGTGGTGGATTGTGCCCTTCTGCTGGGGCTTCCTCTGGTAATAGTGTGTCCTAGAAAGGTGGCTGGTCTTAACACTTTTTTTTTTTTTTACCAATGGGAAATCAAGTGAAAGGAAAAAAAGGAAAGTGCTTCTTTGATGATTTTTAAACACATGAAACACAGGTCACTGGTGACAAAGGTTTCATTGATACCATGTATATATAGTATACACACACACACACACGTATATCTCTTCACCCATAGAAGTCAATTAAGGTCCATCTCTACTTAAAAAGCAGCTTAGAACAGACCATAGGGCACTCCTGTGTTTCTTGCCCCTGCTCCAAGAATCTTCTCAGGAAATAAGAGGGGATTCTGGCACTAGCCAGTAAATCTCTTGTCTCTTTTGCTCCTTCCCTTTAGGGCAGAGGGTTGGTTTCAGATAACATCTCCAAATGGCTGAAAGCAATTTGCAGTGTACATTAATTGCAGTCTTCTGCCCGAACGCTTCTGAGCACTTAATAACTTTGTAATTAAAGTGCAATTAACAAATTAACTTGTATACATCAAAGGGAATGATGCTGTTGTTGTTAATGAGGAGTTAATTAGCCTGTGTCATTGAGAGACCCTTGGGGGCATCTTCAAGAGCGGGAACACTTTCTACACATGTATGAGGTTAATGGTGTCAGCAGCATGTGAATGAATCAATTGTCCTTTGACGCTGTGCCTTCCTCCCTCTGTGTGCAGAGATGGGCCAGGTAGTGAGTTGTCTTACTTATCTCACCATCAGGAACTAGTGGCTTCTCACTCAGATGCTTTAGACAGCTGATCAGGCCCCCAAATTAAGGACTCCAGTGGGTCATTCCAAATTCAATGAAATGCCAAATATACTATCTAAAATAAGTTGAGAAATGGAGGGGAGTTCCATGCTTTTTTTTTTTTTTTTTAAGGTTCTGTTGGGTAGTTTGGGAAAGCTAATTTTTCTTTTTAAAAATAGAGCATCTATTAGTTTTGTTGCCTTCTTTAAAAAATCACTCAAGTTTCTATATGGTAACTTGACTCTTTATTATCACATCCAGAGCTGTGGTTAACGCTGCATACCTCAATACCATTGAACATAGTGGGTCTCACTTCTGAGTAAATGTGAATAAAAAAGTGCTGTTAGTTGCCACTGCTATAAACCCTGTAAATTTACCTACCAGAATTGTACAAATTAAGCAACTGTGTGTAAATTGTTTGCTACTCAGTTTAATTTTTTTGCGTTTTATACATACAAAATTTGAGCTCTCTTTGTAGATTAGAATTTAGTTTGGTTTGGATTTTATTTATTTTTGAAGTATATAATATTACCATTTCTGCCCAACATTAATCATGTTAATTGCTCTCCAGATGAGCTACGTTCAGACAAAGCTTTTAAAAAGTTATTACTAATTTTTATATATATAACAGAGTATTTTTAATCAAGCTAAATGAAGCTTAAAAAGTGTTGGAAACTGCTGCTTTCCTTTCATTCTTTGCTTGTTGAAAGTCTGTCCAATGGTAATACACAGGAAAAAGGGGATTTTGTGTTTCTAAAGAGAGAAATGGAACAAGATGGTTTCATGACTACACACAGTGTTTAATTTCCTGTTTCCCACTACAGTAACAATGCAATTAGGATGTATTTTTTAAACTTTATCGCCAATACAGTCATGCCTTGGATTGAGAGCATAATTCGTTCCGGAAACGTGCTTGTAATCCAAAACACTCTTATATCAAAACGAAATCCCCCCAAAATAATTTGTACAGAGATTTTTAATTTAAGCCATACTACAGTACTTGTATTGCAAGACGTCGCTTGTATATCAAGTAAAAAAATAAAAATTTAAAAATTTGCTTGTCTTGCAAAACGCTCTCAAACCAAGTTACTTGCAATCCAAGGTATTACTGTATTCCAGTAGTCCACATTTTCCATTTGTCATCTAATTCAGTGAAATGACCTAGTCAATAGCTACCCCACACCCAATTCCTCATAGGCTGTAGTTCAGAGGTGATAATTTCTCTCCTTCCTTCAAAATCTCTTCATCCCTTATTCCCGACTCTCATGTGTTCAGCCTCCTACTTCGTTAATCAGCATGGGTGTCCTAGGCTGAATCACTGAACCTTTTCACAAGCAGAGCTACAATGCCTTTTAGTTTGAAAGTAACACATTACTTGTGAACATTGCCAATATGGTATAGGAAGTGGAAGAGAACCATTTTCAAATCAGACATATATTCTAGTCAGTACAGGGTTTTCTATGCGTTTTATAGGCCCAGGAAGGCCTGTGGCTCACGCTGGCTCAGCTTGTCTGAGTGTGGAAAGCTAAGCAGGGTCAGGCCTGGTTATTACTTGGATGGGAGACCCCTCCTCTAGTTTCCTGCATTGAGCATGGGGTAGGACTCGATGGCCTTGTAGGCCCCTTCCAACTCTATGATCTATGAAGTAGCAAGAAAACGTGTCACTTATCAAAATGGTCCCAGAGGAAGATACTTAGCCACACATACACAGCTTCTTGTCTGTTCTGCCCTGTCCAGGTCCTGGAAATCTCTGCTATATAGCAAATAACCAACTCAGCATTCTAACTTGAACAATTATGTTTTTTCTAAGTTTTCCCAGAGCTCAAGGCCCACAGGTCTCTTTGTGATGATGAAACATCATTCTAAATCCAGAAAAGCTCCAGTTTAGTCTACACCCGACATATGGGTCTGCCACTGAAGCACCAGGGTTTCTGTTCTTTCTGCAGAATGGAGAACTGAAACAAATCTTCACAAGAACTCAACAAGAGTTGCCAAAATGTCTCATTTTACCTTACAGATTTTGCCAAACAACATTTGAAATGTTGTTAAGTGCTATTTTCCCCTCAAAATTAATGTATTTTACAATTGATCTTTTGATGGACAGGTCTCAAAGATAAAAGCTTATAGGGTGGCTGTCAACTGTCAGAAACCTCTATCAATAGCCATTTACCCATTTCTGTCAAAATATTTGATATTATGCTTTGCTTGCTATTAAATACAGTCAAATACTAAATACAATGAATGTCGCCTATCAAATGCTGACAACAGCACAATCAAATATCAGTATCAAAAAAGCCATTTTGAGAAAAGCAGGATAAAACAGATGGATATCATTCAGTGTGAAATATCAATATCCAACATCCAAATTTGCAGAGGGCCAAATCAGTTTCAGCTGTAGCAGAGAACAAGACCTCAGAATGAAATGTGGAAGGCCCCAGCCAGGTCCCAAATTAGACACCAAATAAGAGCTGAAGCTTTGGGCAGCTGATTTGGTTGCTGGCTGTGAGATGCCAGGAAGAGGGTGTTGTGAACCCAGACTTCCAGCAGCTAGGCCCAGGCGCCTGTCCTCCTGCACCACCAGAGTTCTAAAACCCTTGGTAAGCATGGCAGGGTGAGCTCAGTGGTTGAAGACGAGCACCATCTGCACTATGATCTAGAGCAGTGTTCTCCAACCTTGGGTCCCCAGATGTTTTTGGCCTACAACTCCCGGGGTGAGCTCAGTGGTTGAAGACGAGCACCATCTGCACTATGATCTAGAGCAGTGTTCTCCAACCTTGGGTCCCCAGATGTTTTTGGCCTACAACTCCCAGCATGCCCCAGCCAGCTATGCTGAGCTCAGGGTGAGCTCAGTGGTTGAAGACGAGCACCATCTGCACTATGATCTAGAGCATGCTGGGAGTTGTAGGCCAAAAACATCTGGGGACCCAAGGTTGGAGAACACTGATCTAGAGTGCAGTACCTAAGAATTGTCAGCTGACCCCACAAGCCAATCCTTGTTCACCAAGCCCTATAAAACCTTGGTCAGGGCTGAGAGCTCGCTCCTCAGTCCAATCAACTTGTCTTAATTAGGTGTGAAGACTCAGCTTACACCCCTGCTCCCATTTCCTGACAGCCTTTGATCTTGCACCTGCTTCTGGCACTTTCAGCTCAGTACTGCTGCCTTGGAGTTTGACCCGAGCCTTACTTTGATGGCGTTCCCGCCTCTGTAGGGTGGCCACTTGCACATCACCAAAGACGAGGACAAAAGACACAGAGTTGCAAGAAATTCACATGTGCTAATTTATCTGTATAGATGCAAATTTAGACATAATTACTATAATTTGACTTGAAATACAATACATCTCCCCATAATGGGGAAGACTGTGGACACTCTGCTGTCAAGGTGCTTATTCTTGAGGGGCACCTTCAAGGCCTCTCCCTGCTCATAGTTCTTTATCTTTGAACTAGACTTAGATTGGACAGCCCTTCAAATAGAGCAAGGAGTCGCACTGGCTACCAGTTGCTTGCCAGGCCGAATTCAAGGTGTTGTTTTTGACCTTTAAAACCCTATACGGCTCCGGTCCAGCTTATCTCAATTTAGGAGTGCCTCCAGCAATATCAAGTAGGCCCCTCAAGAAGGTCTGCCACGGACAGCCTTCTCCTTGTCCCATCAGCCAGAGCAGCCAGGCTGGTGGAGACTAGGAAGAGGGCCTTTTCTGTGGCAGTCCCCCCAAGTTATAGAACTCCCTCCCCAGTGACCTTCACCATGCCCCCCCCAAACTTCCACCTGGCTTTAAAAACATGGCTTTTCAGGTGGGAATATGGGGTGGGTTAGGATTTTTTTAAAAAACTTTTATATTTTAATTGTGTTTTAATGGTGTTTTATTGTATTTTATCCTGTTGTACATCGCCCAGGGTGGCCGGGTAGATGGGCGATTAAAAAATATAATAAATAAATAAGGGTGGGGGATGTGTGGCCCTCCAGATGTTGCCAATCCCATCATCCCTCACCATTGGGCATGCTGGCTGGGCTGATGGGAGTTGCAGTCCAACATCATCTAGAGAGACACACATATCCCCAGCCCTGGAACAGAGGACTTTCTCAAATAGAGGACTGTCTTCTGACAGCCTTTCAAACATTGGACTATCCTCTGTAAAATAGGACACATGGCTACCCTGTGCCTCTGGCCCTTGACTTCTGTTTGCCTGCTCAACAACTCAGCCTTCTGCCTGTTCCTGGCTGCATGCCTACCTCTGGCTCCTTGATTCCCAGGTCTGTTTTCTCTGGAACCGATTGGCCTGTTTTTGACCCTGCCCCTGTTATCTCCTCCAGTGACTGACAGCTTGGAGCAGGCCCTGCTGAGGCCTGGCCAGCTCTGCCCTTGACATGGCCAGCAGAGAGCACAGGGTTCGGCTGCGTAACTTCGTGGAATGAAAAGAAGGGGATTTGGTGGTCCGCGTTCATTCTAGTGCCTGGGCATGTGTCTATGACTTCATGTGTTAGGATCCTGGCTGCATGATAGAAGGCATTTTCCAGAATAACTCAATAATGTGGAATAATTATACACGAAACAATTATAAATTAATACTTTGGTTCAGGTGTGGGGAACCTCAGGCCTGGAACCTGAATTCTGGCACTGCAGGGCTCCCCAGACAGCCACATTTTTCTTCCACCCACCCACCATGTGGTAGTTTTCCAGCTTTTGAGTAGTCCCCCCCCCCCATTCTAAAAGGCTCAAATGCATCTCCTAAGGCTTAGTTATTGGCAGTATGCCCTGCTTCAGCTGGGTTACACTCATCAACACTAGGGCAAATTAAGGGCCAAAATCAATGGCAAATGAGTAAACTGGCAGAATAGTCAAGCACAGAGATACAATTCCAGTATGGGGCCAGTTTAAGGCAGAAGCAGTCAGGACAGAGGAAACAGTCACGGTACAGTAGTACCTTGGATTATGAGCATAATTCGTTCCGGAACCATGCTTGTAATCCAAAACACTCGCATATCAAAGCGAGTTTTCCCATTAGAAATAATGGGAACTCAGATGATTCGTTCCACAACCATTTAATCACTGCTTTGCCAGCTCCCTGGTAGGGAGCCCCATGGAGGGAGCCGGCAAAGCAGTGATTAAATGGTTGTGGAACGAATTCCCGGGAGTTCGCACGGCAGCGTGAGGCGCCCGCAGAGCAAGCGGCCGCGCTGCGCTGCGCCTCCACTCGCTCTGCGGGCGCCTCCCGCGCTGCCGTGCCTGCTCCCGGGCTCCCGGCCACGCCGGGCCTCCGCGCGGCTCCCTGGCAGGGAGCTGTGTGGAGGGCAGGTGCGGCGTGGCCACTCGCTCTGCGGGTGCTTCGCACGCTGCCATGCCGGCTTCCGGGCAGGGAAGCGGCATGGCAGCGCGAGGCGCCCGCAAAGCAAGCGGCTGCGGCTGCCCTCTGTGCAGCTCCCTGCCAGGGAGCCAGCAAAGCACTGCCGGTTCCATGGCAGGGAGCTGCGTGGAGGCGCTCCTGTTGCTCCCTACCTCTTCCAGGGGCGGTTCGCCTCTCCTCGGCGAGCCACCCGCACTGCCATCGCCAGTCCCGTCGTGTCCCTTGCTGCCCCGGAAGTGACGCGACAGGACCCTGCAGTTCCCGTCGCATCACTTCCGGGGCAGCAAGTGACACGACGGGACCAGCGATTGCAGCACAGGCGGCTCCCGAGAGGCGAGCCGCCCCTGGAAGAGGTAGGGAGCAGCGGGAACTCCACGTAGCGTGGAGCCGCCCGGGAGCCAGCAGCGAGTAACCCGGTGTGCTCGTTTTGCAAGACCTCGCTCGTTTAGTGAGTCAAAAATTTTAAATTTTTTTTTGCTCATCTTGAAAAATGCTCGCACACCAATTTTCTTGTAATCCAAGGTATTACTGTACAGTATTACCAGGCAAGTAGGTGACTTCCAGAAGAAAGGTATAAAGCACAGCCAAGGTCCAAGCACAGGTGAGTAGTCAAACAAACACAGTCCAAAAAAGCAGAGTCAAACATGGGTCCGGAGGTCAGTAGCACAGAGATTCAAACACACGGCAAGGTCAGAGAACCACAACACCGGAGCTGAAAGTAAAACATAATTCCAAGAACAAGTAAAGCTCTGAATGAAAGCTTATATAACCAGAGCTTACAGAGCCCCACCCAGGGCTCAGCTGCAGCAGAGCATCAGAGGACCTCTGCTTAAAAGTTCTACTCATGAGGAGGTTCTTGCTCATGAGGAGACCTTTACTCTTGAAGAGACTGGTTACTACGATTCTTGAGGCATATACTTTTGTCTCTGCATGGCAACCTGGGCCTTCTGAAGCCAGAAGGGCTGAGGGTACACTCGGTTTCATCTTCTGCTGCCACAGGCGAGTTACAGTCCTCGGGGGGGGGGGCTCAGAGTCTGCTGCTGTAGAAGGGGCCGATGCATCTTCTCTACTGATGCCAGAGGTGCTTTGGGTCTTGCTAGCCTCAGGGAAAACAGGCCTGTGGCTCATGCTGGCTCAGCTTGTCTGAGTGTGGAAAGCTAAGCAGGGTCAGGCCTGGTTATTACTTGGATGGGAGACCCCTCCTCTAGTTTCCTGCACTGAGCAGGGGGTGGGACTCGATGGCCTTGTAGGCCCCTTCCAGCTCTATGATCTATGAAATCTATGAACCCCCACAGGGAGCATGTGCACTGCTGGGTCAAGCTCTTCATCTGATGAGTAATCCCAGCTGATGTCAGTCAGACATGACACAGTAAGAGCTTTAAACTACAATATGCTGGGGTGGTGGTAATTTTTCATCCCAACCCTTTTTGCCTTTGCCTCCCCCCCCCCCCCGAATGCAGCCCCTGAGAGTTTCTCCAAAATTGAATTCAGCCCTCAAGCTGAAAGAGCCACCCCTGCTTTAGTTATGAAAACAAATCACTTTTAAGGGGAAACTGTATATTTTGGACTTTTCCAATCCACTATATAATCCCACAGTACTTTCTTGCAAAGCACCATTTCCCTTCCATTCCCTATTATGTATTCAAAAGAATACATTATTCTGCTTCTTGGTAATTTAACAGTGGATGGCAGCAAACGGATCTAAATTATTTTGGAAAATGGGTTTCGAATGCATCAAAGGAGTCATCAAAACCCATTGTTCCAAAATCAGATCAGTTCTTCAAAATCACAGACCTGCTCTATTAGTTCAAAGGGCAAACGCTGATGCTGAAACAATTATTTGAGTGCTTTAGAAATTTGCAAATCAAGTATTCATTTCCTTTGATGAATATTGACGTTAAAACAGTCACCCTCTGAGAAACTTCCTTGTCATTTAATTGACTCTGTCAACTTCAACTAATACTGGATCAGACATTTTGTCACCACTGGAGCCCCATGTGACAAACCGCCAGCCAACCATGGCTTATCCTCCATAATCCTACAAGTCACCGGATTGGCCAGCTAAATATTTACAGACACTGAGTCAAGAATTACAAATGTAAAATCCCCCAAAGCAAATTAGAGTCTGACAAAGAATAAAATGGCAAGTATCTTTGTGGTGCCAAGTGTGAAAAGTATGAAAGGTTACTTTGACTCTGCACGACTAGACACATTTGTAAAAGTCATACACTGTGAAAATTGATCCAGATATCCAGTTTATTCACCTTACATGTCTGTAGTTTGGAACTATCAGTGTAAGAATCTGACTTAGCTGACAATTCCCATCTTACGCGTTGGCAGCGGAATCTTTGAGAATTTGTGTTTCAGTATCGGAAGCTCCAGTCAAGGCAGTAAAATATGCTTGTAAGGGCACAATCCTATTTAGACAGAAAAAAAGGCCTACAGCCAACTGGCTGGGGCATGCTGGGAATTGTAGGCCTTTTTTCTGTCTAAACTTGCATAGGATTGTGCCTTAAGGGTTGCAAACTAGCACAACATGTCTGTGTGTTGTCACCTCTTTATCCTTCTGAATACCAGTTGCCAGGGAACATGAGCGGGAGGGGTACTATTGAGCTCACGTCCTGCTGTGGCTTCCCGTAGGTATCCGGTTGGCTACTGTGGGAACAGAATGCTGGACTAGTTAGGCCTTTGGTCTGATCCAGCACAGCTCTTCTTATGTTCACTTGAATTGTCCTCTTTACCACCCCAGTCTGAAAATGTATCACCTGTCTGTGCAAGGGAATCTAACTATCTTTAACTATTCACTGCTTTACAGAGCCAAGGTACAATGTCACACTTGGACAGGGGCATCCTGTATTTGCATCCCTGCTCAGTCATGAATTTCACTGGGTAGCCTTAAGACTGTCTGTCAGCCTAACTTACATTGCATGTATATAAGCAGATAACTCCCACAGGCATTGCAAGGTCTCCTTAGAGCAGGGGTGGGCAACACACGCCCCCCCCCTTCCCTGGTTTGGCCACTGCTGCTGCTCCCCATCGCACCGGGATTTTAAAGTGCTTTTAGTACTATGGAGCAGTAAAAGGGTCAAATTTAGCTTGTCCCAAGCTACATTTAACCCTTTTGTACTACAGAACAGAACAGAGAGTTTGCTACTGAATTTTGGTGACAAACCACCAGCTTTTTGAGGGGGCACCCTGAGGCCTGTGTGGCAGCCTGCAGAGGGGTCTAGGGGGCAAAACCAGACTCTAGACATCTCAAAGTTGCCCACCCCTGCCTTAGAGAAAAGGCAGGATACAAAAGTGATCAACAAACACCAGTGATTAAAGTTAGCTTAGCCCATATCCACCTGGTCCCTCACTTTCTGTGTGAAAGAAATCAGGGTCCATTTTTGTGGTACGGGAGGCTTCTCTGCCACTGACTGACCAGACTTCCACTCAGCTTCATTCATACAAGGCCAAATGGCTGACAGAAAACAACAACTATTGACCTGGTTCAAATTCAGATGAATGGCCTCGCGGTCAAAGGCCACTTATCTCATTATCGGTCACCTCAGACATCTGGTCCCTGGAGGCTAGGAATGCATTGATAATAACAGCAAACAGTTTATGTTGTTGCTTGTGGACTGCTTTCCTCGAACACATGGTGATTAGTACTTAAGACATTTTACCCACTTGTTTATTCATCTATACAATGCTGCAGGTGACTGGAAGAAAGGTGTACCCGAAATAAGAAAAGGGCACCCACCTCTTTCTGAAGCTGTGAATGACCTGGATAAGCTGCTGAGTTTGCCCCGTATCGCTGGGCTCGATCTATAATCTGCAGCCCCCACCCTAGCATTTAGCATCCATTTCTATTCTCTATTTCCATAAGCGATTTCCCAATGCAAATATGTATTATAGCACCGCTTTAGGCCTTCCTTGTCCTTTGTTTCTCATCACTGCCCTTCCACATCCAATGGGATTATGCTCCATAACTGCTTCACCACTGAGTATGCAAGCCTTTGTTCTTTATAGTTCCACCCCCAAGGCTTTGCCATCTTAACCATCTACTGAAAATTGCACACCCACACTGCTTCCTGCTCCAGGGGGGCATTACAGAAAGGACCTTCCACAGCAGCAAAATTAGCTCTGCTATGAATAATTCCTCTCCGGCCCCTCCAGCGCCAGGCAAGCAAAAGGCATCATTTAGTAAAACAAAGGCCTGGTTAGAAACGCACAGAAATTTGAGGGGAAAGCACACAGCCCTTATCTCTCAGGGATAGGAAGATGTCTCTGCAAGACGCCCTGGTTGCTTCCGCACTTATCCTTTCCTCTGGAATATACATCATATTTTCTCCAGAACAGACTCAGTTATTATGGAGAATCCAGATGACATCGCTGCCATCATGATTGTTGCATTCCAGGGATGTGTGAATCAGCAAAACACGGGCTAGCCAAACAGTTCCCTGAATTCCGTCTCGAAGTTCATTCCAACTTGAGTCCGTATCAGATTGCGAGCTTTGTTTTTTTTCTCTTTTCACATGAGAATCAGAATCCGTGCATATTTTTGTGTGTATTTTTTCCAAATTTACGCATCAATCTTTGAAATGTATGCATTCCTCTCCCATTGATTAAAGTGTATTTGTGCGCATTTTTCAAATTACGCCGTCGGATGCATATTTTTTTGGTCCGCAAATCACACTGCACAGTTAGAAATGTATAGACTCCGACCACAGTTTATGTCTGAGTTTGTGTTCAGTCCAGAAGATGTGAACTGAAATCTGGGTATATCCTGATCAAAAATGAACTGAAATGAATTTCTCATACATCCCTATTTATGGCCCCTAGACAGCGTCTAGACCAGTGTTCTCCAACCTTGGGTCCCCAGATGTTTTTGGCAATTTGGCCTATAACTCCTAGCATGCCCCAGCCAGCATAACTGGCTGGGGCATGCTGGGAGTTGTAGGCCAAAAACATCTGGGGACCCAAGGTTGGAGAACACTGGTCTAGAGGGCCATGGGATTCTTAGGAGACCCAGCTCCGAGGTTGGAAAACAGCTCCGACCTCAGAGCTGGGGATCCATGCTCAGAGCACACACACACCCCGCAGCTGGTGTGTCAAGAACTGCACTGGATACATCTCCAAGGTCAGAAGAGCAACCTCAGAGAAGGGCTTTTGGAGGTGTTCTGGGGGGAGGGGAGGAGACTAGCACTGCCAACATATGACATATCCTGGTGGCACCTTAGCCTCCTTCCCTCCCCCTCTGAAGTGCCGCAGTCAGATGGCTGAAATCTAGCTGCTCTGCAGGGCAGGAGGAGTACAGAGGCAACCTCTGCCTCCACGCTCCTTCCACCCTGCATAGGATGCCTGTAATCCTCCAAGTTCAAATTGGATTGTGCCCTGACTCCAGAATTTCTATGTTGTCCTCTCGTCTTCTCCTTTAGGTGGGATTTATTGTTCTTTACTTTTCTTTATTTTACTTAAAATGCAATTGGAGCAGCAGCCTCTCCAGTGTGGACTGGAAAAGCGGTATTGGTGCAGCTGAAATTTTGCATTTTCTCTCCTTCCTTCTTTTGTTTATGTGCAAAAGCACAGCAATTAAAAAAATAGTCTTTTTTGTTGTTTTTTTAAGAAACGGGCAAATCCATGGGGCAGGAGATCAAATCTGAAAAAGGGGTGAGGAAAAGCAAAATCCATGGAACGTGTGGGGCAATTGAGGGGACTGACTATGATGCTCTTGTCAGCCATGCTAGTCTGCCTGCCCACTGCCCACCAGCAAAGCCCAGGATGTTCCTGCTCAATGCCCACTCAGCTTAGTTTTTAAGAATTTGGTATCACAGAACTGCAGGATTTATATGTACACCTAGTTTAGACCCTGCCACTGAGATGAAGTCTGCCACATACAAATAGCGCTGAAGGTCATGAGAAAATTCTATTCACTTGCCTTCCAAACCATAACAAATAGAGAAATGTAATTTGGGTGGGAAATGCAGTAATCTTCCTGTGAATCTTTGCTTTCCAAATCTGCAAATGGGAGGCACACGTTGAGTCTGAATTTCCATAATACATATATGGGAAAAATAATAACTCGCTTCACAATTTCAAGTTTATTCCAAGTAGCTTCATCGCAGAATCAAGCTTACTCTTTGCTTGGCATAGGCCGAGAAGAAAGTTTGCAATGCTTTGCCTTTGGTTGTTCCCTCTTCGATACTTCCTGAGTTTTGCCTTGCAGCAGGACACTGCGGTTTCTGTTGGGAGAAGAACATGAACTTGATTTGTACCACCAACTTGTATCTTTCAGGGTATCCAACTTGTGTCAAAAGGTAAGCTGCAAGCATTATTTAGTGTCACTTGGAGCTGAACCTGTGACCTAAGGGTGAAAGTCTCTGTATTGTATTACTAAGCCTTCCGTCCCATAAGACATTTCCCCCCTCACTGATGAGCATGCATGCATGCAATTCCACCTAGAAAAGTGGACAGTGCCTTTGAAAGTCCAGAAACAAGACCTCATGGGCACTCAGGTTAGTTGGCAAAAGTGGTGGAGAAAATGGCATTCCCAGTTGGGAGGCACAGATTAAACTTCACAAGGCCTGTGGCTTATGCTGGCTCAGCTTGTCTGAGCGTGGAAAGCTACGCAGGGTCAAGCCTGGTTATTACTTGGATGGGAGACCCCTCCTCTAGTTTCCTGCATTGAGCAGGGCCGTAGGGATGTAGCCGAGCATCCCGTCGGACAGGAGCAAGGCCCGAACTGGGCCTGCTCGTGTCAGCACGGGCTCTCAGCCACCCGCGCGGGCTTTACCTGGGCTCTCCGCGGAGCGGAAAGCCTTCCTTGGCTGTCCGATGGGTCCCGTCGCGTCAGTTCCGGCGTGGAGGAAGTGACGTGATGGGACCCTGCTCCATCGCGCTGGACCCCCGCGCTCTGTTTTTGGCGAGGGAAACCAGGGCAACAGGGCTGTTTAAGCCAAAACAGAGTGCGGGTGGGGGTCCAGCGTGCCGGAGCAGTGGCTCCGGCGCACAGGACCAAGTAGGCGGTGGGGGGGTCCTGGTGGCGGCGGCCGGGGGGGCGTGCACGGGGGTTTCTCCGGTGGCAGCTCGAGCGGCGTGGAGAATGCTCCATGCCGCTCTGAAGAGCGAGATCGGGCCACCGCCGCTCGCAGAGGGCTGAGCCCGGAGCAAGTCTCCAGCCGACTCAAGGCTCAGCCCCACCACTAGTTGGACTCGATAGCCTTGTAGGCTCCTTCCAACTCTATGATCTATGAAATCTATGAAATAGGCTCCCCATAACATGATGTGCGGGCCAACTGTTTATATCTTGCAGCCTCCAAAGAAAGATTGGAATTTTTCAGGGGGGAAATAGACAAAAATAGGGAGAGGGAATTGCAGTCATTTGTATGGCTCAGGCTGGCTCAGCTTGTCTGAGTGTGGAAAGCTAAGCAGGGTCAGGCCTCATTATTACTTGGATGGGAGACCCCTCCTTTAGTTTCCTGAAGGGGGTTGGACTCGATAGCCTTGTAGGCCCCTTCCAACTCTATGATCTATGAATCTATAACAGGAGTGGACAATTAGAGGAAATCCAAGTCTTCTGAGTACCTGGACAGGCTGTGAACTCTAAGAATCCTTATGTAGCCAAAATGGTAGTATCAACACACAAGAGGGAGGATTAGCAGATTCAGGGGAACCTCAAGGTCTGCAAAACTACCCCCAAAAAACCTTTAAAAACCAACCCTAAGATGGTGAAAAACCCCTAAAACAGACGAGGATTGATCATGCTCAGTGGCCACACCATGCTGATGTTGGGGGGGGGGGGGACTACAATTAACTGGGTGGGTGGAATGGAGTATTCTGGAAGAGGGTTGGCTGACCGGCACATTGAACAGGAGCACTTCACACTTCAATATTTTGTTGCATATCCCACTTGTGTAAATAGCTAAGCTAGAGCTTGTTGTAAGGGCTTTGGGGTTGTGACAAGTGACCTGGTGCTGAAGCTGTGATATTTATTTGTGGTGTCTAGTGACTCTGGATAAAACTGAAAGATAATAATATTTACAGGCAAGCTTAAGGACTGGTTCATTTGGGGATAATTTAACACCTTTCACTTTCTCCCTACCCTAATCCTTCTGAAAATATTCAAATGAAGTATAGCCCAAACAGTCCTTCCACAATCCACAAGAGGACCTGTCTTTACTGCTGGCTCAAAGAATAAACAAAGCACTGCTCCCTTGGTCAAAATGTTTTCTCCCTCCCCCCCCCCCCTTTATGAGTTCAAATTCCATCTATTCTGAAATTGATCCTGTTCTGGGGCTGCCAGTTTCATGTCCCTAGTTCATCAGTTTAAATTGCATCTTGGTGTAAATTGATCACATTACAGCCCCTGCTTCCATCTGGCTCCTCAGCCTTCTCCTTAAAATGTATCTAGCCCTAAATCAGTCTAATTCCCACCCTCAGATGCCTCCTCGCTAATTCTTCCACTTCAATTGCATTGCAACTTTTCAAAGTCCTCTTTCTCCTTCACTCTGCTTCCCTTCCTGTCACACGTTTTCAAAGAGATCCTATTCCCTCATCCTGAATCCTAGCCTGCTTGAGATAGTCTGGGCTTTCCTCTTTAAATACTTGCTCTATGAGTCATGCACCAAATAGCTGAGGGAGCATTCAGGGCCTCCACATGCCAGCTGAGATCCATGCAGTGAGAGCCAGCGTGGTGTAGTGGTTAGAGAAGCCTTCCCCAAGCTAGTGCCACCCAGATGTGTTGGACTACAATTCCCATCACCCCTTCCAAGGGTCATGCTGGACTGAGGATGATGGGAGTTGTAGTCCAAGACTGGGGAAGGCTGGGTTAGAGTATGAGGCCAGGACTAGGGAATCCCAGGTTCAAATCCCCACTCAGCCATGAAGCTCACTGCGTGACCATCCAAGCACTACTTCTCAGCCTAACCTGCATTACAGGGTTGTTGTGAGGAAAAAAGCAGGGAACCATGGACGTGACCTCTCCTTGCATGAAAGGCAGAGTATAAACAAATAAATATGGACTGGGCTCTTTTTGTCCATCCCACTCTGCCAAGTGGCTCCTGGAGGCCCATACCTTAGAAAGGGGGATACTGCCCAGGACACTTGGGAGACTTGACAGAATTCTCTATGTATGCCAGCAAGTATCCCTTAGTATGCTCAAACTCCATTCAGCAGAACCTCAACATCTAATCTGAATTCTTGCCTCTAAGGAGGCAAGCCCAGTATTTATTTATTTATTTACATTTATATACCACTTTATTTGATAAAAGACCATCAAGGTGGTGCTCCACAATCTAAAACAATAAAAAACAAGAACATTACAAGCATTAAAACATTAGAACATTAAACCAATGATGTCCATGAATTTCATAAGTAGTTGGCTTGTTGGTTAAAACTCACGGGTTTGTAGTGCTCACCTTAGTAGCAAGCTTGGATAGTTGTCTTACAAATTCTTTATTAATTTCGGAATAAATTGAGAGGTTTGGAGCATGCACAGTCTGCAACTAAACTATGGCATTTCTGTACATATGCTCAATTGGGTGGTCGTTTAACCCTTTTCTTTCAGGAGGAAATGTGATGATGTCTGTTTAACCCTTTAAGGGAGATGTGGGCAAAATTGGGAGATCTTGGGGCCATTTTTGCCATCCTGGCCCCTGTGGGCTGCAGTCCCCCCACAGATGCCAAAACCAGGAGGGGGATGACAAAAAAACAAAATGGCATCCAGAGCTACTATGGAGTGCCCAAAGGGTCAAAATTAGCTTGTTTGCAAGCTAATATTTACCCTTTGGGGGCTCTGTAGCTCTTACAGAGTCCCCAAAGGGTTAATTTTAGCTTGCAAAGAAAGTAATTTGACTCTGTGGGCACTCTGTTGCAGCTATGGATGCCATTTTGTTTGCAAAAATTTTTTTAAAGATTTTTTTTTTTATCCGCCTGATACAGAAGGTAGTGGGGGGCTGCACGTGGCCTGCAGGCCACATGTTGCCTACCCCTGCTTTAGGTGAAGGTTGGCATTTGAATCCTTCCACAAACCAATCATGTTCGAAGAAACAGCCATATAGGTTGTATATACCTCCACATACTGATCCATACATCTCTGCTCCATATATTGGTCAGCAACGGTGAGCAAACATTATGTAGAAAGGCCACATGGAAACAACCAGTCAGGAAGGGCTACATAATGTGGTGATGCATGACATAATGAGGCACTATGTGATTCCAAGCTACAACTCCCCAGATGCAGTTTAATGTTGCGCATGCACAAAAACTTGTATACACAGAACGAGATCTTGAATTAAAGCAGAACTCTTGTCTGAGATTACATGGATGAATTCGTTACTAACAAATTCATTTGGGGTACATTTGCCCATCACTAAATTTAAAACAGCTACATAATTTAAAAGGCTCAATGAAAAAGATGTATGGAAGTATGCAGGAGAGGATCACAGCTCAATGCTGGAGCACATGCTTTGAATGCAGAAGATCCCAGATTCAATCCCCAGCATCTCCAGTTTTTTTCTTGAAGAAGAGCTCCACTAGCAAGTGATGTGAAAGGCCTCTGCCTGGAACCCTGGAGGGCTGTTGCTGGTCAGAATAGACAATCCTGGGCCAGATGAACAGGACCGGTGCAGGGCAGTTTGGCGCCCCAGGCGAAAAAATATTTAGCGCCCCCCCCCCCTCCAAAGCAGGAAAAAAAAAAAAATCCTGCGCCGCCACCACCAACCTACCTTCCCCCCCACCCTGGCTGCGGCGGCGGCGGCGGCGGCGGCTGCTGCGGCTGCTGCCTCCTCCTCCTCCTCCTCCTCCTCCTGAAGCGACGCGACGGGACCCCCGCACTGTTTTTTGCCGGGGGAAACCATGGCAACAGGGCTGTTTAAGCCCTTCTGCCCTGGTTCCTCCCGCCAAAACAACGCGGGCGGGGCTCCGGAAGCGACGCGACGAAGGTAGGTGACGGGGAGGTTGGGGGGGGTGACGGGGGGGTTGGGAGGTGCAGCGGCAGCGAGCGGGTGGGCGGGGGGAGGCGCAGCGGCGAGCGAGCGGGTGGGTCGGTGGGCGGGGGGAAGCGCAGCGGCGAGCGGGCAGGCGGGGGGAGGCGCGGCGGCGGCGGCAGGCAGGAGGGTGGGGAGGCGGAGGCCTGGAGGGGGCGGCGCAGCGGCGGCGGAGGCCTGGCGGGGCGGCGCAGCGGCAGTGAAGAGGAGCGTAGCGTTTCCGCGCCCTCTTCAGCCGCGCGCCCTCTTCAGCCGCGCGCCCTAGGCAACCGCCTAGTTGGCCTAGCGGTAGCGCCGGCCCTGCAGATGAACAAATACTCTGACCTGGCATCAGGAGGCTTCCTACATCCTTGTGCAGGCAGATGGAGCTTTGGCTGAGGTAAAGGAAGGCATCCTCCATGCCCTGAGAGACTCCTGTCCATCCTTGCTTTCCTTGATCAAGCAGGTGGGAGAAGCAATGTCTCCCACTGCTCCACAGAGTCCCTGGGAGGTAGATACCAAGCCACCATCACTTCAGGCCAGGTGAGGGGAAGAAGGTTCCCTTTATCATGGCCATTCATTCTGCAGTTGTGGCCTGACAGTGCACAGGCCCTCTTCCTCCAGTCCCCACCTTTGCTTGGTTCGTGGTGAGGGCTTTGCTATACAACCAATCCCCTACTAAACTTAACAATATATCCTAACAACAAGCCCCTCCCTATGCAAATGAGCCTTTTTGGGGAGCGAGTTGTCGGGAGATCCCTTTGGTATACAAGGCAAGGGTCCGCCACTTGGGCAGGTAAGGGGTCCAGTGTCAGTAATACAGTGGGCCTTCTAGTTCATAGCCAGAAACTGGTCAGCAGTAGTTTGGAAGGGTTTGGGGCCTAGTCAGTCTGTGGAATGTCAAGACCAGTGTGAGTTTATCACTGTCAGAGTTCTCAGGAGAAAGCAGGTGGGAGTCGAGTTGTCTCCCCCGTCCAGCTGCAACTTCGACCTTGCAGAGATAGGAGCTGGCAGCCTTCTCTGGGAACTTCAGGAGAGGGGAGGAGTGGTATGCAGAGGTGTCACTCTGGTTGATGCCTCACTCCTGAAGGGTAGAAGGCAGACACCCAGCTGGGATAGGGGCCTTGTGGATGGGCCTGTTCCCTTGTCTATTAGTGGTTTGGAAGGAGGGTTAAGATGGCCACACCTTCGCTTTTAAGTCAGTGCTTAGCCTCCAGAGCCTTTGCTAGGAACATCTCTCTCGTCTTCCCAGTCTGCACCTGTCTGTTTGGATCTATCACCGACTGAACTATTGGGAACATTCTGCACATGGACTCTACCTAATTAGGACTTTCTTCTCTTTGGACTTTTATTGTCAAGAACCTGCCATGAAAAGGACTGTCATACTTTTCATAGACTGTGCATTCTTGTGGCTATGGATGTGTCTTCGTCGAGGAGGCCAGAGCCCGGCTGGCTTGGGGCTAATTCCTGACTTCTGGACATTCCTATGCCTCAACCCATGTGGCATAGAGATCCCAAAGCTGGGAGCTTTGGACATTGGAATCTCTCTGTGTGGGCAAGTACTTTGGACTCAAGTCTAATCTTGTTTTGGACCCTTATTGTTGAGAGGCCTGGACGCCCAGTACCCAGAGGGGCCAATCAAAGTGGCAGGGTTAGTCTTGACCTCTGTGCATGCCGGTTCTAGAATCCCTTCCCTTGTCTCATGAACAATAGGGCTCAGATCCTTCCCCAGTCGGAGGAGCAGCTAGGAGTTGCTCAGATCCTAAGGCCAAGATGTACGGCACCCTGGAGGTTCCAACACAGTGGCAAGGTTGGTTCAGCTCTCTATGGGTGTGTGTGAGAAAATCAGGCCTGGTTCTAGGATCCCTTCCCTTGTGGCAGGAGCATCTGGTATTGGCTCTGATCCTTTCCTTGAACCCTGATTGTGGAATGTCTAAAGGAGACATTTGAGTCTCTTCCCTTGGTGTGAGATGTCAGGGAAGATCATCTACAAAGATATCTGGAACCCTTTCCTTGGGGTGGAATGTCTGGGAATTTGGTCCCTCAGAGATGTTCCAGTCCCCTACCCTGATGTGGAACAATTTCAAGAGCCTATAGCAAAATGCCATCAGCTATATGATTTCTGAAGACTGTAACTGTTAAGCTTATGCCATGGCATTTGCTGTAATAAAAGGATCTCACTGATTTGGAGTCTCCGGTGTCAGAGTGCTAGAATGCGTGATTGCAGGACCAGGGTCCTGACAGCAGGCCTAACCTCGGAGCCCAACGTCAATCAACAGGGATGACAGTTTGGCATAGGATGAGGTCAGTGCTGAAATGATGTCATCTCTGACTTATTTTCTAGAGGTCACCAGAAAGCTAGCTGGGACAGAAATGACTTTTTGGCCATCACTGACCTGAAGTGGTTTTGAAAATGGTGACCTGGAGGTCTAAAGGGTTGTGTCCCATGACCCAGAGGTGAATCCAGCTTTTCTCCATGACAAAACTTTCTACCCTCATCAGAGAATGAAGCATTGTCTCTCTAACAAGTCCTATTTCCACTGGAATTCAGACCAGCCACATTTGCAAAATTATACTCTCACCCCCTTCACCTTCTTTTGTCAGACTCTCACCTTCTGCTCCTATATCAGAGCACTGCAGGGTATATGGGGAACATCCCCCCTTATTGCCTAAGTAGGCTCCTCAAATAATAGAAGCAACCAAGCCAAACTTATTAAGAAAAATGACCCACTCTTGAGACACAATTCCTGAACATCAACATACACTGAGCAGTTCAGAGAATGGCATATTCATAGAAAAAAGAACATTGTGCCTTTAAGTGGCTGGAGTCCAGTCCAATACAACCAACATGTACAACAACAACAACAACAGTAATAATCATAGAGAGGTTTCTCTCCAAGAATCAGTACTGGCTTGCTTGATTATTTAAACATAAACCAGATGCTCATTCAATTGTCACTTAATATAGAAATTATTTTATTTTATTTATTTAAAAAGTTTCTTGGCCACCTTTCAGGGCAGAAGCACTCTCAAGGTGGTGTACAATAATAAAACACATAAAACTGATATGATATTAAAAGTGATAAAAACACTTAACAGCAATAAAACAACAACAAAACCAGCAGCAACAACAGCAATTGTATCAAGAGAAGGCCAGAGTAAAATAATATGTTTTCAAGGCCTTCTTAAAAGCCTGCAGTGATGGAGCATGGTAGGCCCCCAATAGCACCTTATTCCAGAGGTGTGGGGCCACTGCATAGAAGACCCTCTCACATGTGGTCGCCCACCTAACTGCTCTCACAAGTGGACAGATGAGAAGGGCCCCTCTTGCTGATCTTAAATTGTGGGTGGCTGATATGGGTGAAGGTGGTCCTTCAAGTAACTTGCTAATAAATACTCACAATTATCTGTTTCCCCCCTAAAACAAATGAGAACTCAACTCTGCCCAAACAAATGAAAACAAAGAGTGGATGCTCCCATGCTAGAGTAGAGTGATATTCTGGAGACCACTCAGCTTCTATAGAGGTTTTTCAATTATTAAATGAAATAAAACAGTTTTCTAAAATGGTGTAGGCAGGCATCTCTTGTCACAAAGGCAGGGGAGGCTGGTTCCTAATCCATCGCAGGCTTTATTTGGAGCTTCATGGGGGCTATCCATGGTGCTGAACTCCATCCCCAAAATAGGTTCACCACCATGGAACATCATGGATAGCTCCTATAAGGCTCCAAATAAAAGCTGCAATGGATTAGGAACCGCACGAAACGAGGAGTCACCAGCCTCCACTGCAGAAAGAAAGGTACTGCACAGTAAGTGCATGTAACCCTCACAGAACCCTGTATCCTACACAGCACAATATGATGAATTCAATGAGAGTGCCTCTTTGAGGAAAGATGGCAGGACTCAGGATATTATGCCACAACAACTGAGCAGCAGCTTATTGTACAATATAACATGCATATGGAAATATCCTTAGGTCCCATTTACACATTAACCAATGTAGCACAGTTGCCACCATCTTTTGTGGCTACCCTTCTCCAGGTAATGTCCATCTTTTTCCACCCATTGTGGATAAGAAAGATAATGTGATTACATTATACAACTCAGCTGACTCTCACCCCCTTATGTCAACAGTATGATGCATAATCATATATTCTACCCTAAATACATGGGTAGAAGATAGAGACGTTCCTAAGAGTGTCATGGGAGGAACCACAGGGACAGCAACCATTAACTTAAGGACCACTTCTTCCTGTGTGAGCCAGCTTGGGTGTTCCATTTAACCACAGGCAACCTGTGGGGAGGTCTTCCTGCTGCCTGAAGCATGGGATGTTGAGAAGAAAAACAGGGCCTTCTCAACTACAGTGCCTGGTTGTACAATGCCCTCCCCAAAGAGGTTCATTTGTCTACTTCACTGTTCTTCCTGATATGCGGCCAAGACTTGGCTTTTTAGGGAAGTCTTTGGATTCCCTTAAGGTGGAGTGTGGAATTGTTTTCAGCTGCTGTCTGCTACTATTTATGTTTTATTTTATTTTGTTATCTATTGATCAGTGTCGTAAATGTCGACATTGCAAACCGCCTTGAGCATTTGCACCCAGAGAGGTGCAGAATAGAAATGTGATAATAAATGTTTATGTTCCAGGTAACAACATATACAGAGCAGAAGATTAACAGTGCAATCCTATACACTTTGACTCAGAAGTAAGCCCTACCAAGTTCAGTGGGTCTTACTCCCAGGTAAGTGTGTAGAGGATTGCAGCCTAAGTGTCCCTGCAATTTATGATATTTTCTATCATGTAAGATCCCTGTGACCAAGGCCTCCAATGCTATTCTTGTTCCTCTGATTCTATGTAGCAGGAGTCCAAATTTGATCAGTTTTAAGCACTGCATGGCTTTTATAAGCCTAAGCCAGGGATGGGGTACCTTGTGCCTGGGGGCCGAATCTGGTCAGTGGTCCCTAGATGTCTGCACCCCCTCCTCTAGCTCCACCTCCTTTCCTCAGAACACCCATTGTTTGGTGGTTTCCTGGCTTTTGTGCAGTTTTTTCCCCATTCTAACAGGTTGAAATCTCTCTCCCAAGGCTTAGTTACTGGCAGGAAGAGCTTTAAGCTATGAGCTGGTATGTTTTGTATTTTTGGCCCTACACTTTTTGCCCTTGGCCCCATACCCTTTCACCTTCTGCCTGCCCACCACTGGAAAGTGGCCCCAGAGAGCTTTTCCAAAATTGAATTTGGCCCTTGAACTGAAAGAGATTCCCCACCCCTGGCCTAGGCTGTATAATGGCCTGTTTGGTGATCTTATTGGATGACGGTTTCATTAACAGAGCAATCCTACGGCCCCTAGACAGCGTCTAGATGACGATAGGATCATTCAGATTCCCAGCACCAAGATCGGAAAAGAGCTCGGATCCCCCCACCCCCGCAGCCAGTGTGGAAAGAACTGTGTTGGCTGCATCTCCGAGGTCCTAAGACCGATCTCAGAGAAGGCATGAAGAGGGTGTTCCAGAGGGCGGGGACAGGAGGGGACGAGGTCCACAAGGTTATGACATATCGTGATGGCATTCCAGCCTCCTTCCCTCCCTGTCTGAAGTGCCTCAGCTAGATGGATGAAATCGGCTGTCTACCTGATTTGCAGGGCAGGAGGAGTGTGGAGGTGAAGATCACCTCCATGTTCCTCCTGCCCTGCATAGGATGCCCAAAATCTTCAGCATTTGGAGGCTTATGGCCAGCCTCATTGGGTTGCGCCCTAAAGTGAAATCCCATACCCAATTTTCTGGAAGCATGTCCCACTGAACTCAATGGGACTTAGTTTTGAGTAGACATGTGCAGCTGCAGTGTAAATCTTTGGGTCAGCACATCTGTCTTGTTTTCATTTCATATACAGTACTTACTCATTTAGAAGCTTTTAAAGGCCCAGTAGCTGACTAAATAAATGGGGAGAGGGAGGAAACCTGTGCATATTTTAGGCATGATTAAGGGAATTTGGCTCAATGACACAACAGTGCCCTTAAATGTTTTAATCCCCACAAGATAGTATTTAATTAATTCTTCAGTGCTGCACTCCTTTTGCAAGTTATTTGATTCAGTACAGCTCCACAGTAGGACATTTCCTAAATGTACAGTTATTTGTTAGAAAAATAATACCTTCTACCACATCTGGTTTGAATATTCTTTATTTCCCCCACTCCACCCCACCCCTCTCGTATTTTTCATTTATGTTGTAAGACCTTTATTGAGCTTTAAAAAAAAAGAGTGAAAAAATATGATTACCTAAATCAGTTTTCAATTGTTTACTATAAATTTAGGGCAAGATCCAACCAAAATGAAGCACTTTTTATTAAAACAACAACAATACCCATCAATGTTATTGGCAGAGTGAAGCACCCTATCACTGAAATCAATGCAACTTGAAAGTGCTTGGCATTGGCTGGATTTTTGTGCCCATAATATATAACATCAGCTACATCACTTTAGAATGGCATAGGGCAGTGATGGCGAACCTATGGCACAGGTGCCACAGCTGGCACGCAGGGACCTCTCTGTGGGCACTCGAGCCACTGGTCACCAGATCACGAAAAGACTGTCCCCTTCTGCAAAATACTAATGATTTTGTTCTTTCTCACAGTGTGGAACAGAATGATTTCCAAGAATGCCCAATGCAAACTTTTACCTAATGCAGTGTTTGCAGTCCAAGACATAAAGGTTGTTTAAAATGTGTTAAGCACGTTTAGTTTTCTTGTTTATCTTGCTCATCCTAGTACAGGTTGACTTTTACTTTTACTAATCCGACACCTGTAGAAGCAGGGAAAGGACCCGGGGTAAAGCTTGCCCCATACAATTTTAGTATGGCATATAATCATATTATAAGTTGAGAATCCCTTATCCAAAAATACATGTGCCTAATTATTTTAAAAGTTGTATAAATTCCCTTCAGGCTATGTGTGCAATGTAGTACTATAATAATTTTTTGAGTTGATTTTTTCCCAACAAAAAACTGTTTGTATCATTGAAAGCTCTGTTGTTGTGTTTTTCTTTAAAGACAAAAGATGTTAATTAGTTTGGACAACTGTATGAGTTGTTTTTCTAAAACTAAAACCTCGGTATTCAGGTTTAATTGCAGTGTTGGCACTTTGAAATAAATAAGTTGGTTTTGTGTTGCAGTTTGGGCACTCGGGCTCAAAAAGGTTTGCCATCACTGGCATAGGGTGAGCTCCTCATCCTGGGATATATATATATATATATATATATATATATAATGAAGTATGTTCAGATCAATGGAATGTTTCAGGTTAAGCTTGCCTGCTTTTGCCCCTTTCAGCAAGGGAGGTCTACACACTGACATGCTTTTGATGGATCAAGACCCACAGATATTGATGTGCATTTGCATTACAGTTCACATTTGTAGGCAATGTGAATATACAGCTTATTAATATTTATCCATGATGTAGATAATAGGATGTGGATTGTGGAAGGAAATGCATATTCCCACCCACTAGCTTTGCAGATCAGTGTCAGTGCGTGCATCTCCATTCACTCCCTTGGGGGGGCCACCTGTTGCTGACTAAATCCTGTTGCTACTTGTTGCCCACTAAATCTATTGGCTATTTGTGTTTTGTGTTACTAAATTGGCTTTTGTCATGAATGTGAAGTCAGTTAGTTGTATATGGTATAATCTCTCCCTCAGTAAAATTGGATCCTATGCAGCTCAGGGACTGACCGGGAGAAATTCTGTGTTTGGTCTCTTGATTAAATGGAGATTCTTCCTCCAAGGAGCTTCCTTTAAAAATGAAGCAGGTTTTTTAAAAAAAAAATCATCCGCAGTATTTATGAAGTGTCCCAGAGTGAATCCAGAACTTTCACTTCCTTTCTCACCCAGTCCCAGCCACAAACTCATTCCTGTACTGCACTGCCATCTTCTCTCTTTCTCTGGCTTCCAGAGAAACACTTGTTTGTGTTATTCTATAGAACTATTTTACGTTCCTTCCTGGACTACTAGAAAGTTCAGTACTTCCTGTTTTCACCCATGTCCATTCTATTGCCTGAGATTTCCCCCTACATACATCAACATTTTGTTCACCCAGGCATAGAGATGCCTCAACATTGCAAATTTCACCTCCAACTTTGGAATTTCTTGGATCTTAAACATTCATTACAAATCTTTGGATCTCCCTGTCAAAAATGAGTCAACCTCTCATGAGATCAGGAATCCTTATTTTCTCACTGTCAATATCAAGATAGCCTGTTGAACTTTAGAAAGCTAAGGGTTGCCTGTATCATTATGTACATAGTTATTGACTGGGTTCACACATAATACTAACGCATGGTATGAGTTATTGAATTCTGGGTTGCTCTTTTGTACAAATCCAGCTAAACCATGGTTTGTTAAGAGAACCCATGGTTTGTTGTTGCATTGTGAATTCTGGGTTGTGTAAACCACAGGTTGTTTTTATGTGTGAACCCAGAACCATAAGTTGATCATGGGTTGTTTTGCCAGGCTACAGAGGCAGCAGGAAAGAGTGATCAGAAAAACCAGCCACTATATATACCAGTACTAAAGCACCACAAAGGCATATGGGATACAGGGAGGGAGCGGGGGAAGGAGGAGGGAAACAAACAACTCAGGGATTTAAAAAACAAACAGTGGTTTGTTCAATCATCTGCCAGACAAACCCTGCCTAGGGTAACAAACCACAGGTTAAATAGACCATGGGTTAGTGTTATGTGTGAACCAGGTCATTGTCTATATAGGAAACCTCTGAGAACATATACAAGCTGCTCTGAGCACCAAGAAAGAGCAGAACATTATAAAAAATACACTGCCAAGACATTTGGTATCTGGTACAGGAAATCCAAATGTATTTCACAATGGTGGTAAAAATATAACAAACAAAATAATTGACAATTTACCTTTATTGTTACCTTCAAATGTTACCTTCAACAGGACTGCCCAACCCTGCCTAATGGTAGTCCTCTCCTCTAGTTCCTCCTCGCCACCACAAGCTCAGCTGAAACTGGGGTAAAGAAGCAACAGAGATGAGGAAGGTCCCCTTCTTCTTGCTGGTCACACTGACCCTTCCCTTGCTTGGTGTGTGCCAGATATAAGTGCCAGTTGTGTGATGGATAGATGGAGCTGTCAAGGTTCCGCTACTGCAGGGACCCCTTGACCTGCCTTTGGAAGATCTCTGCCTCTTCTCAAAGCTTCTCCCGTTCCAGGAGATCAAATCCTTTGCCTGTTTCCAGTAGCATGGGAATAGGCTTCAGGCGTGGTGAATAAGTCACTCCAACAACATGGGTTAAACAACAACACTTTACTTATTACATTAGGGTATTTACACAATAGAGCAGTTATAATCCAAAAGCAAGTATGATAAAATTAAACAGACAAATAACACAAGGTTCTCTAACTTAACTTCGGTCTACTTCTCTCCTCTGCAGTCAGTCTCTCTCTGGCTCTAGCTGACCACACCCCACACAAATAAAGCCTTCCCAGGATTGGAAGGTTATAACCATGTGACCTTGAACAGGAAAAATAATACTTAACTTCTATTGGGTGAACTGAAACTCACAAATGCCCCCCTCCCATCTTGAAATGTTTGGGCCTTCAGGCTTCAACTAATTTAGGGAAGTGTTTGGGCCTACAGGCTTCAACTAACTTAAGCCTGTGTAGGCCTCAATCCTTCACATCTTCCCCCCCTTCTCCTCAAGTGGAACAATTTTCCTTTTACAGAAGAGAATTGTGAACGTTAACCTACACAAGAAGGCAACTGTTTGTTTGTTTTTTTCTCTCCTAGACAAAGCATCGGCTATCACATTCTCCTTCCCAGGCACATGTTCAATGTTCATTTGAAATTCCTGCAATTTCCAAGACTATCTCTGAAGCTTGGAGTTGGTATTTTGCATTGTTTGTATCCATTGTAAGGCATGATGATCAGTCCATAAAGTAAATTCTTGCCCAAAAACATAAGGCTTGAGCTTGTCCAGAGCCCACACTACTGCCAGACATTCCTTTTGGATCGTAGACAGGTTTCTCTCCCTGGGTAAAAGCTTCCTACTCAAGTAGGCTACTGGATGTTTAACAGAGTCATAGTCTTGTAACAATACTGCACCTATGCCAGTCTCAGAGGCATCTGTAGCCACAATAAAGGTTTTTTCAAAGTCAGGTGCTCTTAACACAGGCCTTGAGCTTAAAATGTCCTTTAGTCTATCAAAAGCTCTTTGACATTCATCAGTCCACACAATTTTGTCAGGTTTACATTTCAGATTAAATCAGACAAAGGTCCAGCAATTTCACCAAAATGGGGAATAAATCTCCTGTAATACCCAGCAAATCCCAAGAATGACCTGACCTGTTTCTTGGTTGTAGGTATGTCCCAGGTTCCGATAGCTTCAACCTTGTCCCATAAAGGTGTGATATGACCATTTCCAACCCTGTGCCCTAAGTATACTACCTCTGGCATTCCAAACTGACATTTGCTTAGTTTTACTGTTAGACCCGCCTTACGTATAGCCTGCAATACTGTTCTTAGGTGTACCAAGTGATCCTCCACATTTTCACTAAATATGGCTATATCATCGATAAAGGCCACTGCAAATGCACTTAATCCATTTAGCAATCGATTGATTAGCCTTTGGAAGGAGGCAGGACTGTTCCTTAATCCAAAAGGCAACACTTTAAATTCGAATAACCCATCAGGTGTGACAAATGCTGTTTTGGGTTTGGCAGCTTCATCCAGGCTCATCTGCCAAAATCTGCCAAATGCTGTTTTGGGTTTGGCAGCTTCATCCATGACTCATCTGCACAAGTCAAGAGTGGAAATGATTTTAGCAGCTCCCAACTGATCTAAAAGGGTATCAGTTCGTGGCATGGGATATGCATCAGGCTTGGTTATCTTGTTTAATTTTCTGAAATCAATGCAGAACCTAATGGTGTTATCTGGTTTTCTCACCAGGACCACTGGGGCAGACCAGGGGCTCAAAGAGGGTCTGATTACTCCTAACCTTAACATCTCTTCTACCTCCCTGCGTATGTCTCCCAGCACCTTTCCATTTACCAGATAAGGGAGTGACCTTATGGGGTGATTGTCTCCTGTGTCAATGCTGTGTACAGCCAAATCCGTTTTCCCTGGTCTGTTCTGAAAGACGTCAGAAAATTCTGTTACCACTGACAGTATTCTCCTCCTGTCCTCAAGGTTGAGTTGTTCTGACCATCTTAGCTGGTCTGGATTGCACTCTTCTAACCAGTGGTCTAAGAGATCTACTATCTCTTCTCCTCCTGTCTCTAGGTTTTCTTCTGGGACCTTCTGCACCTGTAAAACTACTCCACTCCTCTCATAGTGTGGCTTCATCATATTTACATGTACGTACTACCCTTCGTCTTTTTTCAGATTTTTCTTTAACCACCACATAGGTTAACTCATCCATTTTATCTCTGACTGTGTAGGGGCCTTCCCAAGCAGCCTTAAGCTTGTCTTTGCGCAGGGGAAGAAATATAATTACCTGATCCCCTACCTCAAATACTCTAGAGCGTGCCTTTTGATCATACCAGAACTTTTGCACCTCTTGGGCTTTGGTTACATTGGCTTGAACTAGTTTACAGAGTGTATCTAGGGTTTGTCTAAGTTTTAACACATAATCCACCACAGAGGTTTTGTTTTCTACGAGTTTACCTTCCCAGTTTTCCTTCAGGAGATCAAGAGGGCCTCTCACCCTTCTGCCATACAACAGCTCAAAGGGTGAGAATCCCGTTGATTCCTGTGGAACTTCCCTGTAGGCAAAGAGTAGGTGTTGCAGCTTGTCATCCCAGTCATTTGGGTGTGTGTTTACATAAGCCCTAATCATTCCTTTGAGTGTGGTGTTAAATCTTTCCACCATTCCATTGCATTGGGGGTGATAAGCAGTGGTTTTCAAGTGTTTTACCCCACAACACTTCCACAGACACTCCATTATCTTGGAAAGGAAATTTGACCCACAATCTGTTAAGATTTCAGAGGGAAATCCAGTTCTGAAAAATATAGTTAGCAAAGCCTCAGCTACAGACGGAGCATCTATAGAGGCTAGTGCTACAGCTTCTGGGTATCTTGTGGCAAAATCCACCACTGTGAGGATGTACTTGTTTCCCTTGCGGGTGGGTTTAGTGAAAGGCCCTACAATATCCATGCCCACCCTAAAGAAAGCTTCTCCTATAATAGGCAGAGGCTGTAAAGGGGCTTTACTGTGATGCCCTGCCTTCCCCACACGCTGACAGGTTTCACAAGACCTGCAGTACTCTGCTACTTGCTTAGCAATTCCAGGCCAAAAGAAGTTTGCCATGAACCTTTGTTTAGTCTTGTTTTTCCCCAAGTGCCCTGCGCATGGCACATCATGGGCTAGTTCTAGCAAGCTTAGCCGGAATTGGTTAGGTACTACCAGTTGCTTTAGTGGTTTCCAGGTTAACTCTTGGGTTTTTGGTAACCACAGCCTATACAGCAATCCTTTCTCCCAAATAATCTGCTCCCTTCTTTCCTCAGAGAAGGGCCTCTCTTGAGGGAGAGCAACTCTTTTCAGAGGCTCCAAACTAGGATCACCGAGGACTTCTTGCTTGAATTCCTCTACTCCTCTTAAATCAGGAAAAGGGGTCTCTAGCGCCTTCTCCTCTACAGAACCACCTGCCTCGGTTATTTCACTGACTTTCAGGTCTACAGGTTGCATGGAGGCTTGTTCTGTTGTTTTGGTTGGGGGAGGGTCTGGGATTGGTTTTGGACCTTCAGGAATCACTGTGGGTTGTACCTCTAGTACCTTTTCTTTTACATTAGCTTTTGCCTGGTCCTGCCTTGAAATTTCCTCCCTTTCCTTTTGCTTGCGGGTTACCACACATATTTGAGCTTCTGGGCCCATTATATCCTTTCCCACAATGATAGGGGCAAATTGGGTTGGAGGTTCCATCACCCCAACTTCATACAGACCTCTCCATCCCCTCCATTCTATGGATAACCTTGCTACTGGGACTCCAAAGGAGGGACCATGCACTCCCTGGATCTCAATAGACATTCCTGGTACCAAATCTTCAGGTGTCACCAAATCTGCCCGGATCAGAGAAACATCAGCCCCAGAATCCAACATCACCATGATGGTCTTATCCTTTACATAAACAGGTTCTTTAAACTGATTATTAACCTCTTCCCTGTTGGTGATCACAAATCCACAATTATAAGGTTTTTTTATGCTTGCTACTCCTGGTGGCTTGGTTTGTTCGGGTTTAGGACTACCTAGGTTAGCTAGTATTATTGCTTGTAACTTGGGGCAGCTATTCCTGATGTGGCCTGTCTGACCACACGAATAGCAGGCACGGTCTCTGGGGTGAGAAGGATCAAAAGGAGGTTTTTTGAACTCCTTTTTACTTGGGGCTTCCCATTTCCCCCCCTTCTTCTCAGACTCAATCGTGGGGCCTAACCCTTCCCGGTTTTCAATCAGTTTGTCAGCCATTTCTGCAGCTTGGTTTACAGTTTCAGGATCTTTATCCTTAACCTTCAGTTTTATTTCTCTGGGCAACCGAAAATAAAACTGATCCAGAGCCATAAGCTCTAGCACCTTTTCCCTGTTGTCAGCTTTTACTTCATCCACCCATTTTAGTAGCAGGTTTTTTATTTTTGTTGCAAACTCTACCATAGATTTACCAGGTTGAGGTGTTAACCCTCTGAACTTTTTCCTAAAGTGCTCAGGGCCCAACCTGAACCTTTTAAACACAGTGTCTTTGAATTGAGCATAGGAAACAGCCTCCCCCTCTGGCATGCTATTATAAATCTCTGCCAGCTCCCCTTTGATTAAATTAGGCACAAACTTCATATAGTCACCCTCCTGCAGTCCCCACTTCTGTGCTGCCCTTTCAAAAGTGGTCAAGAACACTTGTGGGTCTTCTCCTGGGGTGTATGCTGTGAAGTCCTTAGGGGTAACTCTGACAGGCTGCTCCTCTTTCAATTGCATCATCCTTTCCTCGTGTTTGCGTTGTTCCTCTTGGGCTTGAAGTTTCTCCTGGTGCAGCTTTTCCTCATGTCTGCGTTACTCTTCCTGGGCTTTAAGTTGCTCCTGCCGCACCTTTTCCTCGTGTCTGCGTTGTTCTTCCTAGGCCTTAAGTTGTTCCTGTTGCAGTCGGAGCCGTTCCCACTCTAACCTGGTCTCTTCTTCCTTCTGCTTTGTCACTATCCACAGTTCCTGTTCTCGGAGCTCCCATTCTTTTGTTTGGGGTCCTGCTACACTAGGGCTAGAGGGTGCAGCTCCTTCTATTGCCGCCTGGGAGATCAGCATAACTTTCAGTTCTTCTGCTGTTTTCTCCTCCCATGGCAAATTGTCCTTTTTACACTGCTCAATCAGGGCAGTTTTGTTCATGGAAAGATATTGGCTCATTTTAATAGCCTCACTGGGTCCCTATTCCGCAGGCCCGAAGTTAAAACATACACTGCTTTTGCCAGCTCTATTAGTAAAAAACCCAATTACTGTTTGGAGTGCTTAATCTCACTTTTCAGGATCGCTCCGCTGCCACCATCTGTCAAGGTTCCGCTACTGCAGGGACCCCTTGACCTGCCTTTGGAAGATCTCTGCCTCTTCTCAAAGCTTCTCCCGTTCCAGGAGATCAAATCCTTTGCCTGTTTCCAGTAGCATGGGAATAGGCTTCAGGCGTGGTGAATAAGTCACTCCAACAACATGGGTTAAACAACAACACTTTACTTATTACATTAGGGTATTTACACAATAGAGCAGTTATAATTCAAAAGCAAGTATGATAAAATTAAACAGACAAATAACACAAGGTTCTCTAACTTAACTTCGGTCTACCTCTCTCCTCTGCAGTCAGTCTCTCTCTGGCTCTAGCTGACCACACCCCACACAAAGCCTTCCCAGGATTGGAAGGTTATAACCATGTGACCTTGAACAGGAAAAATAATACTTAACTTCTATTGGGTGAACTGAAACTCACAAATGCCCCCCTCCCATCTTGAAATGTTTGGGCCTTCAGGCTTCAACTAATTTAGGGAAGTGTTTGGGCCTACAGGCTTCAACTAACCTAAGCCTGTGTAGGCCTCAATCCTTCACAGGAGCTTCATGTCAAACAAAACCAGGCAAAATATTTTCAAGGGGACAAGGCTAGTTCTGCAACATTAGTCCACACGATGTGCATTTGCAAACTGATTCCATTTGGATTTAATGATGATGATGATGATGATGATGATGATGATGTATTAACACTGAGTTGGATCCAGACTTAATCATGCTTACAGCAGACCCACTGAAATCAATGGGATTTAGGTTAGTCATTACTAACTTGTCCCACTGATTTTGGTGGGTCTACTCCAAGCATGATTAAGTCTGGATCCAACCCACTGTATTTCACAATTCCTATGATACCACATGTGAAAGGAAGTGATAGTTCCAGAGTCACTCTGGGGCCTTTTACTTTACATGCACTATGCATGAACAATGGAGGCCTCATGTACACCAATATCCTTGTACTGGGAGAGTCCAACAGCTATGCTGCTAGTGATACCTCCAGAACAGACAGGGTCTCTTCCTGCCTGACCATATGGAAGCATAGTCTCTGGGTTATTTTATGTATAGGAAATAACTATGAAAAACAAGCTAAAGCACACTATGCTGTTATGTGCTTTCAGTCATTCCAAGCCTATTCTTTATGGAGGTTTGGTTCTCCAGGGAATGTGGTAACTAGTGGATTAGCCCTGATTTACAGCATTACCCTGCATGTTCTCAGCTATGCATGTTTATTTCAATACTTTTTTCGGTTATTAAATGCCCATTATGCACCATAATCCCTATAAAGAGAGACCCTCTTAGAAGTATGGTGCATATACAACCTCTTTGCAAAATAGTAAGTGGATTCATGGGAACGGGCCACTAAAAATAAATTACCTCGTTTTTCCTTTTGGTTGAAGCAGCCTATCTACAATGTGCTTGAAGGCAGCACAGCTCTGATTTACAGTTGGGTTTCCCAGAGATCAAATAAAAGCCAAATGGGGAATGATGGAAATTCCTCAAGGGAATAACCAAGTCTAGGTAATCGGCTTTCACACTTCCCTTTCCAACGGGGCTGATAGAAGTCATGCTCACTGATGCCTGGTGAAATGGCTGAAATGCTTAACAACAGTATTCCTTTTTCAGTCTGTATAAAATAATTCAAATACTTCCTTCCCTCTGCAAGGCTTCATTACATGGTCTCCATTTTGCAAATATATCAGCCAAGCAGCCTGCAGGACACCCAAGCATTTCCATAACCTGTTCTGAAACTAGTTTGGAATGGATCAGTGGGAGAGCTTTTACAAAGGGGGCTGCACTGACTGGCTTGACTGAAGCATGGTGCATTTTTAGTTTTGTATAACCAAGCTTGTCCGGTCGGTGGATACTGGTGTCACTGTCTGTTGCTCACAGTCTTCACTTGGGGGCAGTTTTGTCCGTCAGCTGTCGTTGATGTAAACCCAAAGAAAGAGTGACAGATCATGGTGGAATAGCATATTTTTTGGATTCAATTTTTTCCCAATCGAAATACTGTTTCTGAACAAGATTTCCATAGTCGATGCAATATGCAATTTGAAATTTCCAATCTTGCATCACAATCTGCCTGTGTGTCTATTTTATAGCACCATCTCTTGCAGTGCATAAAAATTTAATACTAGGTATTAAAGATTTAATAAGAGCCTTACTAGGGAAGGCCAATAGTCTAGCTAGCACACAGTATTCCTTTTTTATGGCTTCATTGTATTGAAATTTTAACTATGAGCCATTTTCAGTGTTTTAGCTTAAAAAGTGGGATACAAATCAAAGAAATAAAATACACACACACACACACACACTTAAGAGGCCATTGATACTACAGAAAGATATGCATATGACCATAATAAATTGATATTTCCTTGTTGCTCAGTGCAGGAATGTCATAAACCTGAAGTGAGGACAACTTTCATGGGAACTAGCAAGACAACTCATAGCTGCCCCATAGATGTGGCCATTTCAGAAAGACTTGCTCATGCATATTGGCCTTAATATTGTTGTGCAATACATCCAAAATGGCACCCATGATCACATCCTAATGCAGCTTCTTTCTGTTCATTTCTTTCATAGCTCCTTTTGATATTCGTACTAATAATGGGTCCAGTCCACTGGGAACATCTCCTTCACAAACCACATTGCAATGAACACAAAAGCACTACTGCGGGCATTTGCATGCAAGCCTCAACAGCCTTTGTGGAGGGAGATGCTAGCATGGGAAGTACCCATGTGATTCAGCCATTCCATGGGTAAAAACTTCTGTATGGCTGAATCAAGTATCCCCCATAAAGAAGAAGAAAAAAGTGCATCATTATTGGGTCCAATTCTGGCATTAAAATCCCCCATTAAAATAAGGTGAGCTCTTGGAAATTTTAATTCTATATCTGTTATATAGATCTCCAAATTTTCCCAGGCCTTTTTTGTACAACTCCTGCTTGTATATGGAGAAATATACACATTTATAAATAAAAAAGACTGAGTTCTAAACTCCATTAGACCAGCCACACATTGCAATGAACACAAAAGCACTACTGCGGGCATTTGCATGCTAGCCTCAACAGCCTTTGTGGAGGGAGATGCTAGCATGGGAAGTACCCATGTCATTCAGCCATCCCATGGGTAAAAACTTCTGTATGGCTGGTGGGCATCAGAACCAATCACGGGGCAGCAGTTGCCTCAAAGGTAATATATGAGGCTGCTCTCTATAGCACTTTATTGTGCAAAGTGTTCTGATTTGCTCTCTTGTTTTGTATGAAGTGTTAAGCCAGCCTTCCTCAATCTGCTGCCATCCAGATGTGCTGGAGTACAGCTTCCATTATCCCCAGCAAGCATGGCCAATGAGGGCCAGAGATGATGGGGATTGTAGTCTAACACATCGGGACAGTGGCAGGTTCGAGAAGGCAACATTAAACCATTCACCAATTCAATACCGCCCGCCCCCAAACACACACACAAACCTTGTCTTGAAAAGGTTCATGAAAGAGGTCTCTGATGGATTTTGCTCCGTAATGCTACCATTTTAATTAAATCTGTATATAGCATTCATGATGTGGCTGCACCATTGGCATATCTAGTCACACTGAGTGTTTCCAGGCTTTCCTTCTCCTTTTATGATATTCTGGTTGGCTCTTTCATGGCTGCAGCATGAAGCACTGGGAGCTTTAATGGGTGACAGTTACAGCAGTGTCAGGATCTCACATCGCCTCTATATTTGCCCCACTTGTAGTGAAGGCACACAAAAGGTGTCCTTTATTTCAACACCTGGTTGCTATTAGAAGTGTGTGTGTGTGTGGGGGAAACCTTCTACCTTATTCCAGAACAGAAAAGCAAGGTAAGAGAAAACAATGACTGTGCTGAAACAGAAGCTTAAAAATGCAAAAGGGGTGGGGTGGGGAGCAAATACTAACACACAAGAAACAAGCTGCGGTTTGGGTAGCAACCCAATTGTAGCCCATCATCAGCCAAAGTGAATGCCTATTGCTTAAGCATGGGCTGCTCCATTCACTCAAGAACAATGCATGGACTAAGGTTCAGGGGAATTTCCCCAGGCATAGCTTAGGTAGCTATATAGTTGTTATGGCCCATGGGGAACGAAGTCCCCCCTCTGTTCTGCAGCATATATTCATGGCCCATGTATGGTGGAGGTAGAAGGAAATTCCTGTCGGGCCCATGGCAGGGGATCATGATATGTGAGCTTTGGGAGGTGGGGCTGAGCACGTCCCCCTGCCCCACAAGCACTGAGAACAGGAACAGTTTTTCGAGGTCTGGCTGAAAAATGGAAACCCTAAATGTTACAAGAGCCTTGAGGAGAAGCATATAGCATCTCCAGAACCCCCTGGTAATCCCATCCCTTGCTCCCATGGAGACATCTAGTGGGTATGAATGAACTTTGCTGAATTTGTACATGCATAACAGAGCAGAACAACATATTCCTTTCCAGTTTTCCAGAGCACACTTGCATGATTTATGGGCAGAGGAAAAACAGCACAGGATAAAGGAAATGTCAATGTTTAAAGTAATATATATATATATATATATATATATATGTATGTATTGGAATAGAAATGGCAAGGTTAAATCTGAGAAATTAATTACTGGAACAGTTGATGCGGTATGATTTGGGAAAGGCAACTTCAGCCCAGCTTCAGGTGCAAAAAGATTTGTTCGTGGCTCAGGATGTTCATCTCAATGCTGACAAGGTGATAACTCAGCCCCATAAACCAGCATATTATCACAGACTTCTTAGCATTAATTCCCTCCTTTCGCCACAGCAGACATTTAAAAAAAATATATGAATGCCTTCTCTTCAGAACAGTGAGAAATTCCCATAGAAGGGGATGAATTATGGGTTTATCTCTGAAGAAACTCTATAAATAACACTTGGGGATTTAAACTCATAAAATAAGTCTTGTAACTTACTCAGATCCATAATATTAAATATCTACCCTGTCCTTTATAAATGTCATTTCCCCATCCTCTTTAATTGCGGGGGGGGGGGGGGGCAGCGGTTGTGCCACTGCTCATACACAGCCAGACTGTATAGATTATTGTATTGAGCAGAATACATGCAAATACTTCTCCGCTCTCAAGCAGGCAAGGCAGAGATTAAACACATGAGGTCCATATTGGAACATGGCTGCCATTCAGAGTCCTTGTCCTGACAGGTCTATTAAAAGCTGCAATTTCTCATTCTGATTGGTTGCCTGAGGAGCTCTCACTAAGCAAATGTGAATATAACATCCACATATCCCACCAACTGAATATGACCCTTCAAAGCGTGGCAAAGACCCAATGACTTTCAAAACTCATTTCTTCCAGAAATATGGCTGTGCAGTGGTTTCTTTATAGAATCATGCATCAGAACTGGCTGCTCAGAACATGCACATATATACATACGGATTAAAGGGCCCTTAGTCCTAAAGGAACCTTTGTATAATGTTCAGAGTTCATTAACAATACTGAGATGCTCAACGTTCAGTTTAGTAAGTGGGGCCTGCAACAAAATGTTGCAGTGTTATCTTCACTCCGTAACAGAGGTGCTAGGTTCACAGATCTAGCCAGCCAGCCAGCCAGCCATATCCTCCTCCAGGATACTATAAGTGGCAAGAGCCATGAGCAGGCAAATTCACTCTACCCCCACAACTCTTCAAACTGGTATTCAACCTTCTGTGGCTCCTGGAGGCCACCGAGCATGTCCAGTCCTTATTGAGCTTGGTCTTGCACCATTTAATGTTCTGTACATTTTCAGAGTATCCCCTGAGCATGTTGATATCTTCCTCTTGTTTCTTCTCAGAGGTCCTGTGTTCAACTCCAATCCTGCTTTGCTCACCACTGGAGTTCGCTATTAGAGGAAGTGATGTACAAAAAAAGTAAAATAGGAACAATCTGTTTGAAAGCCACCAAGAGGCAAATACGAATCTCATGCTTATTACATTTTCCAATGCCATGGTTTTGAAATGAAATCCATTTTGTGATGGTAAGAGCCCAAATCATGATATTTTAATATTTGTGGATAATATCATCGCCACAGACTGGATGTCTTGGCAAGTAAAGCACAACTGATCTACTACCACTGGCCAGATAGCCATCACATTTTGTAATTATTTGTCAAGATTATTCAGTAATATTACAGTTTAATTTTATTCCTGGTTCCTTCCTTCTGGTTTCATATTTTATGCCTTCCACATAATCAATAGTTAAGTCTAAGAAGGAAGTCACCTATATCCCTAACATCCTGATCCTAAACACACTGCTTGGAAAATAAGCCCACTGGATTTGTTTCTAAGTGATGCACTCTGATCCAGCAGGAGGAAATGCACCTGCAAATGGGTTGTACACAGACGTTTTTTTAATGGGGTTAAAAACAAAATCTAATCCAGGAGCTGGGATTGTGAATATAGTATGGATTACATTGGATTCGGGTGAAGCCCAAGCCAAATTGGGCCCCTTTGGACAGTTTCTGGTGCTTCCCAAGGCAAAACGAGCTTCCATCCAAAGTGACCAGAACTGATGCTGGACCCTGCACAAGGCTTCATTCTGGATTCATGCTTTTGGAAAGGCAAATCGTGCGTCTCCAAAAATAGTGTCTTTTGCTATCGTGCTCTAAATGCTGATGAGGGGAGGGGGAGGAAGTGGGGTTGAATGACTGACAGGTCCACCTTCTAATCATAGGTGACATTTCACCAGGGACTCTCCAATCACTGTGCTTTGAGGGAGGGCAAAGATGGGTCCATGAGATGGCCATTCTTCCAACAATACCAGTCTTCACTATGAAAAAAAGCTTTGAACTGTTTTTCAATCATCACAACACCCTAGCCCTAACACCTTTCCTTCTGAAATTTTGCAGGTTTCTTACCTTTGAGGCACCTGTATGATGATATTTCATACAAATCGCCCCAGAAAACACATTGGGAGGGGAAAGGGAGTGAATCACTGACACACACACCCAATTTGAGGACTCCCCTTCCACATAAACCGCTGCACATATCCTTTTGAAACTTTTGCAGTTTTCTTACTTAGAGCCACCTCTGTATTGTCTGTCATTTTTAGAAGATTGGTCCCCAAGGAATATAGGGAGATTAGCATGTCCCCTTTTTTATACCCTCAAAATGGAAGTGCTGCTCTTGCATGAATATCCCTGCTGCACCTATTCATCTGAAAAATGCCAGGCTTGATCCACTCAGAAGGAGAAACTATCCCTGCAAATTGCATCCAATTCTGCCAAGAAACAAAAACGTTATCAGCAGTTTTCCCTTTAAAACAACAAAATTAAAATATAAAGGTGTGTAACACAAAAACCACTCTTCCTGCTTTTCTGCAGTTTTGGCAGGCATAATCTCCTCCTAAGGGGCTACTATGCCTGCAGATTACATTCACTTCTGACCAATAGAGCAAACATTACAGCCATTTTTAAATTTTCCCATAACAATCCATGGGAGTCATAAAGCCTGAGATTTCCAAATCTCAACTTGGGTTCGGTACCAGAATCAAAGCAGATGGACTCTGAATCAGTCTGAGCAGAACTTGGCTATTTTCCAAAGGACTGAATCAGGGTCTGAATTGAATCTTGTGGTCAGTGTACTCCTCTAGAATATAGCCCTCTACTCCTTACTTCTCTCTGAACAGATGGTCCTCCTCAGTATATAGGACTGCTCTCCATATGCAGTTCTGACTCTTGGGATTGGATTTTCCAGCCTCAGGAATGGGCATGTGACACTTGTTTGTTTGCCCACACATTCACCTCTGCTGGAGGGAAGGGTGGTGGCTCAGTGACAGAGTGCATGCTTTGCATGCAGAAGGTCCTAGGCTCAATCCCCAGCATCTCCAGGTAGGGCTGAAACTCTGGAGAGCTGCTGCCGGTCAGTGTCGACAGTACTACTGGGCTAGATGGACCAAGGATCTGATTCAGTATATGGCTGCTTCCCATGCTCCTATGGCTCAGGGCCAACAGACTATAAGTGGCTTTGGCCATTTTATCTTTCTCATCTCACTCGCTTGCTTCCTAAGTACTAATGAACCTGCTACAAATTTTGTCTCCAACATTGGGAAAAGGAGGCAGGGAAGGAGGAAAACATATTCTAGTTTAAGATCTCCATAATGTACTGTTTATAATGTCACTGAAATCCACCTCAAAGCCCTGGGAGAGAAGGTAGGATTATAAATGTTTTAAACAGACGAATAAGTAATTTATTATAAAAGCACTAAAAGCTTGGGATTATACTGGAAATGGTCACAGGTCTGCTGAAGGAATATCGTAGGCCGAGATAAAGTCGAGCAAAGCACTTTGAACGCTGTGAAGTACCATTTAAAATTATTGTTGTTAATATAGAACCTCTGGAATTTCTGACAGGCTCCAAATTCCTCACAAACAGACAGAAAAGTGCTCAGGCAGAGAGCAGTTTTGTGGGTCGTGTTTTCCTGGTATGGATTCAAGCAACGTTTTCTGCTGAATACATTCGCAGTAGACCATAGGGGGGCAACATGCCAGTTCCTGCCTCCTTTCCCCACAGGGGCTGAAACAACTTTGTCTTTCAAATGGCTGCGACAAAGGGCCAAGGGAACCCCTTCTGGGGCACATCGAATCTGTGATGACCCTCATAATTAGCTCCCGTAATAAAGCACTTAATGGGAGTAAATTCTCTCACTGGCTACGAGAAGTTTTGTCAGAGCCGTTTACCTACTGCTGAGATGGAGTGCCTTCCAAAGTCCTGGGAACCGGTACCCACCAGGGCCTGGAACACCACAAGAGCTCCAGCCCTCAATTAGCCTGGCAATTCAGAAGGAAAACAATTCTCCATTTTCTCATTAAAAGATGAAATAGGGAGGGCGGCCCCTTAAAAATCCACACAGAATGATTATACTGCTGCTCCGCAAAAGAAGTCGCTTTTCTTCCAAGGCCCCCTGATTACGAAAGACAATGGGATTAGTTCAAACTAGGCTGAGAGCCCTTGGTGACTCCTTTTGCTGGCTAAATTGCAAGCGAGGGTGGATAATGGGAGATTGATTAGGGTTAATAGACTTATTTTTACAGGTCACGCCGCACAGCACTCTGGGTTGTGGTGCTCCAAAACATATTATCACAAGCCATAAATCAAGGGTCTTGGAGGGGATTCAGACCTCCCTCTCTCCATCTGAATGGCTGGTTAACAATTCACTTTTGTCTCCACATTGCTACTAGCCCATGCCTCTTGGCTGGTATCTTCTTTCTAAAGGTCTGACTCAGAGGAGACTGAGCAGATCTTGGAAAAGCACTGAATATCCTCCATCCCTATTGAAATGTGTGTGAATTGATGGACCAGTTTCTCTTTGTACTAGGTACTACTCAGTACAGGCAGTCCCCAGGTTACGAATGAGTTCCATTCTTAAGAATGTCTTTAAGTTGAATTTGAATGTAAGTTGGAACAGCATAGTGTTCTATACGTTAAAATGGGCATTTCCGCAAATTGCGTAAATTATGCAAATTGCATAGTATACTACGCTATGCACTCTACGTAAATGATGTAATGCCGGGGAACCCAGAAGTCCGTTCTTAAGTATGGGTTGTCTGTAAGTTGGATGTTCTTCACTTGGGGACTGCCTGTACCTCAAAGCAATATTTTTATTATTATTTTTACATTTATATCCCACCTTTCCTCCAAGGACATGAAAACTGCCTTTATGAAGAAGAGGTTACCAGATTGGCTGCTGAAAGTGCTGTACAACAGGCCAGTGGGTCAAGTATGGCTGGGGATTTGGAAACAATAGAAAAAGTTTGATGTGAACCCTACTATGAGCTGGGACTCAGCCTCAGAACATGAGCAGCCACGGGAATTTTTCCAGGGGTGGGGTGGGAGGGCAAAGCATATACACACACAACTAACATCCAATAACAAGACTACAATTTCTGGTACATCTGATGACTGAGGAGCAGCAAAGGAGCCAGGAAACTGGGAAGACCTGGATTCCATGAAACTTGTATATCCTAGCTTCCATTATTTCTCAGTAGGTAGACCTTCTGTCCATCAATTGGTTGACCCGGTGTTTGGATGACATATTTCCACCTATGGCTGAAATCCTAATTTCCCTTGCTTCTTTCACCCCATCTAGCATTTAATTAATTGAACTGCTGCTGCAATGTTATAGCCCTGCTGCATTTCCCTAAAAAAAAATCCCCCAATATGCCAGGAGACTGCACTGGACTAAACAGTAAGGTCGCCATACACTACTGTAGCCCCCGCCCCCCACCCTGCCAGCAAAATGGGCATTAACACTTTGCAGAGCAATCATAACCCACACCCTTTCAGCCACAATCCCACCCCTTGCAATATGGATATAATAATGATGGACTTTATCCGGGAGGGTATTTTAAGTTTACAAACTTGGGAGGGGGAAACCACATTCTTTTTGTATAAAAATAAGACCTGAGTTAGAAAGTTTTTGGGGTTTTTTTTACTAGATACACTACTCCCTAATCACAGCTACACTAAAATCCTAGATTTCTGAATTGTTTTTTGTTTTTTTTTAAATGGGGCAGCAATCACTTCTCCAGGAGGGAAGACCCCCCAAAAAAGAAAAAGGGGAAAAAAGGCTAAAATGAACCAGGCAGTTCCTTCTCCAGACAATGGGTGTGTTACTCTAGGCTTCTTTTTGTCTAAATTACTGGCTCTGCTTTTCTAAAATATCAATAATTGCCATGACCTCATTCATTAGCTTAGAAAACACTGAAAGGGAGGAGCAAGCTTATTTTTCAGAAGACAAATGGGCAGAATATACTGCCTGCACATTTTGCCTCACATCTCAGGTTCTCCAAGGGCTAGAGACTTGCTCTTTTAAAAAATGAAATCTGGGAATCTATGGATTATGGCTCATCTATGTGAGGGGGAATCTGTCCTCGTGCCCTCCCCCATGGAGGCCCATGCCTCAGAACCTGCTTTTAAAGCGGAGGGATGACCTATGGAATATGTGAAGTCAGAATAATGGGGAGTTTCCCTGACCATGTGTAGAATGGCTTTCTCCTACCACTGAGTAGGTGCAGCTCATTACATCTGAGATCAGCAGCATGGCCTCCAGTCAGAGGGCAAGGCTCCCAGGCAGGCTTGAGCCAATGACTGCTCTCTATTTAGAAACTAAGCACCAGCTGGATGGTTTATGTGCATTGCTTTAAATGACATAAGAGTGTAGAAACTTTGTTATTGTCAAGCACGCGCCAGCTCTTCTGCAGACTTCAGACATCTCAGATCAAAGAAGAATCTTTTTGGTCAGAATCCCTTCAGGAAGAAGAGAGGGAGAGAAGTCTCAGTTTCAGATTAAGGATCAGAGAACTAATGAAAGACTGTGAGAAGACTCAAATACTTCAATCACTGTCCTTCATTAATATCTTCAATAAACAAACATCCACAGCTGGGTATTACTCCCCCTTAGGAGTCCACTGTTAGCACTTAAGTAAATTCCACATGAAAGCGCACTTGTCATAAAACATTTCAACTTCTATCCAAAGTTAATATATTAGCACTCATTTCATTTGCATTTTAATGGCAAGGCTACACTTTTTAAATAAATGACTGCGCTTTATCAAAGGATTACTTCATTTGGTCTGTAACGGTTGTTCTTTGCCATGTGGGAATCACAGAAGATGCTGAGACTGAGGCTGCCTACAGCCACTTCAGTGGCGCAGGCAAAACTGCCAAGTTCCAGATTACAAGCCCCACTCTTTGCAAAAAAATTTTTTTTACCGTAAATTGAGATGGGAGGGGAAAGCCAGCAACTTAAAGATATGGCATATGTCTCTCTCTAAATCAGAAAACATTGATTTCCCCTGCGTTATTAATTATATTGACATCTCTGCTTCTTGTAAAATAACCACCACTTAAGCATTTGCTCTGGAGTAAATTCATCCGCCCCTTCCATAGAAGAATTTATTCTGAATGATGGGAGTTGAGTTCAGTTAACTTTGTATATTTGCTGCTGTAGCTAAAGCTCGTATTTACGGATTTTCTCATTTTACATTTGTGATGTAAATGCAGGGGGGGGGATATCAATAGAGTATTATTTATTTATTATTTATTTCATTTCATTTTTATACCGCTCAATAGTCGAAGCTCTCTGGGCGGTTTACAACAATTAACAAGATATTAAATATTGCTGCTACTTTGGGTCCTTTTAGGAGACGTTTCAACACCAAATCCTGTAGATTCACAGTTAGAGCTTAGCAATTTGTAACCCACATAATTCTAAAGTGAACATTTGGAACTTTGCACTTCCAACTCCTTTAGTGGATGAGCGCTCTCTGGCTCTCTCTCACACACACGCTTACCATGGGCACGAAGAATGTGTAAAACTGTAATTGTAACACTGTAATAATCAGGTCAGAAATGAAATACGAGAGGAGACAGATTCCATTGTGAAGCCACAGGAAGAAGTACCGTAAATACAGCATAGATATGCGGAAATAGTTAGCAGCTAAGAGACCAAATGAAGGGTGTAGTGGAGCAAGAAAGAGAGAAAGACTAGGAAGCATATTGCCAGGGGAAGTAAACAGAACACAGCAGCCTTCCCCAACCTGGTGCCCACCAGATGTGTTGAACTACAACATCCATCATCCCCAACCAGCATGGACAATGGGGAAGGTTGGGGTAGAGGCAGGAGCAAAGGCCAGACAATCCCCTTGCAAATTTTGGAACGGGCCATCACTTATTGCTCATTATTCACTGCTTAAGGGTTCAGCCTCCCTGAGAAGGATGTTTTGAAAAATATTCATTGCCATGTCAAATATGACTTTGGGCAGTATCTAACAGGGCCACTCTGCCTCCACTGGTTCTGTTGCATTCTCAGGACCCACCACTTGCACAATGGGGCTACACTCATTTCCAGATCGGGACAGGTCAGAGGAGCTCCCTTCTGTGAGTTCCACTAACCTGCCCCGTTCCAGTTGTTTTTAGAACCACAAAAGCCCTGTTGTGCGGGCCGTGGCTCACACGAGCACTTGGGCAAAATAGGATACTACTCATTTGCTCCATCTCTAAATCTGCTTTGAATACCTTGGACTGTGTTCCATACAGAACCGCAGGTGGTCTTGGCATTGAAGTAAGCAAATACGATCCCACTGGCACCAGGGATATTTGTTGCCAAATCTGCAAACATGACATCGATGAAGACCTTCTTGTGTTAGAAACACTGAGTGTTAGAAAGGAAGCACCACCACACTGCAATCTTTAATAACAAGTATAATAATCGAGCTCACATGGATCTTTATGGAAAGACTTAATAGGGTGACTCCCTAAGATCCTGAGGGGAAGGAGTATTGAAGGAACAGGCAACTCTATGCCTTTAATTCTTTATCCGTGGTTGTATTTATATGGTCCATACCATACTCCGTATTTATGTGGTCGAACCATCTCATAACCAAAGGCCTATGGTCATTTATTTACTGTTCATTGGTATTGTTTGAAAGAAAATTTAATAAAAATAAATTTAAAAAGAAGAAAGAAAATACATTTCTTAACTGGCTTCTGTGGGAGTTATATTTAAATGTGCATAACTTTAGAGGAGGCAGTGAAGATGAGCAAGACAAATGGATGCATCCCAGGTAGAGCATTTTGGGGAAGTAAAAAAAATATCCCTTTGCCATAGATATTCCACATATCAGTGATCTGGTGGTTGGCCGAGGACTCTATGAGACAGGCATATGTAGCGTGCAGCTCGCTGTGCTGCTTCTGGTGATTGATGAGCGCTGAAGCTCCCCTGAGGGGGTAGTCACGGGGCTCTGCTCTCGTTCCCTCTTTGTTCAGGAGATGTTCCCAGTCAGCAACAGATGGCCCTTGCTCCCCCTCTCTGACCAGCGATCTGCAAATGCCATCCATCTTCCCCTGGACCTGACAGAGTAGAGGACGGATGGGCTTGGTGGGGGAGAGAGAGCGCACGCAAGAGAGAGAGAGGAAAGACTGGCCGCTTGCGGTGGCTGTTCGCACTCCTCGCAAGTTGACTATCAAAGGAGGACACACATTGCTGCCTTTGAAACAGGGCCGGCAGGGTCTAAGAGCAACATCATGGCAAAGTGATTTTTGACCTTTTTGGAGCCTCACTCTCCCACCCTGGAAGCACATCCTGCCTTTTTGTTTGGATTTCTTTGGGATGAATGCACCTCAGCGTTTAGCGGGTTCTCCCAAGAGAGGAAGGAGCCCTGATTAAGGACATCAGCAGAATAGCAGTTCTTAACACGATAATATGTAAATACTTACGGAGCGATCCTTCTCCATGCATGGATGGGGTTCAATTTCCATAGACCAGTGATGGCGAACCTATGGCACGGGTGCCACAGCTGGCACACAGGGACCTCTCTGTGGGCACTCGAGCCATTGGTCACCAGATCGCGAAAAGACCGTCCCCTTCTGCAAAACACTAATGATTTTGTTCTTTCTCACAGTGTGGAACAGAATGATTTTATTCTAGAATTCCTGTTACAGAATTCTTTTCTACATTGTTATCACATTTGAAAGATTTTGAAGAATGATGCACAGAGCATGGCTTGGATGTAAAGCCCTAACAGTTGACCTGAGTGCTGCATGTGTTGCTCTCAAACTAACAGAGTATGAGCCAAGGTTTGACAAATTATCAGCATGCGTGCAAAAATCACATTAATTGTGCAAAAGCATGCCCAATGCAAACTTTTACCTAATGCAGTGTTTGCAGTAAGCACGTTTAGTTTTCTTGTTTATCTTGCTCATCCTAGTACAGGTTGACTTTTACTAATCCGACACCTGTAGAAGCAGGAAAAGGACCCGGGGTAAAGCTTGCCCCATACAATTTCAGTCTGGTATATAATCATATTACAAGTTGAGAATCCCTTATCCAAAAATACATGTGCCTAATTATTTAAAAAGTTTGTATAAATTCCCTTCAGGCTATGTGTACAATGTAGTACTATAATAATTTTTTGAGTTGATTTTTTTCCCAACAAAAAACTGTTTGTATCATTGAAAGCTCTGTTATTGTGTTTTTCTTTTAAGACAAAAGATGTTAATTAGTTCAGACAACTGTATGAGTTGTTTTTCTAAAACTAAAACCTCGGTATTCAGGTTTAATTGCAGTTGGCACTTTGAAATAAATAAGTTGGTTTTGTGTTGCAGTTTGGGCACTCGGGCTCAAAAAGGTTCGCCATCACTGCCATGGACCTTAATGGCCCCATGGTTTCTCAGCTCCCTCCACTTGATGTGTATCAATGGGCATGCATGCACAAAAGCAGAGCAGGGGGCAGGAGCTTAAATAAGTTGCCCATTAAGAGGGAGGGTGGATGGGGATCCCAAGAGGTGTGCACAGATCCTGTTACATACCCCAGACTACCCTAGTACAACAATGCTTACACATGCACTCATATTTACATGGAGAGTGTGTGGGCAGAATGGGAGAGGAGAAACCAGGCCCTGTTTAGTGTTATGGGGATCCTTCTGCACAAGGGCATTGCACCTTCACCTAGGGAAAGATTGTGCCTTAGTGAACGTAGGATCACTTCCTAGATGCTACATATAGATCAACTTAGCAATCCTCTAAGGTAGGTCAGTGTTACTACCCCCATGGGAAATGGTTTAGTACAGTGCCAAGTGGGAGCAATGGCCTTTACCTCACTTATAAAAATACTTCAAATGGACCTGCCAGCCATCTTCCACGATACTCCATTCATTCCCGCCCCCTATCCATTTTTCCCTTCTAAGCCAGTCAAGATTCCATAGCCACTGAGTATGCTCACTCAGTCTTCATTGGGATGGTTTGGGGGGGGGGGGGCTCCATAGCTTACAATCCTCTACTCACTTACCTGGGAATAAATACTATTGAACTCAATGGGGCTTACTTCCAAGTATAGGATTGCAGTACTAGGGTTTTTTTCTCCTAAAGTTTGTTGTTGTTGTACTTTTGCAAACCTTGGGTTTCCCCAAGCCTGCTGGTACCTCCTCTTGTGTGTGTGTGGTGTCATTTTGGATAGATCAGTCCACACTAGGGAGAATAAATTTGCTACTGGTATATATGAAGCCCTTTGAGTATGTGAAAATTGATACATAAATGCTATCATCATCATCATCATCTTTATTGTGTGACAAACTGGAGTGTGCAGAAAGGTGGAGAAATAGCAGGATGCTTCCAGGATGCTTGTATTATTCAATCACCATAGTGTATTCACATAATTTTATGGGGGTTTCAGATAACATCATCTTCCATTGGTAATCCTCCCATGTTTTCCCACCACTTTCTCCATCTTCTTCTTTCCACAAACAATCAGTTGAGGAGGAAAAGATGAAATAGCTGCGTGATGCCTTTCGGCTGGTAGCACTAGGAACCCTCTTTCTGGAAGCACCCCACCCCCACCCCCGCATCCATGGCTGAGCTGAAATTTGTACAGGGGATTCTTGCACACAGGTTATTCTCTTAAGGTGCAATCCTATTGCGATGCTGGTAAGCTCTCGAACTCGGAGGCTAACGGGCATCCTATGCAGAGCAGGAGCAGGAGCAGCAGCGGAGGCGATCTTTGCCTCCCCATCCTCCCGCCCTCCATTTTCGCTAGATGGGAGCATCACTGGATTGCTCCCTTAACCACTATGCTCCAAGTCATATGACCCATCTGTGGATTCAACAAGCGATCTAGAAAGAAAATACTTTGGGACTTCTCTGCACCATGTGTGGTAGCAAATTGAACAGTTCTAAAAAACCAACTGCACTTCTTTGACCAACACATATAAGTGCTTCTGAAAACTGGCTTGTGACTAACCCAAACTTTAAAAGAGAGACATTTCAATGTAGCTTCTCTTTCTGCACTTACGATCAGCCTGAAGAAAAGTGAAATGAAGAGTCACAGCCATGCATGTACACATGTCTTCTGAGTTTGTACAATATCGGTCTTTTCTGCAGGCAAAAGGCATCCACATTCATGATCTAAATTGCTTGCATCCAAGCACTAGCAACTGAAGTAGAAGCCAGTCCAATAGTAGAAGCTATTTCACCATCATGAATTGTGAACCAGAGGCAGACAAAAGGAGGAACAGGTGGGAGCAGCCACAGTTAAGTTGTCTCCTGCTCTAGTGGTAATTTTAAAGATATACACATACTCTTCAGGCTGAAACCTTGCCACCCTATTAGCTACATACTATGCTTAGCAAGCAGTTAGTACAATTCTCAGCTATAGTAATTTCCTCCTATTTGTCAGTGCATACTCAGTCACATATTGGTTGTGGATAAGGTATAATGAGGTCTGGCTGTTGGATGATCTGTACCAGTGCAACATCCATTTGCACTGGTAAAAATAACATTTAAGATTCCTTAACACTCCTCAAGCTAAATTTATCCTAAGCATCTCTTGCTTTTATTTATTTATTGCTTTTATTGCCATTTTTTTAAATCGAACCCTGTATGATCTGCAAAGCACTTTGAGCCAATTCCGGAATCTCTCTAGAGGAAAACCCATCAAAAATATGACATCAGGATGCTACATCCTCACCAACATTTGGCATGTCTACATAGCCATAGAGTAAAAATGTTATGTGAGAGTCTGCCCTCTCTCCCCCTATAAAAATCTGGTGTATCAGATTTTATGGGTAACTTTATGGTGGCTTTCTTCCCATCTTTAACTTCTAAGTATTCAATAGTTGTCTGCTTTGCAGGGCCCTGGAGATAACCTTCCAAGCAACAACAATTCTTTTTATTTCGAACGCAGGAGTAGTTAAGGAAATGTCTGCCCACTGATGACAAATTATTCCAATCTGAACAAGAAATGGGGCAGAAAAGATCAAAACAGCTGTAAACCTAAAGAAGTTACAGACAAGGGAAGATAAGAATACATTAAAAACCCTGTTCTCCAAGTCTCCAAGTGCAGCAATGTGACTAATTGGTACAAATTAGGGAAGCTTTGAAAAGGACCCAAAGATTAATTGCAGTTTTCATCTTTCTGTTATTTGTTGCAGTGGTCAACAGTGCATCAACCTTTGTAACAGGTTTATAATTTCCAAGTCAATGTAACCTGGTTTTAAAGATGCATGGTTCTCAACCATGGCTTGGTATATATACAACTCTATCTTGAATTTTTATACAGATTTTGATACAGGTGAGGTTGAGGTGCCCTTAAATTATGGCAACCCATAAACCCAAATATTTGAAGGAATCAAATTCCGTTCAGCTAAAACATTTGAAAATATTTACAGTAATACCTTGGATTGCAAGCATAATTCGTTCCAGAACCGTGCTTGTAATCCAAAACACTCTTATATCAAAGCGAGTCTCTGGCAGGCGTGAGCAGGGCCGATTTCGGCCCGCTACGCCTGCTCGAGGCGAGCGGTTACATCCCTACGACTACTTGTCTTGCAAGACCTTGCTCGTTTATCAAGTCAACATTTAAAAAAATTTTTGCTTGTCTTGCAAAACGCTCTCAGACCAAGTTACTTGCAATCCAAGGTATTACTGTATTTACTAAAATATTGTTGACTGTAAAATATGATGCAGGCAACTCAAGCAAGCTGTACTATGCATTATAGGGAAAGGATACAATAAACCCAATTAAAAGCTCAATCAGGTTCACTAGCCATTGTGACTAGGAAATTCCTAGAGCACAATCCAAAGAAATGTTCTCCTGTCCTGAGTAGGCCTAATTGAATTGTGTGGGGACTGTGCAAAAGTGTTCTTGTGCTGCTCTCCTTCAGTTCAACATGCCTTCCAGAGAACAGCCCACTGGATTAGGCCCCAAATTTCAAAATATACCGGTAATCAGTAAAACAACTGTGCTAGGCTCATAGACATGCATAGGCTTACACAGCTGCAGCACAATTCTATGCATGTCTACTCAGAAATAAGTCCCATTGAGCCTGATGGGGCTTACTCTCACTTAATAAAGTATAGTATTGCAGCCTTAGCATCTTTTCAATGCCAACAGCAAAGCTTTCCATTTGCACGTAAGAAGCAAAGAGGAGACGAGCATGCTTCAGCAAGGTGAGTGAGCACAAATAAACAATGGGTACGTATTTGAAAATAGCATTTGACTTTTGTACCAGTGAGCCTGAAACCTTTTGTTATTTACCCTGTGTCATGTGCGCACACACTTTTTCCAGTTTCTACAGTACTATGTATTCTCTTGTTTACTGGGGGCAAAACTGCATGCTACGTTAAATGCACAGCCGCAGATGATTCTAACATTTTTTACCTTTAAGTAAGCGTGTAGGGGCTCAATCTAGACTGGGACCAATAAGGAAAAAAATCCTTATTGCAGATAAGGAAGTTTAAATCTTCCCACCCAAGCTGACTGTTTTTCCAGTTTCTCCCTTAAAGTTAAATTTGCCTCCCCACCCCACAAAGGGGCGAAAAAGATGAGGGGAAACCTTCATTGGTACCAATTGAGAGCTCCCCCCCCCTTTTAGCCCTGGTGCAGAGGGGGCAAATTTTGGTGTGGTGGGCAGCAGCTGGGTAGGAAGGTTTAAGCCCCCCCCTACCTTCAAGTGTTTTGCATACTTACATACTTAACTGCCCAATTGCAATCCACCCCTAGGCTGTGCTCTCCAGGTTGACACAGGGCCCTGGTACAACAATAGGTTTCTTTATGACTTTCAAACATAAGAAACATTAACTCCTGAAGTACTGCACCTCCTTAGCTCCAAGACCTGCACTATGAGAGGCCCCACCCACATCTCAAGGAGGAAAGAGAAACTAGCTCTTGCAAGCTTACTTCAAGCCAACGTTTCTCAAACTGTGGGTCAGACTTGGGACCCACCATTTGGTCTCAACCCACTTTCAGGTGGGTTGCAGTGCTGCAGACCACCCTGTGCCTCTTTGCTTGACCGCCCTGTGCCACGGCCACGCTATACACACTGCATAGACAGGTTTGGCATCAGGGGCTGGCTAGAGAGCAAAGCTAATATTCTTTAATAATACTTTTTAAAGACTGGGAATAAAGAGGAAGGGGAGAAGAGAGGGAAGCTGCTGTAGGAGGAAGTGAACGTAAAAGCAGCAGGAGGAAGGGATGAAAGAAACTGGCATTAAGTGTGCAGGGAGAAGGGGAGAAGAAATAACAGGAGCTGAGTAAGAATACTTTAAAGGGCATGTGGCAGGGTGGAGTGGGGCGGAGCAGGGCCGGGTGGTAACAATATAAAATTAAAAGTCTTCTCTACTTAAGAGTTTATGGATCAGCAAATACTGCCTAAAATGGAGAGGCTGAGTCATGATACCTCCAATTCCAATGTCTGTACAGTAATACCTTGAATTGCAAGTAACTTGGTCTGAGAGCGTTTTGCAAGACAAGCAAAAAAATTTTAAAAATTTTGACTTGATAAACGAGCAAGGTCTTGCAAGACAAGTAGTGTAGGGATGTAACCGCTCGCCTCGAGCGGGCATAGAGGGCCAAAATCACCCCCGCTCATGCCTGCCAGAGACTCGCTTTGATATAAGAGTATTTTGGATTCGGAACGAATTATGCTTGCAATCCAAGGTATTACTGTACTATTACTGTGAGGAAAGCTGAACTAAGGAACTCCCTGCTACGTAGAAATAGCGGTGGCAAAGAATTTAGCAATTTCCAGAGGGATTAGATATCAATATATATATCAGTTATACCAAACTCTGCCTTCATCTGCCGCCATTTTGTGACTGGCTCTGCCCCAGCACTACCATTTTATGACTGGTGGGCCTCAGTCATTTTCAGCTCTCTCAAGAGGACCGGGGGGGGGGGGGGTTTAGAAAGTTTGAGAACCCTTGTTTTAAGCTATACATGCATCACACCACCTGCATTCCACAGTCAGCCAGTATAAAAGTAAGTCCAAGCCTGGAGATAGCTACCAACAAGAATTGAAAGTGAAACTGGACTAAAGCCATCATTTTGCTCCTAAGAGGCTGTTTCAGAATTCCTCCACACTTCAGCAGGGGATCATCACCGAAATTCCCAACTGTCCACAATGGATACTCCCCAAGATATAACAGAAGCACTTTCTTCTCCCTCCCTCTCTCTCTCTCTCATCAGGATGGAGGGTTAGCACATAATTAATCTCTGCTACATAGGCATTCAATCTACTCAAAGTTCTTCATCCAATGTTCAGGATCACCAGTTGACTTCACCCAGGTTTTTCTACCCTGTGTATTCACTCTTGTGACAGTCACCTTGGGTGATTGCTGAAGTGCTGAAAAAGCAGCAAAGAACTAAATCAGTCCACTCTGGTTTAACCACGCACTTAAAACTAACAGAGCCAACTGAACAGTTTGAAATGGATACAATGAACACTAGTAGGATTGCTTTATTCAGAACTGGCAAAGCTCCTAATCCCCTGCTCTCAGAGATTTAACAAAGATGATGAATGTCCTTCCATTTGTCATCTAGGCCTGATTCAGGCATGCAAACTGGTTGCTTTTCTTCAATATATGTGGATGCTCTTGTGGACAGAACTGCACTGAGATGCCTTAACTTTAACCTAGCTGTTGCCTTAAATTTAACCTAGTGCGGAGACAGCTCACAGCCATTTCCACAATCACAGTGGTGCTTTTGCGGTAGAAAAGAAGGGAAGCACAGAGAAAAAAAGCAACTAATTTCTGTGTGTGAAGTGGCCCACTTAATCTACATGATGGTGGGCCAAGCAATCCTAACTCCCAGATCCACTGGCTGACAGAGGTTAGCCCAGGGCAGGCAAGACCATCCACCAGGCAAATGAAGCTTCATTGGTGAGGGGGCACATCTGCCCTGGAGGACCCCAGTCTTGCCTGCGAGAACTCCACGGGTGTAAAATGTACCTCCTGTGATGTTCCTGCCAGCAATATGCCCCAGAACTGGGTGTTCTGGGTGAGGGCAGAGGTGGCTTTGAATCTACCGGATCCAAAGCCCCTCCATTTCCCCAAGAGTCCCTGTGATTGAGACCCTCAGCTACACCAGCCTGGGGCTGGCATAGCTAATTCCCCGATTGGTTTTTATCCAGGATGAACCCTGATTGCACAAGGTTTAAGAGGACAAACATCACCAAAAAGAGGACAAAACAGAACACACTAATTTCCATAAAAGTTGCATATGCTAATTTATATGTATAGATACAAATTATAATTATTATAATTTAAATAGAAATACAGTAGATCTCACCATGGTGTGGAAAACTGTGACCAGGTGAACTGCTGTGTGCCTCACTCAGCCTGCTGTCCAGGTGCTGTCGATGGGCAGATTCAAGGCCCCCGTGGGCTCTCCCTTCCGATGGTTCACTTTCTTTCAACTGGACTTGGACTGAACAGCCCTTCAAACAGAGGATGGCTTAAAAACGGAGGACAGTCCTCTGGCAGCCCTTCAAATAGAAGACCCTCCTTTGTAAAAGAGGACACATGGCCACCCTTGAAGGTGGGACTGGGCAATGGGGATGTGGTGAAAGGGGCAGGGCCAAAAAGCATGGCCCCGCTCTTCTCCTCACATGGTGATAATCACATGAGGCGAGAACAAGTGAATAGGGCTGTATTCTGTGCTGGAACATAGGAAGCTGCCTCATGCTGAGTCAGACTATTGGGCCATTCTAGTATCATCTCCACTGACTGGCGCTGTCTCTCCAGGGTTTCTTTCTTGACCCTACCTGAAGATGTCAGAGGTTGAACCTGGGGCCTTCTGCTTGCAAAAGCATGTGCTCTGCCACTGATCAACAGCCCTTCTCCGGAACTGGAGCTGAGGATTTTTCACAATCCGTTGTCACCTGTGCGGTGTTTATCCTTCCTCACTTCCTTCCAGAGCTGGCCCTACCATTAGGCAGAGTGAAGAGACTGCCTCAGGCGGCAGTTGCTGGTGGCAGGAGCGGGCTGCTCTGTTCCTCCTCAGCTGTTCCCCTCTCTTAGAGGACTCAGGAGTGAATGCCATAGGGCCTGACCTGGGCCCCCTAAATGAGCCACTGCCTCGGGTGCTGGTGGAAGATGCTGTCCCGTTGCCAGTGTTGAAATAAGATTCAACTGCCAGTCCAGTCAGCTTCTGTGCATGGAATGGGTAGGGGCAGGGGTGCCATTTTGCCTTCCTCCTCAGGCTGTAAAATGGCTTGGGCCAGCCCTGCTCCTTCCCCACCCCACATGGACGTCTTTGCAGCAACACTGCATGGGCTGGGATGCCATAATCCCAGTGGGGTGGAGTTTGGGGGAAAGAATTAACCTGTGGAGCCACCTTCATTCTCTTTCCCCTTAACATACCTCTGTATGCCCCCACAACTTTTGCGGAAATGTCTGCATGTAACTGTATGCAGGATAGTGTCCATAATGTGACATTTTTATCTACTCACTGGCATGTGGTGGACACAGGGAAAAGCTGATGCTGTTGCCCCTGAAAATTCCTGTTTTATCACCAGCCTGATTACTCTGCTTTGTTGGAAGCTAAACACGCTCGGTTAAAAGCCCAGCCTCTACTTCAATATCTTTTGCTGGGCTCAATGCCTCTGTATTTCTCACTGCTTCTTTGAGCCCTCCCAAGATAGCCAGGGCCTCCTTATCTACATATCCCACAACATCATTTGTAAATGGGGGATTCCAACAGCAAATTGCTCTTTCCTCTTGCAGAAAAACACTCCTGGGCTCCGTCTCTCTCTCTCTCTCTTTCCTTAAGACTCTCTCATCTTATCTAAGGGGTATATTTGAGATTGATGGGCTGCTACTGGTCTGAAATACCCCCATATAGAAAAGGGTGGGCTTTTGTCTCCTGCCGGAACTCCAAAGGGAGAACCGTTGGCCAGCCACTTATGATCTACTTTTGTCTTCATTTTCCAAGAAGAAGAATAAAAGTATTGTCGTTCTGGGGTGGTGGGGGTGGGGGTGGGGAGGAGAGGTAGACATTCTAGGAAAGCATAACACAAATTGGTCCTTAACTTCCTTTAAATAAAAAAAAAGTTGCATGCAAAGGAAAGACAACTTAATTCCAAGCTTTCAAAAGCTTATTATGAACAACGTGTATATGTACTGGGGGCGGGGCGGTCGGGGCAAGTGTTTTTTAAATGACAGACAGAAACCTTGATGGCCCTTTCAGATTCAAGCTCTGTAGAAAGGAAAATGGACTTGTGTGCTTTTTATATCAAAGTACAGTAGCCTCCAGAAGTTAAAGACGTTAATGGGGGAAGCAGGCATTAAACAGAAAGATCAAATGCATCAGATCATAGCCAAAAGGAGTAAAATGATACTGCACCTGAAAGTAGCAATAAATGTAAAGTGCTTATCTTCCGTTTCAGATGGATGATTAACTGTTTCTAAATTCTCTTGCCCTGGTGTACTGGACAAGAAAGGAGAAAGGGTAATGGGAGCAGAATGTATCAGGGACTCTGACCAAACCAAAAGAGAAACTTCAGGAACTGGAGCCAAGAAGACCATATTTATCTTTTAGGCCAGGAAAAGGGGTGAAGGGTACGAGTGGAGAGAATGAAGATTTATGGAGGTATAAATAATTTTGTTGTAACGGTATTTCTTTTCTATATGTGTAACAGAGCCTTACTGTAGCGATTCAAGAATTGTGTGGTCAGCTCTGGAGCAAAGATGCATTGAGGTAGTTTTGGCAGGGCATTCTGCTCCCATCTCAAATGCTGTTCTAATGTTTGAAATGGGTTTGCCAACTTTTTAATCAACCACTGTAGCTATGATTTTAACAGCAGTTTGATCTGCAAATACTAACAGGATTATTTATTTATTTATTTTATACCCCATCTTTTTTCCTGCAAGGAACCCAAGGCGGCTTACATAATCCTCCTCCTCTCCACTTTATCCCCACAACAACCCTGTGAGGTAGGTTAGGATGAGAATCAGTGACTGGCCCAAAGTCACCCAGTGAGCCTCATGGCCGAGCGGGGACTAGAACCCAGATCTCCCGAGTCCCAGTCCAACACTCTCACCGCTACGCATGTATGTTTCAATGCTGTGAAAGGCTTCAACAACTGATGTATTTCTTCACATGTTAAAGGCACAAGAGCAGGCCATTTCTACTGGCCAGTTGGCAACCCTAATTAAAAACAATTTTTTCTATAAAGCTCAAGGCTAGCTTTTGTATATGTTTCCACCTGGCACAAATACAGGACAATTCTGTGGCTCTTTCTGCATGTAATAACTGGCTTCATGGAGAAGGAATAGGGGAGAATAGCAGGCAGATGGGTGTGCTTTGCACCAACATTCACCAACACACATCAGACTGACTTACTGCATGAGGTGTCTGGGAAGGCTGAAATGGCAATCTCAGCTTCCATTCATGGAGGACTAGCGTATTGCAAGCTAGAGGCAATACAGGCAATTGGCAGGAAAGAAATGCCATGAAAACACAGCTGAGAAATAGGAAAAGAAATAGGTACCGTACTTAAAATTCACATAAAAAGGAAAAATGTGATGAAGAAGATCATTTTTAGAGGCGAGATGATCCGTCTCTTCATTGTTATCTTGAACCTAGGGATTTATTCCAGATCTCATCCAGCATTGCCAAGTGTTGTCAAAAGCCCATGGAAAACCTAACCCTTAGAGGCCCTGCCTTGGCTCACACACAATATATATTGGTATGGGGCTTTGGTGCTAGATTCCCAATTGATGCTTATTGTTGGCAGGTTGTCCCTGCTGGATGGACTTCATTTCAGGGCTTTCTTAGGGTCATGACACCATCAAAGAGTGATGTACACTGGTGACTGACTTCCAGACACCTGGCACTAAAATTATGGCGATGAGCTGCCATGCACGTTGTAACACTGGTGACAGCAGAAGTGCAACAGTCCCTTGGGACATCACCATGGTTTCAGCTCATGTGATAAAGGGGCCCTGATAAATTTCACAGTGAACCTTTATGCCGGGGTGGGCAAATTGTAGCCCTCCCGATGTTGCTCGACTACAGCTCCCATCAACCTAGCCAGTATGGCCAATGGTGGAGGATGGGAGTTGCACTCCAACAACATCTGGAGAGCCACACATTCCCTATCCCTGCTTTCTCTGCCATCTTGCCTTTAGGCCACAACCTTTTTTCTTTTCTTTTTTTTAGCAAGGCCTTTCTTAGACTATCACAGCCTTATGTTCTCTGTACTATATGCTGCCAGTCTGCCTTTCCCTTCTTTGTTTTCTTTTTGGTCTATCTGTCCTACTGTTGCCAGAGCCCCAAAGATACATATTTAATCAAAGGAACTTTTATGTAAGGCAGTTTGGCTTCACGGCGTTCACTTCTGTCTTCTGTGCCCTGCCTAGCCTAGCGTAACAATAGCACTTCATATAGACTAGCTGTATTATAGGATGGCACTGGTCCTTTCTATCCTCCAGTGCTGGGGTCCCCAATATGATGCCCATGGACACCTCTCTTGGTGCCCACCAGAGCACCCACCAGGCTCCCTGCCCCTTCTGAATTTTTAAAAACAAGATATTTTATTTTATTTTTTAAAAAACTTTTTAAGAAAGAGGGGCTGGCATGTTGCAAACCACATCAATAGAAATGAAATAAACAGCACCCGCTAGTTAAAACTTAGTTAAAAGCAAAAAAACCTGTCCGCATAAAAATGTTGTTGCCTGCCAGTAGGCAACAAAGATGGAACTATCCTAGCTTCCCTTTGCAGGAGTTCCAAAGCCTAGGATAGGGCCAGCTCTACCATTAGGCAGAGTGAGGCAGTTGCCTCAGGCGGCAGGAGCCGCGGGGGCAGTGGGGGATGGGCAGCAGCAGCAGCAAGGTGTTGGAGGAGAGAGCCATGTGCTATGCAGCCTGCCCTGTCCCCCCTAAGCTAGCCTGCTGCCTTCAGGTGGAGTAGCTGCCTCATAGTGCTCAAGAGTGATTCAGCTACCAATCCAGTTGGCTTTTGCACATGGGATTCGAGGGGGGACCTTCTTGTTCTTTGCCTTAGGCAGCAAAAAGCAGCAAAATGTTTTGGCCCAGCCCCGGCCTGGGAGCAGCCACTGAGAAGTTCCTGGAACAGCACTTTCACATTTCACCTCATCCTAACTTCCCTCAGATGGCTGTCCAGGGGGTTACAGATTATGCTTTTTGGCTGCGATCTTTATGTACGGTTACCTGGCAGTAAGGTCCTTTGAACACAGCATGGATTTGGCCAAAGGGTTGCAATGCATAATGTACTTTTATGATTGCCTACTTGGTTTTGTTGTTGTTGTTGTTTTTAAAGCAAACCCCATCTGCATCTGTTACCGCTTAGCTAGTTCCCTTTGTGGCTCTTTAGGCAAACTTTCAGAGTGAAAGGAAGGGGGGGGGGAAGTCTCTTCATCACGCCCGTCCTTCACTTTGATGGGCTCCCTGTTCTTTGCATTTATGAGAAACATTCCAAACCACAGTGAGATCCACTCTGAAGCCAGACTGACTTTTTCCGAGGCTTAATGTCGCACAATATAAATTATAGACCACTCATGCCATGAACCTGTCCTCTTATCTCACAAAGCTCAACACTGACTAGTGCAGCACCACTTCACTTAATCTCCCCTCAAGCATCTTCAATCAAGCACATTAAAAATAAAAGTATTTTTAAGAACCCTTCTACTTATTTGGGATGATATAGCAATAGCTTTTTAAAGGCATAAAGCTTTGAGGTTTTTAAGAGGTTACCAGGAAGGAGAGATACTGGTAGAGCTGGAGGTGGAATAACAAAGGTAAAATAAGGTTATTCCTGGCTTGATATTTACAGCAAGGTTGTGTAGAAAGTGTGGCCCTCCAGATGTTCTTGGAGTGTGACTCCCATCAGCCCTAGCCAATGATGAGGCATGATAGGAGTTGCAGTCCATCAACATCTGGAGGACCACACATTCCCTACCCCTGATTTAGAGAATACAGGGGTGACCGCTGGACAAAGGACAAAGAAGCCAAATTCAGCAGGCTGCACGAGTGCTCAGTCTCATTGCCAAATAAATTGGCCCCACAGTGACTGGGTTCACACAACACAATAGGCCATGGTGGCTTATAAGCCATGTTTGTTTCAGAGTGGCTTGTTGTGTTGTCTGGACCCAACCAGAGTGGCTTGTGCGTGGTTAACGTGTTGTGTGAACCAAGCCAGTGTCTCTTCTTAGTGTCCCAAAAGGTGTTGTGACCCACCCTATGAATGGTTTTCCTGCTAGCAAGATATTAGGTATAGGGCTAGGGTTCTTCTTCCCCACCATCGAGTCCAACCAGCTGCTCAATGCAGGAATCCAAGTCAAAGCATCCCTGACAGATGGCTGTCCAGCTGCATCTTGAATGCCTGCAGTGTGGGAAAGCCCACAATCTCCCTAGGTAATTGGTTCCATTGTTGTATTGCTCTAACAGTCAGGAAGTTTTTCCTGATGTCCAGGTGGAATCCGGCTTCCTGTAACTTGAGCCCATTATTCCGTGTCCTGCACTCTGGGATGGTCGAGGAGAGATCCTGGCCCTCCTCTGTGTGACAACCTTTCAAGTACTTGAAGAGTGCTATCATATCTCCCCTCAGTCTTCTCTTCTAAAGGCTAAACATGCCCATTTCCTTCAATCTCTCCTCATAGGGCTTTGTTTCATCCCCTGATCATCTTTGTTGCCGTCCTCTGAACCCTTTCCAGTTTGTCTGCATACTTCTTAAATTGTGGTGCCCAGAACTGGGCACAGTACTCAAAATGAGGCCTAATCTCATATGAAAAGGGGAGGGGGAAACCCAAAGGTGAGGGATTGGGGACAGAATGGGGGAAGTGTTCACTGTTTGTATTGTACTGTATTGTACTGAACAACGAAATAAAAAAACACCAAATAAACTATTATAACAACCACAACAACAACAACAAAAGTAAGGCAGCACAAGTTGCCTTGACAGAATCAGGTTGTCCTACAGTAGCCATCATGTTTGTAAAGGACATCGTTTTCCATGCGCCCAGGGCCTGCTCCAGATTTGAGGGGTCCCTGGGCAACGTGCCCTTTGGTGGGCCCTCTCCTCTGTCACTGGGCCCTGGCAGGCTTCCCTGGCAAGAGGCAGCAGCTCCGAAGAGCATTAGGTGGCTGGCTCTAGCCACCATTTTAATTTCTCACAGTGTTCCCAAGCAGCTACATTATGCTGGTGGTATTGCGAGATGTTTTGACAACTAGACCCACTTGCCAGTTCTGCTTGGAGTACCAGGCTGGATTTTTTTTAAGGGGGGGAGCAAGGCTACCATCAGCAGTGGGCCTTGCTGGAGCCTTGGCAGCTGCCTCAGGATGCGGATTCTGATTATAGCCCTTCATGCACCACAGATTGGCCAGGGGTTCTCACCTGGGGGCCGATTTTGAAAGTGGCCAGGGAAATTCAGCCTGGGACTCTGATGTCCTCCTTCATCCTGGAAAGTTGTGGAGCGCATGTGCTGGAGGTGGCCCTGCAAAATGACTCGAGACGGGTGATCATCAACCAGCTTTAGATTATTATTTTCAGCTTTATTATTATTATTTTAGAGCCAGTGTGGCATAGTGGTGAGAATGTTGGACTGGGACTCAGGAGATCCGGGTTCTAGTCCCCGCTCGGCCATGAAACTCACTGGGTGACTTTGGGCCAGTCACTGGCTCTCAGCATAACCTACCTCACAGGGTTGTTGTGAGGATAAAATGGAGAGGAGGGGGAGGAGGATTAGGTAAGCCACCTTGGGTTCCTTGCAGGAAAAAAGGCGGGATATCAAATATAATAAATAAATAAATACATTATTTTGTTAAGTGCATTGTAGCCTTGAACCTATGGGATCCCCCCCCCCTTCTGTTCAGAAGAAAGACTAATGGAAGAAAGTGTGCATGTGTATTTGTTGAAGGGGAGGATGCATTGCTTGTTTTATTCACATCTGCATATGTACTTGTGAATATGTGTATACAATTTAGATGGATGGTATTAGGATCATGGGTAGCAGATATAATTTCTATTTGTGTTTCTATTATTTATACCTGCACATTCTCTTTTTGGGGCCAGAAACAGGCCCCTCAGTACTCAATTACAGCATAATCCTATGCATGTTTACTCAGAAGTATGTTCCATTGTGTGTCCCCTGGGGCTTACTCCCTAGTAAGGCTGCAGGCCTATACACACTTAGTTGGAAGTAAGTCACATTGTACTTATTCAGTGGAACACGCCTGTGTAGACCTGTATAGGATTGCATTGTAAAGCTGCAATCAATCCTGTACCAACTTACCTGGGAGTAAGCACCACTGAATTTATTAGGACTTGCTTCTGAGTGTGTGTGTGCGTGTGTGTGTGTGTGTGTGTGTGTGTGTGTGTGTGTGTACACTGGGGGTGGGGAATGTGTGGCTCTCCAGATATCCCATCCTCCCTCACCATTGGCTAAGCAGGTAAGGGCTGATGGGAGTTGCAGTCCCACAACATGGGGGGGTACACATTCCCCACCCCTGGTGTATGGCTTCTCAGCCCAACAGCAAGACCAGCAGGCCTCCGTGCTCAGTCCCGGCTCTGCGCCTGGAGCTCCTCTCTCCTTCATGGCTCGGCTCTTGAATTATTGCACGGGCATTGCCCTTTCCTTGGAAAGGAGCTCTGCAAATAGCCAGCTGTGCGGCGCACAGAGGGAGAAAGCGGCAAGGGTGTCATTAAGGTCACTCGGAGAGTCCCATGCTGGGGCTAAAGAACAATTCCTGACAAAATGAGGTGGTTGGAGCAGTTCAGAGATAAAGACCTGCCTGTCATTCTGTTACATGGACCTATATTCCAATTTTATCTGGTGAATGTGATTCTCTCTTATCCAGTTTGCTGTTTGAAGGGATTTGGAGCAGAATAGATAATCCTAACTTTGAACATAAATCACTGAGCTGTGTGGCTGATAGATGCCTTGCACTTTCTTATGATAATGCCTGATTGGAGGCCGGGAGGAAAGATGCCAGAGGCTTATCTCTGGGAAGCAGCATTCGGAGGGGATGTGGAAAGAGCTCCAGTGCAGGAGGGGAAGACAGAAGATGGGGCCCTCTGTTACCTATTTATTTACTTATTTTTGAGATCTAAACTTCAGTGGAAATGCCATGAGACATGTCATGGTGAAAGCACCGCTCAGGATCAGGGTTGAGTGAGAGGCGTGTGTTACCAAGACCAGAGAAGCTGGGATAAAACCAAGGTTGCTGCTGAAGACGGAGGAGGGCTCTTGGGTTTAATGCCATGGGGAAGAAGTGCTTTTGTTTTCAAACTTTGTCCGTGCTTTTCAGCAGGAAGTAACCTGTTACTTTTGGGACAGGGCTTAAAGGCAGGCTGGTGATGTGCTTTTGTTGGGATCATAAGAACATAGAGACATAAGAAGAGCCATGCACCAAGGATCCGTCTAGTCCATCATTCTGTTCACATAGCAGCCAACCCGCTGCCTGTGGGATCATATGAGTCAAAATGGGATCAGGAGGAGGAAAAAGTATCAGAACCTCTGGTTTGATCTCCAAAAAAATTCAAATAAGAACTCTCCAGGACATGCAGTGCAATCCTATGCATGTCTACTCAAGTCTTGTTGAGGTGAATGGGACTTATACCCAGGTAAGCATGTATGGGATTGCAGTCTTATACACTGGGAGTAGATTCCAAAACTAGCTGTAGAACATATGAAGAAGAGACCCACAGAATTCATCAATCCCAGTGCAATCCTAGGGGGGCAAAGTGGCAGATCCTCCACCACTTCTAAAGGTCCACCAGCTTGTGCCAGCCAGGGTGGGTGCTGTGCAGGGGGTCTTACCTGTCCCTGCCCCATCTTTTTCTCCTCCCACACTGCTTCCAATAGTGTGTGGTGGTGGTGGGAGGAATTCATTGCATCTGCTCCAGGCTGGCATAAAAGGGGAGGATGATTCTGGGATCTCCGTAGTGAATGAAGGATCTTTGGATCCAGCAGATTCAGGGCTGCCTCCATCCCACCCCTTCATGCCCGGTTTCAGGTTATAGTGCTGATGGGAACTCTGATGGCAGAACAGTTACACCTCTGGAGCTTACCACAGGTGTAACTGGGGCCTCTGGGGCAGACAACCCACCCCCACCTCCATCAGCAGAGAGGCACCTCCACCCCATCTGAACCCCACTTAGGCAGCTGTCCAAAGAGGTTGGATTGCTCTGTGAATAAGCTCAACCAGCTCCCATATTTCTGGGTTTTAGAGAGAAGGGCTTCTAGATCTGAGGGTGTGACTTGCAGGCAGACACCAGTCCAGATACCTCTTTTTAAAAATCCAACACGGTCTGAGGGACTCCCGAGGAACTGCAGTCTGTTTTTTTAGGTCAGTCTCTGAAAACAAAAGACATAACAGTCCAGGTTTGCCAAAGACGATCGAACACAGGTTAGAGCTGCATCTTCAGCCTACCAGGTGGCAGTGGAGGCAGCAAAAAAGAATTTCTATGCTGCCTCCATTGCGTCTGCGGAGTGCTGCCCCAGGAGGCTGTTCCAAGTGGTTTGGAGCCTGGTCGGTCCAGTTGCTCCGGATCCGATGGAACAATCCAAAGCCTCCTGTGAGGCTTTAGTGAAGCACTTTGCAGATAAAATTGATCGGATTAGGAGTGGGATTTCGCACGTTGTGGATACAGGAAGTGAGCGGGAGGAGGCCAATGGTAGACCGGTCTTGTGGGATCGGTTCCAGCCTCTTCCTTCTGGTGAAGTGGACAAGGTGCTTTCATCTGTGAAACCAACCACCTGCTTGCTTGATCCTTGCCCGTCCTGGCTCGTTATGAGCTGCAGGGAGAGACTGGGTGAGGGGATCAGGGCGGTGGTGAATGCCTCCCTCGATGAGGGAGTGATCCCATCAGCCCTTAAGGAGGCTGCAGTAAGACTACTTTTAAAGAAGCCCTCCTTGAATTCCCAAGACCTGAACAACTTTCACCCAGTCTCCAATTTGCCATTTCTGGGCAAGGTGATTGAGCGGGTGGTGGGGGCTCAGTTGAAGGCACACTTGGATGAAGCCGATTATTTAGATCCATGCCAGTCGGGCTTCAGGCCTGGACATGGGACGGAAATGGCCTTGGTCGCCTTGGTGGATGATATGAGGAGGGCCTTGGATAGGGGCGAATGCTCCTTCCTAGTCCTCCTCGATCTCTCAGCGGCTTTTGATACCATTGATCACTGGTATCCTCCTGGACCGCCTGAAAGGGTTGGGTATCGGAGGCACTGTATTACAGTGGTTCCGGTCCTTCCTCTCTGGAAGGTACCAGAGGGTAGTTCTTGGGGAGGAGGCTTCGGACCCTCAGCCGCTCACTTGTGGGGTGCCGCAGGGTTCCATCCTCTCCCCGATGCTATTCAACATCTACCTAAAGCTTCTGGGGGCTATCATCAGGAGGTTTGGGGTGCAGTGTCATCAATATGCAGATATGCAGATGAAACAGAGCTCTAGCTCTGTTTCAAGTCCTCACCGAGGTTGGCCATTGAGACCCTGTCCAAGTGCCTGGAGTCAGTGGGTGGCTGGATGGGAAGGAACATGCTGAAGCTGAACCCCGACAAGACCGAGGTACTTCTGGTGGGGGACAAGGGGAAGTTAGGGGATGTTGACCTGGTGCTGAATGGGGTACATCTACCCCTGAAGGACCAGGTCTGCAGCTTGGGGGTCATTCTAGACTCCCAGCTGTCCATGGAGGCTCAGGTGTCAGCTGTGAGCCGGGCGGCGCTGTATCAACTCCATCTGATACGGCAGCTGCGCCCCTACCTTCCTAATCATCTGCTCCCATCAGTGGTTCATGCCTTGGTCTCCTCTCGCCTAGACTACTGTAATGCGCTCTACGTGGGGTTACCCTGGAAGACGGTTCGGAAGCTTCAGCTGGTGCAGAACGCGGCGGCTCGCCTGATTAAGGGCAGCCACCGGCGTGATCATATCATGCCAGTGCTTAAGGAGTTGCACTGGCTACCAGTTGCTTGCCGAGCCGAATTCAAGGTGTTGGTTTTGACCTTTAAAACCCTGTACAGCTCCGGTCCAGTTTATCTCAAGGAGCGCCTCCAGCAACATCAAGTAGGCCGTTCAACAAGATCTGCCACCGACAGCCTTCTCCTTATCCCATCAGCCAGAGCAGCCAGGCTGGTGGGGACTAGGAAGAAGGCCTTCTCTGTGGCGGCCCCCACGTTATGGAACTCCCTCCCTAGTGACCTTCACCATGCCCCCTCCGTGATGAGCTTCCGCCATGCATTAAAAACATGGCTGTTCAGGCGGGAATATGGGGTGGGTTAGGATTTTAAAAGAATTTTTTATACTGTTTTAATTATTATATTTTATTGTATTGTTTTATTGTATTGTTTTAATTGTACATCGCCCAGGGTGGCCGGTTGGCCGGCCAGATGGGTGATTAATAAATATAAGAAATAAATAAATAAAGCATCCTGGCCACTCTGTAGATTCCCTCTGGAATATACTGGTGTTCTTTCGACTTAGTATTTCCTATTTTCTTCCAGGTTTCTAAACAAATAAAATTGTCTACATGGTAACTGATAAAGAACATGTCCAACCTTCAGTATGCTAAAGATTAGAAGGGCTACAAAGGCAGAGCAGGTATGACTTCCAGACAGATTTGAGACCCAACATTCAACTTTACAAATTAAGCATTCTCAAACTTTCACAAGGGGCAGTATCCAATGGTGTCATTCTGCAAATTCAAATAACACTAGCACAGCTCCACTGAATCTTCCCATCTTGCAACCAGATGAGCAAGTGGTTGTGCAAACACTTGCATAATGGGTTGTGCAAGAGGAATGAGCAACTGCTTGTATAATGGGTAGCACAATGAGTTGCACAGCTGCTTGCACAGTGATGCACAAATGTGACTTCAGTTGTATTCTCCTCTTGTGCATAGTTTGGAACCTAGTTTCCACTAATGCAACATCATTTGCGCTAATGGAATGACAGAGTTGGATACTGCCCAAGGAGCACAAATCTGATGCATGTGGATCACAGGAAGCTGTCTTACATTAAGTGAGGCCATTGGTCTGTCTCGCTCAGTGTTGTCTACACCTACCTTCCCCAACAGGAGCCCTCCAGATGTGTTGGACTACAACTCCCATCATCCCCAGCCAGCAGCAAGTTGAGGGAGGCTAGCCTACACTGACTGACAGTGTCCCTCCAAGGCTTCAGGCATGAGCTTTCCCCACCCCTGTCTGGCTATGCTGGGGATTGAACCTGGGACCTTTTGTATGCAAAGCATACATAGCTCTACCCCTGAGCTATGGCCCTATGCATGCCTCTTTTTATGACAAGGGAAAAGGGAGTGATCTTCTGGTTCCAAGGACTGGATAATAGAGGCAACAGGAGATGGATGGATGCTTTGTATTCATTTCTTTGTTTGAGAGTGGCTGTTTTTCAATCTTCACTTCTGTGGTTTTCCAGCCGCTTGGAAAGCTGTTGTGAAGATGCCGCTTGAAATAGCTAATCATGTTACAACTGGAAGAGCAGATGATTTGAAATCTCTAAACGTTGCTGAAAGTAAATACAAGCAAAGCTGAGGATGTTCCTCTGAAGAGCCATTTCCTCTTAAATTGATCATGATGGGTGCTTGTTAAAAAATTTACATCCAGAACTGTATGCTTTCAAACATTTATATAGCTCTATCTCAAATATAAAACATTTTAAGCATCACATTACTGAAAAAACTGGTATATGGTTGGATGATCATTTTCTATAAACTGACCCTTGCTACAACATCAGAGCCACCACCCCTTCCATTTCTTTCAGAACTGTAAAGTTCAATGGATAATCAACAAAGATGGCAGGGGGGGGCATGGTTGGAGAGAGGGGGGAAGTGGGGAGAGAGAGTCCATTGGAGGCACTATGAGCCCTCTTCTGCTAATGATGCTCCATATATTCTCTCACTATTCACTAGGGCAGTGTTCTCCAACCTTGGGTCCCCAGATGTTTTTGGCCTACAACTCCCAGCATGCCCCAGCCAGCTGGCTGGGGCATGCTGGGAGTTGTAGGCCAAAAACATCTGGGGACCCAAGGTTGGAGAACACTGCACTAGGGGACTTCAACCTTAGGCCATGCAGACATAACACAATTGCCTCTTTTGTATCAATTGCTACACAACATATGTAAGTTCTTAGGACTAGTTTGTACATCACAAGAGTAACCTGATTCTCACTCCTCTAGAATTGCCATACCAGTAACATCGGAACAAGAGAAATCTCGGGAAGGGCTAACAACAGGGCCACTTCTAATGTCAGCATGCCACTCACACTGGGGAGCGCAACCATGCGGTTGACTAGAATAATAGAATAGTAGAGTTGGAAGGGGCCTAGTAGGCCGTCAAGTCCAACCCCCTGCTCAGTGCAGGATTCCAAGTCAAAGCATCCCCGACAGATGGCTGTCCAGCTGCACTTTGAATGCCTCCAGTGTGGGAGAGCCTACCACCTCCCTAGGTAGTTGGTTCCATTGTTGGTTGGTTCCACGCTGGCTCAGCTTGTCTGAGCGTGGAAAGCTAAGCAGGGTCAGGCCTGGTTATTACTTGGATGGGAGACCCCTCCTCTAGTTTCCTGCATTGAGCAGGGGGTTGGACTCGATAGCCTTGTAGGCTCCTTCCAACTCTATGATCTATGAATCTATATTGCTCTAACAAGCAATACTGCCAGGAAGGAAGAGGTGGGTTTCACTTTCCAGGAGTGGTGTTTGAGGAACTAGACTATAGATCTTTAGGTATATGTTTGCTGTCAACCAGCATGCAGTTAAGTATTGCAGGCACAAGAAAGGCTTCAGCTTTTCTAGCCATGATGTGGCTTAATTGACAGGACTTTCAGCAGACAGTGAAATTTGCTCCCTGTCACCTGTGCCACTTTGAGCCAACCTGCACATTATGTTAATCGTGTAGCTGAAGGTTAGCTTTTTATTTACTCTAGTGTAAACATGCAGCACTGATTCAGGTTGGGAGCACCACACCATGGAAGGGGAGGATTAAGCATTCCCCCACTGTATTCCTCCCCCCCAAATTACCTCCCCCCCCCATTGGGGGGATTAAAAAAAGAGAGAAAAGCCTCCATTGATGCCAGTGGAGACTTCTTTTTTTAACACCCGCCCCGTGGGGAAGATTTTAGGGGGAAATAGTGGGTGGTAAGATTTAATCCTCCCTTTTTGTTGTGTAGTGGTCTGGATATGAATTGGGGCCACATGTGCTTACACTAGAGTAAAAAAAAGCTCAGCTTCCACTGCACGCTATGTAATCAGCAAAACATATAGTTGGCTCTTAGCTAGCTAGCTTGCTTGCGGGTGTGGGCTCAGTGACCCATATTTACAGACTGGAAAGGACCAATGCGGTTTTCAGCCAGTAGACATTCCCTCACGTGCTGCATAATCTGCGGGTGCATACTGTAATGAAAGCATGCATAACTTGTGGCCCACCAAGCTGAACACAGCTCACATATGGTGGCCCACCAGGGCCTTGAGAAACCAGCTGTTTTTATGCTTGCCTAGGACTGTAACAACAGGGGGTGTTGTAAAGTATCTGGCAGTCCCTGAGACAGTGCTGGTGAGCTGCATTTAGCTCGTTGGGCCACAAGCTTATGCAGGCCTAGCATTCTATCTGCACTTTCCTCCACTCTGGTCCAGTTTTTTTAAAAAGGACAACTGAACATAGTGGGGCTTACTTCTGAATAAACATGGATAAGATTGCACTGTTAGGGTGCAATCCTATGCAAGTTTAGACAGAGAAAAAGCCTACAACTCCCAGCATGCCCCAGCCAGGCATGCTGGGAGTTGTAGGCCTTTTCTCTATTTATTTATTATTTATTTATTTATTTATTTATATCCCGCCTTTTTTCCTGCAAGGAACCCAAGGTGGCTTACATAATCTCTTCCTCCCCATTTTATCCTCACAACAACCCTGTGAGGTAGGTTAGGCTGAGAGTCAGTGACTGGCCCAAAGTCACCCAGTGAGTTTCATGGCCGAGCGGGGACTAGAACCTGGATCTCCCGAGTCCCAGTCCATCACACTCACCACTACGCCACACATGCATCAGATTGCATCTTTAGAGTCTGTTCATGAAATTCCAGTCTGTGTGTGATCCTTTCTAAGGTGATGGTTATAGTGGGAAATCCCAACTTCGAAGCACAGCTTAATAGACAATCCACTAGACCAGGGCTCTCCAACCTTGGGTCCCCAGATGTTGCTGGACTATAGCTCCCAGAATCCCTTGCCATTAGCCATGCTCGCTGGGTATGTTGGGAGCTGTAGGCCAGCAACATCTGAGGACCCAAGGTTGGAGAGCCCTGCACTAGACAGAACAAGGGTAGGGTTTACCCGATCAAAATTTCAGGAGCAAAGGGGGAAAGTTGCGGTTTTGAAACAAGGAACATTATTATTTTCTTTTATTGTATCATTTTATTTCAGACTATCCTCTGAAATAAACAATGAGAAACCTAGGCAAATTTATGCACACTATTATTCCGCAGCTTGCCTTAAGCAATTGTAAAGCTGGGGGCGGGGAGAAGGATACTCCAAACCTGGATCGTTTGTCTCTACTGGCACTGGATTTGGGGCAGTAAAATGGTATATGGGTTCCCAGCACTTGCATATTATTAATACCTCAGAGCATTTGGCTCCAGTGCTTTTCTAGCACCACTTCTTAAAACCACAAAAATCAATCCTCGTGTGTCACTGTCTGCTAGAAATACACCCATGTATATCATTTCCCATTGGAATGTAGCAATTTCAAGGTAGGTTTCAACTGCTGGAAGTGTCATTTGTTTTCCTTTGTCCTTTTTAATCAGCGGCAAAATTCCCAATTGTTTCCACCTAGCTATCAATGCTAAAAGGGAAACAAAATCCCATAGAAAAGGGCAAAGAAAGCCTCCAAAGGTCAAATCTCCAAAATACTTTGTTATGTTGACGTTCAGGAGATGGGACTTTGAAGTCTGCGTTGATAGACACCAGGTGCCTAAATACCTTGAAAAGTTCGGCTAGAAAAGTAGAGGTCATGCTCCAAGCTTGGCTGTTCTAGACGGGTTTTACCAGGCTGGATAAATGCATGTGCCTTTTAATGGTGGCATTTTCAATTATAGCAAGAGACTACATACACACACACATATCAAACCTGGGCTTATCCAGCATCTATGCATATACAAATGTGATCATTTTACTAAAAGAGAATTAGCTTGGCTTAGAACTAAGGCCACGGTGAAGCTTGTCCTTCCTGGCGATATGGGGGCCTCAGCCCTCCCCCATCCCAACAGACTGGATGGACAGCTGCTCCCTGTTGCCTTCAGACTGGCTGGCGTCCAAGGAAGGGCCTGGTGGAATGCAGAATCAGGCACCTGCTGCAAATCTGCCTGGAACAGCAGGGAAGGGAGCGATGAATACAGCCTCCCTTAATCCTAGGTGCTGCCATGGCTTCTCCTAATGATATACCATTACTGGAAAGAAAAACAGAGTGTCCCCAGAGATGGGCCATGCTGGAAATTTCTCAGGAGTCTGATTGTAATATGATATGGCTGGCTTGTCCCATCCTTTTGTCTGGATCAAAAGAAGATGGGTGTGCTTCCTCACCGATGTGCCTTAAGACGAGGCGGGGTTTCCAGCCTGCAGTGGAGGGTGGCAGGGAGCATCACCTTCTTCAAGTGCTGCTAGAGACCCATTCGCAACTCAGTGCACAGATTCAGGTGGAACTCCGAAGCCAAAGGTTTGCAAGTTCAACATGTAAATACGCATCTGGAACTCAGCTGGAAGGGAGGGGGAAACAGCTTGGGAAGGTGATTTTGAGCAGAAAAAAATGGCTTCTGGGGACAGGATTACACACCCCTCATTCCCCTCTTCTGCTCAACATCTCAGTACTCCAAGGCTGCTTTTCTTTTTTGTTTTTTTAAAAAGCCATTGGGGCTTTCTTCCATATATTTTCATGTAATGTGTAGCTTGCCTCTGAGAACCAAAACAGACATTACTTTAAATCTGTGTCTAGCAGCTATGTGTTTTGTTCATTTTTACTCTAGAGTAAGCACAGGGGACCCAATCCAGATCTTAAAAGCCCCCATGCTAGAGTCTCAATCTGAGTCGGGGGGTGGAGTGGGGCTGTACCTACTCTAGCATAGAAATGAAAAAGGAGAAGACGTTTCATAGAAATGAAAAGGAGAACAGATTTACAGCAATGTCTGTTTTGGTCCTGAAGCAGCTCTTCTGGTGCCAATATATATTTAGGGGTTGCAGAAATGGCTGATGCTGGTGGTGGTGGTGGGGGAAACAGCAGTGGGAATTACAATCTCCTGGCTGTGTCCATACTGACCACCACTACACTCCTTCTAGCACCAATTTGAACATTACAATATAGGCCACTAGCAGCAAACTCCTGTATGTGCCTACTCGAAAGTAAGTCCCATTGAATTCAAGGGACTTACTCTCAGGTATGTGTGTACAGGATTGCACCCTTAAGCATCACTCCCTCCCCTGCACTGATTATTGCCACTGATACTAAGTCCTGTCATAGCTGGCCATGGAGATGTTCTAGATGGGGACTATGTGGATGCCAGGGGAGACACTATAATCAAATCATGATTGTATGCACGAGGATCTTACAAAAGCATAGGTGTTAACTTGTTATAATGCTACATGAGTGAAGTATTTCAAAAAGATGTGTGGTTGTGTAAGATGCTGGAGTCAACCTCAACTTAAAAGGAAATCTTCAAAGCATGAACGTAACCAGCTCATCTCTACAAGATCTGAAGCCTTTTGCTGTAGACAAAATCATGTTTGGGGGTATTTTACCAAAGGTATCCTTCCTATGAGTTTTGATCATATAATCTTGGGATATTAGAAGTGACATTATCCTGTAGTGTTTTGTGTCATCCATTTCCAGCCAGAGCCAATGGCTATATTTACAAAAAGGGCGTCCTTCCCGTGCCCTCACACCCCACAGGATTTAAAACAGCATTTGATCTCCAAGATAAGAGGCTGTAATTGACTTCATTTAAAGATTAACTTAATGTGATGCCTTATTAAAAGGAGGGGGGAGTTATTACGGAAGTTGTCAATCAAAGAGTTAAAGCCCTTTTATAAAAGCCCAGCCACAAAATGTTTCCGTTTTAATATCCCAAAGGCCAAAAACAAATTACTAAACAGCAACGAGAGATTAGCAATTTCCAGCCTTTTTTTTGCATCTCTTACTTCACATCTTCTACCTTGTGCATAAAATATGCCTCTCTGGTACAACAGGGAGAACCTAATTCCTTGGAAGGATTTATGTACTGATCCTGAATTTAGGGCCTCTATCTGGGAAGGGGGTGGAGAAAAATTATGAGGGAAGAGCACAATTATCGTGAGAAACAAGGCAGATAAATAAGCATGAAACTATCTAGATACAAATCCAGTTGAGCATATTTGTTTCTCCTCAATATCTCCACGCTTAAGTATCAGAGAAATTCAAGTGCTTTGCCGCAGGAGGGACCACACATGAATGTCTTGTTAAGTCCACAAGAAGGCTATTGGGTGATAGCTTTCTTTCATGAGCCATAACTTTGCCCTGAACTATGAAGTTTGCATTTCTGTAATTAGTTTGAAAGGCCCAAGTCTAGACATGTTTATTTCAATCAACTGGGTGTGCATTATTCAATTAACTCTTCCACAAGCACCCCTGACAGGGCATTCTTTGATCTGTTGTTGTCTTTTTTGCTGATGGCACACTCCAGCCTAGGTGATCACAGACTGAGTGAACATTGCGAGCAAGCAGAATAGAAATATTTAAACTCGCAGGATTCTGTCTCAGAGAAGGGGCTGCGCCACCAGGATATTCCAAGCTTACAATTCAGTAAATCTTCAGTTTGTGTTTAAATATGCAAGCAAATTTTGTGCAGTCTTTCTCAAATCAATAGGCCAATGAAAATAACAGTTGAATAAACAGAAAAGCACGTAGAAGTATACCAAAATACAATTTTGGATTAATTAATGATCAAATGTATGTCCCACCCCTTTATACTAAGAATTCAAGGTGAGTAACAAAATATAATCAAAATATAAAAAACATTAAAAACATTTTTTTTAAAAACCACACACACAACATAACAGTGATTAAATACTTGATAGTACCACCAGACCCAGATGCATGAGAGTAACTTGGAAATTAATGAAGTGAGACAGAAAATGGACAAATCAAATCTGAAGATTTCTGAATAGTGTAAAACTGCAATAAAAAGCTATTCAGAGCTCATGCTAGTACCCACAGCCCCATTGCTGCCAAAGGGCAGCCTCAGGAAGGTCCCTGGTCCAAATCAACTCTAGAAGAGCAGAAGTCCCATGATGGCAGTCCAAAGCCATAATGTCTTTCTCCTGATACAGACACCTGATTCCTGGCACCTGTGCATGCTAGGAGTCCAGACATCCTGGAGCCAAGGCTGGGGTAGCATATCCCATGAATTCCCTCACCACCAGAAACACCCCCAAGGGAGATGAATACATCAATTAACCCTCAGCACTTTGTCATCTGTGAGAATCAATGAATGTATAGTCTTCACTGTCTTTTCCTTTTCATCTATTTATTTATTTTAGAATATTTACATACCACTTCCCATTTTAAAAGTCCCAAAGTGGTTCACAGTGTATTACAAAACAATATATCATTAAAAGCAGAACAGCAATTAGATAAGTTAGTGGTTGGGAAAAGCCAAGGTAAAGAAGTAAATTTTTAGTAATCATCAAAAGCACATGATCATCAGTGTCTGACATATCACATAGGGAAGGACATTCCAGAGTGAGGGTGCCAACACAGAGAAGGCCTGTTGTCGCGTTGCTGCCAGATGGGATTCTGCAGTGTGTGGCACAGAATCCATGCATGGAATGGAAACCTGTCATTCTCCAAGCTCTATCCATGGTGCTGAAATGTCCAACCTTTCATGGTTGTGCAATGAGAACATCCAGGGAAAGTTTGTTGTGTGCCCCAATACAAAAAACATAGTCATTGGAAGCATCTTCTCAGTCACCTTCTAAATATCTAACCAGAATTAAACCTAAGCCCTGACTATTTTTAGGAATAAAAACTGTGACCCGGTTTGCACGACATGACAACCTATCATATGTAACTAGCCACAGTGAGTTGTAGTGTCATCTGAACTGAGGCCACTTCTTGCAGGGTGGCTTGTTTCCCCCCCCCCCAACAAGCCACCCTGAGAACCCATGAGCTATTCTTGGGGTTGTTCAACCCACAATGGGTTTTCGTGTCATCCAAGCCTGGGCGACCGATCCCACCACTGCGGGTTGTGGGAAGTGGTGAGCAAGGCACTTGGCAACAGCAGCAAACCCCCCCCCCCCTTGCTGCTTTTGGCAATCTCACCCATGCCACTGCCAGTGATGGCCCCAAGCAGCACATTGGAGGGGCTGTCACTGCTTATCAAAGTGCAGCAGATACCAACCCTGGACATTGACCCAGACAGGTTCCAAATAGGTTTCCCCCCACTTTGTTTTTCCCTGTGCTGTCAAGTCAAAGGAAAGCTGCAAGTGATCTTTGCTCACAAAAGGGGGTAGGCAACCTCAGGGTTTTGAGTGTCCCCCCCTGAAGGTCCCAAACTTTCATCCATTCCCAAGACTCTAGGTGCTCAGGAAGGTGGAAAAGTGCACCCCCTTTTCGCTAACAGTTTCGCTGACAGCTGTCAAAGGTAGCAGTTCCTTTGAAAATGGATTGAGGCAGGGCTAGACAGGGTAGTTTGGACAAGGAAGTATTCATATGAAATCTTGCAGCACTGACAGGGTGGGGCCCACAGTGGTAGCACAGGCCTCCGTGGGCGAGATGCCATGCCTCCGTGGGGGCTAAATAGGGTGGGAGAGGAAGGCTGATGAGAATCATTGGGAGGGTCCCTGATCTCACCCCCACAGTATTTTTCCCTGCCCCATGGGTAGGCCTATGGGTCAGAGGTTCTGCAGTCCCACTGTAAAGCAATACCTACATTTTAGGATTGTCACACAAATTAAAGTTAGCTGCCGCTACATTATGCTTCATTTTTGGTTGTAATTTTTCACAACTGTATTACCGGTAATCAAGTTCTTGAATATAATGTGTTCATCTTCAGTCACTTCTTCTGTGTCTGGTAGTTCTTATCCTTTAATTGACCTAGTTCTTACTTCATTTCCATGATTGTGCAGAAGATGAGTTCTTTCAGAACACAAAATTCTATTGAATGTGGTGTGGTGAAGAAATGCTCCGCGGTAGCTGTCCTGATTAGAGATTCCTCAGATTAACACAAAATTTATCTGAGTTTAACATAAAATTAAAAAATCCCAAACAAAAGCAGAACTCCTCAAGTAATTGCTTTGAGTCAATCAAAGTGATTGTCTGGCAAGGGAGCCTTTTTCCCAGTCCCAAATGAACTATTTGAACCATTAGTTCCTACAGGGATTGAAAAAATGCTACTCTCATAAAAGCTGATGGAGCTTCTTCACTCCATTTCTTTGGATCGAGTCAGGGAAAAATGCTGCGGGAGTGATATCAGGGACCAGGCCCTCCCAATGATTCTCAGCAGCCTTCTTCTCCCATCCCTGCCAGGCTTCCTTTTAAAATGGGTTTTTTGACAGGGCTAATCTGGGTTTTTTTAACAGGGACATATGCAGATTTTAAAAATGGGTGGTGAACCAGTGACAGCCCCTCCAATGTACCACTTAGGCACTGGGTGTCAGTTTCGGAGATCTTGAAAAGCGATCTCCAAAAAAAAAGGGGGGAGGGGAGGGAAAAAAGCTGTGGCAACTGCAAAAAGGGTCATGGCCATAGTGGGGAGAGGAGACAAGATGGGTCCTGTCCTGCCACAGAGTCCCCTGGGATACCCATGGGAGGACTGAAGGGGAAGGGGGAGACAACCCATGGTGAGCCTGATTGTAGCTTATTCACAGGGTGGGTTGTCATGTCATGTGAATGCAACTGTTGCTGGCTGGGGCATGCTGGGAGTTGTAGTCCAAAAACATCTGGGGACCCAAGGTTGGAGAACACTGCTCTAAGGCAAGGCTAGTCATCAATCCAAAGCGCATGGACAGCCTACTCATTCCCCTAAGATAGCCTCATCAGCAGAGGAGACAGCAACATATGGAGAAGCTTGGACTACACCAACCTGTGCAGCTTTTTTTCCGGGAGCCTTCTGCTCTTCCCTCCTGGCATCTTTTGAGGTGGCACTCAAAGAGCATGGGAAAGAAAGTTCATTTTCTGTGAGCCATGGAACTCTCTCCTCCTGAACCAGATAGAGAAAACGTGCTCTTGTGGCTTAAATACTTCAGTTCAATGCAAGGTCTAACTGTTTGCTGTGTGAAGGAACTGGAGTGCATGAAGTAAGCGATTCTAAGCTACTGCTGCCAGCAAATGCAGCTGAGCTGGGAAGCTATCTATGTACAGGTGAACAGACCTATTTCCAGCAGGCTGAACTGAAGAAGATTCCATTAGCCCTGCTGAAGATCTGCATCATGAAGTCTCCTCCTCCCTCAACTGTCACCACCAGCAGCCGTTCTAGCAAGCTGCACTAAGGGAGATGATAGAGGGAAGCAGAGCCATTCCATCAGTCCTGTTGAAAGAATTAGTTTTGATCCCTCCTCCCTCCCCATTCTTTCCCCTTGAATTGTAAGCCTGTGAGCAGGGAGTGTCTTGTCTAATTGACAGAACAGCATTATTTCCAGCAGCTAGTAAGCTCTGACTGAAGGCTTACCTATATAGCCAGAGCTTCCAGAGCCCCACTCAGGGCTCAGCTGCAGTTCATTAGGGGTCTGCTGGCAAATGCCCTACTCATGGGGAGGGCCTTGCTCCCAAGGAGTCCTCCTTTGTAAGTGTGCACTCCCCCTCACAGGGGTTCCTCTGGCCTGCCTCTTGAGATGCTCTTGGGGGCCGCTCTGCCTCTGCCTCAGAGGCGGAGTTCCCACCTCTTGTGGGGATGGACTTGTGGCCATCTCCCCTGAGGACCCAGGCTCCTCCTGGCCTTCTGAGATGGGGCGTTCCATTGTGTTCTTTGTTTCTGACAGCTCCTCTGAGGGGGGATTTCTCTAGTGGGGGCTTGGCAGGTTTTCAGAGCCGTGTCCAACCATTTCCCTGACACACCAATTTTGTATGTGAAGGAGTATTCAATCCCACGATTCCCTCGCCTACACTCTTGAATAATGCTGTTCTACCACTCCCAGCACTGTGTATCCTTGATCTTGCTTTGTGACTGACTGATCCTCTGTGCTGCTGAACTTTGGACTCCTGCTAGACTCTTCTCTTTGGACTGTGCTTGTATTGAACTGCTTACCTGTGCTTTGTCCTTGGCTGTGCCTCAGAGCCTTTTCTTGGAACTCTCCTTCATCCATGAGTGGTCAATGCTGTGCTCTGAACCCTTGCCTGTTTACTGACTACTTTTGCTTGAGGAGGTACAGCCAGATCCAGGTTCACTACTGGAGTGAAAACTAGGCTTATATTTCTAGGCCTTATTTGAGCCTTCTTTGGGTGGCCCATTTCAGTAGAATTGGGGTGAGGGGAGAGAGATTTATGTGGATGATAAGATTCCTAACAAGGGTCAAAGGCCCACTGTTGGACAGATTCAAATTTAAACTGCAAAAATGAAAATAGAGTGTCTTTATTATAGATACTATTTATATTTCATGGTAACTACATGTTGCCTTTTTATAGGGATTTATGCTTCTTGTTTGCATAGGTCCATTTATAGTTTATAACAAGTCACTCTGATGTAGCTGTAGAGCAGCCTTCTCCAACCTGGTACCCTCCAGATGTGTTGGACTACAACTACCAGAATCCCCCACCAGCTATGTGTTTTTGGATTCCCACTTCCTGGCCAAATAACTGATTGGAAAGGTTTCAGTTTTTATAAGAAAGGGCAATATGCGTACAGTTGCAGCTACTCTCTTGTTTGGAGCCAGTGTGTAGAAGAAGTGAGTTCACCGAATATAATAATATATGTGCTCTTGAGGAATAATCAACTGTGGTCTGAAAGAAGGGGGGCACCCCACCCTCTCTAAACGGTGTCCCAGTCCTCTCATTATATTTATAAACCATTAATACATTGAGAGGCTACTGTAACTACTAAATGGATGGAAATCATGGCTCTTTCATAACATGTTCCTTTCACATTTCCCCTTCTATGAGTGGTGGGATGTTCAGTGAGGCAGTGTCCATTAGAGGACTGCAGACTTGTGCTGTTCATATTCATCTGAAGATGAAGAAGTTATCACAAGATGCAGAAGGAAGCACATGAGCAGGCAATGCTAACCTCAAAGCAACACAAGTGCTGTATCCCCAAATCCAACTCATTGAACTGCCCCCTTTTCATCTCAAAACAGTCAGCCTTCAGCCATCCTGCAAGTGGGTGTGACTCAAGGTACATTTCAAGGTACCTCTGGAGAAAGAGCAGCCGAATTGCCACTTTGTGCCCATTGTGTCAATGACCAAGCCTGGGAATAGCCGCTTTCCTTAACGGGGCGGTATGGCTCGCAACATGAGTGAAATCTAAATTATACCACAGAGATATATGTTCAGACTGAATTCATATTAACAATTAATGAAGTTTGAAGTGTTAATATTTCACTCCCCCAGTATCTAACTCAACTTACTCGTCACTTTCAGTGAACAAAATATTTCTCAGAAACGGAAGAATCAACAGATGTATAAAATAAGCCAAAGGGAAACATGCAGATTTCCTTAGATGCTTCAAAACCTCTATGCCAATTGTTTCCAGCTTTGCTGAAACCACGAGGCATACACTTGGGGGGGGGGGGTACCTAAACAAGAGATGGGATAAGGTGGGACCCTTTCAGACAGTAGTTGTGCCATCCAGGAACCTATGCAACTCAGTTTCCTATCGTCGATCTTTAATTAATTGAACAAATTCACTAATTAGCTTTCATTCGTTTCATGCTAGGTGAGTGCAATCAAGCCTAAATGAAGTTAGGCCTGTGTAACTGCAAAGAACCTGGTCTTGTACCGGAGGCGCTATAAGCTAATTGTGCTTCAAGATTATGGTTCTCTGGTGGGAGATAAATTTAAATAGCGGGAATGTGTACATGTGATGGAAAGCCATATACGACACTATTGCAGACTGTGTCTTTGTTCCATCCTGTGCTGAATGTCCAAAGAAGTAACCAGGAAGGAGGAGGGGAGAGAAGAGCTTTAATAAAACCCTGATTAAGCAGTCAATTTAGCAAAGAGCCATCCATAAAATATAGCGTCTTCAAAGGCTTCCCTAATGGCCCTATGTGTTATGTCAGAGCTGGGTAATAGAAAGCATATCTGCAAGAGCTATAAAATAGAGTCAGTGAGTGCCTGATAATAGAATGTGTTATATGTTTAATTACCCGGACTAATCAATTGAGCCCAAAAGAAATATAGCCAAACCTAAGGCTTGGTATGCATTCTTGTACCGCTACCTACTGCTTAGGTTTATCTGCAAGCTCTTAGAGTACTGTGCGGGCTTCAGAGTTAATTTTTCTTTTAAATGGCGATGACCATGAGGAATCTGTGCAAATATTTAATACTATGCAGATTTGGCTGGTATGCTCCCCTGCTCCCTGATGATTTGGGTCAGCCTTCCCCAACCCGCCGCGCTCCATCTGTGTTGGACTAAAGTGACCATCATCCCCAGCCAGCATGGAAGCCATGCTAACCAGGGATGATCAGAGTTGTAGTCCAAGACACTGGGAGGACTCTGGGTTGGGGGTGGCTGATTTAGATCATACCTGGACTCTTGCATGGCAGCTGCAACCCTGATATAGAAATCTAAACTTCAATTGCAGGTCAGCTTCTTGGCCTTTTAATCTCAAGAACCACCTATCCCTGAAAGAGTAGTCATACGTCGCAGTTACGGTGCAACCCTTTACGTGACTATGCCAAACTTGTAGAGATGTATGAGAATTTTGTTTCTGTTTGTTTGCACCCCCAAATGTGAACACTGCTTGCAAGGCAAGCTTGAACATTCCCAAACTTGTGATGCTCATTTGCAAACTCCACACTTTATTTATTTATTTATTTCATTTTTATACCGCCCAATAGCGGAAGCTCTCTGGGCGGTTTACAGCAATTAACAAGACAGTCCCTGCCCGCAGGCTTACAATCTAAAAAGACACGACACACAAGGAAAAAGGAATGGGGAGGGAAGGAGGGGGGATATTAATACTCCTGGCAGGGCTGGTGGAATGGCCCTGTGCTCCCTCTCTTCTCCCTCTGCACAGCCTGCTGGAATGGCTGGTGGTGGTGACAGTAGAGGGAGGAGGAGCCTTCAGGAGGGCACCTTTCAGCAGGGCTGGTGGAATGGCCCTGCGCTCCCTCTCATCTCCCTCCTCTCAGCCTGCTGGAATGGCTGCTGTGGTGGCAGTAGAGGGAGGAGGAGCCGTCATCAGGAAGGCCTTTCAGCAGGGCAGGTGGAATGGCCCTGCGCTCCCTCTCTTCTCCCTCTGCACTTTAGGAAAATGTGCACTTTTAAAATATGCCTTTTGGGGTGGGGTGGGTGGGAAATGCCCATTTTCACACTTCAGTCAAGGGGAGGAAAGTACGCATTTGGGTGCCCACTTTACAAAAATATGCTCCCAAATGCATACTTTCCCCCCTTGGAGGGGTGGGTGGAAAGCTCTCAGTTGGGAATGGGAATGAGGTAGACTGAGCTTTGAAGTGGAACTCAAGAGAACCTTGATGCGCTTGAGCCTCTGATTCTCCCATCGATACTCCAAAGTAAGCCTCACTGTTAGTTCAGTGGGACACCCTCAGATACATGAATGCAGCACAAATGGGTCTTCAGTCTGACTCTTCCCAAAGACTCTGGGTGGGTATGAAATACAGTAATACCTTGGATTACGAGTAACCCGGTGTGCGAGCATTTTGCAAGACGAGCCAAAAATGTTAAAAAATTTTGACTCACTGAACGAGCGAGGTCTTGAAAAACGAGCACACCAGGTTACTCGCTGCCGGCTCCCAGGCGGCTCCACTGCTACATGGAGCCGCCCGGGAGCCAGCGCAGAGCGAGGGCTCGGCCGCCCGCTCTGCTGGCGCCTTGCGCTGCTGTGCCGCTTCCCTGCCCGGGAGCCGGCATGGCAGCGCGCGAGGCACCCGCAAAGCAAGCGGCTGCGTCTGCCCTCCATGCGGCTCCCTGCCAGGGATCTGGCAAAGCACTTGTCGGCTCCCTGCCAGGGAGCCGCGTGGAGGGCAGGCGCGGCCGGGAGCCCGGGTGCCGGCACAGCAGTGCGGGAGGCGCCCGCAGAGCGAGTGGAGGCGCGGTGCAGCGCGGCCGCTTGCTCTGCGGGTGCCTCTCGCTGTCATGCCAGCTCCTGGGAATTTGTTCCACGAGCATTTAATCACTGCTTTGCCAGCTCCCTCCATGGGGCTCCCTGCCAGGGAGCCAGCAAAGCAGTGATTAAATGCTTGTGGAACGAATCATCTGAGTTCCCATTATTTCTAATGGGAAAACTTGCTTTGATATGCGAGTGTTTTGGGTTACGAGCATGGTTCTGGAACGAATTGTGCTCGTAATCCAAGGTACTACTGTACATGAAAACAGACATAAAAGTAGCTTGTTAACTAACTAACTAACTAACATATTTGGAGTAATAGTCAAAAGGTACAAAAATGAATACTGATGAAGAAGGGCACGGATTGGTCTGCTGGATGGGAAGCAGAAGCTTCATTTAGGGCCCTCATCATCATTACCTTTTCAACTTTTTACAAGAACCAGGCAGCACATTATCATGCAATGTGATATAACCATGAGGGCTAGAAGCTTTATCTTGCCGCTCCCTCTGTCTTAATTAAAAATATGTTCTGTTAAATTCCAAAAAGTCCAAAATTATGTGCTAAGTGGCTCACAGACTATGCACAAAATATTCATAATCATATCCCTGAGCACAGCCGGGGCATCCCCAAATTGTGAGACTAGAGCTGTCTAGCTAACATAGCGGGCATTATGCACAGCAAGAGAAATTCAGCCCTATCGCTTTAGATCAAAAGTGCTTTTTCCTGCCACTAAGTGGCTCCAGATGTTAAAATATTCAACAGTGTTGCTTTCTCTCTAGCCACCATAGCTGCTGCTGGAGTTTAAAATATTTACTCCCCTTGATGCTAAACTCCAGATTGAAACATAAAGTATTTATGTCTGGTCATCCCCCCCTCCATTTCTATGCATTTTGAGCTTATTTTTAGGTTTTTAGAAAATGGTTATTTTCAGATTGTGAAATGGGACACTAAACGTTTCAAATAGAAAGTGTGGCTGTGGCAAAATGGAATATATTATAGTCCTGTTGCCCCCATTTTCCATCTCTCTCTCATCACAGGCTCTTATGCCAATGAATATTATAGGGGGAAATACTCCTTTAAGACATGGCTGTGAGCAAAAGGTACTCGATACTATTTTTCCCATTCTGTAGTTTGGGAATTAAGATTGTGGGGCAATGTTTTGCCCAGTGCAACTCAGTCCAAAGGCCATAACTGACCCGGGAAATGAAATAATCTCTCCTAGGTGAGGTTCACTCAAGAACTTTTATGCACTAGGTGGCACAGCCACTCCTGTCTTCTTATTGGTAACAGCAGAGCTAATGTGTCCAGGGCCGGATCTACATTACCCTGTATATCATCAAGTTAGCAGAACAGTACTGTTATATGCACCTTCCACAGTCACTCCTCACAGGGCACACTCTCGTGAAAGGTACTTCTTCAGTCATCCCAGTTTGCCATCCCACACCTAACTCCATAGTGGTAGAACCATTGAAATCAATGCAATTTGCCTGGGAGCAAAGCCAGTGAAGAGAATGTGATTTACTCCTGAGTAGACATGCCTTTTGGCCAATTTACACCTTCTTGTTCTTTGCGGGGGCCCGTGCCCGACGCACAACAACAACAACAACAACTGGCGAACACCTCTTTTCCCCACCAGTTTGGGAGATGCCGCATTTCTACTGCCCCTCGAAAACTGCTGGCTAATTCCAGTGACAACACTTACGTGGCCACACCTTGGGCAGGCAATGACTGCACAACTTTAGCACACACTAGTTGCGTACTGTGGTAGCGAACCACAATAACTGGAAAAAAATGAGAGAAACCTAGTCCAGGAAATTCTGGAGGAAACAACGAACGATTACACAGGACTAGCGCGACCGGCACTGAAAACTGTGTGCGTCGTGTGCCCTGCAAGTCCCGGCAGCGATACAGTACTGCAATAAACCTTAGGTGTGGATCCGGCCCAGATGCCTGAAAGAAACAAGCTAACTCACATGCAGGAAGGGATGTAGGAGAAATTAGTTTCAGTTCGTTTTTGATCAGAATGTTCCCAGTTCGCATGTCCCGGACCCAAGTGCAATCTATAGTCAAACTTTGTACATTTCTGAGCTTGCGGTGCAATTTGTGGGGAGAAATACATTTCAAAAATGCGTTCACTTGCAAAATGTGCATGAAAATGTGTACTTTTGAAAAAATGTATATACTTTAATCAATGGAAGAAAATGCATACATTTCAAAAATGAGCACAATTGAGAAAAACATGCATGAAAATGCACAGAAATCTTCATGCAAACAAACAAAACAAAACCCCAGAGAAAGCTCGCAATCTGATGCGGACACAGGTCAGAATGAGTTTCGAGGTGGTATTTGTATTTGGAGAACCTCAACGGGATCGGGTTTTGCTGATTAACACACAGCCGTACATGCAATTCAACTCACAGGGTGGAAAAATGACTGAATGTGACCCGCAAAATGAGTTGTCTATTTCACTGTTTCTTCCCCATCCCGCTTGCAGTGCAGCAGGTATGGGGTGGTGATTATGGGGAAAGTCAGGGAAGGAGGAGACAAGCAGCCAGGATGTGGTGCTGCAGCACCCTGTTGCCTCATGCAAGGCACTGAATGGGAGGCATTTGCTGCTTGCTTGTTTGTTTGCTTGCAAAATTTGTACACCACCCCACAACATAAAAGTTCTCTGGGTGGTTTAAAATTAACAAACATTTAAAGATGGCATGTACAGGGCTGGCTATTTACACCAGAAGACTCATCTGTCTGCATATTTCACTTACAACACAGCACCCAAACATCTACCTTCTCTGGCTTGGCAGAGAAGTGATACCTGGTTATCAGTTGGAAGCCAAGCAGGAAGATCCTTCCCTGAATCATCCCATGAAGCTGAATGGTGAGAGATTCAGGCCAGATAAGTCCTTCTTCACATAGCACACAATTCAACTATGGGATTCACTTCCACAAGATGTGGGGCTTTTCTACACAAAGCTGATTAATAAATCAGCTGAATCTACTTTCAGTTTCGTTGCAGAATTGGGATCCATTTCTGCTTTTCCACTACATAACCTCTAGGTGGCACTGTGGTATGGTGGAATAGTGCAAATACACAAGTGGAAACAGCATTTTCTTTTGCTTTCAAAATAATACCTGATTTCCACTGCTCTTAAAAATACTTGCCAAAAGTGCTGTTTGAAAACAGAAGCAAAACTGGAGGGCCACATCATCTGGAGGGCCACTAAAGAACACACAAACAACTGTGAGTATGGAATGATGGGCACACAATAAATGCCTCATGTAGAAAAGCTCATGGTGACTATCACCAACATGGATGGCTTTAAAAGGGGATTCGACAAATTCATGGAGAACAAAGCTATGAATGGCTACTAGTCATGATGCCAATATATTACCTTCAGGATCAGAGTTAGCTTGCCTCTGAATATCACTGGCTAAGAACAACAGTGGAAGAGGTCTGGTTGCCCCCATATCCTGCTTGTAGGCTTCCCAGGGGCATCTGGTTGGCCTCACTGTAGGAAACAGGATAAGTAGTCATTTTCATGCTGAAAAGCCACACATGATGCATCTCGTGTCCATCCCTAAGTACCATTAAGAACCATGCAAAGTGTGGAAATCAGGAAAGGGAGGCTACAGATGCTGCAGGCACATTTTCTTCCATTGCTGCACCATGTCCTCAGGTCCAGCATGGAATGACAACATGCCACTCCACCGCCTTGATGGTTTTTATCATTGTGATGGGTATTTGTATTGGAAAGTGCTGGCATGTTCCCCAGGGCTTGGTGCCCTTTGCTACTTCAGCAAGTTGGATCCATATGGAGGGGAGTTCCCTGGGTTAAATATTTACCAGACGAGCTATGGTGTTTCCAATCTAACAGGAGATCTTCCATCTAGGCTGTTTGAGTCTTTGTGCCTTAATGCCTGCTGGGCTCTCTGGGGAGAGGCACTGAATGAGCTGCCTGAGGCCAAACACCAACAGAGAAAAAGCACATTGTCCTCCTTCTCTGCTGCCTTTTACTGTCTGTTCATCAGATCCGTGCGTGTCGCTGTAATACAGACCCATCTCAACACAGCTCACTGGGAGGAGTTGACCTCACTCTGTGTGTTTGTGTTTATGTGTGATGCCATTCAAGAAAGAGATCTTAGAAAGCGAACTGGAAAACATCATCTTGGTGTGCTGCAGCAGCTGTCAACAACAACAAAAAAAAACAACAACCAAAAAACCAAACAGCATGTTAGGAACCATTAAGACAGGGATGGAAAAACAAAACAGAACACATCATAATGCCCCTATACAAATCCATGTTGCATCTACACTTCTTGCAAGTACTGTATGCAGTTCAACTTACTGGTATCTCCCTTTAAAAAGGCCACATGAAAGGTAAAACAGGTACAGGATCTGAAATGTTGTCCGTGTGACAACAGAACAAAATGGCCAGAGTTGTGTCTTCTTTAAAAACAAAGCAATTGTGTTTGTGTCAATGTCTATGGCCATTAGTCTTTGTGACAGACTGGGAGAATGGTACATTCAGCACAAGTAGCCAGTCCATGTCGATGATGAATCCCACACAACAAGGCAACTCCCTTTGTCCAGGTCAACCACATATTTCACAGTGCTGACGGATCAGCATGCCTGATCCGTCATACACACCCACTGACTGCACTTTCTCTAAAACAGAGCAATAATAATTGTTTTTTACTATTAAATATTTTTTAATCCACTCTTCTGTTCATACAACATCCAGAGCAGCTTATATCAACAAAACAGAAAAACAAATACTGTACAGTTAATCAATATCAATACAAAGTACACATTTAAAACAATACAATTGAAAAGCAGCAAAGTAAAAAAAATCAATTTAAACACTGCAGCAGAAATTACATATTAAAGGCCCACTGAAATAAAAAAGGTTTCCAGTTTCTGTCTAAGACAGCAAAGAGGAAGCCTGGTGCATGTCCACCAGGAGGGTAGTCCAGAGCTGCAGCACCACTACTAAGAAGGCCCCGTCTCCTGTGTTGCCAGCGAGAGCGGTGCCTCAGAAGCAAATTGTATAGCAGCGGTGGGGAAGTGTTTGGGGTCCAGGGGCCAGTTTCCTCCTGCCCCCACCAACCTGCTGCAGACTGGATGACATCAGGGGACAGGATGCTACCCCCTGACATCATTGGGTCCCCAGCCGGGCAAGCCTGAAGGCCCCATGGCCCGCCATTTTAAAAGTTACGTTTTTCTACTAAGGTTTTGAGTAGCAGCCATTTAAACAAATCAGACGCTGCTTTGGGGGGGGGGGCACAGAACGACATAAAGATTGCCCCTTTACTGCTCTTCTGCCCTCATTGACTGTGGCACCCCAAAGGCAACATCTGCTTGGTTCAGATCACTGCCACTCAAAATGTCAGTTTAAAAGAAGCTTAATGTTTAAAATGGCACCGGGCTAGGAGGGGGAGAAGGAGCTGCTGCTGCTAGGTTTTTCTTTTTCTTTTAAAAGGAGGGAGAAAAGGAAGGAAGGAGGACTGGGCAGTGGGGAGAGAGCTGGCGGTGGCGGCAGCAGTGGGAGTTGGCAGCTGGGGGCAGGGCAGTGGTGGCAGGGTCCCCCAGGAACGGAACTTGCCCAGGGCCCCCTCAAAGCTAGCTGCACCCCTGAATGTGAGGGAGGAGCAAAGGAGAACCTGCTCCCATGGAGGAGTGAAGGGGACTGAGCCAGCTTCACTCCTCCCAGCTGAGGGGTCGGGTAGAGGGGCACTCTTCCACCCTTGGCTAGGGCCCGGCTCTGGTGTGCGCTGTCCCAAGCCTTCTCCCATTGGGGAGGAGGTGGGACAGGTGAATCACTTTGTGTACTGCCCCCCTTCCCAGTTGCGGGGGGAGTGCCATGCTATGTAATAAATAATTTGGAGGGGGTGGGTGCAGTGGAACTCCCTCTGTTATCTCTGATGACTGCATGGAGATAACCATGGGGCAGTTCTCTCCCCAAGCCTCCCGTTAGCCTCAGGAGGGGGGTTGGGCTGGGGAGGGGGCTCTGCTGGCCAGACTGAGGTTCCTCATCCCTGTTTTAAAGCCAGGGTACGCATAAGTGGGAGGAGACGGTCCTTGAGGTAACCAGGTCCAAGTCCATTTACGGCTTTAAAGCCAAGACCAACATTTTAAATTGAGCCCAGAAACAAACAGGTAACAAGTGATGTTGAAAATAAGATTGCAGTTATATGAGCCAATCACTAGGTGCCAGATAAAAATCAGACCACTGCATCTTGGACCAACTGAAGCTTCCAAGAGCTGTCTTAAAAGCAGCCCCAAATTAGAGAGCATTGCAGTCATAGAGTCTGGAAGTAAATAAATCATGGATAACAGATGCCAGGTCCACCTTTTCTAAGAGAGGCCGAAATTGATGCATCAGCTCAAAGGCACTCCAGGCAACCAGTGCCCCCTGAACATCCAAGGAAAACATCAGATCCAGGAGAGATGTCGAGAAGGAGGCTCTTTGTTAGTGTCGGAAATGAAAACCACCCTTTGTCCTCTCACTGGGAGGGGCTACATGTATTAGTGAGTAAACCACCCAATCCCACGTGGTGGGGTGCAATGACATCAGGGCTCAGCCTTCCTGTGACTGTCAATGCTCCAGCATCACCTCACTCACTTGCAAGGACTAAGGTGTTTTTCAAGAAAATGGGGACCGTGAGTGCTTTCAGCTGGAGGGCTCCTGGCACTAGCACCATCCTCTGGGGCCCCTGGCAAACTTCTGTGAATGAGGCAGGGCAATGGCTCCATAAAAGCACCCTATGAGAGAGAGAAAACTGTCTAAATCCAGGAGGGGAATCCCAAATGTGTAATCAGAGAACTGATTCAGCTATGGCACCATACTTTGTCAACCATGTCGGTCCCACCCATAACTAGGATGACATTCTCCCTTTAGCCCTTTGCACCACGTTTTTCTTACATTTCTAAAATGTTTTAGTCACGCTATAGCTAAAAACTCTCAGGATGACTTGCAATTAAACACACTGGCATTTAGTAGCAGTAGTCCCTACTAATGTCTCCCGTTGATTTAAATGGGACAAGCAAGGCATCCAGATTTTATATCTATGTCAGCGACGCTATTTAGACGGTTCCACAGAAACCCTGTGTAATTAATAACTCTAAAATTGATAATATCCATCTTTCATTGTGTTTTTGCACTCTAATCTTATTGCCTTTGTGGAGAATAAAGAAATAAACATTACAGTACATTGGTGGACTTGCCAGAGCTGCAGACGCCATAAAATCCAACATTTCTGACAACAGTTTCCCCAATATATCCAGTTTTCTTTTGCTTTTGTTCTTTGCTTTTGGAAGCTGGTAGCAAACACTGGAAATAAGGTTGGGAAAGCCAGCAAGCACAAAGGAGAATCCTGCAGAACTGAAGTGGCAAGTTAGGGCTGAAAACACATCTGATCTACAGCAGGATAGGGCAAGGTGTTCTCTAAGGCATGGGTAGGCAAGCTGGAGTGGTGCCCTCCAAAAGTTTTGTACTACAACTCCCATCATACACCTGCCCATTGGCTATGTCAGCTGGGGCTTAATGGAAGTTATAGTCCAAAACATCTGGAGGGCACCAGGTTGCCTAATCCTGCTCTAGAAATCTCCACCAAGAAGTAACTAAACAGCCCCCTCGTCCCATCTGTCCTTCTGTTTGAAATGTCAGTGTTCACCACTAGAGGGCACTTCAAACTCAACAATGACTCGCATGAAGGTCAGTACAGTATTTAATATGTACTATTACTTTGTAAGTGTTTTGACTGAACACTTTTGACTGAACACTAGCTAGTAGTGCCAAAACATTCAGGCAGTTTTCAGAGCACACTGCAAACTCCTCAAAGTGCAGAAGATAAAAATATATATGGAGGAGACCAGAAAAATGAAAAGTAGCACAAAATACAAATGCACGGGGGAGCATTAATTGCTGGGGAGACATTCAAGGGAGGGCGCTTAACGTGTAGCAAAAGGCACCCTAATGAAGGAAAATCTTACTCCCCAACAGTATCATTGGGAGGATACAGATCTCCATTTTAACACATACCACACTAGCTGTTTTACCACACTTCTGGGTCTGATGCCAAGGCTTGAAAGAGAAAATTCAAGGAATGGGGCCTTGGAGTATCCCAGTGATGGAGGCCTGTGGTAAAGAGGCAGTGCCTGTCACCGTGGGATGGAGCCCCATGGCAAAGGGGCTGGACCTGGCACGCCTAGGACAGAGCTCAGCAGTAAACAGTCTGTTCTGCCAGTTCATGTGCCCACCACACGTCCCTTGCTTCCAAGCAATATCATACACACATGAATCACGATATCGAGCCAGACTACAGCTGGATCCCAAGCACAATGCAAGAAGAACTAAACATACATGAAGAGCATATCACCAAAGTTGAAAAAGAACATAGGGGTGTGCAATACAACTGCTCTTTCAAAGAAAAGTTAGCTTTAGAACATTTAGAAAATAATTCTAATATTGTAATAAAACCAGTAGATAAAGCTGGTGCCACAGTCATCTTAAATAAGGGAGATTATTTGAAGGAGGTACATAAACAACTTAGTGATACATCCGGTTATACCTTTATTAACCATAATCTGACCAAAGGCATATTCATTATTAAAATTCTGATTCAGGAAGCGATATCCTTGCCGTATATAAATAACGGGACAGGACAATTTCTGATGAAAGTGTATGGGAGGGTCCCAGTATTTTATATACTTCCAAAAATCCAAAGAGGGTTTTCACCCTCTGGGAAGACCCACTATATCACATTCAGGAACCTTTCTAGAGCCAATTGCTCAGTAGGTAAACTATTTACAGGATTTTGTGTCTCATTTGTATTTTCACTCTTTGTTATATGCTAAATAAATATATTGTGTATGTGCACTAGGTTTTTGTTTTAGCTGGATTGGGTAAAAATTGGTCATTGGACCTTGGTGAAATGTGAGAAAAGATGATAGATAAATATTATAAATAATAATCAACTTTATAGACCAGGGATCCCCCAGCGTGGCACCCACAGGCACGTCTAATCAATGGCACCCATGAAGAGGTCCCCAATGTGGCGCCCACGGGCACCCATTTTTAAAACTTTTTTTAAAAAACTGTTTTTTTTAATATAAGTACATAGATTTGTGTGAAATGCATACAACTTTCTAGCATTTATACATAGGCTTCAACAAAAGCAGACCAAATATCCAAATACCGGTAAGTATCCATTTGAAGTTGGTGTCTATATGCCACCTGTTCATGTATCAAAAGTGTTGTAAGGTCCTCAATCCATTGCATTATAGGAGGTGAGTGTTTATCCTTCCAATTTTGTAATATCAATCTTTTAGCTGTCAAAAGGGTGCAGATAATCCATTTTCCATTTGTTAATTTCCTTGAAGCAGGTAAATATTTTAAAAGATTGTGTACATCAGTGAATATTAAAGACTGTTCCAGTACAAAATTTACCTGTGTAATAAGCTCCTCCCAAAAAGAAGCAGCTATTGGATATTACAACAACAACAAAAAAATGTCTAAAAGCAGCATTAGCTGTATTGCACCACCAGCAATTAGCTGAATTAGACAATCCCTATTAAAGAGACATTACGGTGTCCAATAGACACAAAACAAAAGTTTTTGCTGAATAAGACGCAGCCTAAGATCCATAGATGCAACAGGTAGATGCCAAAGTGGTGATCCACTGATTAGGCATTTTGTGGTGTTGCCCACAGCAGTTTCTCAAATTTCCAAATTTGCCCATGGGTCCAAAAAGGTTAGGGACCCCTGTTTAGACAGCCAGAGGACTTCTGGTAACTGTCTGAAAGCCTACAAAGCAAGCCGGACTACCCTAAAACATTTTCTGTGGTAAAATTCTCTCCTGGTAAGGTGATTCAGACAAATAGCTTTCCTAAGTGGATACATGGTAAGTTAGTTATATCACACACGAAATGATCATCTTTATCCTCTCTTTGTTAGGACTCCTCAGGCACGCAGAGTCACTCAGATCCTCATAAATAAAAGGTTCCCCTTTACATGTTCTAATTAGGAGCAAATTACATTCAGATGTTTTGGCCTGGTAGCGCTCATATGGTTGGAAGTTTATTTCTACTGTAACCAAAAATATTTAAGCTCCTCTGGCTCAGAATTCAGGACTGAATTCTAGATGTACAACTAGATTCCTTAAGAGAAAGGAATAGTTACATATTTCAGAGGCATATCGAGTTCTGATTAAAATCTGAGTGTGGTGTATGCAGATGCTCACAAATGAGAACCTGATACATAAATAAAAGCCACAATAAAAATGGTTTAATCCTCACTTAAAAGTTTGGATTGATTAACAACAAAAATAGTGGCTGGTGAGGAGCTCTACCAGTTTTTCCATTTCATTTCATCATGGATTTTTTAAATGAGGGGTTCTTTCAAAAAACTGTTATTTTACACATTGAAAACCATAAATTGTACAGATTTGGGTACATTAGACTAGGATCCATATTTTGTGGAACTCAGTTGGAAAACTAGTTATCAAAATTCACTTTGTGATACCTCTCTCAACATTCACTTTGGAAATCCTTTGGTAGGCCAATGTTGTCCAAGCCTCTTATGTAGATATTTTGAGAGGCTGCAAATGGCAAAATTGGGATTCAAATGTTATAATTTGGAATCTTAAACGAAAATAAAGTGAAATTGAGGTCCCAATTGTGAGCCATGGATGGTAAAATGCCATTTTTGATCTGAGCTTCAAAATTTGGATTATGTAAAACTTCAGTTTCTGTGCATCTAAATTCAGTGTTACTGTCACACTTTGAATTCCTGGCCAGTTTTGTCTCATCTCTAGTAGCGTATGCATATGCGTACACTTAACTATGTTAAGCCTCAGAATTTAGTTTTATAACATGGTTTAAACAAGCCAACCGAGTTACTGCTCAGATGTCACACAGAGGCTGGGATGGATTCAGAACTGCAGGCTCAAGGGCAACTAGAACTGAAAACTCGTCTACCTCTGCCTTACACACGAGACACTCATCTAGCTCCATTAATGTTGTCTCCCACTTGATCACGCTAGAGACAATGCAGTTCCAAATAGATTCTTTATTGCTACAAGCAGTAATGAAAAGTCCATCCACCATACACCAGTCCAAGAAACAAGCCAAAGTCGAGACAGTCCAGGGTTCAGAGAGTAGGAGATCAGGGTTCAAGAGTCCAAAGTCCAAGTCCAGAATCGTAGCAGCCAGGAGTTCAGATCAAGGGAATCAAGGAGCGTAGAAGCCTTGCCAGGTAACAGCGTCGTTGCTTTCTACACTGAGCATGGGTCAGCAGCTGGACTATAAACCCTGACCCAGCCTCAATCTAAGTCTGAGTCTGATTCTGGATCTTGGCATGGGTACCGGGCCAGGAGACGCCTGCTATGCCTCCTTCTGTTCACGTGCCTTTCAGCCAGGCGTTTCTCCTGGTGTCTTTCGGCTGGCCGCACCCCTGAAGGGCCCTCCTCTCCTGAGCCCTCCTGACAGCCCAAGGCCAGGGCCTACAGCTGAGAATCCTCAATCAGCTCTCCCTGTTCCTGTTCCCCAGGGGAGGGGGGACTGTCCAAGGTCGACTGGCCTTGGCTGCAATCAGCCACAGGTGTGAGCCCTTCACCCTGTGCCAGCTCCTCTTCTGTGTCAGAGCTGGTGCTGTAGCAAGACCCCACAATTAAAGGGATACAACACAGGTAGATAAGAAGGTATACTGAAGGTCATGGCACAGCGGCAGCTCGGCCATACTGTGCCACATACTAATCTTGTGGGAAATATGGGAGAATTCTTTCACCAGTGACTTGTTCCCAGTAATTGAAACAGCCATAAAAAGAGGACAGACATCTGATAGAGCTCAGGAACCCAAATAAAGCTGGTAGATCAATACTGCCATCCAGAATCGAGGCTAAGTTTGGAACAGGAAACTGGGTATGCTGAATAGGACTGCCACACACTTGGGAATCATGGACACTCCAGCAAGAGGTGTGTCACAACATGGAGAGGCATGCAAGACATGCGAGTGGGTAGGGATGAATCTCAGGGCTGCACAGGACCACCTTGCCGCTCCATTTCACCATTCACAGCTGCCCACATACCATAACATACAGATAGGATAGCAAGTTCCATAAATACTGAAATGTTGACTTAGTGGTCTGCTAGTTCCTCCTGGTCTTTGTGAAGCAAGCATTAAATTCTCAACTAAATATTCAGAATATTTAAAGTATATTTGACAATGGGGCTGATTTATTTTTGAGCTTTAAAAAAACTCACAACCCTCTGCGTTTCTGTTAACCACAAATCCAGATCATTTCTATGGAAATCAGACCAACCGCAAGGGCACCAGGTAAATATGGAAGCTTAATGCCAACAGGTCAATATCTACTGTGCCTTGAAGTCTACAGGCAATTAAAAAGAAATCCAATACCCTGCTTTAAAAAAATGCTTTGGGCAAAATAACATTTTTAGTCTGCTAAGACATATCCTGCGGTTCTCTTCAGAAAGTCAGGCAAAATGGAAGGAATTCACCAAGGGTATTCAAAGAACCTTCTGGTGATGTGGGCAACAGGGGCAATGTACTTGCACTCCAGTTAGATTGGCTTGGCTGGCTTGGACTGGTTGGGAAATGATGATTACTTCTGAAATATTCCTTCAAGAATGGAAGAAACTTCCAGCACTGCATATTTGGAACAAAGGCTTTGCAGAACGTGAGTGCTTGAGCCAGGTTTTTCTTTTAGCAGGCATACTGAGAAAGACAAGGAAGGAACCAAATGCAGCACCTCTTCCTATGTATGTATGGATTTAATGGGTGCCTAGATGTGCTGTGTCTTTCTAGTAAAACACAGACTGAATCTTAGAAGATGCTTGATGGAAACAGTTTTACAGGTAAGCCATCCTGTGAAATTAAATAATAGCAAATGTAAACCTGAAAATGAAAAATCGCAGATATTTTTAAAACACACGCACGTCTGATTCAGCCTTCTCCAAAGTGGTGCCCTCCAGATGTTTTGAAATATAACTCCCATCACTGGCCATGCTGGCTGGGGGTGATGCGAGGTGTAGTCCAAAAATTTAGAGCAGGGGTGGACAACCTGTGGCCCCATGGGCTGCATGTGGCCCCTGCTGCCCCCCATTGCTCCCCAAAAACCAGGGCAAAAATCCCTGGTCGTTTGCCACTGAAACTGGGGAGCAGTCTGCTATGGAGGCTTACTAAAGACAAATTTAGCTTGAAAACAAGATAAATTTGTCCTTAGTAAGCTTCCATAGAAGTTTGCCACCGAATTTCAGTGGCAAACCAAATTTTTTCTTTCTTTTTTTGCCACAGTGAATACAATTGTTCTGTAACTTCCTGTACTGTTTCCTTCTATGGCAATGTAGAAACCTTTCCTCTGGTCAGTCCAAAAGAAAATACAAAAAATAATGTGTCAGACTGATTTTTCTCAGAAACTGTTTCTTGTTTTGACTGCCTCATACTCTTTTCCATGTTCTATCTTAGCCCATTAACTCTGCTGTTAAAATGATCACATGTGTCTTCTTGTGCAGTCAGATCACTCATCAACAGTATCTTCAGATCCTTTTCCTTTTTCATCCATCACAAATTCTTTGTTCTCTTCAAGCTTGCACATACATATATCATGTGTTGGCTATGTTTGTGTTCAAGAGCTTTGTTCCACTGACTGACTTTCTTTCCCCACAACCCTGCCCCCACTCTTTCAGTTTGGCTGTAGGAAGCGTCATCCTTTTGACCACATTGCCAAGAAAGTTACCATAAGCATCCAACACAGCTCCAATCTTAAGCACATTTAGTTGGAAGTGGGGCCCACTGTCTGCAGTCTAAAGGATTACAGTTTACAGTAGTAATCCACAAAAGGATTACCTTCACTAGTCTAGAGGCTGGTGGCTCCAATGTCAGTGGGGCTGTGTATCCACTCTGGGTTTTAGTCTGAACTTTTAAGGAGCTATCCATGGTTCTGAACTCTATCTCAAAATTAGGTTCAGCACCCTGGATAGCTCCTTTAAAGTTCAGTCTGAAACCCGGAGTGGATACACTGCCCCATTGACATTGGAGCCACCAGCCTCAGATGATTAAAAACAAAATGGGGCCAACTTCCAAATAAATATGGTTAAAAATAAGACATAATCATGCCATCTTGCCCATTTTTACTGGACAATGTAAAATGTAAGTAAATTTGTTGGGGTCAATGGGACTTATCTAAGCAAGATTGCAAGCTGGATGTCAACTATAAAGAGTGACATACGCCACAAATTAGGTCCTGGGTGTAAGAAATTCAATAAAAAGTGATAGGTGTTCCAATTCAGAATTGTTTGTTGCTTTGATTGTCATTTGAGGGAATGAAAAGGGTGTATACTTGGGCACCAAAGAGCAGAAAACACCCTTGAAAGACAGCAACAGCAGCATCAGAAGAGCATGGAACCTTTCTAAGGTCAATTACTTCCATTTAGAGGTCAGAAAGCTCTGCAGGGAAGTGACTCAATGGCATGCATACAGGATCAGCCTTGAATTCCTCCTGAGCTTTTAGGAGTTGAAGGCCACTGAATGTCATTAAAGAGGAAAAGGGTAATTTTCTATGAAGTTGCTATATGGTTTCATGATACAACCTTGACATTATCACATTACAAGAAAGCCAGGGCCAGATAGACATAGATTTTGAAGGCTTTCAGCTGCAACTCCATACACACACTTACCGGAGAGTAAGTCCCACTAAATTCAATGGGACTTGTTTCTGAGTAACCTTAACCTTTATTAAAAAAAAAAAAAAAAAAAAGCCTGCTAATTTGCCAAATGTGTACTCAGTCTGGGGGACAGGACATAATAACAATAATATTTATTTTACTGGTGGAAGAAGAAAAGGAAATCACAATTGCAGTTATTACCATGACGATGTCTTATATTTCCTAGTGGTATTGTCGAAGCTTTATTGACAGTTGTAGCACAAGGCTACAGTATGTCAGGACAGTACAAGTTACAACACTCACCATATAGCTGATTCATGAATAACTTTACTTTATTTGTTCGTGACTACAACCTTGTAGCACAAATGTCATGGAAATCCATAGTGATGCTGGCTGCTTGTACCCTATCTAACAGCCTCATCCTATGCATGTTTATGGGGAATTACTCCCCAGTAAGTGTTTTTAGGGTGGCAGCCTAGACAGTGGAAGGCTTATTTTGGGGCACCAAATCAGAAGGGGAGGAGAAGAGCTGTGCAAGGCCATGGCTACTTAGGTGGTTGCTGCTGCTGCTCCAAGCCTCCGATGCATGGATTCAGCACAGCACAACCAATGGCTCAAGCTGCTGCAGCTACACCTTCATCCTATGTCTGGAAAACAGGAGAGATACATCTGGCTCTGTGACCTGCAAATTGTGCATTCCTACCACTAAAAAAAAGCTCTGTAGAGATGCACCAAACTTGCCCCCCTTCCCCTTTCTGACTGTCTGAAACAGGGGTGGGGAACCTCAGGCTCCTGGGCTCCCACACTATCCCTCTGCGGTCCCCCAGATGGCCACACACCCCTTTCCCCATACCATTTGTTGGTTCTCCAACTTATGTACAGTTTCTTTCCTATTCCAGAAATGTTGAAATGGCTCTCCTAAAGCTTCGTTACTGTCTGTAAGAGCTTTAAGCTCAAATATGCTGGTATTTTTTGGTAAAAGACCACCATATAGCTGACATGGATCCCATTCCCACTGGACTTGGACAGTGGGAACAGCCCTTCAAACAGAGGATGGCTTAAAAACGGAGGACAGTCCTCTGGCAGCCCTTCAAATAGAGGACCCTCCTTTGTAAAAGAGGACCAGGACCGGTGCAGGGCAGTTTGGCGCCCTAGGCTACATTATATTTAGCGCCCCCCCTCGTGCCGTGGGGGGGGCTCCGGAAAGCAGCCCTGCTCTGCAACCTCCACCGGACCCCCCCCCCGCACGCTGCCGCTGCCACCCCCCCACCTACCTTCCCAGTCCGACGCCTCCTCCGAAAAGGGACCCCCGCGCTCTGTTTTTTGCCGGGGGAAACCAGAGCAACAGGGCTGTTTAAGCCCTGTTGCCCTGGTACTTCCCGCCAAAACAGAGCGCGGGCGGGGCTCCGGAAACAGCGCGGAGAAGGTAGGTGTCGGGGGGGGAGGCGGCGCGGAGGAGAGTTGAAGCGAAGCGAGGGGGGGAGGTGGTGGGGGGAGGTGGCGCGGGGGGGGAGGTGGCGCGGGGGGGAGGCGGCGCAGAGGCGAAGCGAGGCGAGGTGGGGGGGAGGTGGCGCAGAGGCGAAGCGAGGCGAGGCGAGGTGGGGGGAGGCAGCGCGGGGGTGGGGGGAGGCGGCGCGGGGGTGGGGGGAGGCGGCGCGGAGGCGAGGCGAGGCGGGGGGAGGCGGCGCAGAGGCGAAGCGAGGCGAGGTGGGAGGCGGCGCGGAGGCAAGGCAAGGTAGGGGGGAGGCGCCCAGGCTCGGCCCCACCACTACTCCGGGCGCACTTACCTGGCTTTCTCGGAGGGGCGGGCGGGCAGGAGCGCGCCGGCAGCGAAGAGGAGCGCAGCGTTCTGCGCCCTCTTCCGCTACGCGCCCTAGGCAACCGCCTAGTTGGCCTAGCGGTAGCGCCGGCCCTGAAGAGGACACATGGCCACCCTTGAAGGTGGGACTGGGCAATGGGGATGTGGTGAAAGGGGCAGGGCCAAAAAGCATGGCCCCGCTCTTCTCCTCACATGGTGATAATCACATGAGGCGAGAACAAGTGAATAGGGCTGTATTCTGTGCTGGAACATAGGAAGCTGCCTCATGCTGAGTCAGACTATTGGTCCATTCTAGTATCATCTCCACTGACTGGCGCTGTCTCTCCAGGGTTTCTTTCTTGACCCTACCTGAAGATGTCAGAGGTTGAACCTGGGGCCTTCTGCTTGCAAAAGCATGTGCTCTGCCACTGATCAACAGCCCTTCTCCGGAACTGGAGCTGAGGATTTTTCACAATCCGTCGTCACCTGTGCGGTGTTTATCCTTCCTCACTTCCTTCCAGAGCTGGCCCTACCATTAGGCAGAGTGAAGAGACTGCCTCAGGCGGCAGTTGCTGGTGGCAGGAGCGGGCTGCTCTGTTCCTCCTCAGGTGTTCCCCTCTCTTAGAGGACTCAGGAGTGAATGCCATAGGGCCTGACCTGGGCCCCCTAAACGAGCCACTGCCTCGGGTGCTGGTGGAAGATGCTGTCCCGTTGCCAGTGTTTAAATAAGATTCAACTGCCAGTCCAGTCAGCTTCTGTACATGGAATGGGTAGGGGCAAGGGTGCCATTTTGCCTTCCTCCTCAGGCTTTACAATGGCTTGGGCCAGCCCTGGAGGGGTGTCCCTTATTTTGGAGATGATTATCAACAGTATGAGTCGAAATGGCATTTAGTTTTTCTTCTTTGTAGCAACAGGGCACTGTTAGCTCTTTTTAAACAATCATTTTTGTGCCCCTTTTGACATCCGTAGGCCGTAGCTGGCAGTGCCACTACATAGCCACGTGTCCCCAGTTTAACTCCTGTTTAACACAGATTGTATTTTCTATGATTAATACTTACATTTTAGAGATTTCATTCCATTTGTCAACAGTTAATTCTGCCAAGTCCCGTGGCCTATGCCAGCAATTAAACACCACTTAAGTGCTTTTCAATGGGATAATCACCCTCATTCAAATGGTAATGACTATTAGCCCAATGCTCATGCCTCCATTTGGAGGCCAGGTAGGCTCTGCTGTGGGCTGGATACTAAACAATGTAAAAGACTGCATTGTCTCTGGATAAGAGCGATACAAAGAAAGAGCTCCTCCCCCACCCACACCCCCAGGAAGTGATGGAACTAATTACAGTCCTGGTTGCCGCATTTGTAGAAAGGAAAAGATTGGGGGGGGGGGGGACAGTGGACAATTGGAAGAGGTAGGCAGCAGTACCCTACCATAAACAGAGCTGCAAAGGCGAGACAATGCATTCATTAGCAGAGGCAGGCTGGAAACAACAAAGCACGCACTAGACTGTGATCTCCGCTCAAACTACACCTGACAGAGGCACAGCCATTTGATCTACTCCAATCACATAGAATCTTGACAGGGACAAACATGGATATGGAGTATGGAACCATCCCATTATCCACCGCTTACTTCTCTCTTAAGGTGGAGGTGTGTGTCCTACTTTGCAGAGGGCAGTCCTGTACTCGAAGGTGCCTTCTGTTTGAAGGGCTGTCCAGTGTAAGTCTGCTTTAAAGATAAAGAACCATAAGAAGAAAGAGCAGCAAGCAAGGGCCTTGAAGAGGTGCCCATCAACAGTTAGTACCTGGATAGCAGGCAGGCATGTAGACCATCTGGCCACAGTCTTTCCCACTATTTATTTATTTTATTGATTTACAAGATCTATATACCACTCCATATTCCAGTATGGAGATTTCGGAGCGGTGAATAATAAAAGATAAAACTATGGCAAGATGCATTGTTTTTCCATTTAAATTATAGTAATTATTTCTGAATCTGCATCTATACATAACAAATAGCATATGCAAAGGTTATGCCAATCTGTATCTTCTCTTTTGCCCTTGTTTTTTGTTGCTGTTGGCGGCAGTGCCTAAGTGGCCATCCTATTACCTGCAGCTCCTTCTATTTTCCCCCTAACTAGGCTCACTTTCACTATCAGAGCTTGGCTGATGGATGGACTTCAGGGAGGTAAGCCATAGGCTGGGATTAGATTTGGCAAGCCTCACCCATGCTTGTTGTTATATCAGAATCTCCATCCTCTATTTCCGATGTGATTGGTGTAGAACTGGGTGTAAACACATCTTGCACAGCTGTCTTGCATAGCCTGAGCTTCTGTGGAAATAGGTTATTTTTCCATCCGAATTCCAGCATTTTCTTGCCCTTATGTAAAAGGGGGCGGGAGGGGGGAAGTCAGACCGGAGGAAGTTCTGCTGCTCTTAGTCTGAAAAATGGGAATAATCCAGACCTACCTGTTAGGATTGCTGCGGCGGTAAATGAGATAACGATGACAGAGCACAAAGATACTTTGGTAAATAAATGACTGAAACAAGAGTTGATGTAAAATGAAATCACCTCAAAATGTACCACATGAGTGTGTGTTTGAGCAAATATACATGCACATGCATATGCACACACACACTCAGAAGCGTGTGACGATGGAAACCGAACAAGATCTTTTGGCAGCCAGTCGCTCAATGTAAAGCCTCCTCATGCGTGAGACGTTGGGAACTGCTCGTTCCTCACCCTACTCGCACACTCCTTTGGGGCCCTATTATCATATGTGGCTGTGGGGAAGCCAGTACCAATGTGGCGGTAACTTTCACTCCTTTTGTGTCGCTTTTCCAGTTTGATTTCATGTTTGCCTGTCTCCAGCCTTCAAGTGCCCAAAGCTGCATTCCATTTGCATTGAGAACCCCCCCTGCCCCCCCATACCCCCTGGGGCCTGTGACACTTGTTTGGTGGAGACAAACCAAAAGGGGCCTGTACATTTGCCATGGAAACAAAGGCCTGTTTTCAAACACTGCTAAAATAAACTGTTTCTCTCTTAGGCCCTTTAATGACCTAATCTATTTAACGGTGGTGCAAGAGGCGTCCTTTTAAAAGCATTAACTTTCAGTTATAATTATTCTTTCTGAAGATGTGTCACTGGATAAGCACAAGCATTTATATTTATTTATGATCTATAAATATGAAGGGGTTTGTGCCTCCCCAGGGGCAAGAGACGTTCCTCTTTACTGCAGCAGTTTATGTTTTCCTTGCTAGTGGAGTCCTTATATTTCAGTGTTGAATAAATAGTCCCTGGTGTTGTGTGCTGTGGCTCCAGGGCTCCCTGCTGAGAGCCTACCCTTAATACAAACAATACAACACATTTATTCTAAGCTGACCAAACTGACCTCCAAAAGTTTGTTCCCTCCATTGGGATTGCTCAGTCCTTTTCAGAGAAATGAAAGGCCCACACAAAGCCCTTCTTGCATCTACGGTCCTGTCCTAAACAAAACTAGGGTGGGGAGACTGGGGTGGGGGGTTGATGGAGAAGGAGGAAGAAATCGGCAAACCTTGACCCTTCTACCCTAAAAAGAAAAATTAAGGAATTTGCATTTTAACCCTTCAGCATCTGTCTGGTCCTCCCTCTTTTTTTTTTTTTTTTTTACACTTTCTTTTCTATAGTTCTGAGACGTTCTAGGCCTGCCTCAGCCTTGCTGAGCTGAGGGCCAAGCAAAGATCAGGATCCCTACTGTGAAGAAAGTCTCGCCCTTTCTTCTCCTTGCATTCTTATTTGTCTAGAGTTTTCAAAAATGCTGTGAAATAGACTCTCTTTCTCCACAGTCCCTAGTCCCCTCTCCCATCCCTCAATTTTGTGCCACAGATGTGTATCTTTAAAGATCTCTTCCCCCTGTTTTGCTCCACTCTCACCCCACTGCACCACCACCACCACCTTCCAATTTTGTTTAGGTCTTCATCAAACAGAACTTCCCAGGCTAGAAAATGGAGGGATGAATGATCCAATATCCTGTGAAAATTGCTCACTCCTCCACTACTAATTTTTTTCCCCTTATTAAATCATCTTTCTTTCTAGGCAAGAATGTCCAGAGTACACCTTGAATGAACACACTTCTTCATGCTGTAAACAGCAGGATATTCCATTAAGCAGAGTCTTCTTTGGGCTTTCAGGTCAATACCAATTTGAGGCATCTGTGTAGCCACACACCTTCGACCTGCCAGGTATATGCTGTATCGTGTTTTTTCTGCATTGCTTTTGCCTCATGGACATCTGCCATTGCAACATATGGTGACCGATGCAGGGACAGCATTATCAGGTTATAAAGTGTACCAGTTTGAAGAGGGACAAAAAAAACCCTGTCAAACAGGATATTTTTTTTTAAAAAAATGACGTATTTGTCCTCATGGCCTATAACTCTTGTCCGATATCATCACTTGAAAGATTTCTGACGTGGTTTTTTTCCTCCAGAGAAAACCCATCATATTTATAAGAAAAAAAGGAAGAGGCACAATCACAATTCTTGCCATACAGTTCTTCCTCCCCCTCCCCATAAGTATATCCTACACAACTATAGAGATTCAGCAACAGAATACCCTCACAGGATAATACACAAAGGCAGGAGAAAGATGGGTCAGGGTTGTAAAGGGAATTATATTATATGGGAGTATTAGCGAATTTGAGAAGGATGGGTTGAGTGGAGCTAGTTCCAGGATCTCTATGAAGGGGAGGTGAGACTAGAAAGAGAGAGAGCTTATAGAGCAGTGGGAGCTGCACAACATGAGAGATAGAGGAAGCAGTCTGAGAGGTTGCGGTTCTGGATTTAAATGGGGGTGGGGTTTCAACAGGTATGGGTGGGGGCAGTGCTCAACAGATAATTTTTAATGTTATCCTTCAATATTTAAATATTTTAAACTTTTCGCAATAGTGCTGTTATATTTTCTTAATTTTATTTTGCTATTGTAAGTAACCATTCTTAAACAGTCAAGATAGGAATGACTAAAATTGCTATTGTTCTATGACTGTAATATTTTAATAACCACATATAATAATTAATACTTACATTTATACATAAATCTGATGAGTAATACAAAGAAAAGCAGGAGGATGCCAGGGGTGGGGACATGCTGGGTGAGGACCTTGAAGGATAGTAGAAATTGAAACGGCTGCAATAGAGGCCTTCTTGCTCCAGAATAAACCAGTTCTTGTATTAAAACATTATACATAATGGATCATGTGTTCAGATGAAAGCTCAGAACCAAATCAAATATGATGAACCGGGTGACCGGCCAGATGGGCGATTTAAAAATTTAATTAATAAATAAACCATCTTCGTTATCAAACAGTGGTAAAGGTCAATAAGTCTTTTGAGTCTGAGGGTAGGCTCACACATGTGGTGGTGCAGTCTAATCCTTTCCACATGATTCTCATAGGGCAGGGATAGGCAACCTGGTGCCCTTCAGAGGTATTGGACTACAACTCCCATTGACCCTGCCAATGGTCAGCAATTATGGGAGTTGTGGTCCAAAACTTCTGAAAGATATCGAGTTTCCTACCCCTGTCACAGGGTTAGTATGTATGCCTGTGTCAAGGTTCCTCTACTGCAAGGACCCCTTGATCTGCCCTTTGGGAGATCTCTGCCTCTTCCCAAAGACCCAGTCCTTTGCCTGCTTCCCCCAGTAACGTGGGTGTAGACTGTAGGCGTGTGAATAAGTCACTCCAAACTCCAGGGTACACAACAAACTTTACTTATAGTATTAGGGAAATTACTTAATAGAGTGGTTTTAAATCAAAAGCAGGTATGATAAAATAAAACAAACAAACAAACAAACAATGTTCTCTAGTTTCACTTCAGTCTACCTAATTCCTGTGCAGTCGGCCAGCCAGTTTCTCTTTCTCTCTCTCTCTGCTTCTCTCTCCTGCTCAGCACACACTCTCCCTGCTAGCTGACCACACCCCACATATATAGTCTTCCCAGGAATGGAAGGTTATAACCATGTGACCTTGCACTAGAGAACTGATTCTAAACTTCTATTGGGTAACTTAAAACTCTCAAACTCCCCCTCCCATCGTGGAGTGTTTGGGCCTTCAGGCTTCAACAAACTGAAGCCTGTGTAGGCCTCAACAAACCAAATCCTGTGTAGGCCTCAATCCCTCACAGCCTGTGACCATGGTTTAGAGTGGCAAAGACAATGTGCAGATATTTATGCCTTTCCTGTTCATATGGGAAGGCTGAAAGATTTGATGACATAAAGATTTTATGACTGAACATTTAACAAAATTCCTACTTAGTAAGGAATTGTAGAGATGCAGGGGGGGGAGGGGAGGGAGAGTTTGCTAATGTGAGACAGAGTTTCCTTTAGGAAGGAACTTATTCTTCCTTTTAATGGAGGGAGGAGGAAAAGAGAATACACAATGGAAATCCATTTGCTGCACTACTGTCTCTTCTTTAGCTTCCCTTCAAATCTGACAGGCCTGGGATTAAAGGGTGGGTTACAATGGAGCCTGACAGTACATTACCCATTAATGGTGCTGAATGTCTTAACAACTCAGCTATTGGAGACGCATTCAGAAGAGCATGTGAACTGCCTTTCTCCTTCAAAGCTCCTGCTAGACCATGTTTTCTTTTGTAGTTTAACTTTTGTGTTTGCAAAGAAGCCAACACAAATTGTGCCCCCTCTGCCTTGCCTTAGCTTTTAGGGCTATCCCCCCCCCCATCAGACACTTCAATTAAGAGAAGTCATCAGTTCTAGGCTAAGGGGGTGCAGAATTGCCTATTAAAGAAGAAAAGGAAGAAAGATACATTTTCACTTACTAAAAATCTCATCTAAGATCACTGTAATGGAATGATGGTTTATCAGGCTGCTATTATGAAGGCACACTAATTACTATTGCCAACAAGATAAAGTTGTGAGGCAACTAAAATAATGTTAATTTACCTTTGATATTTCCAGTCTAATAGAAGAGGCTGGCCTTTGCTTTTGCTTAGTCTTACATATATGGCGGGCTTTTGCTTAGTTTACATATGCTGGTTGTTGCGGATGCAGTGGATGGGTGACAACCAGGCCAGCATATGTAAAACTAAGCAAAATGCAAAACAACCACATTAGAGATACTGTTGGGATTCCTAACTGGTTGTTCAGCTACAAATATGTTGGCCCAAGCTACACAGATCAATGTGGTTTAAAGCACACTGGGTTTGTTTCTATGGCTTATAATATAAAAGGGATGTGGCCTTCATCCATCAGCCTTTAATTTCTCCAGTCCAGTAGATTATAGTTTGCAAAACCGTTTTTCTACTGGATGAACTAATGGATACATATGGAGTGATTGTAAATCTTCATCATTCATCTTTGCAGAACAAAACTGAAAAGTTTTGTCAATCTTTTTGAAGATTCCAGCTCGATTGGGTAAAGTATGATTTTATAAAATTGATACATTCATGATTTATTACATCCCACCCTCCACATACATAAATCCAGATTGTGTGATCCTCCAAGGGAAAATAATGTGTGCTGCCACAGTAAGACTTAAGCCCTTGTTTCATAGATTTCATAGATCATAGAGTTGGAAGGAGCCTACAAGGCTATCGAGTCCAACCCCTTGCTCAATGCAGGAATGCATTTATATACTTTGTATCAAATCCTGCCTTCTTCCAAAAAGCTCACAGCACTGTTTTAACCTCACAATAACCCTGCAAGATAGGGTTAGACAAAAATAGTGACTTGCCTATAATGTAGTTAGCCTTAAACAAAGTAGCCAATGTTTCTTAATATAGGTAATTATTTTCAAGCAATTCAGTAAAATATTTTCTGTCAATCAGATAACACAAATCAGTTCTTGCTTCTAAAGGAATCTTAAAGTAGCATCTGAATGAATCCACTATAAACAGGACTGTTTACAGTGGCTACTGGAAACCATTTTGTAGAGAGCAACTGTGATGAAAAATCTGCATTTTAAAATCTGCAGTCAATGAAATAATCAACGGCCCTGATTAACTGACAAGCACTTTCAGCTCTACTATTAATTGATCAATTGATTATTGGGTTAACACTCAACCTAGGCAGGTAAGGAAAAGGACCAGGGCCTGGTTTGACACATACATGCACACTATTATGTGTGCGTACTCAGTGTGTTTGCATAAAGGCATCACCTAAAGGAGAGAATATGTTTGTTTGGACTTCATTGAGTGAAAAGCTCTCAGAGTGCTCCGTTATTCTCTTGTCTAAGTGGCTCCTCCGCAGCTCCTAGCAAGGGGGGGGGCAGGAGTAGGGCTTCCTATTTGTGCAAGTGGCTCACTTGTTTAGGATTCTCTTGTGACTTAAGTTTATTGGTTTTTACTGAGCTCCAGGCATTTGAATTGCAAACAACGCCTCCTCCCAGAACAATGTACCGGGCCCAAAGAGAACTAGGCAACGGCGGGGCTCTTGAAATGGAGTGTGATTTCTTTATGCCTGAAAAGGGGAGGGTGGGTGCTTGCTCTCCTTTCCGGTCTCTTGCATTGTTGCAGGGGATGTCTGTGAAAGGGGAGGGAGGGGAGAGAAGGAGGCCAACTCATGTATGATAATCAGAGATCTCTCCTCCATTTCATTTATTTTATTTTCCCCCTACTTAGAAGCCAGTCCCCCAAAGGGGATTAGCAATTATGGTGTTTTAGGCAGAGGAATCTGCGTGGAGGAGGGTGCATGGAGAGGGAGTGGATGTGTGTGTGTATCTAAGATCCTGTGGCTAAGATAAGCTGCATCCATTCTCAGATGAGAATTCTGCTGCGTTCAGCTAGAGCTTTAACAATTTGGGTCTTGTCCTGATCTTGAGAAAACCCTATGATAACTCCACTCCGGAGTTGCAAAAACTGTGCCCATGCAAATAAGATCAGGATTTGTTAGTTTCTGTGGCCTGGCAAAAAGGGTGTATTGATAAATGAAGGTTTGTTTTCTTCCTGCAAACAGAACCTTTTTAAAAAATCTTAAAAGCAAAGGTAGCCACGTGTTGACCATAAGTAACATTCCAAACTCCATGTTAGTGTAATATCTTTATTAGGCCAAGCAAATGTTGACAAAAAATGTGCCAGCTTTTGAGATCCTTTTATCAGTTATAAAAAGTGGGGAGATGGGACCCTGACTGGGTGGTGAAGTCATCACCAAGTCACTCCGTGTGTTCAGAGTCCCAAGATGGAATGGGGTAGGAGGGGTCTAGAGACATTCAAATTAGGCTATGCAAATCATGTGATTACAGGAAAACTTGCTGCTGCCTCTAGGGCTGCATGGATAAAGGGGGAAATGTTGAATCCTCCATTTCTGAGAATATAAAAACCAGCAAGAACAAAAGGTCAGGCCAGTCCCTGATTTTGCACGATGGTATGTTATTTAAAAGTTACATTATTTAAAAATACAAAGTCTTTCAGAACTAATTCCTGTTATTGTCAGTTTTCACTTTCCTTTTCCTCTTGGGACACCTACTATAAAACTACTTTTTGATTCTATTCATATGATAGTAACTTCAGTGCTAGCTATATGGACCATGCACCTTCTGGGCAGGGCTGCTGGGTTGCTTCTGTTTTCTGTGCAACACCTAGTACATTATTCAGGCCAGGGCAATACAGCCCATGAAACACCTGGTGACCCACTAAGATGCTTGATAAACTCCTGTTTTTCATGCCTGGGACTGTCAAAATGGGAGTTCTCAAGCAGGGCCTACCGTTTGTGATATTGGAAATGTGAAGCGTGGCCTGGGAAATAAAGGGTGTGGTTAGAAGGGGCTCAGATATACTAAAGTTGCATACTCCATCAACTCAGGGACAGGCAGCTTTCCCCAGTCTGGACACCAGGTTCTGGAAGGGTGAACTCAGGCTATTAGTGGAGTCAATGCAGATCCAGGGCAGAGGGTCTGATAGCTTGAAAGGGGGACAGTTCCCTTTGTACGTTTTTTTCTCACCATGTAGGGAAATGTCCACAGCTTTCAGCTCAGGAAACAGAGGTCCTTTTTATTTCAGTAGGTTTGATAGCCAGAAAGTCATCTAACCATGATAGCCATGGATAGCTGAAAATGATGAGGCTCTAGACATGCTAGAGAAAATTATGTTAACAGGAATTTCAGATAAACCTGATGAAACGTTGCAGGACTTTCACCACGAAAATCACTGAATTATACCACACTGAGGTGTGGTCATTCTGAAGTACAGTCTTCCCCATTCTAGTGCTCCCCAGATGTTTTGGCCGAAAACTACTAGTATTCCTGACCTCCTCCTCTACCATCAGAGCCCCCACCCGGGAAGGTGCTCTGTGTGTGTTTATGTGTGGAGAATGAGAGAAAGGCCTGGGAAGGGAGAGAAAAGGAGCAAGGCTAGGGGCCCGAAGGAGGAAAAATAACAAGATAAAGGGGTAACTGGGTGGGGGGGAAACTGAGAGGTACAGCAGTGGGGAGCAGAGAAATAGGGAAACTAGGAGGGAGGGAGGGAGAAATAGCAAGGCAAGGGGATAGAGGGGAGAGAAAAAGGAGGCTAGAGGCTAGAAAGGGAGAGAAGCAAGAAGGCAAGGGACAGGGAAGGGAGAGAAACGGCAAGGAAAAGGGTTGCAGGGAGGATACAAATAGTGAGGCTAGAGGCTGGGAGTGGGGAGGGAGGGAGAGAGAGAGAGAGCGAGCAAAGGAAGACAGTCTGTATGAGAGGAAGAAGACTGGGCCGGGCCAGGCCGTGAAGCAACTTTTTCCTTTTCTGCTCACCTGCCTAACAGCTGATCTAGGGCAGGTTTAGGAACAGGAAAGAGTGCCCTAATATTTTTCAAGATTTATTTTTTTTAAAATAAATTTTTGAAAGGGGCAGGGAGTGGAGAGATTTCCAGGCACCATTGGAGGTTTCACATATAAACTTGTGAGTTGCTTTCCTCATGAAATATTTGTACCCAGCATCCTTGGGCAACTGCCAGTGTTGTGGCAGGGCCCACCACTGATGCCTGCTATTAATAGGCCCCGCTTTAATTCTTTTGGTCCAGCCTGGCACTCCAAGCAGCATTCAGTGGCTGGGTCTAACCACCATTTTAATTTTCCACAATGCCCCAGAGCAACACTACATGGGGGGCATTGTGGAAAATTAAAATGGCAGTTAGACTCGGCTGCCTGGCGCTGCTTGGAATGATGTTGCTGCCCACCGCTGCTACCAGTTAAGCCTGCCAGGGCCACTGATGAAAGAGCAGGACCACTGAAGGAGGAGGGGGCCCACCAGAGGGCACTTTGCCCAAGGCCTGATTATTTTTCAAAACTACAGCTTGCCAGTGTCCTAGTAACTAATCTTCCTTCTGCAGACATGATGATGATTACATTTTTTACTACATTTATATCCTACCTTTTTTCCTCTTGCAAAGAACCCAAGGTGGCTTACATGGTCCTCTTCCTCTCCATGTTATCCTCTCAACAACCCTGTGAGGTAGGTTAGGCTGAGAGTCAGTGACTGGCCCAAAGTGAGCATCCTGGCCAAGTGGGGACTAGAACCCTGGTCTCCCGTGCCCCAATCCAACACTCTAACCACCACACCACACTGGCTCTCACTGACGGTGAAAGCAATTGCTTGGTATAACATAATGAAGTAATCGATGGGCCCTGTAATAGCATATGTTTTAACTGTCCCTATTTTCTGACTCCAGTAAGTAATTTGAAAATCAGTAGTCCTTGTTTTTCCCACTGGGGCGGTGGGATGCTGGGGGGCGCCTTTTTACACATTTTGATAGCGTGCACACACATGCCGTAGGTTCGTTAATTTCAGTTCCTTCCCCCAGTTCTGTAGAAGTTAAATTTCCAAGTGACAGGGCAGATACATGTTGCCATGCATTCATCTAGCTCTGAGCCCATTAGGAGCTGGAGGTTCTGTAGAAGGGCAGATCTCATAGATAAACAGGTATCCCCTATTCCAACCTTTCCCAACTTGGTGCCCTCCAGATGTGTTGGACTGCAACTCCCAGCATGCCCCAGCCATGTCGAGAGATTGCTTCTTGCTGATTGTTACAGTTATTGGCAATTTTTGTAAGTATGTACATCCATTTTCCCCCAGTGAGAAAACACAATAAATCACAATATACCTATTTGAAGGTATAAATATGGCTGATTTTGAATCCAGCGCAACTGTATTCATCCACCACAACCAGCATGTCTGCACCAAAGCATTATTAGGAGGTAGAAAACCAAGTGCAACCTCACTCATGCATCTAGGAGCTGAGCTTAGAATAACCTAAAGCAGGTCCAGGAACCAGAGCGACAAGAGAGCTAGGGAACACCATGTAGACAACAGTGCTTGGGATGGAAGCAGGCTAAAAGATTCCACTAGGTCTTAACATTGCGGTGAGCAATCTGTTATATCAGTGTTCTCACTGCAAGAGCAACCTCGGAGACAGGCTTTAGGGCAGTGTTCTCCAACCTTGGGTCCCCAGATGTTTTTGGCCTACAACTCCCAGTGTAGCTGGCTGGGGCATGCTGGGAGTTGTAGGCCAAAAACATCTGGGGGTCCAAGGTTGGAGAACACTGTGTTATATGACTCCCTTCTGCAACCTTTCAAATCTGGGGCTTGTATCCCAGATCTGCCTTCCGCAGACAGAAGGCTCCACTCACAGAAGGTGCCTCTGCCCGATCTTGCAGAGCGGTGGTACGCCCCTCCCGCCACACCACCACTCATCCCATTCAGCAGGATCCCTCTGTGTGGGATTTTCAGGCAGCTGGAGGGGCTGCCATGGGAGGCAGGTGGTGGAAAGCCTGCTTCCGCCAGCCCAGATGCTTGCACCTACATCTGGATCCAACCCCAGTGGAAACGGGCACTGGGCCAGCGCTGGCCAGTCAAGAGCTAGAGCAGGATCTCAGCTGTAAAGCTAAGTTTGGGTAGGTCGCTGTAGCAAGGCCTCAAAATAGCTACTATGCTGCCAGAGCACCTACGGTACCTCTTAACAAGATACCTCGAAGCTTTGAATTTCTGCCCGAGGCTGTTCAAGGTCACATGATGAGTTCCACACATTGTATGCCGACCAGAATCAATTTTGGCTGCCTCTGTATCAATTAAAATTTCCTCCTTGGGTTTCTGAGTCTGTCTCACTCTCTTGCCTTCCATAAATGCTTGTGGGCATGACAGAGACATAATTAGGCCTGAAATTGGAAACAGACAAATCTTATTCATTCTGGAAGTGAATGGGAGGCTGTGCTGCATGTCAAACCTGAGGAGGAGAGAGAGACTTCCATCACATAGATACAAAGGGTCATTTTGCTTGATCTTGTAAAACGATGCCAAGGCTTTAGGATGTGATACTTTACTTTGTTGTTGATCTGTTCTTTCTGCTCCCTCACTCGCTTGTCAGAATGTTTTTCTTCAATCTCGTTGAGAGGCTGTTTCGTTTTGAACCAACTTTCAGGAGCTCACAAAATAGCTTTATATTTTCTCTCTCATAAATTCTGTCACTTGCCTAAGAAGCAAAACTAACACAGTCTATCATGATGTACTTTATCCTCCTTCACAGAGAGCCGCCTGCTCCACAACTCATTGCTAACCCAGATTCAAGAGGATGTTGGCTGTAACTTAAGCAGAGATCAGATTGGCCAGTTGTCTGGAGGAGGAATTCCTATTTATCTCATCTTGACACCATCCTTTCCCCATGGGCTGCCAGAATAACTTGGAAAGGACAGAGCTGGTCACATCCCTCAAGCCACAAATCACTGATTAAAAACCCTTTTGCTCAGTAGGGACACAATAAAGCAGGTTATAGTGAGAGAGAGGAGAAAGATCCACAGAGAGAGGTGTCCCTTATCTTAATAAGAGTCTGATGAATTGCAGGATGGAGCCAGTTTGGGCTGCAAGACAAAGAGTCCAGCAAAACATTTTAAAGCATTTGTTCAAAGTCAAAGAGACAGCCTGGAGGTGGGGAAACTGTGCCTGTGCTCCAGTATGTTCTTAAACTGGGGCTGAAGAACATCACATCAGTTGACTACAGGCCTGTGTGGCTTACGCTGGCTCAGCTTGCCTGAGTGTGGCAAGCTAAGCAGGGTCAGGTCTGGTTATTACTTGGATGGGAGACCCCTCCTCTAGTTTCCTGCATTGAGCAGGGGGTTGGACTCGATGGCCTTGTAGGCCCCTTCCAACTCTATGATCTATGAAATCTATGAAACAGCACATCACTTGTCCTTTGTGCTCTTATGTGAGAGGGCTGGTTCACACATGCATGTTCATCGCTTGATGACTGCAACATCAAGTGATGATGAATTCCACGCTCGAATGGTTTATCAGAGATCTCAGACTGAACTTGCATTATGACATGACATCACCTCAAATACAACATGATGTTGTTTTCCAGCTGAAACAGTTCTCACATCCAGCTGCCAGCCATTATCTGTAATGAGGCAGGTAATGTTTGTACTTGCATGTGTGAACCAGCCTGTAGTCAAGGGACTGAATCCACCACCAACTGTGAAAACTACTCTCTGTGAAAACTACTCTCTGTGAAAATTACTCTCCCATCTGATGTGCTCTAAGTGGTTTCCTTTGACAAACAGAACTGCTGGCTGGTAGGCAGCAACAGCAGTGGTACTCCCATAAGCACTGGGTGGCTGGCCTACCTTTGTTTCCTACAGCGCCTTGGAGTTCCTCTGACGTAGCATCATTCATTGCAGGCAAGTTAAATGGTTAAGGAGAACACCAGTGGTCCCACCACGAAGTAACTAACTGGCTCCAGGGCAAATACTAACACCTGCCCTGGCTCCAAGGCAATAGAAGGTCCAGTGTCTATTTGCCATGATAGCCCATGAAATAGGAAATATTAAATCATGAAGTTGTTGAGCTTTCCAGTGTGAAATTCTATCTAAAAATACCACCATGTTTGGCTAACACAGGAACTATAAGACACATGTGTGCAGACTCTACTGAAATTAATAGGAGTTACACATGAGCACATTTTGATGGCATTTGCACAGAATATGTTCTTGGTGTTTTGTGCAGGAGCAAATCTTGCTGAGTTGCTCAGATGTTTTCACCTGGTTAATTTTGACCATTACTCAGTAAGATGGCTGAAGGGAATGTCTTATAGTTGTTTCTTCTTCCTTTCATAACAGTGCTGGTTGTTGTTGTTGTTTATTTTTTAAACTGGCCTGCATTAAAATAGGCAGACATATACAAATGAGCAATGGCTTATTCTTTTCCTCTGACCCAGTCAGGAGAGGTAACAGCTTTACTAATACTCCATGCCATGTATTTTATTGTTTTAGGACTCAATTGTGTGCAAAGACAGCCGCTCATCCTATGTGATATGATAGGACATGATGGCTGAGCCATCAAGAAATGAATATGTAAACTGTGATATGATCCCCAAGGGATCTTTGCTTTTTTGGAAAATAATCTTACCAAGAAAACATAGGACATGACAGGTTTCATTAAGTTTTCAGTTTACATGAGCATATTAGATAAATAGCTGAGCTGACCTGATTTGGATGGTGGTAGATTTTGATTTGTGGGATTAATATAAAAGAAGCTTCCCTCTTTCTACCTCATAATTAATTGCGCCCACTGTGCAGTTTCTTGTTAACTCTTGGATGCCATAAAAGGCCTTTGGCTTTGTTTACGCATATGGGGAAAAAATCCCGGTCTTTGCTTTCAAAGAGTTAACAAGATTGACTGGGTTCGCACAACACAGCAACCTATTGTGGGTAACTAGCTATGGTGGGTTGCCATGTTGTGTGAACCCGGACCACTTCCTGCAGGGTGGCTTGTTTTGGGGCAACAAGCCACCCTGACAACCCATGGCTTGTTCTAGGGAGTGTTGAACCCACAGTGGTTTGTCGTGTCATCAGAACCTGAGAGACCGATCCCAGTCGTGGGTAGGGACGAGTGAGCCACTCAGCAAGAGCAGCAAAAAATCCTTGCTGCTGTTAGTGATCTCGCCCATGCCGCCACCAGTGACAGCCACTCCAATGATGCCCAAGTGGCACTTTGGAGCAATCATCACTGACTCGTCCTTTTGGGGGGGAGGGGCACAGAAATGTGCACAATTGAGAGTGTTTTATTTTAAAAATTGATATTTCGCAGGTGCACACTTACACCTAGGGTTGCCAGATACATGGGTACCAAAAGGAGGACACAGAAAGACAAAAAAGAGGACAGAGGAGGACGTATTGAATGTTAAAGTGCTGAGAAGAGGGGGGGTGGCTTCCATCCTCACGCCTTCCTCCTCCTCCTCGCCACCCTCGCTCCCTCAAGCCCGGCCGCCGCTGCCGCCTCCTTCTTTACCTCACACAAGAAGAGGGCCCCGGCGACAGGCAAGCGGGGCACAGCGCGCAGGCGCACGCAAACACCACTCTCCTCCCTCCCCACTTAATTCCCTCCCGTTCGCACCAACCGCCGCGCCGGATGAAGCCAGCTACTGCACGTGCGCAACGGGCACAAGAGGCGTTTTTTTTTCTCCCCACCCCCTTCCCTTCTCCTCTCTCTCTCTTGCTCTTACTCCTCCCTCCCACGCCAGCCACCTCAAGCTTCATTGGCTACCGCTGGCTACGGGTTTCCGGCAGGGGTGGGAAGGAAAGAAAAGAAAAGGAAGAACGCGTGACGCGGCTGACGGTATTATGAGGGACGCGTAATGACACACGCTCTTCGCTTCTGCTCAAGGAGCCAAAGGCGTGATGGGAGATGTAGTCTTTTCTGGCGGGAAGGCCCGGGGCATGTTGGGAAGTGTCATCTCGTAGGCGAGAAAGTTGTGCTGGTTCCAAGGTGGGAGGGAGGAAGGCGCTAATGCGCATGCGGGATCAAAGCGGCTCGGCGGAAGGCTTCATGGGGGTTGTAGTCCCCTCGAGCTACAAGGTTGGATTGAGGCCCTCAATTGTAACAACAATACATAAAAAATAATAACATAAAATATTACAAAAGCCGGACATTTTAAAGGTTTTTAACTTTGCCTGCCGGACGGAGGACATTAGGCTAAAAAGGAGGACATGTCCTCCTTTTGCTGGACATCTGGCAACCCTACTTACACCTGCCCGAAATGTGGAGTCTTGCCTGGCCAGTGTCCTTGCTGTCAAAGTGTAGTAGGTAACATCCATGGACCTGGGAGCATGTGTACTCCTATCCAGCAAAGGATCTAAAATCTCATTAATGTCCCCACCCACAATCAAATAATCATAAGCAATATCAACCAGTTTGCTAAAACATTCATGAGACATAACCAGAGAATCATTCTTAGGCCCATACACATTAACCATGGCAATTACTTTATCATTGTATTTCCCAATCAGGATCAAAACGCGACCATCAGGATCAATAATCACCTGTTGAACTGAAAAGTTGCTCATGAATTAAAATAGCAACTCATTTAAATGGTATCGAAGTATCTATTACATAGAACCTTCCCGAACTGCCCAGAGAGCTTCAGCTATTGGGCGGTATAGAAATAAAATTAATAATAATTTTATTTGCTTTGTGCAAACTTGACAGCAGTCAATTGGTGAGCTGTCAACTGAAAAGCAAAGAGGTGAAAGAGTTTTTGTCCCAAAAGAGGCTGAAGAGTATATCTCCCCCTTAGCAGTGTGATTCTCAAGTTTTAAAGTATTGCCCTGCATATTTTCCTCCCCCCCCCCCCGCAAAATTCTCAAATTTGCCAGTTAGGTTTTTTAAAAAGAACCCTTTCTTCTGATAGCTGTCAAAAGTGAGTGTTCGCAAAAAGGAGATGGGATGTAGATCTCCACTTTCTGGAATAGCTTGGGGAAGTGTGGAAAAGATGGAGGGCACTGAGAACTGTCAGGGCAATACTTAAGGGGTAGGGGTACAGTTTGGATACATGCTATAACGTTTGGTATCTGTGTATTTGTGGAGGACTAAAAACCCGGTCCTTGGTGCAAGTTCGGCACTTAACGGGTTAACCTGCACTGAGAAAATGCCCTTTATGCGGCTCCTGTGCATTTAGAACACAACCACTACCTAATGAATGACATAGAACCGTGCTTAGGTCAAAGGATAGACTTTATTTACTATACGGCTACTGGAGCGGAACTAATAGACTACCAGGAATTTCACACTATAAACATAGCAGGTCGTAACCTGACCGAAGCGGAAAGCTTCAATCTACAGACACTAGAGCAGTGTTGAGCTATGCTGGCTGGGGCATGCTGGGAGTTGTAGGTCTGGGGACCCAAGGTTGGAGAACACTGCACTAGAGGCTTAGCATATCACAGAAGAAGAAGTAACCTTACATCAGAGAATCTGACTTACTGCATAGCCCAGGGGTCTTCAAACTTTTTTAACAGGGGCCCGGTTCATTGTCCCTCAGACTGTTGGGGGGGCGGATTATAGCCCCCTGCTGCCAAAGCCCCCCTGCCCCCCCAGGATCCCCCCATTGCCGCCAGACCCACCCCGCCACCGTACTCGCACCCGCCGCCACCAAAGCCCCACTGCGCCGTCGCCCCCTGCCGCCAAAGCCCCCCTGCCCCCCCAGGATCCCCCCATCGCCGCCAGACCCACCCCGCCACCCCCCCGCCGCCGTACTCGCACCCGCCGCCACCAAAGCCCCACTGCGCCGTCGCCCCCTGCCGCCAAAGCCCCCCCAGGACCCCCGCCGCCACCGCCAGACCTCCCGCCACCCCCGCCATACCTGCACCCGCTGCCGCCGCTGAAGCCCCGCCGCCCCATTGCCCCCTGCCGCCAAAGCCCCCCCAGGACCCCCGCTGCCACCGCCAGACCCCCCTGCCACCCCCCACCGTACCTGCACCCGCCGCCGCCAAAGCCCCGCTGCGCCGTCGCCCCCTGCCGCCAAAGCCCCCCCAGGACCCCCGCTGCCACCGCCAGACCCCCCCCGCCACCCCCCACCGTACCTGCACCCACCGCCGCCAAAGCCCCGCTGCTGCCATCGGCCCCTGCCGCCAAAGCCCCCCCAGGACCCCCGCTGCCACCGCCAGACCCACCCTGCCACCCCCTCCGCCGTACCTGCACCCACCGCCACTGCTGAAGCCCCGTCGCCGCCATCCCCGCCAAAGCCCCGTCGCCGCCGTCCCCACCGAAGCCCCATCCCCGCCGTCCCCGCCGAAGCCCCATCCCCGCCGTCCCCGCCGAAGCCCGGACGCTGCCGTTGCTGCCGCCGAAGCCCCGCCCCCACCGCCAAAGTCCCGCCACCGTCGTCGCTGCCGCCCCCCCGCCCCACTGCCACCACCGCCGCCAGAGCCGCGTCATTCTGCTGCGCTCCGTCGCGCTGGACTCCCGCGCTCTGTTAAAAAACAGAGCGCGGGGGTCCAGCGCGACGGAGCAGGGTCCCGCGCGTCACTTCCGCCGCTGCCGGAAATGACGCGACGGAACCAGCGCGGGCGGCGCAGCCCGCGCAGCTGGCTCTCTGGGGATAGCGAAGAAAATGGCAAGCCCGTTCAGGCGGCTGAGAGCCCGGGCGGGCCCAGTTCGGGCCTACGGAGCCGGGCCTGATGGAAGGGCACGCTGGGCCGGATCCGGCCCGCGGGCCGTAGTTTGAAGACCCCTGGCATAGCCTGTCTCCGAGCACACCCGCCCGGGGTTGGAAGCTGCTGGACCCTAGCCGGAGCCAGAGACCTGAGGTGTGCCAGCCTGCACCGTGTTCCCAACAACCTCTGGACCTTTGGCACATCCTTTTCTACCCCTTACGCCCCCTCCCCACCCCTGCTGACCAGGTGGGCTGGGTCCGCCCCCGCGGGGCGGTGGCGTCTCTTGGTGTTGACTCCTCCTGGGTGTTTTGGAGTACTTTGGGCTACTTCACAGCTCTCTGAGACTGCGCCCCCACCCTCTCCGGAATGTTATATGCCCTATTGTGCAGATGTGGATTGTGCCTCTGTCTGCCCAGAACTGTGTCTCCTATGCCCTGGGTGGGGATTATGCAGCCAGATGGTGAGTGGAACGAGAAGGAACGAGAAAAACAAGTCAGCCAGCGATCAGTGTGCCAGGGTTCAAGGTGTCAGGGTTCAATGTGTGCTCTGGCTTTCTCTCCACAGTATCAATCCATAATATGTCTCTGTCTGCAATATGAAAAAATATTTCTGATGCATAAGTTAGTTTGTCCAGAAGTGATGTTTACTACCTGGTACAACAAAGTAAAGTTATGCATAGTATTCTGAAGATGCCATCAATTTAATTGAGGTAGTTATTGTTCCAGCTTTCTCCCTATTTTTTTTGTTTTGTTTTGTTTTTTGGTGATAACATGATGGACTTTTTCACAATGGATAAATCTACTCTAAAATGGAAACTGAGCAAGTATGGAAGCTTTCAAGTTAGACAGAGCTCTTTTCCAGGTAAAACAGGTTGCTATGTTATTGCTACAGAGCATACAAAGTTACTTATTAACGTTCTTTAGGTCTGGAGATCCCACCATAGGCCTTTTGAGACTCTTGGCAAGTCACTATTTCCTAGTACCTTAGTTTATGCGCTAGATATTTGCTATATTCAGACTTTGAAAACAGAAAGAACCAAAGTGTGGGATGAAAGGGCCAAGCCGCTTTGGGCATCCGTTATGTGGCTTGATTCTAAGAGGGTCATAAGTGGCTGAGGCAGAGAAGATAGATCATACGCCAGTAAATGCTTTTATTGGTGCCCAGGTCTGAAAGAGAGTCACCATTTACAGTACTTAAACTATTTCATCTGCAGCCAGTGATTTAAGGGGGAAAACCAGACTTTACAAGCGGACAGAACTCTTTTGGAATCTTTCTTTTACACCTTCTCACTATCATTCTCTCTTCTTTTTCTCCCCTTCTTTTATATCTTTTTTCCCTTTCAGCCCTCAAAAGCCAAAGTTGTTACTCTGAGTCCTTTTTGAGAAGAGAGAACCATGATGAAATTCCTGAGTTGGCACGGCTGATGTTAATGGCTAACATTGGGGGCAAAGGTCCCCGAAGGCCCCCACATCTGCAGCTTTGTACAGGCCTCACCTCCGAAAGGCCTCAAAGTGTGTAGCCAGCCAAGGCCTAATGTGTATTAGCAAGACAAAGGCCTGGGGAGGGGAGGAGAGGGGATGAGCTTTTAATTTACTGAAGATTTATTAGGGCCTCATGAAATCGGCCTGAACCACCCATTTTCTATATCATCTGCACACATCTAAAGGGGGTGGCTTTGTTGTGGGGAGATGGTCATTTAGAATTATCTAGCAACAAATCTTGCCAGGATAAAAGCTACAGAGACAGGAGCAGGACGTAGAGGCAAGTTCACACTCGGCCCTCAGAGCCCCAAACCTGGAAATATGTAAATGCATGCATTGCCATTCCAGCAGGCTAGATCTTTCTCTCCCCTTCTATTTTCACTGGCAGGAAGCTGCCTGATCTGTTTTCTTTATATTAAACCTTGTTTACTCAAGTAGATAAAGGGGTTCTATGGAGGGAGGAGATCATGTTCAGGTGTTGGAGAAAGAAATTTTAGGACCCATCTTGTGGAAGGAATATTTGAACAAATTAATCCTCCCTTAACAATTTGTTAAAACATTTGCTGAAATTCTGAGCTCAGATACTGGTGGTTTGCTGTGTTGGTCTACAGCTCCCATGATCCCAGCCACCATACTGGCTAGGGGATGATGAGAGTTATAGTCCAACATATCTGGGGGCCACCAGGTTGGGGAAGGCTGCTGCAAAGGCCCCCAAGGGAGTCTTAACGGTAGCATTTTTTGAAGAAGACCAACTACTCTACTGTGTTTGACTTTTCAACCTGAAAACAAAATGTGAACATTCAGTTTGGGGTTGCTCTAAACTAATCATAGAGCTGAATGGAAAAGTGCATTGAGTTCTATTGCATCCAGACTCTAAATCCAGCAATGTAACATATATATTTTTAAACGACTACTTCATATGTGTTTTGCATCCCTGTGTTTTTGAGACCTGAATTTTAAAAATACCAAACAATAATTTTAATTTACCCTGGATGGTTGTTACTAATGTATCTATTTATTTATTTACCACCTTTATGTGCCACTCCACATCTAAATAGATTCCAGAGTGGCAAACAAGGAACAACAGAAATAATAAAACACAATATTAGAAGTTTTTAAAAACAGGATACCAATAAAACCGTGGCTGGTCAATCAAGGAAGACTTCTTGAAATAAAGATGTCTTCAGCAGGCGCTGAAAACAACACAATGCCGGTGCCTGCCTGGCCTCCAGAGGCAGGGAGTTCCATAGAAAGGGAGCTACCACATAGAAGGCTCTTTTCAGGGTGTACTCCAACTGGGTCATAGGTCCATGTGGAACCACCAGGAGCATGCCAGCTGATGACCTCAGCGACCGGGCAGGTTGATAAGGGAGAAGGTGCTCTCTCGTCTCAAACTTCAGTCTGTGCATGTGTGTGTCGGGGGCGGGGGATCTGTATACCCGTGTCAGTTTTCTCACATAACTGTGTCCCGCTCAGCCCCTTTTCCTAAAATATATATTTTTAAAAAATCTAGATTGACCTAAGCACATGGAGAGGGGCACTCCTGCAGATCCTAGAATGATAAGCTGGATGGCCCTGATACCTATGCCTTGCCTATGGCAATCTTCCATGGTTCTCTGTGATGTTTAAAGTACAGTATATGTGAAATCTCAGATAAAGGCTTTAGCTTCAGGGCAGCCACCATTTGCACCTCCCCCAACCTACTCAGTTTACACCAGCCTGACATAAAGAAATTAAGCAAATGAAGTTTCCTCCTTCACTTTAGCTCCATGCCAGGGAAAAGATTCACCTGCTAACTTTTTTGCATGCCCAGGTTGCTCTTAAAGGCAAAGAACAAGGCCATTTTTATTTTTTTTAAAGTTGGCAATCCTGTATAGTCTCATGCTGATACTTTATTTATTTATTATTTATTGTTATATTTATATCCCACCTTGTTTCCTCTTGCAAGGAACCCAAAGCGTCTTACATAATGCTCCTCCTCTCCATTTTTATCCTCACAACAACCTTGTGAAGTAGGTCAGTCTGAGAATCAGTGACTGGCCCAGTCACTCAGTGAGCTTCATGGCCCAGTGGGGACTTGAACCCGGGTCTCCCAAGACCCAGTCCAACACTCTAGCCACTACACCACACTGGCTCTTGATACTTTGCATTTAGTTGTAGTACTTAATTCAGGGGTGGGGCACATATTTCAGCCTGCATTCTAGTTGTGGGTGGGGCCAAAGGCAAAGAGGCGGGGCCAAAGCTCTTACTGCCGGTACCTAAGCCTTAGGAGAGGCATTTCAACCTTTTAGAGTAGGGAAAAAACTGCACAAAAGCTGAGAAGCCACCCAATGATTGGTGGTTAGGGGAAAGGGGGCGTGGCTATCTGAGTAACTTTGGAGGGCCAGATTGGGACACCAGGAGTGCTGGATTTGGCCCCTCGGCTGGAGGTTCCCCACCCCTGATTTAACTGATAGTGGAAATATCAAACATACTACAGAGCATACCCTTGCATAGATCAGTGTAAGTCTCAAAGAGAACCAGCGCGGCAGAATTGGGGGGAGGGTGCTGGAGGGAGAGAAAGAAAAGTTATTTGGATGAGAATATTGAAAGGCAGATGTTCACAGACAACACTGTAAACTGAGGCGAAGAATATGAGGGTAGCAATCAAACTGCATGTTTCCATGGACTTAATGGTCCTTTTGCTTTGTGGGCTGTAAAGTCATGTCAGCCCTAATCTATCCTTAATGAGCTCTCTCCTTCCCTCTGTTGTGAAGGGATACTCACCCAAAATGCAAATTAACACACAATTGTCTTGTCAGTAATTGTTAAAAGCAATCTATCCCTCCTACTTCCTGAACAAATGCCCATCTCCCTCTCCCTTTTGAAAGCTCTTTAAAGAGTGTGTGCTGCTCCTTCTCTTTTGTAGATTTTGCTCATACTTAAAAACTACAGTGCCTTTATTTTATCCAAAAATTGTATTTTCCTGAGCAAATATTAGCACAGAAGTATGTGTATGTGTATGTGTATACACGCACCACACACACACACACACACACACACGAGTGTAAAACAATGACAGTTTTGTGTCAGTAACATGAAAAGCGAGCATATACATACATAAATGAGTATATACACATACACACACACATGCATTGTAGCAGTGTCCCCACCCAAGCTGTTAGACAGAAAATCCAACCAGCTCCCTCATTGTTTAAAGCCGGTTATGACTCTGCTGATTTTAAAACAACAGAGTGTTGTGGTACCTTAAAGTCCAACCCATTCATTATGGCATAAGGCTCAGCTTTCATGGACAAGAGTCTACTGCATCCATCCGATGCATTATGCTGTACATAATTTTCTGATTATGGATATCAGCATTAGCTAGCTGGATCTTTCTGTAAATGTGTGTGAAGATGCGAATCATGTAACTTTGGACAATCCACAAACTTTGGACATTTGTGGGGTAATGTTATGAGTCGCTGTGCTCATAGGATGGGGACATTACAAGGTCCACAGTGGGAATGCAAAGACAAAAGCCATCTCTTCATACTAGCATTAGGACCTGGCCTTCTAGGGAGGGTGCAGCAGCTGTTTTGGAGTTGCTGCTCTGAAACCGTGTCTCAGCCAATGGATGGCGCAGTTCAAGGGGGCTTTCTTGGGTATAGGGTGGGATTATCAATAGTCCCTTAAATGACATTTTAAGGGCCCTCAATGCAGCTTCAGACTTCCTGCATTAGCACAACATTCCTGTCCTGGGGATTATTTTAAGTAACAAAGCTTTAAGGGGTTTTTAATAGCCCCACTTGCCTCATGTAGGATTCTGCTTTTCTTAGTTGCAAGGACACAGGCCCATTCCCATCACTGCAGCTAAAAAATGACCCTAAGGATTGGGTTGCACAATAGTTCTCCAAGATACGTAATTGGCTTTTATCACACCTACTCGCTCTGCTCTGTTTTCTAAACCACTGCCATTCGCTCCCTTGTAAAATGTAACTGTAAAAAGTTCTTAATAGAATGGTTCTTTAATCATGCTCCTGAGAGCTTCGACCTGAGAAAAGAAAAGAAAGTTTGGATAAAAATGCCAATTTCTTTTCTCAAACCTTGATTTTCTACTTTGCTGGGAAAAGATACTGTGCCTGGGCTTCAAAATGGAGCACCATTCTACAAAAGAAGTAAATACGTAAAATTGCCATATCAAATCTGTATCCAAGAAACCAAAGTAGCAATTACTAAGTACACAAAGGTAATGAGAGTATTTCCCTTTGAATAACTAGCAGCCCTTTGGCTTCAGACATACTGATATGGATGGTTCCCAGGTCCTTAGAGTAGATATCCTGCTAGTACTTACATCAACAAAAAACAGTACAGAGAATTTGGGCTTGTGTGCATGACCGAACAGCCCACCATGGTTTATTTAAGCCACGGTGGATTGTGGTGCATGCGGGTGGCTATTTTGAGTATTCACTGCCTGGCTTCAGCTTGTCGTGTTGTGCGTCAAGCAACCCTCACATAACCCATGGCCTGTTCTAGGGTTGTTTAACCCTTGCACAACCCAGGCTCTCATGACATGACAAGCTGTGGCCAGGCAGTGAATATGCAAATCCCACAGCCCACCTATTTTGATCATGTGAATCAGGTTGTTATCTGGAGTTGGGGGTTCGATGCCACCCAACCTTACCTCTCCTTTCCATCTGATGGACCAATGACATTTCTGTATAAGGCAGGTTTATTTATTTGTTACATTTATATCCGATCTTTTCCTCAGAGGAGCCCAAGGTGGTGTACATGATCTTCCTCCTCTCCATTTTATCCTCACAACAACTCTGTGAGGTAGGTCACACTGAGAGTCAGTAACTGGCCCTAAGTCACCCAGTGAGCCACATGGCTGAGTGGAGACTTGAACCTAGGTCTCTCCAGTCCCAGTCCAACACTCTACCCCAGCCTGTTGCCCTCCAGATGTGTTAGACTACAACTCCCAGAATTCCCCAGTCCAACACATCTGGAGGACACTAGGTTGGCTAAGACTGCTCTGAGCACAACACCATGCTCGTTTATATGTATCAAGGCATATTTTATTAAGTAGCACTAGATCAGAGACTGGTTCATGCACACCTGTTATTCAAGCATCTCAGAATGTCCATCCACTCAACAGTGTCAAGTGGATGAATAGCTTGAGACTTAGCTCTCTTTGAGCTGCCATTTGATTGAGGCATCAAATGATTGCCTTGCCCCTCAAACACACTGGTTCAAATCTCATTAGGACACCTTTAAAGGAGCAGCAGCTTGGTTGCTTCTTGGTCTTTCATGACATTATCCTGGTTTATATTGAGTGTCTAAAAGAAGTTTCCTCGTTGTCCTTACGCGTACAAAGAAAGCTCATTCTTCTTTACACACTAGAGTGAGCAGAAAAGTAACTGAACTGGCCCAACATATCATGTTGGGTAAACAGTGAAAAACAAGCTGGGAAAAGGATCTGGATGAGTTAGATCCAGAATCGAGCATTATTCACTCCAAGTCAAAACAGACATCTCAAGTGCCTCACTTCAAAGTCCTCAGCACTATCCACTCCAAAGTATCTCAGGAATATCTGTGCTTTTGGAAAGAGTAGATTACAGGTTCTGTTCCCTTTATTGTCTTGTTAGAGAAGTGGCCAATCTAAATAGTTAGTTGCAATTTGCAACCACAGGATAATCTTTGGAGAGTCTTAACTTTCATTTAACAAAGGCCCTAATTCAATACCATTTCCCCACCCTTTCCCAAGCTAACCGGAAGCCTAAAAGGCCCAGCCTAAACAGGTAGTAAGGACTTAGACTACCAAACTGTGCTCAGGCATGTGAATATGCAGTAGGAGGGAAAACCCAGAATTAGAGGACAACCACCAAGAACATCTCTAACAACACAAGATACACAAGTTCATTAAAAGGATAAGAGCCATTTGGCTGCTGGGTACTAAGGATAGGGTTTTCTCACTGGTGGCTCCACACCTTTGGAGCTTCCTCCACTTCAAAAAACAACAACACAACCCTAAAAACACATGTATTCCAGTCTGCATTTGGTGCTTAAAAATAGTGAGTGGGCTGGTGTGTATATGTGTTAAATTGTAATATGTATGGTTGTGTTTTTGTAATGTTGTAAGCCGCCTTTAGAGGGCAGTGCATCCTGAAAGGTGGGTCAAAAATCTTTTAAATAAGTAAATGATAAAAAGGGTATCCTTCATGGATTTCACATATCATAATGGGACACAAGGGAGAAGTTGGGCTCTAAAGTAAGTTGGGCTCTAAGCTGTGTAGAGTTTGTGTTATAACCAGCATTTTGATTTGGATCTATTATCAAATGACTGGATATAAATATACAGGCCTGTGGCTTACACTAGCTCAGCTTGTCGGAGCGTGGAAAGCTAAGCAGGGTCAGGTCTGGTTATTACTTGGATGGGAGACCCCTCCTCTAGTTTCCTGCATTGAGCAGGGGGTTGGACTCGATGGCCTTGTAGGATCCTTCCAACTCTATGATCTATGAAATCTATGAAAATGACTATTAGCTGCCATGATATAAATAGTAGGCTGTTCTATGATAACTAACTAAAACAGATTTTTTTAAAAAATAATAATTTGGAAGTTGGGTAAAGATCCAGTGCTGTTCTACTTGCTACTGTTCAAAGCCCTCTCATTGTTAATGGATAATATTGCAGACTTGTGCCACTGGATGGGCTCCCGTGGGCTATTAAAAGTGTGCTTCCACAGGAAGCCACCTCTGGGTTTGCAACCTTTAGATGAGCTCAATACTTTGTCATCTCCATTGTTCAGTTCTAGATTGGTACATCAGTCTGCTATGGTGGTGACACCAAGATTGCTCTTGCAACATTATGGATAGACCTTGCCAACGGTACTTATTGTTACAGAGAACTGTCTCCCCAAGGCGATTTACCATCTCTGGAAAGAAGCCCAAACTCAAAAGCCTGTACCGTAATTATTTCAAAAGCAAATTAAAGACATGTAGGGCGTATTTCTCTGTCAGGGTCCAGAGTGTAAATGTTGTGGGAAAGCAATAGAGACTTAAGCAGAATAATATTTCCTATAATTAGGAATTGGATGTCTGTGTAACAAGTATTTGGAGTTGGGGGGGATATATATAAATAAATATTTATTATAAATAAATATTATTTAAAAATAAATATTTGCATTGTTCAACCCATTTATGTTTGTATGCCCCTTGAAGAGGACAAAAGGGACTTGCTGTGTAATCCTATGCATGTTTACTCAGAAGTAAATCCCACTATGTCTACATTCCCTAGTAAGTGTATATAATTTAAGTCCTGATTAAAAAAAGATGCCAAAAATGTTTGACCCCAAAGGCTTTTCAACAGAGGAATTACAAAGTCACAAAGGAAATTTCACTCCAGGTAACAAGTAAACTATCTCTCACTTAGTTGAGTATGCTGTGGCTGTAATGTTTCATAGCTGCCATGGGGCAAGCTGCTTGTGTAATATATCTGCCCAGGAGCCTGGATCCTAGGATCTATGATAAAACAAAGTATGGATTGGGTATGACATAGCCATGAATCTTAACAACGGTGAGATTTTGAGCATATTAATAAAGATACAATTTTGCCATCACTTGAAAGAAAAGCCAAACCAATCATTTGATAAACTCGTTTCCCAGATCAAGGGATGCACGGAGATTTTTTGAAATGCTGTCAGCACAAAACAGCTTTTCCCAGGGAGTCCTTGCAATTAAGCTTCTTAAAATCCACATTTTCATTATTCATAAATGAACTAGCTGAAAAAATTACACCAATCAGTCAATTAATGTTGTCACTTCATCCATTCATTCTTATACAGATTGTATCTTTCTTTCTGTATTTGTGCATATATATAATATATATATTCTTCCTGCCCATATTGTGTTTCTCCTTTTCTGCATTTGTTTATGTGCATGCTGCCCTCCTAAACATATGATGCTCTTACGGTACACATAGAAACCCAGTTCTGCACACATTTCCAACAGCACACATTTCAGGACTCTGTGGGCTTCTGTTCAGGCTAGTATCCACACTCCTCTGTGCCCAGGTGAAATTCAGATCCTCCAGGCTTTGTCTGAAAAACCACTATTCGTAGATGGATTAACCCTAAAATACCAGTGTACACATATCTGAGCTTTTGGAGCATTTCTCCTGGAATGGTACACTTGGAAAACCAAGACTTCCAGTACAAAAGAACTGCATTGCCTTTGATCTATCAGGTTTGGTCATTTGTAAACAGCTATTAATTGGCTTTGTCAGGCTGAGATCCTTATCATCTTTCAGTCTAATTTCCCCTGTTCGATACATTTCCTCTACTATAAAAATATTCATCACCTATCCCTGTCAGCACTGATTAAATCTAATGCTCCTCCTTTCAGCTCCTCTCCCAAGTGTGGCTGTAAAGCTGTCAGCCCAGCGTTTGACAAGAACCAGGCTCCACTTCCTTCATCTTTGTCTCCTGAAAGGGGAAATATTTAGGTGTCATTGGGTGGATGGCTGCTGTGGAAGCCAATGGACCTCAACTGATCCATTGATTGGAGTCTGTGATAAGAGAAGCATTTCCATGGAGAACAGCTGTGATACTCCTAGTGTGGCTGGGATCAGGATTCCCTCCTCCTCCGAGTGCCTCTTCTGAGCACACTTCCTGCCTCTCAACACCCTCAGTTCTTCTCAGTTGTCTGCTTGCCAACACTTGCAGCCCTAGGAGTGAGGGGATGACAGGAATATCAAAGGTCTTGAGGGGAGGCACCCATGAGTCACAGAGGGACACCAGCTGCTGTGTCCATCAAGTGCCCCACAGCCACTTGCATAAATAAAACATCTAAATGCTTGTAGACCTTGAAGATAGTCCTTGGTTCAGGATTAAAGGGACAGTGCTTTCCTTAACCTCTTTTATCTACCAAGCTTTAGTGCAGCCTTCCTCAACCTGGCTGGCACCCTCCAGATGTTTTGGACTTCAACTCCGTTCCACCCTAGCTAGCATGGCCAATGGTCAGGAATGCTGGGAGTTGTAGTCCAAAACATCTGGAGGGCACCAAGTTGGGGAAGACTGTTTAGTATCTCCAGTGGTCAGGTCCGTGTGCCGTTATCATCCAATCCTGTGTTCACGAAGGGCATGTCTAGATGGAGATTTCGTTGGCATTGGATGTGAATGCCTCTCTTTGTATGGCCTGCTAAGAACTGCCGGATATGAGGTCTGCTTGTGATCCCTTTGTGCAGGAGGTTAAATCATAGCAGGAGACAAGGGCAGGGTGATTTTCCTGATGTCCCTGGCCCACCAGAACCTGTAGCCCCTGTAAATCCAACTTTACAACTATTCGGGGGGGGGGGGAGATGCAGGCCCTTCTTTTAAGTATTATTTTTCTTTAAATCGCTTTTTTGTTTGTCGTATGACGAATAAATGCGGTGGTGACCTGAGGTGGGGGAAAACGGCGTTGTTTTCCAGAGACCGGTTTTACCGATCATCAGAAGTTTGCATGTTCACTTCCAAAATAAAGGAGTACATCTGGAGTGGCTAATTGGAATCTTTCGGCAGCAGAGTGGGATTTATAATTAACTGTAAGTAGACTATGTTTATCTGGGAGGCGAAAAAGATAAGAGAGGAAACCTGAAAGGAGGTCTATAAATCTTATATGTTTGGAAGCGTCTTGGAAACATCTATACGCAAGGCAAGATGTTGGCAGTTACAGCATTCTTAAACCTGTGGAACGAAATGGAGAGAGAAATTCTAAACAGATTGGAAGTAAGGATCCAGGCTTGGAACGTAAATCTGAAAGAGGATCAATCAGAAGAACAACGTAAGACGGATTTCTTTACAGGACCGGCAGAGGAGAAGACAGAAGAAGTAAATAAGGACTTGGGAAACTTACCAGAAATTCACAGAGACTTTGAAGTTTTAATTGGGTCGAAGTGGCATGAGAAGACAGTTCAGGAAGATGTGACGCACTTTTTAAAATCTAAGATGGCGGAGCCGGAGATCGGTATGCAGGAGACCACAAAACAACAGAACAAGCTGATTTCATTCTTGGTTCAAAACCTGGATCTTAATGAATAGCCCTTTGACAGAGGAAAGCAATGAAAGGGACTATCTTTACGGTCTTTTATTGGCAAAAGATAAAGGGTTGATGTATACTGAAATATATGTCTAGTTGGAATATAAATAATTTTTTGATTTTAAATATTAATGGCAAAGGTAAAGGGATTGCTTATATGACTTATTTGAATTTTAAATATTAATGGTGATGTAAGAGAAATTATTATAAGTAAGGTATAATTATATTTGGTTTGTTTGGAAACATTTATTTAAAAAATAATAATAATAATTTGTTGTTGCTGTTGGGGGTGTTGTTTTGTGGAGGCTTTGAAGTATTAAAGGGGAAGGTCTTTTGTTTTTTTTGTTCTATAAGTAGCATGATGGCTTATGTGCTTCTGCTGTTCTGTCAGACGTCACTTATTTCTTAATTTTTTAGACTTATCTTTCTTTTCTTTCCTTTAAAAAATATATCTTGGAGATTAAAAGTGAAGGAATTTCTGCTTAGATAGAAAGGAATAATGAGTAATTGTAATAATACAAATGTGTCGATTCGATGGTTAGGTACTAGAGAGTGCGGGAGCGGTGGAAATACAAAATGCTTTTGGTATGTGGTCATTTGCTAATTAGTTTATAGTTACTTTTTACTTTTGGGATTCTTAATATACTGTATTTTGGAATTGAAAACAATATTTAATGAAACTATAGGTTTTCTTTTTTGGAGTATCCATAAATGTTGAATTTAATAGATTAAATAGTTGATGTTTATTGGGGGAGAGTGGAGACCTCTGGTGTTTGTTCCTTTTAGGGTTCTTTTTTGCCATAACTGGAAGTGATTTTTTGTTAACAGAAAAGATTTTAAGATTGTGGGCTATTGAAGGCCAAACTAGACAAGATAAACTTGCTAAACTTGTAGCTGCTACTGAAAATGGCAGCCACATATCAAGGTTCCTCTCCCCCCCGCCCCGCCCCGCCCCGCCCCGCCCCACGTAACATCTAGCAGAACTGAATCTTATGTCCCAGTGTTATGGTGTTATGGGTTATGACTTTATGCATTATGACATTATGCGTTTCCCCTCTCCCATTCCACATAATTTAGTGACAAATCTAATTTGGCTCTACATTAAAGTGTTTGTTTCTAATTTGCTGATATCGAAAAACCTAAACAACCCAGGTCTAGAGTATCTAAAGGACCATCTAAAAGACTGCCTTCTGATATAATACACACATACCCATTTCTTTCTTAGAGGCTTTGCTCCTGGTTCCCCCACTGTCTGAAATATGGTGGGGAATTACATGAGACAGAGCCCTTTCTGCAGCAGTGCCAGATCTCTAGCTCCCTCCCAAGGAAAGCTTATTCTGCCTCTTTGCTGTTAGCTAGAGACTGAAAAAGTCAGTTTTGTTTCAGAGGGAATTTGAAGATACCTGAGTATAGATGGGATTCCTCTTTCTTAGTGTCCAAGTATGCTTGGGGAAGGCTGTTCTAAACACATCGTTGAATGCTGTGTTGGGGATTCTTGTTCACTCTTTCCCTTTTTATTTAACTAACAGCAAATGTAGGAACACCCTCCCCCCTATTCAGATTGGGGTTGTGGGGAGGAGGGTTTAACCCTTTCCCCGTTTCCCCCACTGAAAATCATCCTCCCTAAAACCAGTGGTTCAGCTAGGGCTGGACCTTGGGGCCAAAGTCCAGGGCCCCACAGCTCAGGGGGGCCCCAAATGTCCACCCAGACAGTGGCAACTGATGTGAGCAGCAGAAGCAAACTCCTCTGTATTCCTGTAGCCATGATGGTGTTGTGATTTGTGAGTTAAAAATGCAAAACTGCACATGCTCAAAGTATTATTATTTTTATTTAACTGTTTGCAAACAATCTCCTCCTCCTCCTCCTCCTCCTCCTCCTTCCATATCAGAAATCTAGAAGCAGTTGTAAAGTTGAGGGGCACAGAAAGATACACATGAGTTGTGTGCTTCACAACTGAAGTAACATACAAGGCCATCTAAAGGTGCGGGGGTGGGTGGGGGGATAAGACCATAAGATTTCAAGGAGCTATTTTCAGTGGGGAAATTGCATAATTAAATCATTATTATTGTTGTTGTTGTTGTTATTTCACCGCCCATCAGCCAAAAGGCTCCCTGGGCGGTTTACAAAACAAAGCAACACAAAAATATCAACAAAAATAATATAAACACACAAACATAGGAGAAGGATTAAACTCCACTTCCCCATGCTGCCGCAGTTCCAATCCAGATTGCCTCCCCTTCCATGGCTGCTGCTGTTGAGAGAGAGAGAGAGAGAGAGAGAGAGAGAGAGAGAAGGAGAAGCCTACTACAAGTTGCTTTTAGGGCGATCTGTAGTACAACCCAGCTATCCGGCGGAGCTTCTCCTCTCTGCTGCTTTCGCTTTTCAGCTTACCGTATTTTTTTTTAAGTTTGCTGTTCTCCATTGGTTTAACCTACCTCACAGGGTTGTTGTGAGGATAAAATGGAGAGGAGGATGAGGATTATGTAAGCTGCCTTGGGTTCCTTTCAGGAAAAAAGGTGGGGTATATATATAATAAATAAATAAATAATGGTTGCATTTCATTTAAGATTGCCTTGAAACGCCTCTGTCACAAAAGGAGCGATAATAAATAACAACAAATTTAACATCTAGCCTGATAAAGAGTTCTGAAGAACTTGAAAACGTGCACACTTTTTGGTGACCTTTTGTTTGGCCCTGATATGGATTGATAAATTATTTATATGCTTTTGTGATGATTGGTTTTTATTTTGTCCATAGTAAGTAATATTCATTTTCTAAATTTCTGCCTGACCTTATACTTTTAAGTTAAAAGTTAAATATATATATAAGGTTAGTAATGTGATTCCACAAGCCACATGGCCTGCTCCGACCATTATTCCACATGATGGGTGGGTGGAGTCGGGGCCTAGTAGGAAGAAATGCCTCTGCACTGCACTTTTTTGCTTGTGAGCTTTTAATTTTTAATTTTTTAAACTTTCCACATCTCCAGTTGTTTGCTAAAGCACTGAACTTCAAAACAGGAAATTTCTGTGTGGACACAACTTTATATAGAGGGGTATACTTTCAGTTAATATACTGGAAGCAATGTTTGTAGAAAACCTTGCACTGTCAGATATTAATGCATCAATAAGCCTCATGGATCTTGTGCAGGGGAATTTGACAGAGGTAGGCTCGGGTGCCAAGCCTGGAACATGATCCAGCCAAACCTAAATATGTTCTCTAAAACCAGCCTTCCTCCAGATGTTTTGGAGTGCCATCAGCCCCAGCCAGCACAGCCAATGGTCAGGGTGGCTGGGAGTAGTAGTCCAAAACACCTGGAGTGCAACAGGTTGGCGGAAGCTATTTTAAACTTCTCCACTGAGATCAGGGGAACTTACAAAGGCTAAAACTGTGAATGGATTGTGTCACTCTGTATCTTTGATAATTGATCTGAGGAGGTTCAAGCATATGCCTTTGAATTGCCCCTATGTGTGATAGGCATCCCACAGTGGCCAAGTGCTAAGAGGTATGGCTAAGCAGAAATTTCCAAAAATTAGCAAGATAATGCATGACAGCTTTTTTAAAAATGGAAACAAATGTGAAAGAGCTCTCCCAATTAGAAACACTGCAGAATTGTTTGTGCCTGCTGGGTGGTCCTCTTTCTTTAATTGTCGCATGATAAATCAATTATGAGGTCCCTGAAGGGGAGCCTTACAAGACTGCATTTTGTGAGATTGCATTTTGCTTTTCTGAAGATAAACCATCAGCTAGATCAAAAATTTAAAGATAAAACTTGATTTGGAGCGACAGTGTTTGAAATAAGGTCTATTTCCCAGGTTTATTATGGTCATAAATAAGAGAAAGTGTGTGTGCATGGGGGAGAGGACAGCTGTGGCCTTCCAAATATTGTTGGATCCCAACTCCCATCAGCCCCAGCCAACATGGCCACTGGTCATGAATGATGGGAGTTGTCATCCAGCAACATTTGGCAGGCCACAGTTTCCCCACCCCTGCTCCAGAGAAGTGCTTGAGTTACAGGTGGGCTGGAAGAGGCCCAGCCTCCTTATTGACTGCTTTTAGAAAGCTCTAGTGAGCCATGATTTGACTGAAATTGAAGGGGGTCAGGCGTGGGGCTTGGGTCCCCTCTACCAGTTCCCCCAGAATTTGATCAGTGCTCTAAAGTGACCAAGAAACAAGATCCAGGATGGGGCTATTGAGGAGCAGGTTTTGTCCACAACTAGCAAAATATTTGCCATTGGGATGGGTGGACCCCTGGGAGCATCTCTGTGCATTTTGAATATAAAGGCACGTGGGGCTGGTTCATACGACATGACAGCTCATCATGGGTTGATTAACCCTTGAGGAGCTGCGGCACAGACTGGCCACCATTTTGCATATGCAACCCCCGATCTGGGGGTTGCTGTGTCATCTGAACCCAACCATTGGGGGTTATACAACCCTCGCATAATGCTACAACAAGCCGAGGGTTGTTTAAGTCTTGCATTACCTCCGATGGCAGGGTTTGGAAGACACAACAATCCCCCTTCGGATTGGGGGTTATATATGCAAAATGGCACCCGTGGGTGCCACATCTCATCATGAGTTAAATAACATGAACCAGTTCACTGGCATCCCCTGCAGGGTGCAATTTCTGTGCCTTTTCAGTGAGGGCTGAGCTATCCACTATAAGGCTTCGGTTTATGTTGACTTGTTTTTATTACTGCACCCTGCTCTGAGATTGACTGAGATAGGACAGCTTAGAAATATTTAAAGGGTTGCAGAAATTTCAGAAATTATTGGCATTAATTTGGAGGTCTGTCCAAAATTAGCACTGTTATCAATAACAGGGAAACTTCTGTGCTCTCAAGAGATAAAGGAATTAATTGTAAGTTTGTTAACAGCAGGGAGATTACTGATAGCAAGGAAATGGAAAGTTCGACATCAGTATTTAATTATAGATTGGTATAAAGAGGTGTGGGATATTGCTTTAAATGATAAATTAACATGTAGTATTAAATGTAAAAAGGGACAATTAAAGAAAGATAATGTTAAGGATATATGGGGACCATTTTTAGATTGTTTTAGTAAAGGGAAAAGGGAGTAAGCCATGTCAAGATATGATGTATTTTTGGAATATAGATTAATAATGGATTATGTGGATAGAATTATTTTTTTGTCCCCGTGGTGATGGGTGCACTTTGGAGTTTATGATTTGTAGGTTTATGTTCTTTTGTATGTGTGTTCATTTAAAAATAAATAAATAAAAATTGGGGGGGGGGGAAAGAAATATTTAAAGGAAGGAAGGAAAGAAGATACATAAACAAATATCCTGGGTTCTGTTTCTTGATTATACTGCAGTCTGACACAGTCTTCCCCAACCTGGTGCCTTCCAGATGTTTTGGACTTCAACTCCCATCAGCCTCAGTCATCATGAACAATGGTCAGGATGGCTGGGAGTTGTAGTCCAAAACATCTGGTGGGCACCATGCTGGGGGAAGGGTGGTCTGACAGAATGTTGAGAACTTGCTTTTATAAGTTTAGAAGTCATTGCGCTCCAAGGTATCCTTGCAATATAAATGCACTCCTAGCATGGACAGCCCCACCTATCCTAATGGTGAGTGTTTTGCTAATTTAACTTAAGCGGCAGCCATGTGCTGTAACTACCATTCTCTCTCATATATACATCCCCCCAACACACAGAGTGTATGTTGATGTGTTGGTTCTCCTTCAACTTTAAGACTGCAGTCCAATATACACAAAACAACCCCAAGTTTCCCAAGAATCAAATTGAGCAAACAAATAATTCCTTGTGATAGGAAGTGTATTTAGGATTGTAAGCAAAAATTAGTTCCATTACCCCACAGCAGTGAACCGGGTCCCTTGGCATATTTGTAAGTGCAACCCCAACAGATTTTATACACACACGCACACTCACACACCAAAAGTAAGTGGCCTAACAATAACATTAATGCACACAGCAAGGTGGCATAAAATATTAATAAGCCCAAAAGAAATGCCGCAGCCCAAATCCAAAGAACAGGAGTGCTTATTCTGAGAATAACAAATGCCGTGCCGTCTTCTTTGCCCTGCTCCTTTGTTTGAACCCTCATTTTGTAACAAAAGGTTGGTGTACACATTATTCTTGTTATGAGGATGCTGGTTATGGTGGTGTGCTGGTGGGGAGTTCTCCTCCATGCCATGACTTTTACAAGGTTGCATATGTTGCGTTTCCCCACCTCTGCGCCAGATACCTGGTGGACTGGCTGCTGGTGGAGGTGTGGATACCTGGGATATGATGGTTACCCTCACAGGAGCAAGAGCTTGTAAAAATGATCAATGACAGCTAGGGAACTTGCCATGGAGATGCTGGTTTTGCTGGCATTCGTAGGGCAAGATGTTAAGGATGGATGGCTCTGGCTCTATACTCAGTGGCTGCTGACCCTTGGTCCATCTAGCCCGGTGTTGTTGACACTGACTGGCAGCAGCAGCTCTCCAGGGTTTCAGGCAGGATTCTTACCATGATCTGGCCTCGTTTGAAACAGATGTTTCATTTCATGTCAGTGGGGCCTCCTCCTTGCTTATGAGTTTTTGTATGTAGAACCTCATTCACACTTAATGTCCAGACCCCAATCTGTGAACATCCCTAATCCAAGAATAGTTTCATGACATCCACAATGCTAAGACAGGACTATTCATATCACCCCGGCGTCATATTCTTGCACTTGCACCATCCTTCTCCTTAAATGGTTCCTACTGGCCTAGGTTATTTCCGTCCAGTGGTACCTCTTGCTCATTTCTTATTTCCCATGCACGTGCTCCCCTCTCCCCAAAACAATCACATTCATTTCTGTCTACAAAAAGCTGTTTAAATAATGTATACTTTAAGGCTCTTTTATACACTTCCATGCCATCAATTATGTATAACTGAGCCTAGAAGTATTTGTTAATATTGTTTTGTTGTTACTTTTTTTTCTTCATCCTCTTTGGTTGCTTATTGCATTTAGTACCGGTGGGGAGGGGTGGCGAAAAAGTTTTGCTCTTGAAACTGACAAAGTGCTGCATGGCTTAAACAGCCCCTCTTCTAGTGGGGCTGGAATCATAAACTCACGGAGCAATGATCTACCTTTACAGAAAGAGCACATGGGACAGCTCTCCTGTGATTGTACCACTTCAGAATAGTGTTGTTTATTATTTATTTATTTATATTTATACCTCACCTTCTTTCCTGCAAGGAACCCAAGGTGGCATACATAATCCGCTTCTTCCTCTCCATTTTATCCTCCAAGCAACCCTGTGAGGTAGGTTAGGCTGAGAGTCAGTGACTGGCCCAAAGTCACCCAGTGAGTTTCATGGCCAAGTGGGGACTAGAACCCGGATTTCCTGAGTCCCAGTCCAACACGCTCACCACTACGCCACACTGGCTCTCCCACTATGCCACACTGGTGGTGGTGATGTTTGTTTGAATGCTTCCCCGTATATAAAAAGAATCACTCTGAATATAGAAAAGTAGGGGGAAAGCTAGGCTTGAATTCTTCTGACATGCTAGCTTTCTGCAGTTGGGAGGTTGTTGATATGGGGGAGCATTCAGTCATGTGATTACTCACCTGTCTTTGGACGTGGGTGGTAGTACATGTTTTTCTGACTGTGTAGACAGAAGGGAACACATGGCCTTCTAGTACATGCCTCTGTCCTCCTGCAAATACACATATTCAGCCATGTACCATCACATTAAGGTGTGTTGGAAGCTTGGAGCAGGTGGTGCCTGCACACAAAAGTATGCCAGCTGTTTCAAGAAAGAGAATCAATCAACACATTTTAGAGGGAAATTAGAAAGAAATGTGCAGAAACCTTCAGTTTCACTAGCCAGTGTGTTTGGGGTGGGGGGGAATACACCCAACCCTAAATAGGCTGATCAGTCAGACCTCAAGCATGAGCAACAGATATCCACAAAATTCAAGTGGTCATCACGTAATAATACTACAGAAGAACCACAAGATTTCTCAAAAGATGTTAAAAACCCAGATCGCAACACTTACACTTGTGGATACTTCTAGTAATTGGTATGTTAACATTTGGACTTCCGTCAGTAGACAAGTTCCCAATGCCCAAAGCTCCCCTATTCAATCTCTCAACTCTGGCCATTATGCCAGGTGCTGTAGCCCAGAACCAAACAACTTTGCATGGTCACTCTTCCTAAGAGGGGGGCAGCTGTGGAAGTCCTCAAGCCTTTTCTGTCTCATTCTCATGAACAACTTAAGTGACCAGAAAGCATTTGCTGTTTGGAAGATGCATGCCACACTGACCATCAGCTCGGCTGTAGTCCACAGCTCAGCTAACAGCTGATCAGCTGAGGCACAGACTGGATAAGTGCCAGGCACTGGTTCCACTTTTGTTCTAGCACATGCTGGGTTTCCAAGTTAATGAGTAGGCTTTTAAAGCTGACAGTTAATTTTTTTAAATTGATTACTCACACCGATTGATCAGTTAAAGTTTCTAGTCCTAATCAAAAACTCCCATAACAGAAACACCTGCACATCCTCCTTTCAATGATGCTCAAAAGTTTGGTCTTGCTGATAAAATGACAAAGATGGTGTCAATTAACCACAACAGCAATATGAGCTTTTTTGTTATGGATAACTGCTCATTGCTACTAGAATGAGCTCCACACGCTCACTTAAACTGTTTCATATCGGCTGCTGAGCAGCCACTGGAAAGTATTGGCATTCTGTCACTCCCAACTAAGGGCAAATTCTAATCAGTGACCTGAGGAGTGAAAGGTTCCTTGCTTCATTTAAAAAAAACCTCCTGAATTAGCTGGTCTTACAGAGAAATAGACTGTTAAGCAAGCAATTTGTTTCTCTGAGATTTTGCCTCAAGCCTTAAAGTTTTAGCACAGTTCAGAAACATCCCTAGTCTAGTCACAATCTTTCCGTTGTGGGTAGCAGGGCCATTTATATTGCCAATATATCTAAGCGTAAAAATGGCATTGCTCTTTCTTTGTAACTCCTTCCCTTGTAAGATCAGGGTGTTACAGAGCAGGCATCTGGAATTCCCGCCCAGTTGTCAAAGGAAGGTAGCAACCAACCTTAGGGAAGATAGGAAAAATATTTTGACAAGGACTCTGAATATCTACCCCATAATGATCTTTTGATTTCACATGATTACTGCTCTTTTTTCCAACCGTGATCATATTTTATATGAGATCATAGCACTGCATTTATTTCTGATGCAGAAGACTCCACTGCCTTTCTAAATGTTGTACCACCAGCAGCATTGTTAGTTCCTGTTAAATATATCTGGACCAAACACCAGAGCAAGAGCCAAGCTATACATTCAGGGTTATCATGACGCAGCTCTGTTATGGATGCGCATGGGGCGGGGGGTTATGCTGTTCACAAAACAATGCACATGGAGAAAACTAATATTTTGGGGGGAGGGTTAGCCTCAAATCTCCTTGTGGTGTAAGTCCTTTAGGTGCAGAGAGTTCTCTTGTTGACATGGGAAAACATTAAGTACGCAATCCCATACCTGCAGTCTGAAATTATATTCAAAAGGGTTGTACCCACATGATTATTCTAAACATGTACATCCGGACTAAATGTAGCCTCTCTGGTAAGAGCATATTGTATTTTTTTCTTTGTGAGCCACCCAGAGAACTATGCTATTGCCTGGCCAATATGAATACGATGGATGGATGGATGGATGGATGGATGGATAGATAGATTATCTATCTATCTATCTATCTATCTATCTATCTATCTATCTATCACCAGTGGTGTTCAGTACCATATATACAACCAGCTGAAGTTGTAGTACAACATGTATTAGCTCATTTAAGAAGCACCCCCTCAACTAATGCCTCTGATTGTCAGCAGTGGCACACCAACAGTGGTAATCCTATTAGTATGTGTCAGAAAGAATTATGACTCCCCAGATTATCTCTCCTCTTAAATGGAAGAGATTGTCTATTGGAAGTTGTATACTCTTCCAATAAAGGAAAGAATGCTATTAGTGCTCTATCCTGACTGGCAATGTAAATGAGCCCAGGTTCCATTTTTGATGTGTCTTCCATTTCCTTTTGTTGATCCAAGCATAGCTGAGCATGTTTGTGGTTCAAAAACAGGGATTGGTTTAGGGGAGGGAGATCACTTTTGGTCTGGGGGCCAGATTACCCCCTCTCCCCCCATACCAAGCTGGCAGGCCTGATGATGTCAGGGGGTAGGGTCCCACACCTGAAGCTCCTCCCCTCCCATGACATCATCCCCACTTTCTTTTTCTTTTTTTTTTTAAATCTCCATGTAGAGGCATGGAGCTCCTTGCCTTTCTGCACAGAGAAAGGGAGTCAGCTGGGGCTTGCAGGAGCCAGCTCCTGGAAGCCCCCCCCCCCGCAGAGTCCGCCTGCTCCTTCCCATGTTGCTCACCCCCCAATTGAGATGTGAGTGGTCTGGGAAAGGACCCGGCCGGGACTTGCAGAAGCCAAGTCCTGTGAATCCCGGCCAAGCTGGGCTCTTCCTTCCCGTGCTTCTTTAGGAACTTTAGGGAAATTGTGAGGCATCTTGTGAGGCAGCTACAAGCTTATCATCTGATGAAAAAGTCTTCTTAGGTTTGGCATGTATTGTACTTTGGAAGCATATTTCTGCAGCACAACTGCTCTCTGCTTATGGCATACTTTGCTCCAGATCGCACAGATTGATCCTGGGTGGGGATGGGGGCTTGTACATTTAGGATCTTGCTTTGCAATTGTGGGGGGGGGGCAGGGAAGTGTATTAGAAGGCATTTTGGCCCCTTTCAGCTGTATAATGCCATTATTCTACATAAGGAAATAGTATAAAAAATGCTGACATGAGCAAGTCTCTCAGGACCACACATTTCTTCCTATATAACTAAATGCCATAGAGCTGGAATCCTGAATTAAAGGAAGTGCTGGGGTGGTGGACAGTCTCTGTTTACTTTAGATACCGGTACTCTAATTTCAGGTTGTTCCTTTCATTCTGATTTGCTACTGTCCTCTCTTTTTCACTGGCATAAGAGACTGAAATCCCATGCACACTAACTTGGGAGTAAGCCCCATTGAACTCAGTGGGGCTTACTCCTGACTCGTAGACATGGAAAGGATCTCATGCAATCCACTGTTCTTCTCTGGCTTCTCACACTTTTTTTACTATATGACAAGGAAATAAGCACAGATTATTTTCTTTTTACGGTAGGTGCAAATTAAAGTAAGCTAGAACTTTGATTTTTCCTCTGACACGGGCCTCTATGCCCTGGTTTCAAATGAGAAAGGCCCAGTAAACCATGTACAGCATGCCTCCCAGCTCTACAATACAAAGCTGCTTCCAGCAGGAGTAGTGGTATAGAAGGAATCCAGCTCATAATCCACACTCCTTCATTGTTTCATACCAGTGACTGAGAACTGCCAAGATGGAAATTCCCAGGCTTTTAATTTGTTAAGAAAAGCAGAGGAAGCTGCTGTGGTTTACAGGAAAAACAGCACATCCACTTTAGGACAGATGTTTGATTATATAAGATGTCTTACTTAAACTCCAGTCTTGTTTTCTAGCTACTGTGCTCTATTGCTATCAGTGTGCTTAAATTCACATAGATTGGCTGATTTTTTTTTATCACTTAATGCCATGCTTTCAAATTTGCTGAATTTGCTATATCCAGTTATGCAGGGGAGGCTGGTGACTCCTTATCCATTACAGCTTTTGGAGTACCATGTGGATAGCTCCTATATAAAGCTCAAAATAAAAGATGCAATGGATAAGGAGCCCCACTGACATAGGAGTCACCAGCCTCCCCTGCAATTATGGAAATAAGTAATACATAGACTTGACTGTGATTTGGGGGAACCAGGATACTAGCAGAATATTGTGGTGCAATAATGCAGAATCCTGCTCCAATAACTTGGAGGAAATTACCAAAACCCACCATTCTTTCACCAAATCTGCAAAATCTTGAGTAGGATGTTTTCATTCTTATCAAACTTACATCAACAGGCCTTGTGTATTCTCTCAGTATCTGATTCTCAGGGTATTCTAAAGCTATTGTGCTGAAACAGAACCCATGATGTCTATTTTTAGTTTAATACCTCTTTTAAACGATTTAACCTCTTTTCTACTACAAATATTGTGTTTTCCTAGAACATTGAAATACATTGATAGACCAAATAATCCAGTAGTTCCACATTGTGAATAGATTGTCCATTGATGCCTCAGGAACAAATGTGCATGTACATGGTATATAATCTACTATGGGGTGGGCAACCTGTAGGCCAAAACTTGTAGAGGGCCACAACTCCCATCAATCCTAGCCAGCATAGGCAATGGTGAGGGATCATGGGAGTGGTAGGCCAAAACATCTGGAGGGCCACAAGTTGCCCACCCTGATCTACTATATACCATATCATCATCATCATCATCATCATCATCATCATCATCATCATCATCATCAGGCGATCACTCGCGACCAAATAAGATTGTCTTCCAGGATAAAAAATTTACAAAAAGTAAAAATTTTAAAAGGAGGAAATTCTAAAGAAAATTGTGTAGACTCTAGCATTATATGGTGGCCATTTACCAAGTGGTTACTTTTCACAGTGTTCATGTACTCATCAATCACTTGGCAGGCCAATTGTCTGAGGGCCAAACTACATGTGATGTTTGTCACGTAGTTTGCCATTACAGGATTGATTTAAAAAATAAATAAATAGCCAGTGCTGGTGCCTTTGAGCCAGAATGGGACCATGGTGCAAGGGGAGAGGGCTTTATACCTTTGGTCCCACAATGGTCCTAATTAAAATCCACCCAGCCCCCCACAGCTGCTATTCGTAATGCTATTTGTTTCCTCACATTGCAAAGAGCAGGCACTAAGGAGGGATTCTGATCCGGAATGCAGCAGGACAAAAAGGCTTAGAGCCCCTCCACTCCACTCCATGGTCCTGATCAGCTTTTTTAAAAAAAATCCAGTACACAAAGGCAAACTAAATGACAAATGTCACATTTAGTTTGGCTCCCAACCCATACAGGGAACCACAGGGGTAAGCTCTCTTGGTTAGCTCACCATCCTGGCAATTGTTAAAGATTTGGTTATTGGCAGCATGTGTAGTTGTTTTTATCCATTTGGCCCTCGGGCTCAAAAAGGTTTTTAGGGTGACCAGGTGTCCTCCAGATCAGCCTGCTAAATAGTAAGGAGAGTTATTTATTCATTCATACATACATACATTGAACCAACCAACCAACCACACAGATCAGGTCTGGTAAAAATGGTCATCTGTAAATCCACCCATATTCCTATGCAGCATCTGAATGTTCTAACAAACATATATTTTAATAATTTCACATCAGTGGGTCTTGAAATAGATTACTGGAAAGCATCGCATATGAGAAAAGCACAGTGCTGGCAATATTTTGAACACCTTTAGCCCGGATTTTTACCAAGCTATTTTAAAGGACCCATTCACTGTTCAGGCACATGTGTGGAGAATTCTTACTTTGTAATACATCTCTTCCATGGTTTTATTCCTCCTCCTTTCATTGACAATACATTACACTTCTCAGCACAGTTTCCACAACCTTACACTCCCACCACCCTCTGCCAAAGTCATTCACAGAACAGATTGGAGGAAGTGGCCACAGATGTCTCTTGAAGCTTTCACCCAACAGAGCTAACTGCAAAGGAGACAGGGATGCATTGGACAGTGTCTGGGGGACAAAAATCCCCAAGAAAATCCTCTCCAAGGCACATTTGGACATACTGTATATGAAACTCCAGGAAGGCTCAAACCTCTCTGAATTCTCCCAAAGTGACAACCAGAATCCCTTGTACATAGCAGCTGCCTGTGATGGTTGTATGGTAAAAGGCCAAAAGAAGCCAAAGGAAAAGTTGCCATGTGAAATGATGCCATAAAGATTTCAAATATTTTCTGCCCATGGCCAACATCAAGGCATCAAGGAGTGCATTTGCACAATTACGCTTGGTGCATGCAGCTGCAAACCTTCCTCAATCGGTCTGGCTTGGCAACAGTTATTCTTGCCTTGGCTTGTCTGAGCGTGGAAAGCTAAGCAGGGTCAGGCCTGGTTATTACTTGGATGGGAGACCCCTCCTCTAGTTTCCTGCATTGAGCAGGGGGTTGGACTCGATGGCCTTGTAGGCTCCTTCCAACTCTATGAGCTACCGGTATATCTATGAGCTATATCTATGTTCAGTTCCTCGCGATACACCCTACGCGGGGCTACCCCGAAGAATGTCTGGAAACTTGAATTGGTGCAAAATGCGGCAGCTAGGCTGCTAACCGGTGCACGGTATCAGGACCATATTACACAATGGTCCTGAAAGATGTGCTCTGGTTGCCAGTTGCCTTCTGGGCTCAACTCAGGTGTTGGGCTTAATCTTTAAAGCTCTGAATGGCTTAGGACCAGGCTGTCTAAGGCAGTGGTCCCCAACCTTTTTGAGACCCAGGGACTGGGTTCCGTGGAAAAAAAAATTCCACGGACCGGGTGTGTGTGTCGTCCACCACTCACCTCCTGCTGTGTGGCCCGGGCAGCCCTGTTGTGTCACTTCCTGGTTCTCCGGTGCTGCTCTTTTAATGTAAATAACATGGTAAAGTACCTTAAAACGGCCGCGATTTGCTATTCACGGCCGTTTTAAGGTATCTTACCATGGTATTTGCCTAAAGAGCAGCGCTGGAGAACCAGGAAGTGACGCGATGGGTCTCCCGTCACGTCACTTCCATCTTTACGCCATGAGCACCCCACCTGGCTCTCGGGGTGCTCACGAGCTCCAGCGAGCACCCCCCGCCACTCGTCCCTCTGCTCGCCTCCCCGACGAGCATTTTCGTAAAACCGGGTGGCGTGGCGGCCGGGCGCTGTGCGGCCCAGTTCTTAACAGGCCACGGACCAGTACAGGTCCGCAGCCCGGGGGTTGGGGACCCCTGGTCTAAGGGACCACCTGTCTTACTATGAACCTGCCAGAATATTAAGATCTGTGGGAGAAGCCATTGTGAGGGCACCTTGACTTGCAGAGGCCTGTTTGTCAGGCACACATAGAAGGGCTTTCTCCTGTGGTGGCCCCAAACTACTGAATGTGCTCCCTCAAGAACGATGATTGGCCCCCACTCTCTTGGCCTTTAGAAAGGGTGTAAAGACACCTCTTTTCAATTTAGCCTTTTAAAATGTGTAGTTTTTCATGCTTTTACTGTTTTAATGTTCTTGTTTTTTACTGTTGCAAAGTTTTATTGTTTTAAATGGTTGTACACCGCCTTGATGGGGTTTTAGCAGATAAGGTGGTTTATAATTAATAAGAAAGAAAGAAACATCAGTGTTATAGATGCAAATTGTTTATTTTTGCATATGCGCTGTCAAAAAGCAGAGATGTTCACTAGGTGATCTTCATGGTAGCATTCAATTCTCTGTACTGTATACTTTTGTTGTCACACAATTCAAGTTTTCAAAGTGCTACTCCTGACTCTGAGACACTAATGGAGCTAAATTACCAGTCAATATTTAAACACTAGCCACAGACAAGATCTAAGTGGCTTGCAAACTGCAAGTCTTTTGTGGAAATTACTCTCTTTGACCCAGATCCCCTTCTTTCCCTTTTTTAAAAATGCTGCATTTACCCCCAGGGCATTTTGCATTCCCACAACACTTGACCGATTGACTCCGTTATCTCCATCTTAGAACAAACAAGAACACATTTTATGCCTACCAGCCAAGTGCCATTCACACCCAACAGTTCCTGGTGCAAGTTCTTGGCTTGTTTTGATGCCGCTGGTTTTCTAAACATAACGCCGGATGTGCGTCTATCTGTGAGTCCCAATAAATGCATCTTCTGACTCCTTCCAATTGGCTGCTTTTCCTAAAGATCAAACAGATTTATTGCAAGTTCTTTCCCTAAAGAGTTTAACTTTCCCGGATATCTTTCCATCAGTCATAAAGATAAATGGGAAGGGACAAGTGAATGCAAAGTCAAATAACACAGGCCCCTTAGCCATCCTTTAGTAATGACAATTACAACAGCTGTCAAGCAATATCTTGTGTTTATTTGCTTCCCACCCTGCTTGGTAGACGGGTTGGGGGTTGGGGTGAGGAGAAAGGACTTTATTCATCAGCTCTAACTTCAAGTCTGACTCATTTAATCAATTCCAAATAGATTTACAGAATATTGACTGCTCCAACAAAGTGCAATAAACAACTTGTGGTTGGCATCTGACCTACTATAAGCACTCTTTCAACCAGAATTTAGGATAATTACAAAATTGTGAGGCAGTGTCTGTATCCAACCTACTTTTGCTGATGAAAGGTTTTAAGTTCGCAGTGGCCAGCCTATGACATAGACAAGCTAAAAGACCACTAGGACAATGCTGGGGATTGCCACAGAAGAGGAGGCACATGAGATTTGGTGGCAGCTGTACCTCCAGGAATGTTGGATAAGATACAGAAAGCAAAGGGACATTGTTTTTCTTCTTGGCACTTAGAATATGGGGGAAAACATCCTTGGTCACTTGGATTAATATTGAGCAAAAACAAGGTACCATTCTTTGTGGTTGTCAAAGTAGCTTGTCTGAACCTCTTGCTGTTATTTTCATTTCTTATTTGAATAAAAATAGTTATTTTGACATTGTTGTTGTTGAGACATGTGAGTGGAAAGCGTTTGCCCTGTTGGGCATGTAAATGAGGTCCCAGGTTTTTTGGATGGGGGCTTGCTTGAGCCACTAAGGCTGCTATCCTATACCCACTTGCCTGGGAGTAGGCCCCATTGAGTTCAATAGGACTTCCTTCTGAGTGGGCATTTATAGCATTGCACTCTAAGAGACAAAGTGCCTCTTAGATCAGGGGTGCAGAACCTCAGGCCTGGGGGCCTAATCTGACACTCCTGGGGACCCAATCTGGCCTTTTGGGGTTCCCCATATGGCCCCACCCCCTTCCTCCACCCAGCAATCATTTGGTGGTTTCCTGATCCTTCTTTTTTTCTTGCAGCCCCTCTCCGCCCCATTCTAAAAGGTTGAAATGCCTCTCCTAAGGCTTAGTTCCTTATTGGCAGTAAGAGCTTTAAGCTAAAATATGCTGGTATTTGGGGGTTTCTTGGTCCCACCACTGGAATGTGGGCCCCGAGAGCTTCTCCAAAAATGCAATTTGACCCTCGGGCTCAAAGAGGTTTTTAGGGTGCCCAGGTGTCCTATTTTACAGAGGACAGTCCTATATTTGAAGAGCTGTCAGAGGACAGTCCTCTATTTGGAGGTGTCCTCCATTTGATGGGCTGTCGAGTCCAAGTCTGGTTTAAAGAACTATAAGAAGGGAGAGTGGGGGCCTGACATTGCCCATCGACAACCAGCACCTGGGCAGTAGACTGAGCAGGACAGGGACACAGGTCACAGTCTTCCCCGCTACTGTAAAGATGTATTGTATTTCTGTGGAAATTATCGTTATTATTTCTAAATTTGCATCTCCTCATAGGGGAGTTGCTCCAGCCCAATTCTTTTTCCAATTCTACAGTATCCGTTTAGAGTTACAGTGACCAGATCTGTACACAGTATTCCAAGTGTATTCGCACCATAGATTTTTTAAAAAGCGGATCCCCCCTTTAAAAAAAAATTGGCATTACATTGGCCACTCTCCAGTCCTCTAGTACAGAGGCTAATCTTAGGGACATGTTGCCTGACACAGGTTACTAATTCAGACAATGAACTCATTGGTTGATGTAGTGGTTAATGTGGGGAAGCTTTACCACTTGATGATGTCCCCAGCCTTTAGCACACATTAGAATCCACAGCAGGAAAAAAATCTTCACATTTTCATCAGTACAGATGACCATGCTTGCCTATGGTAGAAACCCTTACACTTGGTCAGTTGTTCAACTCTATAGGGGCTCAGAGTCTGCATTGCTACTTAATATGATGAGTTGTTCAGACTGAGGAACTGGCTTGGCTGCAAGGGTTTTATCAGGCCTGCTGTATCTTGATTGGCTTGAGGAGACTGCTGACATTATGAAGACTGAGGGGTCAAACTGACTCTCTCTACAGGCTGTTGCTGCAGCCTAGGACCTAAAACAGGGGTGGGCAGCTTGTGCTCCTCCAGATGTTTTGGGCTACAACTCCCATCATCCCTCACCATTAGCTATAGTGCCTAGGCCTAGCGCTGATGGGAGTTGTAGGCCAAGATATCTGGAGGGGCACAAGTTGCCAACCCCTGCCCTAGAGGGTGTCCTTGATCCACGAGGCCTAGTCTGCATGGCCTCCTAAGAAGCTAGATGTGCTGGTGGCAAGGCGGCAAGGCACTGGAGACTGGTTGCTGGAGGCCCTAGTTTGAGACTTCCTGGTGCCATACGTGGTATCCTGGGGCTTGCTCACTTGCATTAGCACACCTCCGTGGAAGATGGAGTTCTCCTGCAATTGCACTCAAATAGCTCTGAAAAATATGGCTGCCCTGCCTGAATTGGGATACTTGGTGGGTATGCCAACAAATCTTACTGCCTACCATCAAACTGATACAGAAGGAAAAGAGTGAAATTTGCTGTTCTTCTTAGAATTGCTGCTTTTAAAAAAAAAAGTACCTTAGCACACTGGGGGTGGGGGGTTGCAGTGACACGCAGGGAGGGAGTGTTAGAAACATGCTGTCTACAAAAAATATCAGAAGCAAAAATTGCTGCAGCACCATCAATATGTGATTTTGTTGAGGTGAGAAAATAGAGACTTTGGAGACTTTCTATAAGCCACTAACGATTCTTTATAATGAGAAAACCTTTTGTGACATAATGACCTCTGAATGACAAGCAAGTGCATTATATGCTAGCTTGATAGGCAACCTGGCTGCTTTCACATGTCGAATGCAATTATGGTGAAGTAGAGGAGATTATACAGCTGTGAGCATTGACCAATATATGAAAGAAAGAGTTAAAGAAAATGCAGAAGGAGAGAATGACAAGAAGTTGTGGGTTTTCTACCAGACAGGGATGAACATGTCAGAGGCTGAAAGATCAAGGAAGTTTCAGGTTCTTTCCTGTAGGTTCACAATATTTTCCTCTGTAAATGAAACCAATCTTTTGTAATTAGAAAAGGAGATCTGGAAGTTAAATGTAAGTATAAACTTCTCAGTCTTGGTTACAGTAGAGGGTAGAGGGTGGGAAAATGAAACTGGAGGAAAATCCCAGTTTACAGCTGTCTATCTGAGAATAGAATTTGGACCTGTGGTTTTCTAGCTTTAAAGTAGGCTGTGCTGAGTATAGTAACCTGAATATGCTGCTAAAGTACTGAACCAGCAGGTAGTCATTATGAGTATGGCGTACTGACAGAATTGTTTACTTAAAATGCTAATGAAAGGACCATCATTATGAAAGGCAGAGGGCAAAGCAACGGCCCATATATTGGAGCCCTGGACGACAGTGTCTGTATTAGGTTATGAATCTGGCGACTTGTTTCAAGAAGCCATAGTTAGGGGTGTGCGACACTAGAAAACTCATTCCATTTTAAGCTAGACGGACTTTCGACGTATTTCCAACCCAACTGCTAAAAGTGGGCCGAGTCAGGGTGTGTGTGTTTTGGCTTCCGAGAAATTGCTTGAAATATTTGCACAACTTTGGAGCCGAGAACTGCATATCTCTAGAGCAATTTGCGCAAATCGAGGCCGACTCATTAGGTTTGAGTTGCTGTTCTTGTTGGTGCTCTTCTTGTAGCGTTTAACATGAGAAGTATGGAAGCATCCTCCTCTCATTGCATATGCACACATTCCACCGTGGCCACCTTGAATTTTCTGACAGTTAATTTCAGACTTGTGCAAAATTCAGGCCTCCACTCCACAATTTGTGCAAATTTGCACATATTGCGGAGTGGAGGCCTGAGTTTTGCACAAATTTCCTGGCTTTAAAAAAAAATAAATGATGCAAATTGTGGCCCGCTTTAAAAACCGAAGTCCACATGCTGGCTCGACTTCCATCAGATTGAGTCGGCGCCAGCACAGGGTTGATGGAACAGAATCCACAGTGCCGAGTTGAGAAAATCCATTGGATTTTCACCCCTCTGTTGGATTCCTCACACATCCCTAGAAGATTAACCACAGTTTAGACATCAGACCTAACTGAAGCGGAAGTGAGGGCTTCTGCTCTCTTCATCACACTTGGGCTACAGAAGGAGTGGGGAGGGATCAGTGTGCAAGCCCAAGGCTTACAGCGGCTCATTCCTGTTACACTAAACCCATGGTTTCTTGTGATGTCCAAATGCAGTCATTATTACTTTATAAACTCGAATAAACATATTTTCTATATCATATGGCTTAGTGAGATGGATGTAATATTTGGAAGCATGATTTTATCCCCCAGTAATCTATGAAAGCATCAAATATGTTTTTGGGGGAAGATGGTCTGTTGCTTTAAGAATAGAATTAAACATAACAGCTTGGATTCAGACTAAATTAGTCACTCTTTAGTACTATTGAAACCACTGGCACTTAAATTAGTCATGCCTAATGCCTCTGAGCCCATGTAGAGTAGTCACAATGCCAGGGACGGGCCTGGAGAGGCCATAGGATTTTGTGCATCCCAGCCTCTCTTCTCTCCACCCCTCACCACCCATTGGAATGCTCCCTTTTTTTTTTACCTCTCTGAGGTCGTCCGAGGCAGCTTTTGCGACCTTGGAATTCAGGCACTGTGGTTCTTTCCACGGCACCTGCGGTGGGGTGGGGCAGGAGGTGGGATTGCATCTTGGAGTTCCCTCCCGAAGTCATAGCTGTGCGTACAGCTTCAGGAGAGGGATTCCCAAAAAGTCCTATGGTTGCTGGGATGCTCTTAATGGACCATAAGATTGCACCCTTAGTAAATAAATAAATAAATAAATAAATAAAGCATGGTGCTCAGTTCTAGAGGAATGGAGCAAGCAACCCAGTTAATATATATCTTAAAGAGACCTTGCATAAAATCCGGTTTAGTTGGTACCTAACTCCTTTACATTTCAAACACACATGTAATCTGCTTGACGGTCAGTGTTGGAGATGTCAGTCATCAAACACTGGCCTTTTCCATATATTTTGGAGATATTTTGGGGGTGGGGTGGGGTGGGGGGGAGACATAATGAGTCATGATATCCTCTATAACAGTGTTCTTGAACCTTGGGTCCCCAGATGTTTTTGGCCTACAACTCCCAGCATGTCCCAGCCAGCGTAGCTGGCTAGGGCATGCTGGGAGTTGTAGACCAAAAACATCTGGGGACCCAAGGTTCAAGAACACTGCTCTATGACCTAAAAATGGGCTCTGGGGTCTTTCAACTGCTTGCCTTTAGAAGACAACCATGAATTGGTAACCTGTTTAGTGACATTGGCTAGAATATGAATAGCTTCACTTCGGAAACCATCAAGGGGCACCACCCCTATTGGATTGGTTGGTAAGAGGGGATTATATTGATTCTCCCCTCCACCTGCAGCCTCCTGCAACAAATCCTGCACCATTCCAATGGTCCCCCAGCCCCCAGGAGTAGATTTTTGGGACTGCGCAGGGGTCTGCAGAGGAAAAGGGGAGGTGGGGAAGTCCCGCTCTGAACTCTGTGCCATTCCCAGAAAAGAAGTTGGGATCCCCAGGCTGTTACTCATCACTTTCCGGGATTTCCTCTGAGAAGAGAGTGAAGTCTTCTCTTGGGATCCCAGAATAATCCTGTATTTATAAACATTCCCAAGATTCTAAGAATAATCTCCTTAGCTTCCTTTGGTCATTCTCCGTGTAGGTGGCATGGAATCCTGCAGTCCTTTTCAAACAATATTTCCTTCGATCACAGGGGCTGTAAGACCTTGCAAAACAGGCACTCTGCCTCACAGAAAATAAACTTCTCTGCCTGTAGGCCTTCATTGATTGCTGTCTAGTAAAAGGAGGGAAAATGAATTGAGGATGGATCCTAATTACATAGTTATATTATTAAGTCAAACCATCAGGGTAAGTGCCTGTACAGCGTATGTATTTGATCTTATTGCTCTCGTTTCCACCACAGCATCATTCAAGGTAAATGAGTCTTATTATTCCATTTCTTCTTTGGGGTGGTGGGACAATCTGAGGGGGAGGAAAGTTGAGTCACACAAGTTGTCACATTATGGTTATAAAATCCATACTTTTTACTATAATGGTATTTCTGAGAATTTAACTCCATTAGGAAATTGAGAAGAAAGGAAGAGTGAGATTTAGTGGATAAAAGACTGTCTTTCGTCCCCACCCCCATCTTGTGCTGAGCAGCACAATTTCACTGTTGTATAAGGACTTTTTAAAATATCTCTCTTTCATCTCTGAAACAGAATTTTCCATTAACATGACAAAGCCATTAGTATGAGTCGGCTGGGACTTTTGCTACGATTGACTATTTCATCTTCCAGTTATTATTATCAGCAGCAGATTTACAGCAGTTGCTACTCAGATTGTCACACTGTTCAAGCATACTTGCAAGGCACAAAACATGCAAGGAGCGAGAGCGGGGAGCATGTTTGATTCAACAACCACACTAAGTACATGCATAAGGCAGACAAGATGATTTATGGAAGTTCAAGTGAGAGACACTTCTCAGAGCCTAACTCAGGGCCAAACTACACGTTACGCTAATCACATACATAGCATGTAGCTGAGCCTGATAGTTCTGTTTACTCTTGTGTAAGCACATGTAGCCTTGCTTTGGATTGGGACCACTGTGCTCTGGGAGGAGAGAATTAAACATTCCCTCCACACACCTGATTTCCCCCTGAAATTCTAAAAGAAAAAAAAACCCCTCTGACATTGGAGTCAAGATCACTGTTCTGGGAAAGCTTGTTGGAACAATGAAGTTTTTAAGGGTGGCAGAAAAGAGGATTAGGAATTGAATTTCTGGAAGATACTACAGCTGTGATAATCTCTCATTTATTCAGTATGTTTAAGAGGTCAGAGCAAATCTCCAGGTTATAATCTGGCAACTCTGAGTAGTACGGAATAGAAACAGTGGACTTCTGAATGTGTAAATCCAGCTACGCACCCACACATACCCAGAATTTTGCAGCTAGTTTCCTCAAGCTGTTTATTAAGGAAATTAACAGGGGTGGTGTGTGTGTTTTTAGCAAGGCAGCTGAGTTTTGACAAAATCTCACCATTAACCTCCTTCCCTCCCTCTTTTTAAACATTTCAGTTGAATCAAGCTGTTTCCTTCTAAGTTTCTTCGTGGGTGTGTGTAAGGATAGATTTTCTACCAATTCATAGAACATTCTTTATTCTGAATGTTGACTTTTCTTTTTTAAAGGAAGTCAACATTCAAAATGACATTTTTGTATTTAAACAAGACTTTCCTGACCGAAAGACCAGCCACAATTTTTTTGGTATAATTTGATTTTAAGTAATTTTATCTTTTTGTATTTTGATATTTTTATAACCGTTTGCCACTTGGGAATTTTTCAGACATAGAGCTTTTATAAATGTTATAAATGGGCAGAGCAATTCTATGGCCCCTAGACAGCATCTAGAGGGCCATGGGATTATTTGGAGACCCAGCTCCAACTTTGGAAAACAGCTCCGATCTCAGAGCACCCTACCCCCCCCCCTGCACTGGCTCCATCTCTGAGGTTGGAAGAGCAACCTCAGAAAAGGGGTTTACGGGGAGGGGAGGAGAGGAGACCAGAACCAGCAAGATATGACTTATCCTGGCAGCGCCTCAGCTAGTGGTGGGGTGATCTGCCCACCACCCAACTTGCAGGACGCTTGGCGAGCGATGCTGCTGTGCCTGCTGGGCCGGGCCAAAAGCAAGTGCCAGCCGAGATGCTCGCTGGACTTCCAGGTTTCCAGCGGTGCATTTTTTATGTAGAAAATGGCACATTGGGGGGAGGAGCTTCGCCAGCTATGGAACAGTAGCTTTCTACAGAGCTCCCGGAATGATTTGATAATATCTGCAAAATACACAGGAAAGACAAACCGTGAGTTAAAATTCCTTTGCTGTTTGCTTTCTGGAAGGTATATGCAGATGCGGAGTTAAAAAGGAAATAAAAAGAACAGTTTTCCTTTGCTGTGCTTGCCCTTGATTGTTTATGAGCTCCAGACGGGAGAAAAAGTCCCTTCTCCCTCTTTGGAAACGTGAACAGGCGCATCCCTCGGATAACAGTTTGAAAACATCCGGATCAGAGGCTTCCCCATGGAGATGGGGGAGACTGGATATAAGTTAAGAGGCAGTATTTTGGAATGGATGAACGAAGCTGTCTCTGGCGATACAGATCTCTGGGATGATATGGACATTGAGATAGTGCATAGAGTGGGAGTATTAAGGCGTGGCATGACATCCAGAGATGTTGTAATGAAATTTGCAAATTTATACAAGAAGGATGTCTTTATGAATGCGATTAGAAAGCAAGGTCAAGCAGTTTTTAAGGGAGCTACCTTGCAAATCTACAATGATCTCTGCCAGCAAACAATTAATTGGAGGCGAAGTGTTAAACCGTGCACAGCAGTCTTGATCAGGAAGGGAATAAAATATAACTGGGGCTATCCGGTCTTTCTTACTTTTTTGTGGAACAGTAAGAGATACAAGATCTCATCATGTGTCCAAGGCATGGGCCTGCTGGGAGAATTGGGGCTTCACAATGATGGTGAGAGTCCAGAATCGATGGGTCAACTGGAAGAAGAAGGAGCAAGCGGAGGAATAGTATAAGAGGTTGTTCCAGCACGAGAAGAAAGAAGAAAGGGAAAATGTTTTATAAAGAAATTATCCGGGAGGGAATGAGGGGCTGCTGTTCGGGTGGGTGATGGTTCCTTCCCCCCCCCTTGGATAGGTGGGTAGGTTTAGGGTGGGGCAAGATGCCCTGGCTTAGCAGGGGGGGTAGTTTAGCTGAATGTGGGGGCAGGTTAATGGGTTTGTTATTGTTTATTATACTCACTTTTAGGGACCAAAAAAGAAAAAATGATGTTAATAGATGGATCATAAGTTAAGAATTTCAATCTTAAATGTTAAGGGGCTAGGTACAGTTACCAAGAGGAGGCGAATAGAAGCACTTCTTAACAAGGATAAGGCAGATATTATATTCTTGCAAGAAACGCACCAGGCAAGGAAAGGAGTTAATGAATTGAAACTGAGGTGGTCTAGAATATATGAGATAGCATGTGGATCATCTAAATCAAGAGGAGTAGCAATTATAATTTCAAAGAATTGTTGTTTTAATGTTTTAAAGGTAAAAAAGGATGGTACAGGTAGATATATTATAATGTATGGGACCTTGGGAGGAGAAGAATATGTTATAGTTAATGTTTATGCTCCCAATCAAAATCAAGGCGAATTTTATCAACATGTGTTTAAAGAAATGGGTAATTTTCAAAATCAAAGGGTTATTATGGCTGGGGACTTTAACATGGTATTGGATAAAAGAAAAGACAAATCCAATCCAACGAGAGAAGATCAGAGAAATAATTTAACGAAGGGTTGCTAGATGTTTGGAGAGGGGTCAAGGGGAACGAGGAAAGATATACATTCTACTCAACAGCAACTAAGAACTATTCTAGGATAGATTTTATACAAAGGAATTTGATTTATACAAAAAGGGAGTATTTTGAGAATAGTAATAAAAATTCTAAAATGTTGGCTAGATTAGCACAATTAAAAAAGGAAAAAAGCTTAGTGGGGGTGATTAAAGATAAGAGGGGCAAAGAATACAATTTATTAAAGGATAAACTGAAAATTTTCCATGAATATTATATGGAGTTATATAAGGCAGGAAAATGGTCGGAAGCTGTGAGTAGAAAATATATCGAAAAAAATTTAAAAATAAAAATCCAGGAAGAAGACAGAGAGAAATTGGAGCAACCATTTACGGAAATTGAAATAGAGAATGCTATAAATAAATTGAAACAGGATTGGATGGTCTGGGGGCGGAATATTATAAAGTTTTTAAAAAATGTTAATTCCAAAGTTAAAACGGTTGTTTAATGATATTCTACAGGGGGGAGAGATCCCCCCGTCGTGGAAATAGTCCTTGACTATTTTAATCCCGAAACCAAGGAAGGACTTAGCAGAACCAGGTTCTTATAGACCAATATCATTAATTAATCAAGATGCCAAATTATTGACAGCAATTTTAGCTAGAAGAATGAATAGTTTTGTAACTTAGTATATAGGGTTAGATCAATGCGGTTTCATTCAAGGAAGACAAATGGCAGACTTAACAAGAAGGGTTCTGAATATAATATATTTAATAAAGAAAAATAATTTGAAAGCTGGGGTTCTTGCACTGGATATTTTTAAAGCCTTTGATTGTGTGGAATGGCCTGCATTAAAGATGTTAATAAAAACTATGGGGTTTGGAGAAAAGTTTATAGGTATTACTAATCAATTATATACTCATAATGTTACGTTGGTAATTGTAAATGATGGAATAACAGAAACGATAAGCGTAGGCAGGGGAACTATACAGGGTTGTCCCCTTTCCCCAGTATTATTTGTGTTAGTTATGGAATTGTTAGCGAATGCGATAAGACAGGAGAGGAAATTACAGGGGATAGGGATAGAGGCTAACATTAGAAAGGCCTATGGAAAATTGGGATTGGATAGAGAAACATTTAGATGAATTTAGGGAAGTAACGGGGTTAAAAGTTAATTGGGATAAATCGGAGATAATAACATTTAATTATAGTAAACTGGAGGAAAGGGGATTTAAACAAAGGAAAGTTGATATAAAGATTAAAAATATAATTAAATATTTAGGTATTGATATATTAAAAGATATGGATAAAATAGGGGAATGGAATTTTAAAAAATTAAAAGAAGAAGTTAAAAATAAAATAGAGGATTATAAAAAATTGGGATTATCATGATTCAGCAGGATAGCTTTGATTAAAATGAAAATTTTACCGAAGTTTAATTTTTTATTTAGAATGATACCATATAAGATATCAGAGAAAGAAATTAAAGATTGGCAAGTAATGTTAAATAGCTATTGCAATGGGGAGAAAAGATCAAGGATTACTAAGAAGAGATGGTATAAAGCTCAAAAAATAGGGGGACTTGGGCTCCCTAATTTAAAATGGTATTATATAGCTAATCAACTTAGATATATTATGGATATTATTGTTAGAAAGGATTTTATGTGGTGGGAAATAGAAGCATTTGAATTGGGTAATAGGGTGGAGAAATTTTTATTTACAATTTACAATGAGTAAAACAAGGACATATTATGACAAAAAGATTAGAAAATCCCTTTTTAAAAAATATGTTAGAAATTTGGGGTAGAAATAAGGAAATATTTTTACCAGGCATATCCCCGCTTACTCCAGTGATGGTTATGGAGGATTTTCCAGAGAATGTTAGACATTTAGAACGAATTTTTAGAGAGAAAAGGGTGATAAGATTAATGGATTGGCTGGAAAAAATGGAGACAAGACAGCAAATAATTGTAGGGTTGGGGCAGGAAGAATTTCGTGGTTAAATTTAATTCAACTAGTACAATGGGGTAAGAAATGAAAGAGGAGACAGGAGCATGAAAGAGATTTCACCGCATTTGAGCAGTTGGTTATGTCTAGAGAACTTATAGAAGGAAATGCATCAGCTAGGGGTCTTACAAAGATGTTATATAAAATGTTGCAGAAATCAGAAGAGCAAGCAGAAAATCTTAAAATAGTTTGGGATACAGAGTTTGAAGAGGAAATATCAAAGGATGAGTAGAACAAGATTTGGGATAGGCGAATATTGAAAAATATGTCTATAAGAATCAAAGAGAATTTTTATAAGCTAATTTGGAGATGGTATTTGACTCCGGTGAGATTAAATAGAATAGATAACAAATGTTCTCCAATGTGTTGGCGAGGATGTCAGGAGCTGGGTACATATGCTCACATGTGGTGGAGTTGTAAAAATGTAATGGATTTTTGGAAAATGATTTTTGAGGAAATATCAGAAATTGTTGGAGCTGATCTAGAGGTTTGTCCTAAACTAGCTTTGCTATCAATAACGGAAAATGTGACCGGTCCTCAAAACGTTAAAGAATTAATTATAAATTTGTTAACGGCAGGTAGATTAATGATATCAAGGAAATGGAAAATTCAGCAAGTTTTCACTATTACCGATTGGTATAAAGAAGTATGGGATATGGCATTGAATGATATGTTGACTTGTAATATCAAATGCAAAAGGGGTCAATTAAAGAAAAATATTTTCAAGGATATTTGGGGTTTATTTCTGGAATATGTGTTAAAAAAGGGGAAAGGGAGTTTACCCTGTCAAGATATGTTGTATTTTTGGAATAATGAACAATTATAGAGTTATTGTATTATTTGGTCCCATGGTGATGGGAGCACTATATTAGTTATATGTGTGTGTTATTTTCTTTGTATTGTTCAAAAATTTTTTAAAATAAAAATATTTTTAAAAAAAGAAAAAAGAAAATGGCACATTAAAAGCGGCTGTGATTTGTGTAATTTGAGCAAATCGCATCCATTTTTAATGTACATCTTACGCCATTTTCTACATTAAAAAACGCACCACTGGGAACCCGGAAGTCACTTCCCTGGCTCAGCTCAGGAGAATGTGAGTTGAGCCAGGGAAACAGGTAGGTGGGATGGAGTTCGGGGGGGGGGGTCAAGCCTGGTGAGTTTGCCGGACTTCCATCCCCCCAAACGAAATCCTCACACATACCTAGCCTCAGTCTCCTTCCCTCCCCCTCCAAAGCACCTCAGCTAGATGGTAGAAATCAGCTGTCTAGTTGAGTTGCAGAGCGGAAGGAGTGCGGAGGTGATCTCTGCACTCCTCCTGCCCTGCCCAGGATGCCCATAATCCTCCAAGTTCAGAGGGTTATGGGAATCCCCATTGGACTGCACCCAAAATAAATTAAATTAAATTAAAATATAATATATATTAACGCACTATATTGCGTGTATACCATTTAGGGGACATCAGTTCCATTTTACAGCTGAAGGACACTGAGGCACAGCATGGCACAGAATTCTTCAGTAGCAGTAGCCATAGTAACAGCATTGAATTATACAAGTGAAACATAGGCTGACTTGATGTTATAGCCAGTGTCAGATATTTGGATATTAAATAGTCAAATTACTTTTCCTTCTATTCTATTTGTCAATATCATTTCAGACAACATAGTGATATACAGTGGCTGGATACTATAACCAACCATGCTGAATCCAGTGGAGAGTTGGGCATTAGTAGTGACTGGCCATGAAATGTAGCTGACTTTGCCATGTGGAACTGAGTTGCCTGAAAACCATCTTTTCTGTAACATGATAGAAATAGCCATAGTTGTGTTATACACATACAAATAGTAAGAGTCAACTGCAAATGCTTTCAAGGTTGTAAAGAAATGTATATATGAGTTGGATTTCCAAAGATTCTTTGGAGGAACGTATGACAAAACCCCTCATCGACTGGCAAAAAAAAACAGCAAAAGGTGAGCTCCCATAGTGCTCACTTTTTGCTTGTTTTATACTGCATTACAACTGAGTTACTCATTTAATATAAAATAAACTACTCCTGTTTTCATCTATCATAACACAGAGTCAGCTGTAAAACTAGAAGTCCATATCATATACCAAACTACACTCGAGAGTATTGCCAGAACCAGACACACAACAGTTGTCCCATATTTTCTGAAATCAAGCATGTAAGAAGCAGAAAGGCTCAATGTACTCCATGCCACAGAGGCCTATGAGACTTTTAATAAACGCAGCACAGATGCCTGAAGTCAATAAAATATGCGGCATCCTAAAGGGCTTATACGGTAGTTTACCTGCAGCCTGCCAACACCGTTTTGGTGGCCATTCAGGGGTGTTGAAGAAATATGTTGTGTGCATGGGAACCTGTAACATACTCCTCAAATGACTGCCTGACCTTGCTGCTTTATGCTCATGTGGAAAAGGTTTACTACTCAAAGTAGATGGAGCCAGGGCCGGCGCTACCACTAGGCCAACTAGGCAGCTGCCTAGGGCGTATGGCTAAAGGGGGCGCAGAAACGCTCCGCTCCTGCTTCGCCTGTGCCCCAGACCCACGCAGACACTCGCCCTCTCCTCCTCCTCCTCCTCCTCCAGGAACGGACGAGGAAGGGAGGGCGCGGGGCCTGTGCTCCACTTTCCGTGACGTGTGTACGGAAGAGGAGGAAGATGGGAGCGAGCAAGCCTGATCTCGTGGCAGCAGCGGCGGCAGCAGCGCGTGAGGCGTCAGGCAGCCGGGGCTCGCTGCGCTTGGCGCAGATCTGGGCACGGAAGCCGAGCAGGAGAGCGGCCAGGCGGGCATGGGGCAGCAGCAGCAGCGCCCGTGAAGGCAGCTCCGCGCGGGGCTGCTCGCTTGGCGCAGAATCCCGCTCTGCCTCCTCCGCCTCTTCCACCTCCTCCGGGCAGGCGGGCTTGCCTCTGTCCGCCAGGGCGCAGCTGGAGCGGCTGGTGGCTGCTGATCCGCCGCAGCTTGGCGCCTCTTCTCGCCTTCCGGCCTTCCTTCCTTCCTCCCTTCCCGGGCCGCGGAGGCTGGCGGCAGCAGCAGCAGGAGGAAGCTCGCTCGCTTGGCCGACTCTTCCTCGCTGCCGCTGGGACTGTTGCCGCCGAGGGAGGGAGGGCTCAAGTGGGGGGGGGGCGCTAAATATTTGAATTTGCCTAGGGCGGCAAACTGCCTTGCACCGGTCCTGGATGGAGCCATGCTGGATCAATTGCAGATGTGCACTTAGATATGGAAAATTGGCATGAACGATTTAGGGAGTTTCTCATCCTCACTGTAGGAGAAGGTAAATGTCCCAGGGCCAATCAAACAATGCAAAAAGGTCCTTCCTTTTCTGATGACTGGATAATACCTCTTTATGTAAATCAAGGCCACAATCCCTGCACTCCAGTCTCCAAAAAGGAATACACTGGAAAGTGGCTTGGAGATTGTTACTAGAAAGAGCATGGAGGTGCAGTTCCTTTCTATTGATTACTCTTTGCCTAATGATTTCAAACATCTCTTGTTAATTGCTGCTTCACTGAGGATATTTCTCCCTAGCCATAATCTCTGAACTTCCAGTATTTGTTGTGATATTCTCCGCAAACACTACAGCATCCCTCCTCAAGCAATATAATGTTTCAAACTGACGTTTTAATGTTGCTATAATGCAGATACAGTTGAAGGGGGGTGTTATGGGTAAAGGAGGCCTAGTGTCTCACATGAATGAGATAAGAGAAGACAAAGCAAATGGGGAAGAAAGGAAGCTTGTCGCTTTTCAAGTTCAATGAGGCTTACCAGGCTTTGGGGGCCTCTCCGAATCAGAGGCCCCATTAAAAAAAAAACATGCAGAATTGAAAGCCTGTGCTTTTCTAGGCCCCTCTGTTGCCTTTGAAAAGCCTCCCAATTCATGTTTACTCTTGTTTCGCTCTCCCAGCTTCTCCACACTGCTGACACCACTACCTCGGAAGGAACTATCAAACACCCCGGTTTGAAATGTATGATGTCTCTCCCTACCCCTCATCTCTGAAAAGCTGCCCATACATGAAAGGCAACAGTAGTTGCTGCTGCCCTGCAGAAGGAGGAGTTGTGATGTGGCTTTCCCTGCTCCTAAGATAAATGCAGATAGATCCTAACAGTGGCAACATCAGAAATGGATGCAATAGATCTCCTTAATCCCCACATCTGCAAACGCATATTCACTTCCTCCCTTGGGTTAGCTTCAGTTACGGTATATAGTGTTGTAAACAGTTCTTCCACCATTTATTCTCTCTCTCTCTCTCTCTCTCTCTCTCTCTCTCTCTCTCACACACACACACACACACACACACAGTTTTCTCTAGTGAACACATGTTTTTGAAAGTATGGACAATGGAGGTAATTTATTCATTTATTACATTTTTATACTGCCCAATAGCCAACGCTTTCTGGACAGTTCACAAAAATCAAACCCCTAAAATACAACATGATGAAAACAATATAAAACCTTAAAAAGTTTAAAACAGAATAAAATCAGAGTGAAAACCACCAGCAGGGTAAAGATCTAAAAACACAATAACACACTTAAAAACAAAACTGAAGCACTAAAAAGCCTGGGAAAATCAAAGGTCTTTGCCTAGTGCTGAAAAGACCACAGTGTAGGCACCAGGCAATCATCTCTGAGGAGGGAATTCCACAACGGGGGTGCCACCGCTGAAAAGGCAGATGGCTACCTCTCACCCCATTTGTTGGGGCACCCAGGGGAGAGCCTCTGAAGATGGTCTTAGAGTCCAGGCAGGTATATGGAATGAGGCAATCCAAGAGAATCAACAGGATGCACAATAATGTCTGAACATTTCATTATTAGATCGAAATGACAAAAGAAACTTTTTGGGGGGAAGCTCTGGAAGACTGATGAGAGAAAGAAACACTGCCTCAGCCATTTTTGCAGCAGATCATTCAAACATCCTTAGCAAACTCTCTCTCTCTCTGGTTAGGATAATGCATGATTGTGGTCCGATTCCAAGTTACTGGGTGTGATGGAAAATGCCAGTGTTGAGCCATAATGAAAGGGATGAATGTAATTTTAAGGATAACTTCAAATGTGCTTTCAGGCACAACTTCATTTTCAAACATTCAATTTCTAGCCCAAACATACTGAGCTTGTATATTTGTATATTAGAGCTACCTCAGTAAATTCCAAGGGGTATGGCTGAATGTTAAATTCATTTCAGTCCTAATCAGAATCACATATTTTTGATCAGCAATCTAAAATGTGGTTGAATCACTTCACATTAAATGCAACTCTGGTGGAACTGACATCAGAGAAGTATTAATTTTATATTTGTTTTGGCATACAACATATACCATTATATTTTCTGTTTGCTTATGTCTCAAACTATATAGTGGGGTTATTTATGGAAAGACCTCTAAAATTCAAAGAACATAAGTGGCCTTCCGGTAGGGTGGCCCATGTGTTACAGAGGACAGTTCTCTATTTGAAAGGGGGCCCAGTCCAAGTCTGATTTAAAGATAGAGACCCATAAGAAGGGAGAGCAGTGAGGGGCCTTGAAGTGATCCAAAGGGAAGTGGGTGGGTTGCTCCTGAAGCCTCAGAGCTGCTCTGGCCAATTACACACAGTTCTTGAAGCCCCATAAAACCCCTGCCAGGATTGCTATTAATGTGTGCCCAGTTCCTTATTTCCTCAGGAGAGGGAGCTCTGCTTCCCAGTGCCTCCCACAGGGTTTATGCACCAAGACAAGAGTGGGGGGCTTCCCTGGGACCTTCAGCCTCAGTCATGGGGGCCGTCTATTGACTGGGAACTCCTGAGTCATCAAACTAATGGGCTCTCCTTTCTCCCTTCCTGATATACTCCCTTTTATGCCCTGGCTCCCATAGCTTCCAGCACTTTATCCATGCCAACTTTACCCATGCCAGTTCCCAGCACTTTATCCGTGCCATGATCCATGCCAGCACTTTATCCAATAATTCCAGAGCCATGTCCCTTGTACCATGTAAACCCTTGTCCTCTGTAGAGAAACCCAAGTTCAGACTATTCTAATACTTCTTTCATATTTTGATTTTAAAAATCTATTTTTGCATATTTTAAGGGTTCTTCTGGGGAGAGAGAGCTGCCTCAGCAAGCATCCATACCAGCTGTCCTCAATGTGGTGCCTTCTATATACAACCCCCATCAGCCTCAGCCAGCATGGCCAATTGACAGGGATTATGAGAGTCATAGTCCAAAACATCTGGAGGGCACAACATTGGAAAAGGCTGATGCATCTGATAGATCCATTGATAGATCTGATAGATCCATGAGAGCCAGTGTGGCATAGTGGTGAGAGTGTTGGACTGGGACTCGGGAGATCCAGGTTCTAGTCCCCACTCGCTCATAAAGCTCACTGGGTGACTTTGGGCCAGTCACTGACTCTCAGCCTAACCTACCTCACAGGGTTGTTGTAAGGATAAAATGGAGAGGAGGAGGAAGAGGAGGAGAAGGACTATGTAAGCTGCCTTGGGTTCCTTGCAAGAGGAAAAAAGGTGCGATATAAATGTAAATAATAATAATAATAATAATAATAATAATAATAATAATAATAATAGTAATAATAGTAGTAGTAGTAGTAGTAGTAGTAGTAGAAACTACTATTTCAGTTTCTTGGAATCTCATTGCCCCCACTCTAAATGGGCGTCAGGTGCTGATAGCAGTGTGGGAGGGAGTGTACATTGTTGTTGTGGCACCTGGGACAAAAAGTGCCATTGGCTCATCCCTGTTGACATCCTCATGATGCTTCCTACTGAAATAACCTTTCCCATCAGCCTGAATTCCTGTAGAAAGGAAGATCTGAGGTGCCAGGATCTTGGTGCTGAAGTGTGGGTGATTAGCAGTGATTTGAAGAGCCAGTGCTGCCTGCCTACACCCGGAAGGAAGCCCAGCTAGAAAGGATCGCAACTCTACCTCTTCCCTGGTTCTCTTAATTGGTGCTGTAAAAGTGGATGTTGAACACAAGTGCCTTCAAAGTCTTTGTCAGATGACATGTAAAATTTGCATGGCAACTAATGACACTACTTCAAGGTTTCTCAAGGGACTGTCTGCAGCTCTTGCTGCCTACTACCTCCACGTTTCTCTCCTAATTTTCAGCTGTATAATAAATTAGTAAGGGAGGGACCGGAGGGGAAAGAGAATGAAATGTGACAGTATGCACTAGGCAGCCAAACAGCAGGAAAGAATAAGTGAGAGATTTAGCTCCACAGTTGATGAAAAGAACAGTGTTTAATCTATATACAGTATATAAAAGAAGAAGTCCTGACTGACTGACTGACTGACTGACTGATTTTTGATTGACTGGCTCATCAATGCCCAGCTCAAACCATTTAATCTAGGAACGTGAAATTTTGAAGGAACAGTTTTTATGACGTAGACACCCACTAAGGAAGGATTTTTGGAAATTCCGTCCCTAAGGGGGTGAAAAAAGGGGGCAAAATTGCCCCATTCTCATATCTCCTATGGGCAAAACAACAGGGGAGCAGTTATGCAAATTGGCCTCACCTCATAATTGCTGCAGGAGCCAATAGGAGCAGTTATGCAAATAGCCTATACGACAGTTAGAATATTCATATGAATTCCTGCAGGGGCCAATAGGGCTGGGTATGCAAACCTCCCCTAGGCCATTTAGAATGTTCTCTGAGGGGGTGAAAAGGGAGGGAAATGTTTTAAATGACTGAATGACTGTTGTGTGTGGGGCGTTGTGATGAATGGGTTAACAGTTAGGCAGAGTAGATGCGCCCAACAACCAATCGGGGATCGCCTGGAGAGGGTTCTGATGGGAGGGGGAGCTCTATGTTTATATGTGCCTGTGTGTGTGAGGTAGTTTTAGTTGAGAGTTGAGGGTTTAGGGTTTAGAGTGTTAGGGAAAAGGAGTTGTACCTCCTTAGAGAAATGTTTACTTAAGAAAATAAACACCACAATAACCAGCCCTGGTATTTTGAGAGTTAATCTCCCACAGACAGATTGTCCACTCGGGTTTGTCTGATGAGAGAGGGAAATCTTGTGACAGAGAGGGAACTGATGCCCTGAAGCAACATATCTCAGCCACGGGGTTAGTGAATGTGAACTAACAGCCAGGTGATAGGGAGATAAATAAAATTTAAATAACCGGCCACGTTATCGTCACAAGAATATTTGGCGGCATCGGCGGGGTGTGAATGTCCAGTGAGGCATTGTGAGTGAGGCGTGGTGAAGTCAGTGGTGTGAAGACTTTATAAACCCTGAGGTGGAACTGTGATTCCAGAAAAGTGTAATGGTTAAAAGGCTGGGTGCTGGCAGCAGAAGAAAATTTCTGACTGAAATATCTGACCTTAAAGTGAAATCAGGGTAATCCTGAGAAACTACAAACTATTCTGAAATAAGAACTGAGGGGAAAAGTTAATAATAAATAAAAATAAGAGAGCATGGCTCCTAAGAAAGTAAAGCCTGTGTCTGAAGCCCAAATGTTTGAAGAGGCAGAATTCCCTGAGGGAGGGGAAAATACTGGAGCTACACCTATTGCCTCAGAAACTGAGAAACCAGATAGTTTAGAAGTTTGGAAAATAAAATTAGAAATTAGGAAAATGGAACTTGAGGCAGAAAAAGAGATGGAACTGAGAAAGCTTGACGCAGAGAGAGAGAGAGAGAGAGAGAGATAAGAAACATGGAATTTAAGCTAAAAATGAGAGAAATGGATCTAGCTTCAGACAAATCCTCACAGAAAGAAAGTGGTTCACGTCAATTACCACCCATTGACATGAAAAGATTTCCTAGATATTTTAAAGGGGATAATGTTGAGACTTTTCTGACCACCTTTGAAAGAACTTGTGAGGAATTAAACATAAAACCTGAAGAAAGAATGGCATATATTAGATCACAAATTTGTGGCGGATTGGCGGAGATCTATGGAGAAATGAGAATTGAGGAGTGTCATGATTATGATTTATATAAAAAGCGTGTCAAGCAGAGATTTGGGCTCACTCCGGAACACCATAGGAGAGAGTTCAGAAATTTAAAAAAGAAATCTGAGGAAACTTATACTCAGTTGGGATGCAGACTGGATTATTTATTAAATGAGTGGGTTGAGGGCTCACTAGTAAAAAGCAAAGAAGATTTATTCCACCTAATTGGACTTGAGCAGTTTTATTCATGTTTACCCATCAAAATTAGGTGGATGATTAAAGAAAGAGAACCCCTCACAGTGGCTCAAGCTGCAGAAATGACAGATAAACTGGTGTCAATACGATGGGGAGAAAACCCAATTGTTTAAGAAAAAGAATTTGACAAAAAGTTCATCCCTCATCCTAGGAAATGGAATGAGAGAGATATGAAGAAAGCTGAGCAGACTGAGGGAGCAAATTTACCTCAGAACTGGAGGGAGGCAGGCAAACATTTCCCTCAGAGAAGTGGAGATTCCCACAAGGAGAGACAGTATGAGAGAAAACCATTTTCTCCTAGAACATGTTATACTTGTGGCCAGGCAGGACACATAAGTCCCCAATGTCCTGGTAAAGAAATAAAAACAAGAAATATGACTGAAAAGCCTGTGTACTTTGTGTCTAAAATGAGCAGCTCACAGGGAGAGAAGTCTGACAACCAGAGCAGATCAGTTGCCATGGAGACTGAGGGAGCTGACTCACCCATAAAGACTGACCAGGAAGTTAAACAATGCTTATTTATTACAGTTGATAACGATTTATTAAGTGAATCTGGCAAAAGAATTCGAATTAATGACCAAGAAATATGGGGCGTAAAGAGATACCTGTGCCCAGGTGTGCATTTGCCATCCCGACCTAATAAATGAAAAGGATATTTTACCAAATGAAGTAATTACCCTCAAGGAACTAGGATCAAAACCTTTTCCTGTCCAGGCTGCAAATGTAAAACTCCAGTATAAAGACTGGGAGGGATATTGGAAAGTGGCAGTATTTTCAGATATACCAGCATTCTTTTTAATTGGTAATGACCTGGGTAGATTTGTCAGAAACATTTGTGTCACCACCAGAGCCCAGAGTCAGAAACCGCCACAATCCCAGAGTAACTGTGGAACACAGACAGTTATGAGTGAAGGGGAAGTTTTAGGGAGATCTGAAGAAGCTGAAATTGAAAGTCTTAAGGAAGTTATTGAGAGAAATGAAATGCCCTTAAGTGAAGTACAACAGACTCCTACTACCAACTTTTCCCTGAGCCAGCAGCAGGATGATACATTGAAACCGCTGTTTGAATTAGCCAAAGCAGAGCCTGAGGAATTAACCCCTGAAAAACCAGAGAGGTTTATTTTACATAATCACCATCTGTATAGAGAAATATTAAAGCAGCTGCATAAGAGACCAGGGGGTTGCATAAACAACTTGTGGTGCCTAGTAGAAAGTACAGAGAGAAGATCTTAGAAATGGCACACAACAGCAGCAAATTTGGTGGACAAAGTAGATGATAGCCAATGGCGTCACTTGGAATGTTCGCAGGGGCCATTCAGGAGTGGTTATGCAAATCACTCCAATGACATTTAGAATGTTCGTATGAACTGACGCCACAGGGGTCCAATCAGGAGCGGATATGCAAATCTCTCCTGCGTCAAAACAGAATGTTCATGTGTGCTGCAGCCGGGGCCTACACGAGGGGGGCAAGCTGGGATTGCATTATTGGGTAGTCCTGAGGGGAAGGGGGAACAGGGATTTCATTGCTGTATAGTCCCAGGGGGGGCAAGCTGGGATTTCATTGTTGCATAGTCCCGGGGGGGGGGAGCAGGGATTTCATTGTGTAGTCCCGGGGGGGGGAGAGCAGGGATTTCATTGTGTGGTCCTGGGGGAGCAGGGATTTCATTGTTGTGTAGTCCCGGGGGGGAGCAGGGATTCCACTGTTGTGTAGTCCTGGGGGGCGGGGAGCTGGGATTTCATCATGTTTCTTTTAAAAACAATTGTACCAAATCCTAAAATCCATGTGAGCAAAGCCACGGGCAACAGCTAGTACCATATATTCACCATATCAGGATCTTATATGACCTAAATATGAGCCCAGATGTAGCTTAAAAGAGAAGCCTGCACAGTTGTTGTTGTTTTGTCCTGAGGAGTGAGCCCAGTTCCCGGCCCTGCATTTGCATTGTGAATAACACCTGTCCTGCCTCAGCATTGGATGTTGGTTTCTTCTTCTGTTTTGCCACTCCTGTCACATTTTCAGCTGGGTTATCCATCTTCTTGCCTGGTTTAAAATGCCGCTTGTGCACTTAAAAAAAAAATTACATTTTTATACTGCCGAAATAGCCAAAGCTATAGGCTACTGGGCTGGTTCACAAGAATTAAAACCATAAAACCATTTCTGTATTTAAAAGGTCTTTTGGTGCCTTAAAAAAAAAAAAAAAAAATGTGTAGGGAGCAGGGGAACACACACAAGCCCTGCCTCCAGCAGCATCCCTGTGTGCACTTCAGACCTTTGTGTGTTCAGGACAAAGGTCTGAAAAGGATTTCTAGGCATGTTTGGCATAATTGGGAAATTACTTGTTCACCCAGGCTTTCCTTGGCTTGTAATTAAATTAATCATGCTGCTCCATTTTACTGCTGCTGTATTGCTCTGGGTTGTTGTTGTTATTATTATTATTATTATTATTATTATTATTATTATTATTATTGGAATTGTTTTTAAAATTGTATTTTAAATGTGATTTTAATATTGACATTTTAGATGTTATTTTAATATTTATATGTAAACTGCTTAGGGATTTTATTATAGTTAGCAGTATATAAATACTACAAATAAATAACAAATAAATAATTGGGAACCCTGATAAGGTAGGGTTTCCGATCATGTGGAGGCTCCTAAGTGAGTACAGCTGGGCACACTTAGAAACCCTTCTTAGGTTCTTCACATCGAACACACAAAGGTCTAAAGAGGAGCCCACGCATGCAGTTAGGGCAGGGCACCCCTGCTCCCTACATAGTTTTATCCCACTCATGTTTGCTTGTTCATTTGTTTGACTTGTTAAAGTTATATACTGCCCAGCTGGCAGATCATAGAATCATAGAATCATAGAATCATAGAAAAGTAGAGTTGGAAGGGGCCTACAAGGCCATCGAGTCCAACCCCCTGCTCAATGCAGGAATCCAGGTCAAAGCATCTCTGACAGATGTCTGTCCAGCCGCACCTTGAATGCCTCCAGACTGGGAGAGCCCACCACCTCCCTAGGTAGTTGATTCCATTGTCTTATTGCTCTGACAGTCAGGAAATTTTTTCCTGATGTTTAGGTGGAATCTAGGTTCCTGTAACTTGAGCCCATTATTCCGTGTCCTGCAAACTGGGATGAACGAGAAGAGATCTTTGCCCTTGGGGCAGTTTACTACCATGAAAAGCATCACAATACATCATGTTCAGGAGAACACTTGAATACAGCTACTGTTTCCTGAAGATATGGGCCCATGACATCACAAGCTTCCAGCCAATCAGTGGAGTGTATAGCTGGCTCCTGTTGCAAAGTGGCAGAAGCAGTTTCCCCTGAGGATGACCTGGAGAGAAGATTGTACTCCTGATGGCATCACAGCGAGTGCATTTCTAGAGCAGAGAGACTCCCATTTTTAAGTACTGTACGCCTGACTGTACTCTTCCTTTCTCTCTCACATTTCATAGATTTCATAGATTTCAATACCCCTTTGAGCTGGAGCGTATCAAGGGATATGTGAAGAAGGGGTGCATTTCTTTGACTCGCTTCAAGATGTGGGGCGTATTTTCTAACTCTCTTGACCTCACTCTGCTCACTCCTTTCCCCCAGATTGGTCCAAAAGGGTTTCTGATCATCCGCAGGCAGCCAGGGGAAAAGGTGTGATATGACCGCATACCCGTGCCCTCTGCTTTAGCACCTGACCTTTGTTACTGAAGCCAAACTATCATCCTGTGGGTTCATTCTCTTGTTATATTCCTGTGTTGCAGTGATGTAGCTCTGGTCGATACAACTGCTTGCTGTAAACACACACTGGTAATAGACTGAGAAACAAGAACTCACATTTTCAGTCAGCATTTGGTTGATGGAAAAAGAACACACTTCCTATTGGCTTACTTGGCAGGCATAATTCATCTTGGCCCTGCTGGCTTAATCTGGACCGCTTCAACAATCGTTACAGCTCATCTATTCCCTTTCTATCCCTTTCCTAAGTGCATTTAAGACAAAGAATTTCAAGCCTATAACCCTTTTGGGGGCATGAAATATATGGGTATAATTATATGGCTATATAGCTAGGTAGGTACAAGTATTGCAGAATTCAATTTTACAGACTGAAATACTTATTGGTACTCTTTCCCAGACATGTTTCTTGCAAATGCTTCTGAAGTTACTAATGAAGCAATGGCAAGAAAAATTAGAGGACCTGCCTCTCCCCTAATATAGAAACATTGTTCAATCAAACATGCATTAGAGAACTGATTGGCATTAGAGAATGGGTCGCCCCCCCCCCCCCCCAGTATCCTACAAGCAGCAGCAACATAAGGCCTGGGGAATGAACATTTTCCATCATCACCCCCCAGAACCTTCATCGGGGCCCTAGGCCTCTGGGAAAAGCCAGGAACTACAGATGGGGAGATGCCTTGTCCACTAGGGACAAAAACATCTGATCCTATCTGGCCCTGGTTGCATTGGGCAATGAAGGAGGATCAGCTGGTTTGGTTTGATATAGAACCAAAAGCAATATTTTCCTCAAAACTGTACAGGGTTTTTGAAGGGGCACAAAATGAAGGATAGTTTTGAGAAAAATCTCCCATGAAATAACTTTTCAGATTACAAGCTTTACTGCCACCTGTCAGCCTAGAAAAAATTACTTTATGCTCCTCTAATTCTCCATAATGATACTCTTATGCTTGAGCAACATGCCCTGACGAACTTGCTAATCTTTGTCTTTAAAAAGTGGAAAATTGGTCCAGACAGCTGTGGCTTCGGGGAAAAAATGAGCTTAAGTTCTCAGAAATTGTAGATGGTGTCTGAGCTATACACATTAGTAGCAACTACTTAGTCACTACTGTACCCCACTTGCCTGTCTAATGACCTTTGCTCTTTCCCCCCCTTTAAGTTCATTTTCCAGCCTCAGAATTAGAATAACAGGGTCTACATGCCATTTAAAACCAAAACAAACACACATGCACGTGCGTGCACACACACACAACGAGAGATAGTTTACTTCTTAAAATAGCAAAGATAATATAGGAAGAATTTTCAACAATGAACACATTGAATAATTTCCTCATTTTTCACTTTTGTTATTTTTAATAATCTCACCATTGCAGGGTAAAATAACAACGTCTGCTATGACTGGTGGTAGTTTTTATAACAAAAAGAGAGATCAGGATATATAAGATAGATCATGCCTCAGATTTTTAAAAGGAGATAGTTCCTTTTAAAAAATAATAATAATAATAATAATGGGGAAGGGGGGAAGAATACTACCACTTTGTTTGCTTAAATCCTGTAAATAACTTAAAGGAATGCTGCACATTACTGTCTCTGTGGGAAACGGTGATTACAGGGTTGCCACTAATATTTCATTTTCCATTTCCCTAACTTTCCCTGACCAACATTTGTCAATGTCCCTGACCACCATTCAAAAATAACCCCAAGTTAAAAGAATTCATAGGCTACATTACATTAAATGACAGTCTTATTAAATGGTTTAAAACTACACAAGTACCAAAAGGTAATATTTTTTTTTGTCAAGATAGGAGCTTCAATATAAGCTTCTTTAACCATTGACGCTGAGTTCACATGACACGACAGCCCACCGTGGCTTATAAACCATGGTGGGTTGTGTCATGCAAACCCAGGACAGGTTTGTTGGGGTGCCTTATTTTGGGATTACAAGTAACCCTGAAAAACCATGGCTTGTAGTAGGGTCTGCTTGACCCACGATGGGTTGTCGTGTCATCAGGACCCAGACAACATGACCCATCGTGGGTCAACTCCGACTACAAGCGAGCTGCTTGGCAAGGGTGGCAAAAAACCCTTGCTACTCTTGCCAGACAGAGTGGCACTGAGTGGCACTTTGGGGAGGCTGGCAAAGGCTTCCCCTGCTCCCTGCTCCCACCACAAGCCCTTTCAAGCTCGCTGTTGCTGCAGCTTGACTTTTTTTCCCCTAACCTTTTTTTTTTGAGAGAGAATACTTGAGACTTGTGATCACCCAGCACCCTCCCCACGGGGATCCTGCTGGAAAGGGAGGGCAATTGAGGCCCCCAAAACACCATTTTCTGCATGATCCTTGAGTTTTTTGGGGCGGACCACATGTGCCCCTGGGTTAGCCACACTTGGAAAAGTGAGGGCCAGCCCATGGGCACATGAGCACCCCCCCCCAACCCCAACCCTCCAAGGATTCTGCTGCTAAAGGTCCTTCCTCCACCCACCTCCCTTTCCCAGTGCTTGCAAAGTGGGTTTTGCAAAGTGCTACAATGTTCATTTTTTGCAGGTATGCTTGCTGGGAGACAAGCTGTGGCAGGACTGAACTTTACAGCTGGCTAGAAGAAATAATGGCCGGCTACTAATTCCAGCCAGCCACAATTTTCTGCCCCCTGTCAAAATATTCACATCTTCAAATCAAATGAAACTGATTCCAGTTTGTTTGAACACACAAATTACCCAGTTGCAAGAAGCCAGTCAGCCAGTCATTAATCATATTAATCATAATAAAAAATGCTATCACATGCAGATTCATTTTATTCTGTTTTACTGTTAACAACCATCAGCCAACAAACATTTTCAAAATCATATAATCATACTATGGAATATGTGTGTATCATTACATTGCAGTTGTATTCTGCCGCTTCTCTACTCCAACTGCCTCAAGTGCAGACTGTCCTCTTGCAGCGGCATCTCAAAAATCCATTATGCAAGTATAACTTATGCGCAATTTCCCTGACTTTCCCTGACTTTTGACCAATTTCACTGACATTCCCTGACCAATTTCCATTTCCTGACTTTCCAGAAAGTGGCAACCCTGGATTACCACAGCAAACACATAAAGGCTTGGATCCAGCATCTTCATTCCACCAGCAGAAGGATACCACTGGCAGAATGGGACTTCTGTGTCTCTGGAGGAGATTTGGAGGGCGCATGGGGGTGGTGGAGGGTGCAGGGGGGGGAGAGACAGCATGGAAGTCCCATTCCACAAGTGATATCATTTTGCTGGCAGTACACTGATGCTGGATCCAACCCAAAGAATGGAAGAAAAATATGTGTGCGTATTCATCTTTCAACACCCAAATGCCTATGCCTGGGAAACATGATTGGTTCTTTAGGCTCTGCATTGAGTGGCACACAGAATTGCTTTGGTGCTACCATTATAGAAAGAGATACCAGTAATTATTTTAGTGTAAGAATCATGCTGTCTGTTGCCAGGGCTGGATTAAGCTAGGGGCTGTTGGAGCGGCAGCTCCAGGCCCCTAACAGAAAACAGGCCCACAATTATAGGGACACGCGGCGATTTTTTCCCCCTTCGGAGACGTCCGGGGAAAGGGAGCCTTGCGCTGCCACTGCCGTCCTTTCCTGCCCTGGCAGGCTCGGGGCAGGCGCCATCCGCGAGGGAGGGAAGCAGGCACGGGAGGAGCCACGGCCACAGCTTCATGGAGAGAGCCAGGTAGAGGACGGACCCTCTCCGGCTTCTTCCTCCTCCTCCTCCCTCTTCCTCCTGTGTCTTGGGGACTCGTCCGGCGTCGGATTTCCCTTTCGTTTTGCTGGCCCCTCCTCTTCGTCTCGGCCGTGAGTGACAGGCGGCAAAGCCCCGGGAGAAACCCGGACCTCGTCGTCAGCAGCTGCAACTTCAAGCGCGTCAAGCTGCTCTCGCTGGGCTCGAGGTTTGTCCAGTTTCCCTGAGGGAAACCGAGGCAAAAAGGAAAGCAAGGCTGGCACAAAATGCCCCCCCCTCACACGCAGACACTTCCGTTCTCTTTCTCCTGTTTCAGCTTCCCCCAAAGCACCTTCCTTCCTGCCTCTGTTTCCCTCAAAGTTTGCATACAGTTTCCCTCAAAGTTCGAGGGAAACAAGCAAAAAAGAAAGGCAGGCAGGCAGGCACAAAGTGGGTCCCCCCCCTTCTATTCCCTTTCTCCTTCCATTTCTGCCTCAGCTTCCTTCAAAGTACTCTCCCTCCTTCCAGGCATCTGCCTCAGTTTCCCTCAGAGTGCCCTCTTTCCTGCCTGCCCACCTGTTTCCCATACAGGCGCTGCTGCCTTTTCACATTTATTTTATTTATTTATTTATTTTATTTGTTATATTTATACCCCATCTTTTTTCCTGCAAGGAACCCAAGGCGACTTACATAGTCCTCCTCCTCCTCCTCCTCCTCCATTTTATCCTCACAGCAACCCTGTGAGGTAGGTTAGGCTGAGAGTCAGGGACTCTTTTATAATGTATTTCAGTTTACCCCACACAAAGCACTCACACACACAGAGCAGCCAGACAAAAGCAAAACACGCTTATAATTTGTAGGTAGCCTTTTATAATGTATTTCAATTTTAGACAGCAAAAAAGGTAGTACATTCTTATTTTTTAAACCCACTTTTGCCATCAAAATAAGATTCCATCCTCCATTTAATCATTTATTTATTTATTGCATTTATACCCCGCTCTTCAGCCAGAAAAGGCTCTCAGAGCGGCTTACACAGATTAATAATAAGACATTCCCTGCCCTCAGGCTCACAATCTAAAAGACATGACACAAAAGGAAAAGGGATTGGGAGGGAGGAGGAAGAATGCCAAACTCAGGCACCAATATAATGTTTGGCATTCTTCCTCCTCCCCCCCAATTCCTTTTGTGTCACGTCTTTTAGATTGTGAGCCTGAGGGTAGGGAATGTCTTATTATTACCGGTAATCTGTGTAAACCGCTCTGAGAGCCTTTTCTGGCTGAAGAGCGGGGTATAAATGGAATAAATAAATAAATAAATCATTAATTTCTACCCACTTTTGCCATCAAAATAACATTCCATCCTCCATTTAATCACTTGTTAACATTATAATTAATTTATAATAACTTTCCATTTAAGAAAAAAAAAATTCACCCCTATCAAGTGAAAAAAAATGACCCAGGTCCTTTTTTTTTACTTGATCCATTCGTTCTTTTTTTTAAAAAAAACTATAGTCCGGTCCCCCAACAGTCTGAGAGAGACAATGAACTGGCCCCCTATTTTAAAAGTTTGAGGACCCCTGTTGTAATCCTTACATCAACCCTGTAAGGCAGGTCAATAGCATTCTCTCCATACAGCACGTGGGGGGGGGGGCAGCTGAGTAAGAGCTCGGTTCGTGTACATTGTTGCCTAACAGTCTGCATAATTCCCGAAGGGGTGGGCTGTGTTAGTCTATTGCAGCAAGAACAACAAGAGAGTCTTGTGGTACCTAAAGACCAACACATTCATTCTGACATAAGCTTTCACGGACACTGCCCACTTCCATCAGGTTTTATTGAGTTAACAAGCTTATTGTTTACAAAAAAAGAAATATTTTCAATATGTTTCTGTTTTGGCACTTTAATGGTAATTAAAATATTTAATTTGTTTTAATATAAAATTGCGTCTTCATTTTATTTATTTCCATAAAAAGGCCCACCAAAATCCTCAGCACCAGGCCCATAATGCTCTTAATCCGGCCCTGTCTGTTGCTGTTGGCCATAAGCACATGAGCTTGCCCTTAAGGTTATGAGCAAGTGTTACAAAGGATGTATGAAATAATTGTGTGACACATGGATAGTAGTATTGCTTCAACTCAGAGAAAGTTAGTTATGCTTAAGAACCATTTAATTAATGGGAATTAAGCCATTTGGGACTAATTTATTTTATTTTAAGCAGAAGTAACTTCCTCTGGCTTGGATCCACTAACTATAGTACATGACTACCAAATATAGAAGAAAGCCTGAACATTACTGATGATACCAAAGTTCAGAGTAAGGGATTTGAAATGCAGATTTTAGTATTTTACACACACACACACACACACACACACAACTCATTTTTCTGGGGTCGGTCCCCTTTGAATTTAGGCCCAGCTCATTTTGAAAAGGGGCTCATTTTGGCACTTCCTCTGTGAGCCCGCACTGCTGCCACCTTTCCCTGACCTAAATTTATCAGGTAGTGCTGGTGCTGACTTGTGGTGGGGTGTCCGTTAGGCTTTAGATTAAACTTCCTGGTGCCCTCCAGTTGCTAGTTGGGGTGACAGGAATCCAACACATCTGGAGCTGGAGGGAACCAAGTTGGGGAAGGCTGCTTTAGATCATGTTGGGAATATGCAGAGCAGCGACTGTGGTTGCTAAGAATTATGATTCTGGTTAGCCACACCTTGTGCCTGCCTAGTGTGTGGTACTGATACTACCACAACATGTTCACATCATGTGTCTATGGCCTAATGGAGGCCCTTGTTGCTGTGGGCCCACACTACCATGAGGTAAGTTTGGAGAAATGAAGGAGGTAACAAGGGAACAGAACTTATGGGGTGGTTGGAAATGGGAAGGCCTCTAGGTCATGTTGCACTTCATGTTACATCAGCAGCAGTGCAATGAGAAACTTTCAAAATGATTTAAAAAACACTTTCAAGTCAAAGAAGCATTAGCATGTTTGAGTCATTGCTGGCAGATCACTTTTTCAGGCAACTTTGCGCTCAGATGTAGTGCTGAACATCGTTGGAGAGCAGTCTTTCTATGAGATACTTACAGACTCCTATTTGCATCCAAATTAGAGGTGATACAAATGTCCTCCAACCCAGCAATGACACTTCAAAATCTAAAGGTTGATTTTTTAAAAATTAGTTTGAAATGTCAAATCCCATTATTTAAATATTCGACAGAATCTGGACAAAAGAATAAGTGGGAGGCTTACAAAAAAAATCAATTCCTAGTTGACTGGTCTCAACTTAGTTTTGGCATTTCGTCAGATGCAGCATAATTTCAAACAGCTTTTATTCTGAAAGTTTTAAAAAGATATGGATCAGATTCCAATCTGTGGGATCAGCAGCAAACTTGCAGCACTGGATACTGATCCTCCAAACCAACATCCATATTATGAAGTAGAAATCTAACCTCCAGTATCCAGTTCTAACTCCAGCCTCCAAAATCCACAGCAAAAGATCTCAACCTCTGCAGTTGTTTTAGCTGCAGCCTGAACAGCATTTGTCATGGTGAGTCACCTGTTCCCCTTCAAGCTCTACACATCTGGCAAGTGAGAACTGCAGACATAATCTTCCTTTCTGGTAGTACAGCATGCACATCTGCCAGATATCACCATCGCCATCTGTTGGTGAGCATGATAGAACAAATCTGTGCTTCTCCATTTCTTCTGGTCAACCAGCACAAGTCGCTTTTATTTGGATTGTTCTTGGCAATCTCACTGAAGATGTGTCATCAGCTTTGTCAAGCAACTCATTTACTGTCTTACTCCTTTGGGATCAGGGGGGAGGCACAGTGTGTGGTAGAAACAGTTGTGCCTTCTCTGGCCATAATAAGCCTGGTCTACAGATAAAACAGAATGTTAAGTTTACACTTCAGTCTGTCTGATTTTGCAAGTGCATGAGGCAAGCGAAAGAGACTGCCGTGGAACAGGCAAGCCTTTAAATCCAGCTCCTTACATGGTATATTATTATAATGATATCATACTTTTGTAGGCACCAAAAGACATTAATTGTGTAAGCTAGAGGGTCTGATCTCCACCAGGCCTGTTTTCTTTTACATGACTGTCAGTTAAAGTTAAGCAGAAACTAGTTTTTCCCTGATCTGGATGAATGGAAATTGGCCTGTGTTTATTGTCCAAAAGAAAATGGAAGGTGCTTCCCCTGTGAGTGTGAAAAAATAAAACAGTGACAGAGTTGGAGTGAAAATTATTTCCATTGCCAAGTAATTGGGCATTTTGCATCATGGATGTCACACTGATCTGACACTAACATCTCTCTTTACTACTCTCTCTCCCCTTTTCTCTCTCATGATTTCACTTCTTTCTGCCAGATGGTCATTATATTTTACAGGACTGCAGGCAATTATACCTGTCAAGGGCATGCCAAAGTATTTAGCATTTATGGTTTGAGGGAGATTACCTCCTAAATGTTAATGGCAGACAGAGTCACACTAACCCTCCTTTTTAAGATCTTCATTAGATCACCTCTTTGCAACACTAAAGGATGAGTTAAGGGCAGACTGAAGTGAAATGTAACCACTCCTTACAGAAGGGGAGCAGGAATGCTGAAGAAGCCGAATGAGCAACTTTGTGTAACCATATCTTCCTGAGGAAAATAGGTGGCAATGTATATTTCATGTTCCAAGGAAAGCAGAACACCCCATTACCTTAAGGTACATTATACAAACCATGGGCTAAGACTATAGATAATGGATGAGATCGCATGAACGGCAACCCACCCTGCAAATAAGCTACGCAGTGTGGGTTGTTCATGGAACAACCCATGGTGCACCCGACAGATGATTGGGCTCACCATAGGTTGTCCCGCCTCCTTCCCCCTTGGTCCTCCAGCAGGTATCCCAGGGGACTTGGCGGCTGAAGCTGCCGTGTCTCCTCTCCTGGTTCCGCACATGACCCCTTTTCAGTCACTGCCATGGATTTTTCCCCATTTTTCCCTTTCATGATCTTTTCATGATCTCTGCCAGTGACAGCCACTGACAGCCCCTCCAAAGTGCCCAAGTGGCACATTGGAGCAGCTGTCACTGGTTTGCCACCATTTTTAAAATTATATTTTAGGCACCAGAAATGTGCACAAATATTTTTGTAATTTGGGGTGGGTGGGTTGGTAGTTTGGAGGTGCTAGTTGTGCACCACCAACTAGCGAAAATGTGAAGTCTTGCCTCCTCAATGTTTAGTAAGTGCCTGCTGTCAAAATGCAGTGGGTACCAGTCATGGGCATTGACCATGCAAGGCTGCAAATAGGTGTTTGTTTTTTACTTAAACAACGAGCAAAAAGCAAAGCCATGAAAAGATCTTTGCTTGAGAAAAGGGGTGGTGAGTACATCACCTCCTTCACAGTGAGATACTCTAGTTTTGAAGTGTGGACCTGACAGTTCTCAGTGTCCTCCACCTTTCCCACCCTTTCCTGAGACTCTAGGTGCTCAGGAAAGGGGGGAAGTGTATCCCATCCCATTTACAGGAGCACTGACTTTTGACAGCTGTCGAAAGAAAGGGTTGAGTTTAAAACAGGGTTTTTCACAGGGTTTTCTGACAGGGAAATATTCAGATTTCATGGCTAGAGGATCTTGCTGTGAAGGGGGTGATGTAGTTGCCACCCCCTTTTGCAAGCAAAGATCTTTTCATGGCTTTGCTTTTTGCTTGACAGCTCACTGTCTGACAGCTGTCAAGTGAGAAGCAAAGTAACAGAAGAACTATTTGCAGCCTTGCTTGGTTAATGTCCATGGCTCACACTGGGATTGGCTGACACTGTTGCTGTACTACTGTAACTACAATAAGATCTATCAGGATAGCAGCTGTTAAACAGGAGAGACTAGTCTGATTGGATTGTAGTAGGCCTAAAGGCCTTGTTATAAAGACTAGGACCTGATTTGCACATCATGACAAACCATGGTTTAATTAGTCATGGTTTGTTGAATTGTGAGTTATCGTTATATGTGAACCCAGAACTATGGGCTAACTATGGGTTGTTAACCATGAACAACCCACAAGGGGAACCCCTGCTTTGTTGTTGGGTTGTGAAGTGTGGGTTGTTTAAACCATGGGTTGTCGTTACATCCGAACCCAGAATCATGGGATGTTCATGGGTTGTTTTGCTAGGCTACAGAGGCAACAGGCAAGAGCAGTAAAAAAAACCCTATGCCTCTTTACATGCTAGTACTGTAGTGCCACAAAGGCATTTGGGATACAGGGAGGGAGCGGGCTGAGAAGGAGGGGAACAAATAACTCAGGGACTGGGAAAACAAACTATGGTTTGTTCAGTCATCTGCCAGATAAACCCTGGGTAGGGCAACAAACCATGGTTTACATAAACAATGGGTTAGTGTTACGTGCAAACCAGGCCTAGGCCTAATGCAGTCTTCTGGCAGGAGAGTCAGGGAGGCACGTGAAGTGGCAACTTTATGCCTTGAGCAATATTTTGCACTTGATGATACCCCAGAGGAAAAGGAAGTGCCTGCATTGCTGAACTATATGGGTGGTGGTGGTGGTCAGACATACCACTTGCTTCTTACTTTGACATACCCAGAGAAGCCATGGTCCAAATCTTTTGCTGAAATTGTGGCTCTGCTACAGGAACATTTTGCACCTAAACCCCTGAGGATTGCAAAGAGATTTAGAATTTGCAAAAGTAACCGGCATGGAGGGGAAACGGTTAAGGCTTATGGAGCAGCACTCCAAGGGTTGGCAGAACACCGCAACTTTGGGGACATCTTGCAACTGGCTCTGAGGCACCAACTGGTCTGTGGTCTTAGAGATTAAACTATCCAGAGATGCTTCCTGACATTGTCTAAGAAGACCGTGAAAATAGCTACTTCCATGGAAGCCACCATCCACGAGTCACAGGGATTTCCAGCTATGAACAGGAGTGAAACCCACCCACCCCACATGCACAAGTTATATTATTCTTCTAGTCACAGAAGCAAAACAGAAGCAAAAGGAAAATGCAGTCACTGTGGTAAGGCAGAACATAAGACAATTGGCTGCCATTTCCAAAATATGACATGCTGGCAGTGTGTGTGTGTGGGAAAGGACACATAAGCAGCATGTAGTTGTGCCACACAGAACAGAAGGGGAAGCGATAAAAAGAAAATGCTGGAAGAGCACCGTAAAGTCTATGCAATAGAAACAGATGCAGAGGGTAGTAAGGACTTAGCTACATTAAGTATTGCTTGTGTGGGAGTGTCTTGTGTAAGAGATAGAGATAAAGAATCCATATGGGTAGCACCCATCATAGAGGGTGGGAAAGGCTCAAGATGGAACTAGACACAGGCTCGACTGCATCTGTTATTCCTCACAAAGAGCTTATTTTAAAATTCAGCAATGTGCAGTTGAATGAAGCAGGTATTATGCTGAAAACATACACTGGAGAAAGGATAACTCCACTGGGAGCGTGCACAATAGCAGTGCGATATAATGGTCAGAATCATCACCTAGGCCTGCATGCTGTACTGACAAAGGGACCGGCAGCGCTTGGATGAAGCCGCTAAATAATCTTAATGTAGACTGGGAAACTATCAAGGCTCTTCAAGTGCACCAGAAGACCAGCTCACAAGAACAGAACTGATGGGACTCTTGTCTAAGGCCAATCCAGTTTCTGAACAGGGCATTGGGCAACTGAGGCCTATTAAGGCCCAGCATCATTTTGACTGATGGAGCAAACCCAAACTCTTAAAAGGCCAAGGTTCCACTTGCTATCAGAGATACAGTGGCTAAGGAACTGGATAGACTGGCGGCAGACTGTAATGGGCCATCAGCATAGCGCGGCTGATTGGACCTTGCTGTGCCCCCTGCCACCGAAGCCCCTGCCTGCCTGCTCACCTGTCCAAGCCACCCGCTGGTCAAAGCCCCTGCCCGCCCACTGAGGCTGCCCAACCCCGTCTGCCTGCATCACCTGTCCGCATGCACTCCCCCCTCCCCCCGGCCATCCACCAGCCGGAGCCCTCTGCCTGCCTGCCTACCCACCACCTAAGCTGCTCACTCGCTCACCCTATGCTCCATTTTTTTACGTGGTGGTGGTGGCCACAGCAGTGGCTCCTCCTCCTCCTGATATTTAGCCACTCCTGGGTATGTGTGCATAGGACTACACTTACTTAAGAGTAAGTGCCATTGAGCACAATGGGATTTACAGTAATTCTGAATAAATTTCAGAACGCCGCAGCTAAATAAAAATGGTCATTTCATTGACTCAGTTTTTATTATCCTGCAGAACAGGCATACATACTAACTCTCTAATCAAGGTAGAACATGGAGACGAAGATGTTGCCATCACAAAAGGAACTTCTAAAGCAGGACAACTTTGGACATTCCCTTTGACCACTACACCTTTGATCACTACTGCTGAACTGAACCGACTGCCTTAAACTAAAGTGACTCTGTGCCTTGCATAATTTTCAAATAAAGCACCCAACTTTGCGAATATAATTATATCTTACACTTTTTGTTTTGCTTTGTTATGCCTTACAAGGGAGATCCAAATAGAACAAAACGTCTTCCTTTCTGTTTCATTGTATTTTCATCTATTGCCATATATATATATATATATATATATATATAATCTGCATAATTTTCATTTCTATGAGCAACTATTTGTAGAAGGTAGCCTGATCTTATGCACATCTTTACCATCTCCACTCACTGCTGCTTTTACCAGCTGGGCTGGGCCTTTCCATCTCCTTCACAGAGGCTTCGAGAACTAATGACCTTGTGAGGAAGAACAGCAGGACCATCTGGTCTGCAGGCATCTGGTGTCATTTGGGCCACCCTGAGCCTTATTGGCCACAGTGGGAGTGACACAATGCTGGCGGATTCCAGCAAGGCCCCAGAAGGCTGAGTGCCCATGCTGTAAGGCCAACAACTTCTGGCTGTATTGCATCCACTCCCAGGAAGATCAGGTCACCAGGCAATTTATCAGAGGCTTACTGGTTCTTGTTTTTGAGCTGTGAACAGCTCATTTCACTCCCAGTTAGTTGTTATATGAACTTTTTAACATTAAGAATAGGTGCCTTAGCTTGCTTGTTTTCCTCTTCCCTGCCCATACCTTTTTCCTTTTGTGTCATGGCTTGGGCAGCATTTTATTTTTTAATTGACCTATAAGCCAGGAGCTTATTCCGGGAGCCTTTTCAGCTGAAGAGGATGGTAAACATGTTTTAAATGAACACACAAATAAACAGACAAACAATATTTACTTGCAAGCAAGACAATAGAACCTACTGCTAAGTAAGTGTGCATAGGATTGCAGCCTAAATAACAAAAAGTCACCTGCTTAAGGAGTAGCAGAATCAATCAGGAAGCCATGAGCATTTATAACAGAATCTGTGTTATTGGTCTGATCAGTCATACCTTAGAAAGAACATGTATTTCAAACACTTGAAGTATTTATCCAATAAAATATATTGTTTCACTTTCATTATGTACACTCCACTAACATCATTCTTTCACAGATTGCATATGAGCCAGGTGTGTGAGCAGCAGATGTTATTGAATTACTGAACAAAGAATAAAATATACAGTTAACAGGCAGCCTCAACAGGTATGAGATATTGAATATCAGCAACTGAATTGGCAGCTGTTCAGCAGTGCATAAACAAATACATTCACCAGCCTAGAGACTATTGCGAATCATGACCCCACCAAGCTCAGCAAAGGATGGTTCATTCTCATTCAGCTAGGGCTGTGAACACACTGGCGGTGGTGATTCTGTGGTTAGCAGTACCTGCCCATTTTTAACCTAGACATTATGGAAACTGAAGATCTATGTCCGGTGTCCGCATCTGGATGCTCAAAACCTGCAACTGGAGCAATTGACTAGGGTAGTATTTTCCACGCACTTCTCATACTTTCCCTGTTGCCCTTTGATTCTCCCGCAGCCAGTTTGTGCTTGGGTGCTTGTGGGGAAAGAAAAATGGCTGGGAAAGAAAGGGACGGATTGGTTAAGCCGTGTTTCCCCCTCTTCCCCTCCTGCTGCCACTTGTCTCATCCAGTGCTTATGCTCTGCTTGGGAGTCCAAATCTGTGACCAGAGAGAGAGAAAGAGGAACTATGTCTTCATGAGCCCTGCACGACTCAAGTGACAGCAGAGGAAGGCAGAAGAGGGAAACATGCCCAAACCTTCCCTGTTTCTTCCCTAATAGTCTGCCTCTCTTCCAGGACCAGCTGTAGATTAAGAATATAAGAATCCTGCTGGATCAGACTGAGGAATGGTTGATAAATAATAATTCTTTTTTCCCTGGTTTGCAACAACAGCCAGCCAGATGCCTTCAGGAAGCCCACAAAGAGGGCATGAAAGCAACGGCTCTGTCCTCTTGTTTGGGTCCAGCATCTGATATTTAGAGGTTTACCCTTACGCTAAAGAAAGGCCACCAGCCCCCATCCTCCCCGCAACTGAACTGCACTATAAGAATGCTTCCACTTCAGAATTTGACCAGCTTCAGCCAACACAATAACCCACACTCAAGGGTTGAGTGTGGGTTGTCATTGAACCATGGGTTGTGTTGTTAAAACATGGGTTATTGTGTTGTCTGAACCCAACCAAGATAACAAACCATGGTGAACAACCCACAGTTCACAAGCCAACAAGAAACCATGGCTTCTCTTCATGGGTTGTTTGTAGTTAACAAGCCATGGCTTGTTAGTGCAGCTGGGTTCAGACAACACAATAACTCACATTTCAACAACAACCCACACTCAACCCACACTCAGCCCTTGAGTGTGGGTTATTGTGTTGTCTGAACCCAGTCTTTGACTCTGAATGTTTCATCATTGCAAATGTTTTGCAGGCCTTGAATTCAGAGTTTGCTTCTGTAAAACAACAACAAAAGCAGTGCCTATGCTGTCTGAAATGGAAAATTCATTTGACACAAGGTGGTGGAAGTAACTGCTTGAGAAATGTGGAACTATCTCTGTAACAAACGTTGACACGGCTATGCTGTGCTGTCCGTGTTAGAGATCGCCGCGATATACTTCTTACTAGGGCCATGGTGAGTGCCGACGACTGCTGGACAGACCACCGACTAATCCGGTCCACAATGGTTATCAACATTGCTCCCCAACGTAGGCTTCAAGGAAGGAAACCAAGGCGTAAAATGAACATCCAAGTCCTTCAAGATCCTATTAAGCAAACTCGTCTTCAATCACTTCTTAAGGAACATCTACCTACGGAACCTCCTGACAACATTGAGGACCATTGGTCTAAGCTGAAAACCTCCATTACTGCAGCTTGTGAACAAACTATTGGATATGAAACTAAGAAACATCAGGATTGGTTTGATGAAAATGATAATGAGATTACCGTATATACTCGACTTTAAGTCGGCCCTAACATAAGTCGGGGCCCCTAATTTCACCCCCCAAAACTGGGAAAACTTATTGCCCCCCAGTATAAGACTAGGGTGGGAAATGTACGAGGGGAGACTCCCGCCGCCACCCCCAGACACCCCCCACCCCCGTACCTATACCCGCCGCTGCGCAGCCCCTCCCCCGCCGAAGCCGTGCCGCAGCCCCCCCATGCCACCCCCACGCTACCCCCAGACACCCCCAAGACACCCCCCGTCACCGTACCTGCTCCCGCCGCCGTAGCCCCACTTCGGAAGGGGAGGGGCGCGAGCGATCCTCTTCCCGCCCGAACCTGCGCCTTTCGCGGCCGGCCGACTGGCCGGCCGAGCTGGCTGGCTGGCTGGCGGGGGCCAGCTCGGAGCGCGGTGCCATCGCGCTGGGGGAGGGCGCACGGAGGCCCCCTCTCCGCCGCTCTCCACCAAACACCAGATCCAGGGGGGCGCCTGAAGTTTCCTTCCCCCCCGCTGGCGCCTCTCTATTTTTCTTCTGGCGGGGGGCGGCGTTTGCTTTCCTCCCTTCCGCCGGACGGTCCGTCCTTCCTCCCTTCCTCCCTTCCGCTCAAGCAGCGCCCGGGCGGACCGTCCCCCGCCGGAAGAAAAATAGAGAGAGAGGCGCCGGCGGGGGGGAAGGAAACTTCAGGCGCCCCCCTGGATCTGGTGTCTGGTGGAGAGCGGCGGAGAGGGGGCCTCCGTGCGCCCTCCCCCAGCGCGATGGCACCGCGCTCCGAGCTGGCCCCCGCCAGCCAGCCAGCCAGCTCGGCCGGCCAGCCGGCCGGCCGCGAAAGGCGCAGGTTCGGGCGGGAAGAGGATCGCTCGCGCCCCTCCCCTTCCGAAGTGGAACTACGGCGGCGGGAGCAGGTACGGTGACGGGGGGTGTCTTGGGGGTGTCTGGGGGTAGTGTGGGGGTGGCATGGGGGTGGCATGGGGGGGCTGCGGCGTGGCGCGGCTTCGACGGGGGAGGGGCTTCGGCGGCGGCGGGTGCAGGTACGGGGGTGGGGGTGGGGTGTCTGGGGGTGGCAGCAGGGGTCCTGGGGGTGGAGGGGGGTGCCTGGCGGTGGCAGCGGGGGTCCTGGGGGAGCGCTGACCCACTTATAAGTCGAGGGGGGCATTTTTCAGCACAAAAAATGTGCTGAAAAACTCGACTTGTATTCGAGTATATACGGTAAATATATAATTGACCAAAAAAGGAAAGCCTTCCAAATATGGCAAAATGATATTAACTGCGCTGCCAAGAAAAAAACCTATGCTAGCGCAAAGGCTGAGGTCCAAAGAAGAACAAGAGAACTTAAGAACGCTTGGTGGAAAAAGAAAGCTGAGGAAATTCAACAACTTGCAGAATCTCATGATGCACGGGGCTTTTTTAAGGCCACAAGGGCCATTTATGGACCAAAAACCTATGGTACAAACCCTTTACAATCAAAAGATGGCACCAAACTCTTAAAAGACAAAGAGTCTATTGCACTGCATTGGAAAGAGCATTATTATGACCTTTTAAATCGTAAACCTAAGGTGGATAATGAGATTTTTTCGCAAATCCCACAAAAACAAATTAAAGAGGAACTTGCAATACTCCCCACTTTGGATGAAGTAAAAAAAGCCATTAGTCAAATGAAGAACAACAAAGCTAGTGGACCAGATGGGATTCCTGCTGAAATCTTTAAAGAAGGGGGCCCCGAACTTGTACAACATCTTCATAAACTCATTGAAAAAATCTGGATAAGAGAAGAGATTCCAGAAGACTTCAGGGATGCCATAATTATCACCCTCTTTAAGAAGGGTGATAGAACAGACTGTGGAAACTATCGGGGCATTTCTCTCTTAGCAACCGCAGGTAAAATATTTGCTAGGATTCTCGCAAACCGTCTTCTATCTATTTCAGAAGAGATCCTCCCTGAAACTCAAAAAGGTTTCCGCCCCTCTAGAGGGACAGTAGACATGATTTTTACTGCACGTCAGCTCCAAGAAAAATGCCGGGAGCAAAATCAACCCCTTTATATGGCATTTATCGATTTGGCTAAGGCCTTTGATACTGTAGACCGTACAGCTCTCTGGACTATCCTTATGAAAATTGGATGCCCCAATAAATTTGTGAATATCTTGCGACTTCTCCATGACAACATGACGGCAACGGTTTTGGACAACAACGGCTCTCATGGTGCTCCATTTAAAGTGGGATCAGGTGTTAAACAGGGATGTGTTATCGCCCCAACATTATTTGCCATTTTCATCGCCATGGTTTTACATCTTGTCAAGGGGAAACTTCCCACTGGTGTGGGAATTATATATCGAACAGATGGAAAGCTTTTTAATCTCAGCAGGCTGAAAGCAAAAAGTAAGGTAATTACAACCTCCGTTGTGGAACTTCAGTATGCTGATGATAATGTGGTCTCCGCACATTCAGAGGATGATCTCCAAACTATCCTAAATGCTTTTGCAGAAGCATACGAAAAACTTGGTCTCTCACTTAACATCAAAAAGACCAAAGTGCTTCATCAGCAAGTGCAAGCTAACCCTTTGGTGATGCCATCTATCCAGCTTGGCGGGACAATACTGGAAAATGTCGATCATTTTCTCTATCTTGGCAGCTATCTTTCTGTTACAGCTAACATCGACAGTGAAATCCAGCATCGTTTGAGCTCCGCAAGTGCCGCATTTTCTCGAATGAAACATAGAGTGTTCGAGGATCGGGATATTTGTAAGAAGACCAAAACACTGGTTTATGAAGCCATTGTATTACCAACTTTATTGTATGCCTGCGAAACATGGACTATCTATAAACATCACTTCCACCTCCTTGAAAGGTTTCATCAACGTTGCCTCCGGAAAATCCTGCGAATTACTTGGGAAGATAGACGAACAAATGTCAGTGTACTGGAAGAAGCAAAGACTACTAGCATTGAAAAAATGATCCTTCAACGCCAACTTCAGTGGACCGGTCATGTTGTTCGAATGCCTGACTGCTGTCCCCCAAAGCAGTTACTTTACTCCCAACTCAAGAATGGAAAGCGGAATATCGGTGGTCAATATAAGAGGTTTAAAGATGTTCATAAGGCTAATCTAAAAAAATGCAATATAAACATCGAAAACTGGGAAGCTCTGGCCCATGAACGATCTAAATGGAGGTTGGCCTTTCACAAAGGTTCCATGGACTTTGAAGAAGCCCGAGTGCAAGGTGAAAGGGAGAAACGTGCTAAGCGAAAAGCACGTCAAATGAATCCTTTACAGGACCATCTCCTATCTGGTAACCTGTGTCCTCACTGTGGGAAGCTGTGTGGATCTAGAATTGGCCTCCACAGTCACTTACGGACCCATCGCTAGAGTCTACACAATCTTCTTTAGAATTTCCTCCTTTTATCCCGGAAGACAATCTTACTCGGTCACGAGTGATCGCCTGATGATGATGAATGTCTGTGTCTGTTAGCAATGACTATATGGAGTGTGTGTGTTTTCCATAATGGACAATATTTATATGGACTGTGTGTGTTTTCCATAATGGACAATATTTAGACAAATGAGTGAAATTGTTTTCATGTGTTTGTAGTAAAAGCAGTGCATCAGTGCAAATTAAATGTTGACCTGAATTCCATGACCATGAACTCCAGAAACCAGAGTTACTTAAGGCAGCTTGCCTGCTAAGAGGGTGGTCTGCCCTGAATCTTAGAGATGACACAAATTCTGACATAGTCCATTATAGTACTTCTCATGCTGAGCCTGACCCACTTTTAGGCGTGGAGCAATAAAATGACACAATGTGGATGGGAGACAGCCAAGAGATCATGATGTCACCTTGGCTGTAACCATTTTCTACCTTACTGGAACCCTAACCCATAATATCCCAATCCCATTGTGATGTCCTGGCATTCCTGCAACCATCCTCAGTGCTGTTAACTGAATGCTGCTGAGGGGGCTCCACCCTTGAAGGCAGCCGACAAATAACATTAAACAAACAAACAAACAAACTTATAGCTCTTTCCTTTCCACCCTCTCTGCAATTCAGTAGTCTCATTCATTGTTTTAACATACGCCAAGCTACACGTGGAGTTTTTAAAAATAAATACATAAATCCAATTCTCATTACAAGATACATTCAGCTTTCAAATGTCAGAAACCCGTATTCCTAACCAGTTTTGACCAGACAGTTCATAAATACATAAAGGGAGGATAAATTGTTCCAGGTTTGAAGGCATATGTTTGTGCAGTCTGAATTAGGCAGAAGTGGGCAGACCCACATTAAACTGCACACAGTTTGCAAAATATCATTGGTGTACTGTCAGTTTTCCAGAGGTGGATCTGAATACTTGCTAAACTAGGGGTTAACAAAAAGTTGAGTTAGCTGCTTCATTAAAAGGAAGTTGCTTCTAGGTGATGGTTAGGCACTTGAGCTGTAGACGTACAATGAAAGACATATCTGTCTGGGAAGAGAGGACCATGGCTAATAAAAGTAGGGCCCATCAGGAAGTTATGGGAAAAGGACTCTGGGCATCTGAACGTTGATAAGTTAAAACACTTTCTAATGGCCCAGGTGCGAAGTCTTACCCAATATACATCTCTAAATTATACTTGCTTAGGGTACAATCTAAACCCTTAGGTGCCAAGAGGACGACATCTTTTATATCCTCTCTGGCTCTTGTCCGCTTATTCAAAGGGCCTTTGCCCTTATTCAAGAGGAAAGCTGAGGTAAAAATGGAGGCCTGTCCTTGACATTGGGCCTGAAAAGGCAGAACACAAAACAAAAGAGGAATGGTTGATAAATAATAATTCTTTTTTCCCTGGTGGCCTTTCTGCAGCTGACCTTGAGATACCCTCATGATGGTAAACATATCAGACACAAAGGGAGAAGAAAGAGGTTAGGAAACCTTGTGAGAATAGGATGCCTGAGAAACTAATTTCTCTGACACTAATGCGATTAAGAATAAGAATGTTCATTATTGATTCCTACATCTATTCCCCAGTCACCTGGGTATAAGGATAAGATTATATACTGATATCCCCTGAAAATCTGGGTAGAACAAGTTCTGTGGTGTTCAGCCTGAGCCACAAGCTGCCTCTTTGGGGGTAAACTTAACCAAATTTATTCCATTCCAATGAAAATCCACTGTGACGCCTATGATGGCCTATATACCAATGTAATATGTGTCTCAGTGGGAGAGCCTTTAGAATGATTCCAATAGAAGAATACACATAGACAATATGTCTATGTGGCACAGAACATCCACGTAGACATTTCAGGAATGATCCATGAGCTGGACATTGGATTCCTGTCAGCTCCTGTTCATAACTTGTTCACAAAAATAAACATGTGGATTTTCGCTTCTGACATAAATATTTGACATAAATATGTCTCATCACCAAACCATGGCTATGTTAGTACTGTACTGAGACCAGCCCAGTTGTAAGACCTACTTGAGCCAGTGTGGTGTAGTGGTGAGAGTGTTGGACTGGGACCCGGGAGATCCGGGTTCTAGTCCCTGCTCAGCCATGAAACTCACTGGGTGACTTTGGGCCAGTCACTGACTCTCAGCCTAACCTACCTCACAGGGTTGTTGTGAGGATAAAATGGAGAGGAGGAGGAATATGTAAGCAGCCCTGGGTTCCTTGCAGGAAAAAAGGCGGGGTATAAATATAATAAATAAATAAATAAAATACTTCCAGCTGCTTCCACTTTTTAAAAAATACCCAGAGTCTTAAGAGATCCCTGGATAAGCACCAACTGTCAGGTCATAACTGATATAAGAGATCCATGTGTATGAATACAGAAAAAATAAGAAGAATTCTTCCAGTCTGTCTCTAGTTTTATTGGTTATAGTGCTATAACACCATAATGCTATAATACTAATTAAAACAAAATTGGGAGGAAACCCCTTTCTGGCCACCATTTTAGCAATGTGTGGTTAATGGTGGTAGCCAGAAAAGTTTCCCCCATCTTTTTTTTAAAAAAAACTGGAATTGTGTTGTTATTGTGTTACAGTGATATAATACTACCGGTATTTCATTTACCGGTAAGTATAATTTCACTATTTAATTTTTTTAAAATAGCCAGAAAAGTATTTCAGTGCTAATTAAAACACTGATTTTTAAATTTATTTTTAAATGGATGAGTTACAAGAAGTTTCAGAGAGAAGGCACTTTTGATCCCAGAGTACTGTGGTTGCTTCACAAAAGTTATAGTGAATATGGGCTGAGTTGTGATAGATCTGCATACCTCATATGACGCTGCCCAGGTCAAAACCATTATGGCAGCTTCACTGTATATCAGTCTTGTGAATTGGCCTTAGGGTTGTAGAAGCCATGGATACAAAGCATGACAAAAAATATATGTGCGCCCTGCAGGACTCAAAATCCAGGGTAAAAATATATGTATTGTTGTGTCAGCCATGCTGTTTTGTTGTGAAAAGTGGAGAAATTGCACTCTCTAGGACAGATTTGCCCAGCCTGGTGACCTCCAGATGTTTTGGATGACAACTCCCAGGATTCCTAACCAATGGCCAGGCTGGCTGGGGAAGGTGAGCATTGAAGTCCAAAACATCTGGAGGGCATCAGGTTTGGGAAGGCTTCTCTAGGCCTGATCATTGTTGGGAACAGTATGTACATACTAAGAAAAAATTGGGCAGCTCCTGCCTAGAGCTTCCTTGGAATGTTCATTGACTCAAAGCCACTTGCCAGCATGGATACTCAAAGAAAAATTACCTGCTCAGGATGAGTTACAAGAAGTTTCAGAGAGAAGGCACTTTTGATCCCAGAGTACTGTGGTTGCTTTGGGACTGATGCTACTTGAATGTATATTTGCTTCCTCACCCATGTAATTCCTGAGAACACCCTGATTATTATGAAGACAAGGCTGCCAGGGTGCAACCCGGAAATCTGCACCGTACCTTTAAATTTCTTACCTGCTGTGAAGCTGAGGTTGCCTCACCTCCTCAAGGAATTTAAAGGTACAGTGAAGATTTCTAGGTTGGAATCAGGTAGCCCTACTAAAGAGACTGTAAGTCTCTAGTGCTCCCATTTTGAAAGGAAAATTAACTTGCAGACTGCCTTTGAATTTCCCACACCTTGGGGTGGGGTAAGGGGAGGAATACAAACAACATACTATATATTTTAGTATGCTGTTTTTAGTACAAATATATTATTATTTCAGTATTTTTGTTTGAGGCTTTTGGCCTCTGACCGTTTGAATTTTTGTCTGGTGAGGGAAGCAAGCTTACAGACCAGGGGAAGGGGTACATAGGGAACTCAGGGGGTGGGGAGGCACAGCTTGTGGGAAGCCAACATTGCAGTGCCACATTTCTGTGTTTGAGGTTTTAAAAAAGCAAACCTTGTGGAATCACGTGCAGAGTGCATGGCATCACTGCGTGGGTGGGTGTGGAATAGAAGCAGGAATTAGTACAAATTTTGAATGGAGTCCAGAAAATCGTTTTGGTAGTGGCCCTGGATGGGAACACAACGTAATTGGCTGAGAATATGTACTCCAGAGGATGACCAGCAGTATGTCTTACACAGGATGGAACCTGAGGGAGATTATCAGTAGAGGCCATTATTCTATAGAATTCTGAATATGGAGAAATGGGGGCATAGTAGAAAAACTGTGTCATGTACTTTGATTAGAGAAATGCCAGAACTCACAATAAAACAACAACAACGTATAGTCTCGGGCAATTGGAGAGACGGCTTCTGACAAAGTTACTGGTTTTCAGAATGACAAGTGGCCCAACCAACATGACTCACCCAAAGTGAGTCCCTTTACACTTTTTAATCCCCAGGTATTTCTGATCAACAGGATAAGCTAACCATATCACACAAATATACATGGTCATATGGGGTGTTGCAGTGTCAGCAGGACTTGATTATATCAGCAAATGCGTCTGCCTTATCTCTGCCAGCTGAGGTCCTTGCAAAATGGACTTTAAGAAGGAGAAATATCAGTCAGATGCCCCCAAAAAAAGTCTGCTCAAAAGTCGGCCTCATTGAGTTAAATATGATTAAGCAATCTAGTGTCATGCCTCCCTAGATCTCTGAAAGCTTGTGAACATTTTTAAGATAACAAGGTACTAACAACTTACATTACTACCTGTCATGTGTACTCAGCATTTGCCAATTTATGTTTTAGCAACAGCCTGAACATGAGGCGATGTTGCCTCATCTGTCTTAGATAATAACTGCCAATGATCCTACATTCTATTAATTATTATGGTTCAAAGTAAATATTTTAAAACTTAAAAAAAATATCCTTAGTCCAAATTTAAATGTGATAACATCAAACAGAAAATACTTCCCTGTATTGTCATCCCACTCAGTGGCTATTTTATTTTAAAGGCTCTTACCATACATACCACACCATCCATCAGGTGGATATTAGCATACCAGCAATCTGTGTATTGGGTGTATATGCCGCTGGTGTGGTAATTCTGCATGTATATGGCCTGAGCCAATGTGCACATGAATTGCCTTTCAACTGAATGTGAAAGTGTGACTATTGTTTTAGGACTGAGCAAAAATGCCCCCCCCCCCAAAAAAATTCTCCATGCTATTTGAGGGCAGCAAAAACTGGGGTCAGGGGAGGCAGGGAGTGATTTCATTAAACATTATTGGGGACAAGAGTTTGGGGGGGGTAAAAAAGAAAATTTTCAGAAAACCCCCTTTGAGAAATTTTGGCTTACGGGCAGCACAATCCTATGGCCACTAGACAGCGTCTAGACAGCCATCGGATTATTTGGAGTCCCAGCTCTGACCTTGGAAACCCACTCCAACCTCGGAGCTGGGACTCCGAACTCGGAGCACCCTCCCCCCACTTGCAGCCAGCATGGAAAGAACCAAGCACAAAAACAACCTCGGAAATGGGATTTACAGGCTATTCTGGGGGACAGGATGGGAGGAGACTGGCACTGCCATGATATGAGGTATCCTGGCGGCGCCTCAGCTTCCTTCCCTCCCGCTCCGAGGTGCCACAGCTAGACGGCTGAAATCAGCTGTCTAGCTGAGTTGCAGGGCAGGAGGAGTGCCGAGGCAACTTCTGCCTCTGCACTTCTCCCATCCTCCACAGGATGCCCATCATCCTCCGAGTTCGGATGGCTATGGGCAACCTGATTGGATTGCGCCCTTAATGTAGAATCACCATTTCACATAAACATCCCAAATGGTAACTACGTAGTGATCTCTAACAAAGAATTCCCAACACTTTCACAAAATTCACAGGGTAGTGTATCCGATGGTGTGCTCCTGCTAGCGCTATTGGTGTTTCACTAGCGTAAACCAAAGCTTGTGCAACACAACTAGCACAGTGGGGAAACGCGGCAATTTGCTGCCAGATTTTGATTTTTCCAGTGTTCTTGCTCGCATGGAGAGCTTTCATGGATAGAAGAAGAGGCTCCCCTCTTCGTACAGTCACTCTCCATGAGTTGAGGGTAACAAATGCGATGGAGGAGAGGGGGTGGGACTGGAGTGAGCCTTCTCCTCACATGTTTGCCTTATTCAGGTTCAGGACACCTGAATAGGTCTGTAGTCATTCTTACACTAGCCTCAAACAATCTGTCCCTCTCTGCTTCCCTTGAGGTAGCGACAGAACATCCCCTTATGGTTTCAGAGAAGGCCTGCTAGAGAAAATCCCTTTTAATGTTTCAGTTCTCTCCAAACAGTTGAAGGAAGAAACAGACATACTTTGCATGATGGATACCACTGGTTTGAAAAACAAGTTCCTGCCCAGCTGGCCTAGCCAGGGTTGGCCACCAAATTGAGTAGCCCTCCAGGATATGACTGGTCATTGAATATGTTAATGATATAATGGGAGTGCCAGTAATCTCATCAGCAGTGGCCAAGTCAGCAGACAGAGGCCTCACAAGGGAATGAATGGATCCTAGCAACCACCAAACACAAAGGTTTATGTGTGGGGGAAGGGGCATATAGGTTTCAAGGACTTTTAGGGTTTTGCTGACAGCCCCCATTGCAGCAGAATCTGCCACTTCCTGTTAAGGATCTTGGCCTCACTTTGCCTGATCTGCAAATAAAACCAAATCCAAGTATCATCTTGCTCATTAAGGAAATTTCAGAGCTCCCCAGCCTAAATGACTTACATCTATTGATTGGCTTAGGCTTTGTGATGACCAATACGATGCGTTCATTTCTGTCCAACTTTAGACCCTAACCTAAGATAATACTTTCTAGGACATGAAAAAAGAATATTTTCTGTTCAGGTCTTAAAAACTGGGGTCATATATTGTCTTCTACTTATGTTATTTTATCCTTGAAGACAAGGCTGCCTGCTGCTTGCTGCCTGCTGCCTGCTGCCTGGGAGGGACCACCCGCACCACCGGTGGGACTGCTGGCTGCCGCTGCAGGACCGGGCCCAGCCAGGAGCCACCCCGCCTCACCTGCAACTGTGGGGCCATAAAGATCCGGCCCCAGGCAGCTGGGCTCCATCTGCCATCGCCTCTCTGGAGAGGGCCAAGCCAGGCAAGTAGCCCAGCTTTGCTGCTTGCTGCCTGCTGCCTGCTGCTTGCTGCCTGCTGCCTGCTGCCTGGGAGGGACCACCCGCACCACCGGTGGGACTGTGGCTGCCGCTGCCGGACCGGGCCCAGCCAGGAGCCACCCCGCCTCACCTGCAACTGTGGGGCCATAAAGATCCGGCCCCAGCGGGCCTGGGGCCTGAGCTGCCCCTTTGGGGGAGCCACTTCGGGGGTGGCACGAGGGCGAGGGCCTGCCCCCGTGTTAATGGGGATATAGGTGGGGCTGGGGTTTTTAAGAGGCCCTGCTTTTTGAAGGGCTTGGGGGTTTTAGGGGTTGATTTTAGGGGTGGGTCTCCCGCCTGATCGACGGAAGCGAGGGGGCATGTGCCTCTCCCAGGGAGATGATGGAGGGAGTTCTGGGGGGCAAAATATACCACTGTTGAGCGGCAGGCGCTGGCAGAACGCTAGGGGCAGGCCACGCCAACTGCGGGGGACAAGGGATCGATGCTTAATACCTATCCCTTGTCCCGGGCCTGCCCAGAGCCAAGGGATAACTGGGGGATGTGTGGCTTCTCCCCATACCTTGCGTTTGCTGTTGTGCAATGCCAGGTCCGTTACCCAGAAAACATCTCTCATCCATGACTTGATCCTGGATGAGGGTGCGGACCTGGCATGTATTACGGAAACCTGGCTGGACGAGGCTGCTGCTCCAACTCTGGCGGCCTTGTGTCCGGCTGGTTTCTTGTATGCCCAGCAGCCAAGGGTTGGGGGACGGGGAGGGGGAGTGGCTGTTATCTATCGGGAGTCCTTGGTCCTTACCAGACTCCCTCTCCGGGAGACCAAGTTTATTGAGTGCATGTACTGGAGGTTGGGTCCCAAGGGCAGTCTGGGGATTCTGCTCGTGTACTGTCCACCCCGCTGCACGACAGACTCCCTGGCCGAGGTGCTGGAGGTGGTCTCTGATGTGCGTGTGTTGTCCCCCAGGCTATTGGTGCTGGGGGACTTCAACGTGCATTCGGGGGCTGTCCTCACGGGGGCACCTCGGGACTTCATGGAGACCATGGCTTCCTGGGAGCTGCACCCTGTATTAACTGGACCTACCCATGTAGCCGGTCATCCACTGGACTTGGTTTTGTTTCTGGAGAGGGGGGAAATGATCTGGAAATCGGAGGTATATCCGCCACCCCCTTGTCATGGTCAGATCACTATCTGGTGGGGTTGGATTTCTCGATGCCACAACCCCTCTGCAGGGGTGAGGGACATATTAGGATGGTCCGCCCCAGGCGTCTTATGGATCCGGATGGATTCCTGAACGCGCTTGGGGAATTGGAGCACACAAACGGTAGCTCGGTCGAGACCCTGGTGGACGACTGGAATGCTGCAATCACCAGGGCATTAGACCGAGTTGCTCCGAAGCGCCCTCTTCGCCTAAACAGAGCGCGAGCGGCGCCATGGTTCACTCCGTCGCTGCGTGCTCTGAAACAAGAGGTGAGAAGGCTAGAGCGCCGATAGCGAAATTCCCGCTCCGAAGACAATCGAACACTGGTTAGAGCTGCATCTTCAGCCTACCGGGTGGCGGTGAAGGCAGCAAAAAAGAATTTCTATGCTGCCTCCATTGCGTCTGCGGAGTGCAGCCCCAGGAGGCTGTTCCAAGTGGTCCGGAGTCTGGTCGGTCCAGTCGCTCCGGACCCATTGGAACAGTCTAGAACCTCCTGTGAGGCTTTAGCGAAGCACTTCGCGGATAAAATCGATCGGATAAGGAGTGGGATATTGTGCGTCATGGATACAGGGAGTGAGCGGGAGGAGGCCAATGGCAGACCGGTTTTGTGGGATCGGTTTCGGCTTCTTCCTTCTGATGAAGTGGACAAGGTGCTTTCATCTGTGAGGCCGACCACCTGCTTGCTTGATCCTTGCCCATCCTGGCTCATAATGAGCTGCAGGGAGAGACTGGGTGAGGGGATCAAGGCGGTGGTGAATGCCTCCCTCGAGGAGGCAGTGATGCCATCAGCCCTCAAGGAGGCAGTAATAACACCGCTTCTAAAGAAGCCCTCCTTGGATCCCCAGGATTTAAACAACTTTCGCCCAGTCTCCAATTTACCATTTCTGGGCAAGGTGATCGAGCGGGTGGTGGGTGCTCAGTTGAAGGCACACTTGGATGAAGCTGATTATTTAGATCCGTGCCAGTCGGGCTTCAGGTCTGGACATGGGACGGAGACGGCCTTGGTCGCCTTGGTGGATGATATGAGGAGGGCTTTGGATAGGGGTGAATGCTCCTTTCTAGTCCTCCTCGATCTCTCGGCGGCTTTTGATACCGTTGACCACGGTATCCTCCTGGGCCGCCTGGAGGGGTTGGGCTTGGGAGGCACTGTATTGCAGTGGTTCCGGTCCTTCCTCTCTGGAAGGTACCAGAGGGTAGTTCTCGGGGAGGAGGCTTCGGACCCTCAGCTGCTCACTTGTGGGGTGCCGCAGGGTTCCATCCTCTCCCCGATGTTATTCAACATCTACCTCAAGCCGCTGGGAGCTATCATCAGGAGGTTTGGGGTGCGGTGTCATCAGTATGCGGATGACACGCCGCTCTACCTCTGTTTCAAGTCCTCACCGAGGTTGGCCATTGAGACCCTGTCCAAGTGCCTGGAGGCAGTGGCTGGCTGGATGGGAAGGAACATGCTGAAGTTGAACCCCGACAAGACCGAGGTACTGCTGGTGGGGGACAAGGGGAGGTTAGGGGATGTTGACCTGGTGCTGAATGGGGTACATCTACCCCTGAAGGACCAGGTCCGCAGCTTGGGGGTCATTCTAGACTCCCAGCTGTCCATGGAGGCTCAGGTGGCAGCTGTGAGCCGGGCAGTGCTGTATCAACTCCATCTGATACGGCAGCTGCGCCCCTACCTTCCTAATCACCTGCTCCCATCAGTGGTTCATGCCTTGGTCTCCTCTCGCCTAGACTACTGTAATGCGCTCTACGTGGGGTTACCCTTGAAGACGGTTCGGAAGCTGCAGCTGGTACAGAACGCGGCGGCTCGCCTGGTTAAAGGCAGCCGCCGGCGGGATCACATCACGCCAGTGATGAAGGATTTGCACTGGCTACCAGTTGCTTGCCGAGCCGAATTCAAGGTGTTGGTTTTGACCTTTAAAACCCTATACGGCTCTGGTCCAGTTTATCTCAAGGAGCGTCTCCAGCAACACCAAGTGGGCCGCTCAACAAGATCTGCCACGGATGGCCTTCTCCTTGTCCCTTCAGCCAGAGCAGCTAGACTGGTGGGGACGAGGAAGAGGGCCATTTCTGTGGCGGCCCCCGTACTGTGGAACTCTCTCCCGAGTGACCTCCGCCATGCCCCCTCTCTGATGAGCTTCCGTCGCTCATTAAAAACCTGGTTGTTCAGGCGGGAATATGGGGTGGGTTAAGATTTTAAAATTTTTATATTGTTTTAATGTATTTTATTGTATTTATGTATTTTATTGTGTGTACATCGCCCAGGGTGGCCGGTTGCCGGCCAGATGGGCGATCATCATCAGGCGATCACTCGTGACCGAGTAAGATTGTCTTCCGGGATAAAAGGAGGAAATTCTAAAGAAGATTGTGTAGACTCTAGCGATGGGTCCGTAAGTGACTGTGGAGGCCAATTCTAGATCCACACAGCTTCCCACAGTGAGGACACAGGTTACCAGATAGAAGATGGTCCTGTAAAGGATTCATTTGACGTGCTTTTCGCTTAGCACGTTTCTCCCTTTCTCCTTGCACTCGAGCTTCTTCAAAGTCCATGGAACCTTTGTGAAAGGCCAACCTCCATTTAGATCGTTCATGGGCCAGAGCTTCCCAGTTTTCGATGTTTATATTGCATTTTTTTAGATTAGCCTTATGAACATCTTTAAACCTCTTATATTGACCACCGATATTCCGCTTTCCATCCTTGAGTTGGGAGTAAAGTAACTGCTTTGGGAGACGGCAGTCAGGCATTCGAACAACATGACCGGTCCACTGAAGTTGGCGTTGAAGGATCATTTTTTCAATGCTAGTAGTCTTTGCTTCTTCCAGTACACTGACATTTGTTCGTCTATCTTCCCAAGTAATTCGCAGGATTTTCCGGAGGCAACGTTGATGAAACCTTTCAAGGAGGTGGAAGTGACGTTTATAGATAGTCCATGTTTCGCAGGCATACAATAAAGTTGGTAATACAATGGCTTCATAAACCAGTGTTTTGGTCTTCTTACAAATATCCCGATCCTCGAAAACTCTATGTTTCATTCGAGAAAATGCGGCACTAGCGGAGCTCAAACGATGCTGGATTTCACTTTCGATGTTAGCTGTAACAGAAAGATAGCTGCCAAGATAGAGAAAATGATCGACATTTTCCAGTATTGTCCCGCCAAGCTGGATAGATGGCATCACCAAAGGGTTAGCTTGCACTTGCTGATGAAGCACTTTGGTCTTTTTGATGTTAAGTGAGAGACCAAGTTTTTCGTATGCTTCTGCAAAAGCATTTAGGATAGTTTGGAGATCATCTTCTGAATGTGCGGAGACCACATTATCATCAGCATACTGAAGTTCCACAACGGAGGTTGTAATTACCTTACTTTTTGCTTTCAGCCTGCTGAGATTAAAAAGCTTTCCATCTGTTCGATATATAATTCCCACACAGTGGGAAGTTTCCCCTGACAAGATGTAAACCATGGCGATGAAAATGGCAAATAATGTTGGGGCGATAACACATCCCTGTTTAACACCTGATCCCACTTTAAATGGAGCACCATGAGAGCCGTTGTTGTCCAAAACCGTTGCCGTCATGTTGTCATGGAGAAGTCGCAAGATATTCACAAATTTATTGGGGCATCCAATTTTCATAAGGATAGTCCAGAGAGCTGTACGGTTCTACAGTATCAAAGGCCTTAGCCAAATCGATAAATGCCAATAAAGGGGTTGATTTTGCTCCCGGCATTTTTCTTGGAGCTGACGTGCAGTAAAAATCATGTCTTAATAATAAATAAATAAATGTAAATCAAGATTTTTATTTGATAATTATTTGGCTTATATTGTTATATTCTTTCCTTACAGAAAAACATGAGCAACTGAACACATACAAATCGTGTGTGTGTGATGAATCAAATTCAAATTTAGTTTATCATTGATTTTGGCCATTTATTTTACAACATATCAGAGAGAGAAACAAAAATGCTAGGCTGCAATCCTATGCACACTTACCTGGGAATAAGTTCCATTGAACTCGGTGGGACTTTCTTCTGAGCAGACATGCATAGGATTGTGCTGTAAACCTCCTCAAACTTCATAATGGTGACAAGAAACAGCAGTAATTTGCAGAAAATGCACAAAACCTGGCACAGTGTATAAAGCAGAATAATCACTCCATTCAGCTTAAAAGATATGCCTTCAAAAAGTCCGAAATCTCATCTTACTGTGGTAGAGTGGCCAGATGCACAAGAAGACTGGTGGGGCTCCTGCACCATTAATAGTTGTGTAGAAGAGGGAATTTCATGTGACCTGCAGCTGCTGAAATTCCTTAGACTGTGAAAAGTGCTGGAGCCCCGTCTCCTTTTGCATCTGGCCACCCTATGAGGTAATGATTGCAACCTGCTCAGAAAGTTGTATATAAATGCTAAGCATGGTTTTCATAAGAAAGGAATTATTCAACTTTGCCAATTATTCAACCTTCTGCATTTTAATAGAATTACCATTTTATTTGTTTGTTCATGAAAACATGTATACCTACATCAAATTATTCCCAAGGCTTTTTACTAAAAGAGTAAAACACAGAGCAATTACTCCTCTCTTGCCGGTGTGCTAATTAAGCAAGATGCTGGGGACATGCGTTGTTAGAAGTCTTTCCCCGGCTCTCCAGTGTTTCTCCTACTGCTATCCTTATGGAGCCCAGTGTGAGCCCAAAGGAAGTAGCCTCATCCCAGCAGGAAGTGTGCTGGCAAGTAGCGCCGGATGCAACCATTGAGGAATTACTTTGCTTGGTTGGGGGTGGGGTTTGTTTAACTTTTTTAAATCCAAAAAAGTACTGTATATCTTAGAACAAAACACCAAATGCTCAAAAACCCCATTGTGTTATACAGGTTACCAAACTGAATTTTTGAAAATTTATAAATTTTTGATGTTATCTCATTTTTTTGAGGGACGTTCTCCCTCCTCAAATATTTATATTTGCCCCTTCTCAACCTCTGAACCTTCTAAAGTAGGAAGAGATGAACAATAACAATGTGCCTTGGGGTTCATACATCACACTGCCTCTCTATTCTTCACTGTCTCACAGTAGTTCTTCCAGACAAACACACCCAAACTTCCACTGCAGATGGAAGAACATTCCACCTGGATGCAATAAAACAAACATAACAGGAAAATGTACTGAAAGCAAATAATGGATCTCTATTTTCCTTCCTTGCCTGTAACATAACATGCCGAGCAAATGTCTGCTGAGCAAACTATAGAATTCTCCCATGGCCCTTTGAAATTGCTGTTGGTTCTCTTTGCTGCATGAATTATGGGTGTGCATCTGGTGTATCACAATAGTATTTATTTCAGAGCAAATGAACATGGGCACTAGAGTATCTAAAATAACAAGGGATGTGTAAGAGTTGGAGGATAAGAATAGCCAAGTGGGACTAGATTTCACTAAAAGTAGAAAGAAATAAAAATGATCACACCCTCAGTTTCAAAAATTAATTTTAAAAATCTCACTTATCAGTTGAAACAAAGATGTGTTCACATGTGTACATCATGACTTTTGAAACTGCAACAATAGTCCCAAAGGACCACAGGGAAAGTGGGGGAAAGGATGCAACATTTTGAACAATGCTCCATCATTACAGGTGGGCATGGGTTATTTGTGGAGAAGACTACTGAATGTAGGATGGGAGAGAAGCAGTGGATATGTCAGAGTCCAATTTAAAACCATGCCTTTGATCTGATTGTCCCAATCAGTTAACCATTTTTCCAGCTAGCCAATTAGATTATTAATGGGATTTTATTTAAGGCCTTACCTCACAGGAAGCTGTTTCAGTTCTGTCTTGGCTCTGGACCAGTTCTCCTACTCCTAAATTAGACTGAGTGAGCTTTTGATAGTTGCTACAACTTCCAGAGCCATAAAGAAAATTTTCTTTTTTGCCTCAAGTGGCCTAATATGGGGATGGGTGTGTGGGGTTTTGGGGTGTGTGTGGAGCTGATTGACATCACTTAACTTGCAGTTGGAGTATAGGTATGAGGCTCACACTGGAAATGTCTGCCATCAATCCTCCATTACCATTAGGCATTTTAATGTAGGCAGTGTGCAAGCTAGTTCTATCATCATCATCATCATCATCATCATCATCATCATCATCATCATCGTCTGTCTGTCTGTCCATCCGATCAGTGCCATAATGCCAAGACCATGAAACCAAGACATCGGAAACTTGGCATGTAAAGGAAGGGGACCCTAGGGTTATGCACCTCAGGGTTGTTTTGTCTTTAAAATGTATTAATTAATTTAAAGGTTGAAGCCTGCAGTAATGCCTTCAGCCACTAAGGGCAGACTTCCATGACCAGCACATAGCTTTGCAGTCCATACAGTTTAAAGCCAGGGAAAGATTAGTAAACTGAGGTACAGAGTTACGGTATATGCCTGCCCTCCCCCGTGCTGTGGGGCAGCCCCCCTTTAGGGGAATGGAGTGGATCAACCCCTCGATTAGGGGGGTATAGGGGTGCACCATGGCAGGGGCTGTGCCTAGGGGTGCCTGTGGGCATGCCTTCACTCAAACGGGGTGAGCACATTGTGTCCAACTCTTGACGGCTGTGTAAGTTTGCTCGAAGGCTTCGCTATATCAAAACTATTCCAACCCATGCAAAGCTGGGTCCATTCACTAGTCGTTCATAAAATGAGGTGTAACAGGCTCAAATCTGCATGGAAGACCCTGTATCCTAGGTGTGTGGGGCACAGCTGTGGATACTCAATAGTAACTAAAATGTACTCGGCAAATGCCCAGAGAGTCACATTTATGCTGAAATAATGCTTATATGGCCAGAGGTTTGGTAGAGACGATCCCTGCTCACCTGCTGTCAAAGATACTTCATGCAGCTGAGCCCTTGAGAACTATGGATCAAATTGCACACTAGCATAGAAAGCAGTACTAGTCGCACCATGATTGGGCCTCTGCTATTTCCATTTGTGCGCAAACAGCTTATCCAGTCTTGCCCCATGTCCGCTGCCTGTACAAGGTTTGATCTCTCAGCTGCTCCCAGAGACTTTGTGTAACCAAATTTCTGCCATATAGGGGCCGCCAGCACAGTTTACATATTGGACAGCAGTTGCAGATTTATACACATAATGGTACAAACCCAAATGTGGCAGCATCAAGCTTAGCAGCAGAAGTCACAGAAACGTACTGGGGTAGGGCTACATTTGCAGTAGAGCGTAAGATCGCAAAGAAATGGGGGCATCTAGAAGCTATATTAAGGAGAAAAAAGGTGATTAAATTAATGGATTGGGTGGAAAAATTGAAGACTAGAGAACATATAATAGAAATAGTAGGAAGAGAGAGAATATCATGGTTAAATTCAATGCAATTGGAACTGTGGTTAAAGAAGTGGAGGACAAGAATGGACAGCGAAAGAGAACTAACCAATTTTGAAAAGATAGTTTTGACTAGAGAAGCTATAGAAGGTAACGTTTCAACAAGAGGCACAACAAAGGCTTTATATACGATGTTACAAAATGAAGAAGAGCATAAAGATTCTCTTAAAGTGTTATGGGATAATGAATTTGACAAGGAAATATCGAAACAAAGTTGGAAAAATATTTGGGATAGACAAATTGTAAGAGTTATGTCAACTAGGATAAAAGAGAACTTCTATAAAGTCGTATGGAGATGGTATTTAACTCCAGTAAGATTAAATCGGATAGATAAAAATTGCTCCGCATTGTGTTGGAGAGGATGTAATGTAAAAGGTACGTATGCCCACATGTGGTGGAGCTGTAAAAATGTTCTGGAATTTTGGCAGAAAGTATTTGCAGAAATATCAGAAATAATTGGAATGGAATTAGAAGTCTGCCCAAAATTAGCATTGTTAACAATTACAGAAAAGTTAGTTTGTTTAAAAAATACAAAAGAATTGATTGTGAATTTGTTAACAGCAGCAAAATTAATAATAGCTAGGAATTGGAAGGTTCAACATTTGTTTTCAATTAATGAATGGTATACAGAGGTATGGGATATCGCGTTAAATGATAAATTAACTTGTAATATTAAGTGTCAAAAAGGACAATTGGAGAAAGACACCTTTGTGAACATTTGGGGCAAATTTTTGGATTATGTGTTGGTAAAGGGGAGGGGGAACAAACCTTGTCAAGATTTGTTATATTTTTGGAATATAGAATAATAGCTTGTATATATACACATACACACACACAAAAAAGAAGAAAATTGGGGTGAGAAATATAACTTGGTCCCAAGAGGTGGGGGGGGGGTGCACAATGTTTATGTTGTATTTTTTGTTGTTGTATTCATTAAAAAATCTAAAAAAAAAAAAAAGAAAGAAATGGGGGCAAGCTTGAACTTTCAAATCTTTCTTGCGAATGGTTTGTGGGTGGGGAGTTCATGCATGGGATATGATGGCTACATAAATATAGCATAAAGGTATTCTTGAAGTCACACCCTATTGGATCAATCCATGTAAACAGAGCACTGTAGGAAGAAAAGCAATCAGACAATTAGACCTGGTTTGGCTCTGTGGGAATAGTCCTTCAGCTTATGAATCAGATCGATTCTTTTTCAACCACTTCCTGCTTTCTGACTCAACCTGATGGCCATTGGGGACAAGGTAGTACTCTGTAAATGAGGGACACACATTCCTATACATCATATGAAATATGGTTGCTCAAGTTATGAGCAATAGCTTTTTTGCCAAATACATTATTAGAATTCATGTCATGGTGAGTCACTGAGACTGATATAAATGATCTACAGCCTCTCATTTATAAATGTTTTCTTACAGACATCACTTAGGGCTTATTAAGCCATTTATATATGTCTCTACAAGGTGTTATACTAATGCATAGTGCATAGTGTATTGTTTTATTAAAGGAATGTTTTCTATTTATCATGTTAGGAAATACAGTAATATATTCTGATGCTATGGGAATTGCTTGTTTGTTTATTACATTGCTATACCACCCAATAGCCAAAGCTCTCTGGGCAGTCGTTGTTGTTGTTGTTTTTGATGTGCGAGAGCTCAAAGAGTTTACCTGAATGTAGAGTTGAAACTGCCTTTATTTCATTGCCAGCAAAATGACAGTCATTATGACAGGTGAGGTGGAACCAGAGAGAGGGCCCAAATATTGCAGGCGCCAGGGGGAACCAGGCATTTCTGTACAGCCTGTTGTGGGTTTCCTCTCAGTGGTGACCAGGCCCCCAAGTATTATGGGCAGGGGTAGGCAGCTTTAGGCAAATAAAATCTGGAGAGGGGGTGCAGACAAGAGCAGATTCATGTCTACAGAGCCCAATTAAGGTGTTATCCTCCATGCAATCATATTTGTGTGGAAGAAGAGAGCACCTGTCCCCATCACTGTGTCCCCTGCTGGCCTTATGCACTCCTGCTGTCCAAATGTTGGAGGGGGAAGGTCTGAAGAGGGCAGCCCGCTCTATGCATGATGTAGGTTCCACACAAGATTTAGAAAGGTGAGCGATCAGAGTTAATACTAACATTTTCACAAGATCAGTGGCCTAACACAAGCATTTGGGGGGAATCATGTGGCACCCATAGGCTCAGATCCAGATAGGTAGGCATGTTCTGTTCCACCAAGCATGCCAGATCCATGGCACACATTGAACTGGTTATGGGATGCGACAGATTATTTGTGAGGAGATTGTGAATGGGATTCTGGAGAGCTGCTGTTTATGACACCAGGTGGCAATCCCTGCGCATGAAATTCCCCATGTCTCAAGCCAAGGAAATCTCACAGATGAGCCAGCTCACAAGGCATGGAAGCCAAGTCAGGCAATTTGTCTTTCCCCCTCCCAGCACTCATCTTAGCACGCCACTCCAATAAATGTAGGGATCACATGGGGATTCTGCCCTCCTCTCCCCTCTCTATACAGATGGACTTGACAGGCTTGGTCTTCTCCAGTTTGTCTGGGAAGAGAATGTCAAGAAGCTGGATCTACACAGAGACAAGTTGACTAGGGAAGGATTTTGAGACCCTGTTCATTCTAACCTGAAGATGTGTCTCCAGGACAGGTCCCACGAACTGATCATTGCATACTGAGGTTGGGGCAACCTTCTGCTTCTCCCCTCCTTCTCCCCTCCCTCCTTTTGTGTGTCCTTACCAAATAGGCCCCTTTCCTGATGCAGAATCTCCTGCAGCCTAACAAGTGTGCTTGTGTGTGTGGTGTGTGTGGTGTGGGAAGGGAGAGGTTTCTAATCAATTGTACCTAGCAGGGGATGATTAAGGTGTCTGAGTTGCAGTGTTTTGTAAGCCCGCTGTCAGGACCAATTATTTCTGATGGTGCTTGACGGATCTTAGCTTTTCTCCTTTTCTTTTTCTTTTTTTCCTCAAGAGATTTTCCCCCACCCTTCTATTTGTTGTTTCAAAAGAAGGTCAGGGAATAGCACATTTGGGAGGGTCAGAGGGAAAAATTGCCTTCAATAATAGTTTAAAGATAGATGACAGCTTCCTTTAATAAAAGCTGATTATCAGACCTTTGCCTCAGTCCAACAGAAACAACCAAAGAAGACCCCATGATAAGAGCAGAGAGCTTCTTTATTAGGAAAGGGCAATAAGCACAAAGTCAGTCACTTCTAGGATGGATCTGACCAGGCACCCAGAACATGGAGTGTCCAGTCCCCCAACAGCCACTACTACTAAATATTTTTATAGGAAATTGCATGATGCAATTCTGGAGTGAGCTGCCATTGTCTCTTGTTCATTCCCAGCTTTCCACTGCTGCTATATATTAAGGGACACACCATGCATGTAGCTGAATTCCCTGATCACGCTGGCCAACAATGTACACACATATTATTTTATAAAATAACACATTGTAGGCTCAAAGGGCTCCAAACACTTGGAGAGTCCTTCACGAACACTGGAAAAGTGAGTTCTGAAAGCAGCAGGAATGTTTAGTAAAAGAGAGAGAGCAAGAGAGAGAATTCAACATCTTGTTTTCCTAATAATATTGTGATATAGTGAAGTGTATTCTCTTGCTCTTAAAAAAAACAAAACATTTTTATAAGCATAATTTTTAACATCAACACAGGACTGAAACTTCACTTATGCCCCAAGAGAAAGAATGGATGATTGACTCTAGAAAATAATTTCCTTGAAATTTGTGGATCTTCCTCTTCTGATGTGCATCAAAGCACACAAAGAACCATGGATCCAGGACAGCACACTTAATTCGGATCAGCTCTGACTATAGTTTTCTCTGCTTGGGTGCAAACTAGTGCCATTTGAAGGAAGAGGCCATTGACTTAGTTGTCCTTCCCCTTCCCCTTAGGGAGGGTGGGTCATCATCATCATCAGGCGATCACTCGTGACCGAGTAAGATTGTCTTCCGGGATAAAAGAAGGAGATTCTAAAGAAGATTGTGTAGACTCTAGCGATGGGTCCGTAAGTGACTGTGGAGGCCAATTCTAGATCCACACAGCTTCCCACAGTGAGGACACAGGTTACCAGATAGAAGATGGTCCTGTAAAGGATTCGTTTGACGTGCTTTTCGCTTAGCACGTTTCTCCCTTTCACCTTGCACTCGGGCTTCTTCAAAGTCCATGGAACCTTTGTGAAAGGCCAGCCTCCATTTAGATCGTTCATGGGCCAGAGCTTCCCAGTTTTCGATGTTTATATTGCATTTTTTTAGATTAGCCTTATGAACATCTTTAAACCTCTTATATTGACCACCGATATTCCGCTTTCCATCCTTGAGTTGGGAGTAAAGTAACTGCTTTGGGAGACGGCAGTCAGGCATTCGAACAACATGACCGGTCCACTGAAGTTGGCGTTGAAGGATCATTTTTTCAATGCTAGTAGTCTTTGCTTCTTCCAGTACACTGACATTTGTTCGCCTATCTTCCCAAGTAATTCGCAGGATTTTCCGGAGGCAACGTTGATGAAACCTTTCAAGGAGGTGGAAGTGACGTTTATAGATAGTCCATGTTTCGCAGGCATACAATAAAGTTGGTAATACAATGGCTTCATAAACCAGTGTTTTGGTCTTCTTACAAATATCCCGATCCTCGAACACTCTATGTTTCATTCGAGAAAATGCGGCACTTGCGGAGCTCAGGCGATGCTGGATTTCACTGTCGATGTTAGCTGTAACAGAAAGATAGCTGCCAAGATAGAGAAAATGATCGACATTTTCCAGTATTGTCCCGCCAAGCTGGATAGATGGCATCACCAAAGGATTGGCTTGCACTTGCTGATGAAGCACTTTGGTTTTTTTGATGTTAAGTGAGAGACCAAGTTTTTCGTATGCTTCTGCAAAAGCATTTAGGATAGTTTGGAGATCTTCCTCTGAATGTGCGGAGACCACATTATCATCAGCATACTGAAGTTCCACAACGGAGGTTGTAATTACCTTACTTTTTGCTTTCAGCCTGCTGAGATTAAAAAGCTTTCCATCTGTTCGATATATAATTCCCACACCGGTGGGAAGTTTCCCCTTGACAAGATGTAAAACCATGGCGATGAAAATGGCAAATAATGTTGGGGCGATAACACATCCCTGTTTAACACCTGATCCCACTTTAAATGGAGCACCATGAGAGCCGTTGTTGTCCAAAACCGTTGCCGTCATGTTGTCATGGAGAAGTCGCAAGATATTCACAAATTTATTGGGGCATCCAATTTTCATAAGGGTAGTCCAGAGAGCTGTACGGTCTACAGTATCAAAGGCCTTAGCCAAATCGATAAATGCCATATAAAGGGGTTGATTTTGCTCCCGGCATTTTTCTTGGAGCTGACGTGCAGTAAAAATCATGTCTACTGTCCCTCTAGAGGGGCGGAAACCATATTGAGTTTCAGGGAGGATCTCTTCTGAAATAGATAGAAGACGGTTTGCGAGAATCCTAGCAAATATTTTACCTGCGGTTGCTAAGAGAGAAATGCCCCGATAGTTTCCACAGTCTGTTCTATCACCCTTCTTAAAGAGGGTGATAATTATGGCATCCCTGAAGTCTTCTGGGATCTCTTCTCTTATCCAGATTTTTTCGATGAGTTTATGAAGATGTTGTACAAGTTCGGGGCCCCCTTCTTTAAAGATTTCAGCAGGAATCCCATCTGGTCCACTAGCTTTGTTGTTCTTCATTTGACTAATGGCTTTTTTTACTTCATCCAAAGTGGGGAGTATTGCAAGTTCCTCTTTAATTTGTTTTTGCGGGATTTGCGAAAAAATCTCATTATCCACCTTAGATTTACGATTTAAAAGGTCATAATAATGCTCTTTCCAACGCAGTGCAATAGACTCTTTGTCTTTTAAGAGTTTGGTGCCATCTTTTGATTGTAAGGGGTTTGTACCATAGGTTTTTGGTCCATAAATGGCCCTTGTGGCCTTAAAAAAGCCCCGTGCATCATGAGATTCTGCAAGTTGTTGAATTTCTTCGCTTTCTTTTTCCACCAAGCGTTCTTAAGTTCTCTTGTTCTTCTTTGGACCTCAGCCTTTGCGCTAGCATAGGTTTTTTTCTTGGCAGCGCAGTTAATATCATTTTGCCATATTTGGAAGGCTTTCCTTTTTTGGTCAATTATATATTTAATCTCATTGTCATTTTCATCAAACCAATCCTGATGTTTCTTAGTTTCATATCCAATAGTTTGTTCACAAGCTGCAGTAATGGAGGTTTTCAGCTTAGACCAATGGTCCTCAATGTTGTCAGGAGGTTCCGTAGGTAGATGTTCCTTAAGAAGTGATTGAAGACGAGTTTGCTTAATAGGATCTTGAAGGACTTGGATGTTCATTTTACGCCTTGGTTTCCTTCCTTGAAGCCTACGTTGGGGAGCAATGTTGATAACCATTGTGGACCGGATTAGTCGGTGGTCTGTCCAGCAGTCGTCGGCACTCACCATGGCCCTAGTAAGAAGTACATCGCGGCGATCTCTAACACGGACAATTACATAATCCAGAAGATGCCACTGCTTTGACCGTGGGTGCTGCCATGATGTTTTAAACTTATTCTTTTGTCGAAAGAGCGTGTTTGTGATAGTGAGATTATGCTCTGCACATATAGACAAAAGTAAGAGTCCGTTCGGGTTGCTATTACCAACTCCGTCTTTTCCAATAGTTTCTGGCCATAAATCAAAGTCACGCCCGACTCTTGCGTTAAAATCGCCCAGGAGGATAATTTTATCCTCCTTAGGTATCTCTGACAGGAGAGTGTCCAACTGGCTGTAAAAACTTTCCTTGATGTCATCATCAGCATCTAATGTTGGTGCATAAGCGCTCAAAATAGTTACCTGTTGGTTATTGGCGAGCTTTAATCGAAGAGTTATCAGGCGTTCGTTAATGCCAGTAGGAACTTCTGACAAAGAGTTCACTAGTTCATTTTTGATGGCAAAGCCTACACCATGTATTCGTCGGTCCTGCTCAGGTAGTCCTTTCCAGAAGAAGGTATAACCTCCTTTTTCTTCTTTCAGCTGTCCCTCTCCTGCCCTTCGGGTTTCTTGAAGTGCTGCTATGTCAATTTTAAACCGTCTCAGCTCCCTTGCAATAATAGCAGTCCTACGCTCAGGGCGTTCACTATCTATGTTATCCAGCAATGTCCGTATATTCCATGTTCCAAAATTCAAATGTCTTTTTCGACCGCTAAAATGGTGACCCCACTGGACGCGGTAATCCAGTCAGGGGAGAAAGAGGTAGACTATGTTTAGGGCACCTTTTCTAGCCCCCTCCCCATATGGGGTGAGCAGAGTGGATCCTAAATAGGGCTGCTCAGTCATGGATACAGCTGCCGAGCTGCTCGACTACCTCGTTCCTTGAACAGGGCGACTGAGTCTGCATCCACCGCCCATGTGCTGGTCCATGACTAGGGGCTTCCAGATTCACAGTCCTGCCCCCGTTGCCATTCGCCAGTCGCCATGGGACTTTTTTTTTTTGTTTGGTTGGTTGGTTGGGTTGGGTTGGATGGGTTGGGTTGGAAGACACCTGTGCGTGAAACTGTTTTATGTGGGGAGATCGGTGCACAACGAATCACCACACAAACTTGACAGAGTACGGCAGAGATCCAATGGCACGGTTACCCTGACGATTGGAAAACCATTCTCTGCTGCAGCCTTCATCCGCCTTCACAGCCGTTGTAATTTAGGTTTAATTATCTTCCGCCTGTTCTGCCGTTGAGGACTTTATGTTTTGGATCGTTCTTTGTCTGGTTCCTCTCCCCAGACCTTACCGCCATGGGTGACCCTACTGGGAGTACATAGCTCCCGACGGCATTGCTCACAGGATTCATCGGAACACGCAAGCCCACTCACCACTTCAAGGTGACGATCCGGCGAGGGGAGGGTGGGTATATCAATAGCTACTAGACATGTTAGCTAAATGAAATCTCCAGGTACAGAGGCAGTATGAGTTCCCAATGTTGCCAACAAAGGGTGGCCATCATTACTATGTGGACATGATAACTGTGAGATGCAGGTGGCTGGCCCCTGCTGGAACAGAGTGCAGTGGGGTAGATGGATCTTAGTCTGACCCAGTAAGGCAAAACATGCTTATGTTTTTTCTCCTCTTCTTCCCAAAGGTCAACAAGGAAAAATCCTGAAAAAAACATTTTCACCACCTTCCGCTAGGAATGGCTGATCAATCCTGTCAATTTCAGTTTCTCTCAGTTCCTCATTTTTTCTAGTCTTAAATTCAATTCACACCAATTTCAAATCAGTTTGAGAATGCATTTTTAAAAGTTCTTAAGAAAACCTGTAGACATTTTTGTGAGCATTTCTCCAAATATGCACATTTTGTATGCAATTTTGCCTAATGTAAAGCATTTTGTACATTATTTTCAGTAATATATACATTTTTGTTTGCACATTCTCCTAATATACACATTTTTGTATGCATTTTGTATTTTAATTGGAGAACTACATCACAAAATTTGGAAAAGTTCAAATTTTGAAGGATGGCTGTGTTTCAGTTTGCATGTTGTTGCAAAAGTGTGAAAGTAGCTAAATTCACATTAAAATACAAACTGAATTAATTTTCCCTCCATCTCTACCTTCCACACCAGTCCCATTATTTCCCTCACAACAAAGAGCAGGCCGAACTAGTAGGACACCTGCTCTTTTAAAGTCTGGTTTTGTTTTCTAATTTCATAAGGAATAGTTTTGATAATCCTAGTTATGACAGGTGAGACATTTTTGTAGCAATGACATAGTCATTAAGCCTGAATGATTGTGAAAAATGACATTCTTAGGAGTTTAAGAGCTAGGCCATTAAACGTGGTCTATGTGGGCAACAACAGAGGGCTGTTAAAATTCATTTTAAATTAATTGATTGTCATTTCTGTAACATTTAACAGCATTTCAATAAATCTGTTTAAAGTAGAGGGAAACTACTGGGAACACTTTTTCCCCTGTGTGCACAGAGAGAGGAATAACTCTCAAGTCAATAATAAAGAGCTCTTGCCAGCTAGTTATTATGGAAGTGATATTGCTTGATATTAAAGTTTAGCTGCACGTTCAAAAGCCAGAGACCACTTTATAGACTACCACATTTCATGATCTTGCAGCTATAAGACTCTGATGGTGAAGTCCTATATAGTAGTACTCTGTCTTTCTGCTCTACAGTCATTGGTGGCTTGCATGCTCGCATCATCTCTGACACAGGGAGCTGACAGATTAATTACCCAATATGCTACACATACACTGTTACCATTTTGCATTTGCTTCCTTAATTCAAAGTGCTCTGCAACGTCCTGAGATATATTTCTTAATAACACATCCTAATGTTCCTAAGTGATGTGCATGATTGAACTAATTAATCCTGAAGTGTATTATTAATGGAGTTTCATTTCCTGCCCCATCTAAAGTGTGAAATTAGTGTTGAGAATCAAACCAGCAGTATCAGGAAAACATATAAGAGGGCCTAAAGCTCTCCTCCATCTCACAACCAAGTGTGGGGCACAACTTCTCCCTACTAGGAAGACAAGCCAGAATCTCATTTGTCCACCTGGCATCACGATCCAACAGCTCAGAACTCCTGACTATTGCAGAGGGTTGGGCCACTGCTTGTAACTTGTTCATTGGCCCATCAGGCCTGGGAGCATATCACTGACTGGGTTCACACAACACAATAAACCATGGTGGCTTATCAGCCACATTTGCTTCAGAGTGGGTTGTCGTGTTGTCTGAACCCGGCCAGGGTGTTTTGTGTGTGGTTAACAAACCATGCTGCTGGGTTCAGACAACATGACAAGCCACTCTGAAACAAACATGGCTCATAAGCCACCATGGCTTATCATTTTCTGTGAACCCTATAAAACTGTATGAGCAAACCAGGGAGAACTGAACACACAAGTCCACTGTGTGGAAGCCTTCTGAGTGTTAATCTGGAGGGTGGCAGCTAATCCTTGTACTCGTCTGGAAAACAGCCAACCAACTTTATATCCAGCTCAGATGATCCCTTTAATTATTAAAGTTTAATATATACCAGGAGAGTTGCCAAAGGTAAACTGGGGAAGATGCTATTTTTCCTCTTTCTTAGTCCCCATGGGACCAAAATAAGTACTCATCCCTTGACACGTCATATAAATAATCTACCCATGTGCCTTAAACAAGTGAAGGGCAACATGCATCCCATATGTGACTGTGAACAGCAGGGACTGCACAATCACACATCCATCCTTGGCAGTCTGAAAATAAAGCAATCAGTTCAAGCCAGTCCTTCATCTACAGCAGTGTTCTCCAACCTTGGGTCCCCAGATGTTGTTGGCCTACAACTCCCAGCATGCCCCAGCCAGCATAGCATAGCTGGCTGGGGCATGCTGGGAGTTGTAGGCCAATAACATCTGGGGACCCAAGGTTGGAGAACACTGATCCACAGCATTCCTAAATAATGCTGAGTAATTTGGTATGATATCAGACTACCGTGGGATGATACCAAGGGGTAGGAGAAGGCTTACCACCCGTATAACCCCATAACCTGTTCAGCTACCCCAAAGCTAATCTTAGTTCAATGAAAAAGTAGTCATCATGGGCATGCCCACCCCATTTTACAAGGCACATTGCAAAGCCCTTGTTCCACCCACAATCCACCCCTTTCAAAACTTTGGAAGCCACCTTATGCCGAGTCAGACCATTGGTCCATCTAGCCCAGCACTGTCTCTCTGCACTGACTGGGAGAGGTTCTCCACTCCAGGTCTTTCAGACAGAAGTCTTTCCAGCCCTACCTGGAGATGATCAGGGATTGAACCTGGGACCTTTGCACACAAAGCATATACTCTACCACTGAGCTACAACCAGAGTATTTGCTCCAGACTATTACAATATGCCTCTGGGGTGAATTGCTCTGCATCATATTCTGTCATGTTCGGAGACAGGGAAACAGTTCTTCAGACAGGGAACGACAGCCTCGGAAAAGGGAAGCTCCTCGGGAAACTTGGAAAGGTTATCCGGCTCATTGACACCTGTATTTTCAGCATGATGATTCTCTCCAGGTGGTATTAATTGGTGCCCCCCCTTTCTGATGGAATGGGGGCTACACCTCTGCTTCAACAGCCCTGGCAGCCAGGCCATTCTGGGAATTTATGGTGTTTTGCATGAAAAGTTCTACCCAGGGGCTGCGTTGACTTTATTTCTCTCTCCTCCTCCCTCATTCCTAAGTATGCCCTTTGGTTCTTGTCATTTGCACTGTGTTGGAAATAATGGCACACGTTGATGTGACATTTTCAACATTTGCAGGGGGGCTTCTCTCTCTCTCTCTCTCTCTCTCTCTCTTTCTTTCTCTCTCTCTCTTTCCTAAGATCTTTTTCTCAATATTTTTCATATACAGGGCCTTAAATGTTTGTTGAAATTTGAAACAGTTTTGGCTTTCTCCAGATGAACTGTGGTGGCTTTGCCACTGGTTAATTGTAAGTGGCTTCGGCAGCACTTTGTGTGGGGCTGCCCACTCCCCCTAAACAGCAAAACTTTTGCTGCAGCAGCAAAAACAAAACAAAACAAAACAAAAGGGGTTTTCCCTTTTCAGCACCAGCAGCAACATTGGGCAAAGGAAGGATGGAGGGAGGAAAATAGGGGCGAACAGGGCCAGGCCAAGATAATTTGCTGCCTGAGCCAATAGAGAAGATGACGTCCTCCCATTCCACATACAGAAGATGATAGGACTGGCAGATAAATCTTACTTCAACACTGGCAACAGGACAGTGTCCTCCACTGCACCTGAGGGTAGCAGGCTGGCTTAGGGAGCAAAGGGAAAGCAGGGGGCACACACAGCTCTGCCCTCCAACAGAAGGAAATGGCCAAGGGGCTCAGGAGGCAATTTCACTCTGCCTAATGGTAGGGCTGGTCCTAAGACAGAGCAACAAACAAGGACTCCCAGCAGCAGAAAGAAGTCTAATGAGGTATAACTTGCAGGTGGGTGAACAGCAGAGGCCCTGTAAGACCAGAACTCAGATACTAGAAAGGGAGGTAGTGAGCTGCTCAACCCAGCAGGGAACAGTTGTTCCGTGTAGATCACCGATGGCGGGAGGGAAGGGGGGAAATGTAATATGGCTCAGGACAAAGTAGGGGTTGGACTCGATAGCCTTGTAGGCTCCTTACAACTCTATGATCTATGAAATCTATGAAAGAGAGGTCACCTAGCTGGCATAGGAGATCCAGGGCCCATCTTTTCTGGAGTGCCAAAATACCTAACCGTTGTTCTCAAATGGAAGTGTATTCCTTTAGGACAGGGTGTCTTGACGCTTATCACAATGAATCTCTAAAAGTTAATAAAAATCAGATAATTACACTTAGCACTAGAACAAAGAACCAAGGGCAATATCCGCTACTGCTGCTGTACCAACGGTCATTCCGTTGCGCCCGTGGGGCCTCCTGCTAGTGCAACAAAACCAGCACTTCCTAAAGTAACCACAGAAATACTCATTTTCGGAAAATGAGTGCAGGTAAGTGGAGCTTCCTTCTGTGAGCTCTGCTCACCCGCCTCACTCTGGAAATGAGCGTTTCCACTGATTTCTGATTGCTTCAGGAACCGTTAGCTTCCTGTTGCACTAGCAGTACGTCCCGCTAGCGCGGGGGCAGCATGTTGGATACTGCCCCAACCCAAGCATAGCTTGGCTGGTGATCAGCCACAGCAATCCTGCCTTTTTCTCTCCTCATTGTCCTCCTACTCCTGCTCATCCTTCTGGTGATGGACTGATATTGTCATATATTCAAAAGCTGATTCCCCCCCCCCTTTGGGATGGGACTTGAAGACTCCATTGAGCTTCAGAGCTTTATGCGTACAGCTTTGTTAATACATGGATGCAGATGTGTGAGGAAGACCTTTTGGATTGCTTTCTGTATTGTTTTACATTAAGGGGTTTGGGACCTTCTTTAAATAGATCTTTTGTGAAAATCTTCAGAAAATTCTAATTTTAAAGAAGTTAATATTTTTTAAAAAAATACACTGAAAATTAATCTGGAATGTACGTGTAAAAAGGAGCACATCTGCATCGACACATTTATTTATTTATTTATTTATTGCTTTGGCAAGAGCTTCTCTTTGATCGGGCAACTCAGCTTTCCCAAAGAATTACAACGTGTAATTTAACATGTAAAGGAGCTGAGCTCTTGCATGTCATTCGGTTTTACAATATAATCAGGTCTCTTTTCTAGCATCTCTGATAGCTTAATTGCCAGCGTCATTTTACATGAGTAGAGCTGAGGCCCATTTGACAAGATTCAGAATAGGCTGCCCAGCCTTTGGAATAAGGCAGGCCTATCTTACTCTCATGCATATTTGGTTCCCAACCTTCTAGGTGGAATCAACAAACCCAGGTTGCTTCTCCAAAATAGTTTCTGAAAGCCTGCAATTTGTGTGCTAATACAATCAGATCATCTTTCATCCTGCTTTCAGCAATGTGTACTATTTGCTACATACACAGGGAAAAAGAGACAAAATCGCTAATGGCCTAAAAAAATGACCTTAAGTGCTATCTGTGAGTGCTTGGAAATTGTAGATAATGACACTGTTATCCAGGGCAATTATTGGTCTTGGCTAATCCCTGAGTTACTGGGGTTTTTCTTTCTTGTGGCATGTGTATGGTGCTAAGAACAGCTAGTTCCCTTAGGCTGCAGGGAGAGACCCCCTTCCGTGCTTGTGAACCTGCCATAGTCTCATAAGGTGTGTTGAAGTGTTATTAATCTGGGAGCATTCAATCTGGATCTTACAAGCCAACCTGGATGACTTGGCTGCTTCACTTTAATTATGGGATCATCTGTGCAGCAGATGCCGATCAAAGGAGATGGCTTCATTGACCAAATATTTGGGAGGCTTATTATTTCACAGGAACTTTCAGCCACCTAGCCCTCTGTGATGTGAACCAGGGGCGGGGGTTGAAATTCAATAAATTATGTTATTGTTCTTGTATGTCACCTTAGAGACTAGCTGCTTTATTGTGACATGAGCTTTTATAGGCACAGCCTAATTACATATAAGCAACATATGGACCAAAAGTCCATACCTGGCAGATCAAGGCTTTCCTGGGGGGAAAAGAGTGCCCCCTTCCCCCCTGAAACAATAGACCACCTGGGAGCAGTGTGGTGCTACATGGGCTGGGGGTGGTATTTTATTTATTAATTATATTATTACAATTATGTATATGCCACCTTTCAGGATGAAAATCCAGCAAGGTGTCTTACAAGTCACATAAAAATAATAAAATCACAAATAATATTAACAAATAAAAACTCATCAGGATATCTTGTCAGGGTGGATATGGCTTGAGGACTTTGTGCTGCTTATCATCAGTCTAATATATCAGATGTGTGAAGCAGACTGAGAATGTTGCAGACAAATAGATACTTCATGATCCAGCACTGGATGACTTGCAGGGCCTCCTATGAGTGGTCGCCTTTGACTTTACAGGGGCAACTCCAGGAAAACTAGTTTGGGGGAGCAAAGGGGTGGCAAAGACCATTATTAAGGGAGCAAGTATTTAATTGGTGTTATATAAAACTTTAATATATTGCAGCTGGGAGCCGGGGGAGTGGGAAATATTTTAGGGAAGCACCCCTACCCCTCTTGTTGCCCCTTGGGATCACAGACAACTTAACAAATCCTGTGAAAATTCACAAAGAGCTGAATGAATATAACAGTGGATGGGCTTAGACCAAAGGTGCTTTTTAAGTATCCTTCCCATCCTTATAGCCTGTGATTCTACAATAATTGCTCAATGACTTCAGCGTTGTCACTTCCAAGACTAAGTGCTCATCACCTTAAACCTTGAACAGTCTCACCTCTACCTGCAAAGCTATTTGACTCCATAAACCTTACCTGGAAATTAATCCCCCTGATTAATAGTGGCATGTGGAAGTAACTCCTATTAGTGGCTGAAAGTGACCAGCCGCAGCCAGCATCCCTCCCTATAATCCGCTGGGGGAAAGCTGCTGCTCCAGCTCGACATTAAACTTTGCGTCGCAAAACTCCAGCTTGCCAAATGGCAGCAGCCAGAGTGACGCTCCTTTTGGTGCTGGCCTCCAGCCAGTCAAGATCTTCATTTATCGTAATGAATTTGTGTCGTTAATATGTTGGATATGCGCAGCAATTGCAAAGTAGTACATTAGTAAAAAAGCAATTGCTTGGGATGCCAGCATTTTATTGCCCTTGCTGATTTACAGGATGATAAGCAACTCTGCAATCGTCCTTGAGGACAGAGGAAGGACATCAAGCTCAGCAGTGGCAAGGGAAGCTGATTGGCCTGCCCTGAGAGGGGCTTAGAGGAGACTTCCTTGGTCCCGAAACTGGATGCTGGTCTGAAGGCTACACCTTGGCTCTTTAAAATGTCATCACCCTTTCACCTCAACATCAGCATGCAGCAGTTCAGGCCCATCACGACTTAGGGCCAAGCTGGGCTTTACACAGAAGATGTGTGAACAATCACCCAATTCTAAGTCATTTTGTGTGGATCCTTATCAACAAACCAGTTCTAGCAGCTTTCATCTCTACCAGGAGCAGGTCTTCTGTGAAGCTCATTGGTCTTAATGGCCCATTCGAGACCAAGACACCCCAAAATACTTTGCATTACAACAGGGATCGCTCAGAACAATATATTGTTGCTGGGAAAATCCATTTTCCCACAGCTGCTGTGAGGATTGTAGCTGAGCTCAGAAGGAAGGAATAGGGAAGTCTGAGGGGTTGGAAGATGATGTCATCATCCCGGCTAATCACAAAATCTGGTGCTTCAACCTTGTGACCTGGTTCGCGTGACATGCTGGGGCTCACTGTGGGTTATTTAAGACATGGTGAGCCACGCCGTATGCCGGGCGTGATTTGAATATGCAACCCCTGATTGGAGGTTGGCATGTCATGTGAACATTGGGAGTTACGCAAGGGTTAAACAACTGACAGCCTCCTCTGGCTGCTTTTCAATAATAATAATAATAATAATAATAATAATAATAATAATAATAATATAACAACAACAACAACAACAACAATTTTATTATGTGGTGACCACTCATACTAGTTATAATAATGTGGTGACCACTCACACTAGTTTGGTCCTTAGAGATGCACAGATATGGCTATCACTGGGAAAAGCTGGGTCATTTGGGGAAGAAGTTAAATGTCAGCATGCTTCTGACAGGATGGACGCTTCTAAGGTACCTGTTCATAATAGCCCCGTGTCATCACTTCATGATGGGGACACAGCAAGAAAGGGCATTACGTGGGATTAATGTACCACAGCTGTAACTGTTGATTTTCAAAAGCCTTTATGGGCCAAACAAGAATACTGGCTTGCTCTCTGTAAGTGCTACACACGGAGAAACTAAGTAGATGGGTGTGGAGAAGGAATTCCATAGCACTCAAGCATTTTAAGTGATCTTTTTTCCTCCTTTATCCCATTCTTAAGGTGTCCTTAAATACCAGTCTGAGCAGCAAGCAATAGAGGGATGGTGGGATCTATAATTGCTCCACTGCTTTTGACACTTTTCGCTTGGAGCCTCCACTAGTGTCTACTCCTGGGGATGAAATATTGGGCTACATGTGAGCCAGTTGCCTGATCATGGGGAGCACCAAACTGAATAAACAGAAGGTGCCAGCCATGTACTCAGCTGTGGTAGGAATCATTCAGGGCACATGAATGTGTATGAAACATTATTTGGGTTAGGATGCACTCAGGAAGCACATCTGATCCTCACAGTCCCCCACCTGTGGGTTTTAATCCCATGCTGTTTTCCAAAACATTGAAAAACTAGGGAAGCTGCCCTATACCAAGTCAGGTTCTTTGCCCATCTCATCCAGTATTGTCTACTCCATGGGTGGGGAACCTCAGGCCTGGGTGCCAAATCTGACCCTCCTGGGGTCTGCAGACAGCCCCACCCCCTTTCCCCCAACCATGGATAATTTGGGGGCTTCCTGTCATTTGCATGGTTTCCCCCCGTTCTAAAAGGTTGAAATGCCACTCCTAAGGCTTCGTTACTGGCAGTAAGAGCCTTAAGCTAAAACACATTGGTGTTTTGGGGATTTTAGCCCTGACCCCTTTTGCCTTTGCCCCCTCCACCACTGGAATGTGGCTCCCAAGAGCTTCTCCAAAATCGATTGTGGCCCTTGGGCTGAAAGAGGTTCCCCACCCCTGGTCTTCTCTGACTGGCAGTGACTTTCCAGGGCCTCAGGCAGAGGTCTTTCCCACCCCCCTGCTACCCAATCCTTTGAACCAAAGACACCAGGCATTGAACTGGGGACCTTCTGTATGCAAAGCATGTGCACCACTAGTGCACTATGGTCTCTCCCCAACACAATGGCAGATAGAGAGGGCAATCAGAAGCAAGTCATGAGTCAGCATAATCAGCTCATGTCTATTTGCATGGAGTTGGATGACTAATTTCCAAGGCTGTTTTGTAGCTACCGTAGTTTTATAGCTCTTTTATAGCTAGTTGACAGAGATTTCAATGGTAAATCTTATCAGATCTCATTTTGCTTGTTTGCTCAAACTTCCTGCTAAAAAAGCTCCTCAACAAGAACTGCAGTGTGTAACCCTCACCGATGCTATCCAACAGCAATACTTATAAGTATAAGTATTGGGTCCATCCCAGAGCTCAGCTGCTTCTCATATTCCAAACACAAGAAGAATGCTGCCCACAGCTTGCGTTAATGGGTGCGGGATACCATTACACACTGCAGTTACACTTGACAAAATGCCCATGAAAATAAACAAATATGTGAGGGACTTGGATGGAGGCCACCTGTTCCCCCACTGGTGTGCCAAAAGGAGTGACAAAAAAGAAAATATTGATGTGATGCGCAGACAGTTCACATTAACAGAAAGCTTAGCCAGGGATCACTTGTTACTCAGTGTGGCAAAGATACTACCTGCATACCAGCTGGCTTCAAGCTCTGCCATCCTTGATTTAAAAAAATGGTTCTCAATGTTATGCTGGTACAAATCATGAGATGAGGTGATTTTCTCCTTAAGCTATATGGGAAACCTTCCTAATGGTATCATTTTTGTTTCACAAAGTTTCCATTTCACAAAACAATGCTTTCCTTCTGAATATTGTTTCCAGCAGTGGTTTCCAGCCTTCCCAAGCACAAGGAAACTTTTCCACCTTGGCTCTTCTGCTAAGGAATCCCCATGCATGTGACACAGGACCGTTGAGCATTGCAGACAATTCTGGGTCATGTACTAGGGTGCACATTCTATTCATGTGGGCCCCAGGCTGGGCCCATCCATCTTCACAATCTCTCCAGGTGAACTGAGAGTGTGTCCAGATGCAAGTTGCAACAGTTTCATGTAGCTGTGTAGTGTGGGTGAAGTTCTGTAGTTGTGGGCAAGCTGATTTTCAGGGAAGCTCATCTGATCCACTCATTTAGGAACCCCCAATAAGCTTCCAACAAATGCTGGAACACAGTCAGGGCCAGCCCAAGACATTTTGTTGTCTGAAGTGAAAGACAAGATGGTGCCACTGCCTCCATTCCATCTATAGAAGCTGACTGGAAAGTCGGTTGCATTTTACTTTGATGCTAGTGTTGGGAAAGTGTCCTCCTGTGACCAGCTGGCTAGCTTAAAGGGATCAGGGCAGGCTGCGTGGCCCACAGCTCTGTTCTCCAACACTTTAGTGCCTAAGGCTGGTCAAATTATTTTGTCTCCTGGAGTAGAAAATCTAATAAGTGCCCCACTCTGGCAGTAAAGATTTCATAGATTTCATAGATCATAGAGTTGGAAGAAGCCTACAAGGCTATCGAGTCCAACCCCCTGCTCAATGCAGGAAACTAGAGGAGGGGTCTCCCATCCAAGTAATAACCAGGCCTGACCCTGCTTAGCTTTCCACACTCAGACAAGCTGATGATGATGATTTTAATTAACCAAGGGTTTGCTGGCCTTTCATGACACTACAAATCAGCATCCTGATAGGCCTCACTGGTAGCATGAGCTTTTGAAAGGGCATTGAAGGTCAGAAGGGGAGAGAGAGGTGGACCCATGGAAAACCACACCACTTTGAGATACAAGTGCCTGAGTGTCATAATGGTTGGGCGAGACATTAAGTAAGGACTTCATATTTTCATCTGCAGCACTTAATATTAGGTCACTGAAAGAGTTGGTAAACTGATGAAATTCAAACAGGATTACACATATTCCCTCAGCTGCAACAGAGGGGAGATGAGTGACGTGGCTAAGGATGCATTCAAGCCAGTGTTTGCATCTGCAGGTTCCTTGCCCAGGTTCCCTATAGCCGGCACCAGCGTCATTATCAGAATCTTGGAAGGAAGAGTCCATTTCCAGCAGAGCTCTGGAGCAGACAAGGAGTCTGGGGACAGGCATCCTTTCATGGTTGGTTCACCCTCCTACTGAACTGTTGGTGACCTTCCTCCCCAAGCCCTCAGGGGTCATGACCCGTTGGTCACGAGTGACTAATGCAGAGATTTGTAACTTGTTAATAACAGAACTGGGCAATCAGCATAATGAAATCCATTTTTTTCCATTAAAGAATGGACGGGGATGAAGCACTGGAGCCAAGACTGGCTTGAGATAAGAAGGGGCACTGTAGTCCATGCTTGCTTTACAATGCTGTGATTCTCTTGTGCATGTTGACCCTGTGATACCTCTTTCATGACACATTATTATTCTCTCTGATATCACTTTCACACCTTTATATTGAAGATGTTGTCATGCCACAAATGGTATCAAATGTCAAGTTGGAGGGTTTACACAGTTACGTTTTCTCACAAGGCCCAAACTACAATTTCTTATCTTGGATTATATATCCCAGAATGCATTGCTCCTAACCTGAAGGCAGGGTCTTGTGAAGCATTAGGGCCTATCCATCCTTAAATTTTTTTTTACCATGTCTTGATATCCACTACACGTCAGAGGTTTTTAGCCTCTCTGTATTGGCTCATGGTGCACACATGACGTCACATGCTGATTGAAGCAAAGAAATATGCCTCAAACAAATATTAGCAGTTTATCCAACATTTCAGATGGGTTTGTTTTGTAAAAGACTGAAGGAAAAGTGCAAAAAGGAGTCAAGTGTGAATGCAACAGACACATATTAAACATGAGTGATCCAAGAACACTTTTCAAGGAGCCAGAATTGGTTGGGGCTCCCTTTCAAGTGTACACTTTGGTTGTAAGCCCAGGTTTGTTACTGCATAATTTGTGAAATGGTTCCTAGAATGATTTCTTTCTCTTTCTCTCTCTCTCTCTCTCTCTTTTTGACAAATGTGCTATGACTTTCCCACCCGCTCCCTTATCTAGGAAGCAAACTGGGCATGAGAAGCAAATGCTTGAGATGAACCTGCCAGAAGAAACAGGCATGGCTGAATAAACTGTAATTTGCTTCTCTTAAAAATTAATTTTAATAATTTAAAAGCAACAGCACACAGAAGCATGCACTCCAACGAAATCCTCCGATCATGCATTGTTAAGGCTCTGCCATTCATTATTCAGACCAGTCTCCCAGGACAGCAATTTTTCAACTTTTCTTGAGTTTGGGTGTTTTCACTCAAAGGCTCCAGGAAGTTCAGTACCGCAGCTTGCCCTAATGCTGCATGTTACATACCGGTATGCACATGCTACAAAGGTTCTTTCTTTCTAACCTGTAGCTGCTAAAAGAGAAACATCAGGGGTTTGCATCCAAACCAAGTAGGCCTTAGCTAGCCAGTGTGGATCTTGGATCTGAATCCCCTGAACCTCTTCTCGAAATTGGATCAGGAATCTGGGCATACATATCCCGTCCCCAACCATGTCTGGACTGGACCATTGTGTCAATGAGCCCTGAAATCCCTCCCTGCTAAACCAGCCAGCCCCATAAACACTCTGGATGGTCCTGATCATAGGTATTCTCTGTGTGACTGTGTAAGCCAGTGTTCTCCAACCTTGGGTCCCCAGATGTTTTTGGCCTACAACTCCCAGCATGCCCCAGCCAGCTATGCTGGGCCAAAAACATCTGGGGACCCAAGGTTGGAGAACACTGGTGGAACCCAGAACATTAGCTGACCAAAGAGTGGCAGAACCAGCTATTAGGGCAGGGGTGGGCAACTCATGGCACATGGGTCACATGCACCCTGGCCTTTTTTGTGGCACCCACTACCCCCCCCCCACTGCTGCCACTGCAGCTGAATTTGCAGCATTGCCACAATGACAAAAAAAGAGGTGATTCCCCTTTAAAACAAGGCTTGCTGGGAAGCAGTACTGTGCTCTCAGAAGCCTCTGGGGAGTCTACCAGGAGTGCAGTTTTAATGGGAAATTGCCTATTTTTGCCACTGCTGCACTGCCAATTTTTTTGCAGCAAATTCAGTGGTGGGGTGGCAGCGGGGGGCAGGGGTGTGCCACCCACCCCCTGAAGTTTCCCACCCCTCTATCAGGGATGTTGAAGAGTCCTTGGTTTCGAGTCACGAGTCGAGTCACGAGTCTTTGGACTCGAGTCCGAGTCCAAGTCCTTGGTCCAAAATGGTGACTTACGAGTCACGAGTCATGAGTCACTCCCAAAGCTGACTCCACGAGTCCCTATTAAAATCAATGGGGGGTTTTCCCAACAAAATAAGGCTACTTCAGATGTGTGGCTTAAATACATTCTAGGCACAAGTGTGCCTTTTTATTTCAAAACTCTGCAACTGATTTTGGCAAGAACAGACCAGGCAGACAAACCCAAAATAACCAGGCAGGCAGAGGAGGCAGGGAACCCCAAAGCAGGCAGGCAGAGGCCTTTGTCTTGGACAATTCAAACTGTGGGGAACTGGTTAAGAAGAGACCAGGCAGGCAGAGGAGGCTGGGAACCCCAAACAGGCAGGCAGAGGCAGCCAAACCCAAAATGTCTGAAAGGTTGCATTTTAGGGAAATGATTTTAAAAAATAAACTTGCTGAACTTCCTAAAACCTATCCATGTTGCATTTGAGGAACACGATTTTGGAACACGAGTCCTTGGTCTCGAGTCCCGAGTCGAGTCTTGAGTCCCATTAAAAATATTGGGACTCGAGTCTGACTCGAGTCAGAGGGGGGACTCAGTCCGACCCATGAGTCGAGTCCTGGAGTCCGAGTCCCCATCCCTGCCCTCTATTAGGGGCAGGAGCAGAGCACAGGGGCTGGGGCAACAATTTCCACAAATCCAAACTCAAATCCCACCCATTCTTCACGACTTAGGCCTGCAGCAGGTTCTAAGCCTGAGACCTGTAGCATGCCAGCAACGGATTGAGCTTGTGTGCTACCACTGAGTTTAAAAGAGGACATTACTGGGAAATAAGTCAGCCTAGCACAGAAGGCTTTTATCAGCTGTAGGCCAAAGTAAGTCATGTGGTACACCTTGATCCTATAAAGACTTCCAGGTCAGGCTCGCTCACTGGCCTGAACACCCATGAAATTCTGCTGTTGGTGGCAATATACCTGCTCTCCTCTCTGCCTTGTATTGCCTTCCAACTTTTGCTCCCACCTTGATTTCCCTTCCAATTTGACAGGAGCTAGGTCTGACGCTATCATGCAAAGCCCTGCTCCTCATGTGCCCAATAGATACAGTATTTTTCCATGTATAAGATTATACTTTTTCCTAAAATTGTTAGACTAAAAATTGAGGGTCGTCTTATACATGGGTAAGCCGAGGAGAGAACCGCACGGTTGTGAAAGTGCCCAGTGGGGGGCGTCTTATACATCGGGGCGTCTTATAGACTGGAAAAATACGGTACATTCTTTCCCATCTTCAAAATAACTTGAATGCCAGCCTTTAACTGCCTGCACAATGAAGATATCCAAATCGGCCTGCAAAAATCTATCTGTAGAACATCAGTGCTTAACGTGTGCCTGGAGACCAGAATGCGGTTAATCTGTTTCCATTAAGCATTATTAACTAGAAGTTTGATGTGTCGAGGGATGTGTGCATATAAATGTCCATTCTCTAACTGCATTCGAGAGTGAATGGCGCAAACACCCTGCAACAAGGAAAGAGGAGCACCTTTGCACGCACACACACACACGGACACGCGCATGGGCAAACCCATCGATGTTTGGGTCCAAACAGCAAACGGCCCATCAAACCTTCACTATTTCTTTCTACTCTCTCTTTTTTTCTCTCTTTAACCTTTCACCCCCATAAACAGCTTACACCATAAGGTGCAATTAAAGCTGAACTCCCCCTGGACCCAAACGGGAGTGGCTAAGACGAGATGGAGGCATAAGGCTTTGCCCGGGTGTCATTAGTATAAATTGTGTTTGTGCAATTTATATTTTACGGCAGGCGTGTCAATTAGTGTGTGAAATTTAATAACCCAATTGAGCGTCCCTCGCTCAAAGCTAAATTGAAATCTGTTGTCTGTTTCTTTTTTTCTTTTTTCTTTTTTTTTTTTGTGAGGGAGTTGTGTGACTGGAGAGGCTGGGGCAGAAAAGGGGGTGTCTTGTTGATTAATATGGGAGCGGTAGTGGCGGTTGGGACCCCACACCATGTAAGTTTGGCTTATGCTCTTGAATGCTCAAATGTTTTGAAAAGTAAAATTGCTGGATCTAGGCTGGTGGTGTTGGTGGGGGAGAGAACATAATATTTATGTGATTACGGTACATCTGCTTGTGTTTCTAGTGAAGGGGAAAATTAAGATCCTAATGGCTTCAGTGCTGAAGGTGGCCAGCTATGAACACCTGGAGACTTGGCCATGGCATTAACGTTGGGAGAGGGAAACAGAAGGGGCACATTAGTGGCCTTTTCTTGTGCGGAAGTCGCTAGGCAAAGTAAGATACCAATGTCTGAGCCTTTCCAATAGAAATAAGTACAGAGCTGGTGGCGTGTGACATATCGGCCTTGTGCCTTCTTTTTCTTCACTGCAGGTAACGGGAGAAGGCAAAATGTCAATGCTTGTCTTCCTGTTGGGGATTGGATTCAATCACGCAGCACATTCAGTCCCTATATCCCCACCACCATGTGCTAGGGTGGCCATGTATCCTACTCTACAGGGGACAGTGACAGTCCTATCTATTTGAAGGTGTCTTCTATTTGAAGGGCTGTCCAGTCTGATGCTTGTTTAAAGATAAAGACCCAGAAGAAGGGAGGGCGCGCAGAGGCCTTGGAGATGGAGTTGCCCATCAACCCCAGTTAGCAGCTGGACAGCAGACTGAGCAGGCGCACAGGTCATTTGGTCACACTCTTCCCTATTATGGTCAGATGCATTGTAAATTTATTTAAATTATAGTAATTATTCCTAAATTTGCACCCATACATATAAATTAGCATATGAAAATGTTATGCAAATATAATGTGAATCTGAGTCCTCTTTTGTCCCCCTTTCTGGTGATGTATGTCCTCTTTTTTGGTGATGCCTAAGTGGTCACCCTACCACACATGTGCATGCACATGCACACGTGCCCTCACACACACACACACACACACACACACACACTTGCACAAAGGGAGCTGCAGTTCATACTGGACCTCCACTAGACTAATGGTTGTGATTGCAGGACAAGCAATCCTGTCAGGATTTTGGAGGATGCAGTCTAGGCACTTGCAGTGGGCCCTCCTTAACCTGGAAAGCACTGAGTGTTCCTTCTTGGGAACACCATGCAAAATGAGAATGGCAGCACAGTTGGGGTGATGGGTCATTTTTTTCAGCATGGGGCACCCACAACTGTCTGAACTGGCCACCCTATGGATTCATTCTGGAGGGAAAGGTACCTGCTTTACTCTTCCAAGGACATTTTCTATGATTGCAACTCCGTGCTGAGCACAGAACCAGGAACATGGATGCGCATATGCCTTTAAAGGTGATTCCTTCCAGCATACAGAAGGAGGACATCTCTACATGAGGCATTTATTGTGCACTTGTCATTCCCTACTCATGTTTGTTTACAGGTTTTTTAGATGATGATGTGACCCTCTAGTTTTGCTTCTGTGTCTAACCAGTGCTTTCAGCGAGTTTTTTTTAGAGCAGGGAAAATGCGGCATTTAATTGTGAAAGCGAAAGAAAGTGCAACTTCCTCTTGTGTATTTCCACTATTCCACCATACCACAGTGCCACCTAGAGGTTATGTAGTGGAAAAGCAGGAAAGGAAATTCTCCTTGTGCAGTGCTCTGGTCTCAATTCTGCAACCAAACCAAAAGTAGATGTAGTGGTTTAACAGCGAATTAACAGCCTCATGTAGAAAAGCTCTGAGTCAACTATTCTGGTACCACTAGTATTGTCTGTCAGCATGGTGGAAGGGAAGAAGTGTAGTACAGGCTGGACTATAGTACAAGGTAGATATAGACTAAAGGGGTTAGGGATGCACCTGTATATTTCACCCCTGCCACCTCCCAAAAGCCACCCGTGGAAATGCATCTCTAAGCACAAAGTAATGCTAATCTGCCAGCCCCAAGCATTGGAGATTCATAAGGCTTCTCTTCCAAAAACTAACACCCCACCACCACCACCAAAAGACACAAATAAATGAGGACATCTCTAAAGAGAAATTCACAACCATCATCTGCTTTCTATTTCAATCTTATAAGCCACATTTTCCTGAGGATCAGAAATCTTCTTTGCATCTTATACCCTGCCAGATGTAAACAGCAAATGGGATGTGCAAAGAGTTCTTTCTTTCTTTCTTTCTTTTTAGCACTGCTTTTTTTTTTTTGGCATTGCACAGGGCGATAGGTGTTTAAATTAGTTGAATCAATAACTTCAGCCACCTGAATATGTGCACATAGTGTGTATGCTGGATTTTTAATGGGGTTAAGACATAATTGGTTGTGGCTTTTTAATGTGGTGGAAATAGGCATTGCCTTGATTTTGGGGTAGCAGTTAAAGAGGATCAGGTTACCATCCCAAGGAACAAATGTCACAGATATCATAAAATCCAAGGAGGGTATATGTGACCCTTCCAGGATTTCCTCTGCGTCAGAACTTTATAATTTCAGTGCCTGCAACTTTATAGCCTGGAACACTTATATGTACTTCCTTTCTTTTCAGCTCTTGCAAATAAAGTCAAATTTAGTAAAGTCTACTAGTTTGGCAACCAGCAATTTGCTTAGGTCAGGAAATCCTTGTGAAGTGCTAGGTTTGCATAAGCCAACCCTGAGTTTCCAAAGGGTCTCCAGAAGAAAGGGGGAAGGTCTGCATAGCTAGGAATCTGGAACAAAAGTGTCATGTGACTCATTTAAAGAGATTTGATTTAGCAGACAAAGGCTGCAACCCTATAAATGCACATTTATCTGGGAGTAATTCCCACTGAATACATGGGGTCTTACTTTTGAGCAGGGGTGGGCTATGTGCCACTTGTGGGCTGCATGTGGCCCCCACTGTCCCTTCATTGTAAAAATAATAATCATGTTATTATTATTATTTGTTAAAAAGGAGTCTGGTGTGATTTTGAAGCTTTTTAAAATCCTTTTAATTAGCTTGAAAAACAAGCTTTGACCTTTTGTAGCTCTATAGCTGCTCTGGGTGCCATATCTATCTATCTATCTATCTATCATCTATCTATCTCGTGGGGGGTACAGCCCATGGGTGGAGGGAGGTCTGGGGGACAAAAATGGTCCTTGGACCTCCAGAAGTTGCCCACCCCTGCTTTTGAGTAAACATGCGTAGGATTGTGTAGTAAGGCTGTAACCCTAAACACACTTACTAGGGAGTAAGCCTTAGTAACACTTCCAAATAAACATGGATAGAATTGAACTATAAATGAATGAAATATTAGAAAGAGAGTGTGCAGCCATTTGTAACTAAACAAAACTGAAACTCTAGCCCAGCTATTCAAATTTGCACACTAAATGTGTATGTATGTTTGCTTCAATGAATGCCAAAATTGAAACGGGCACTCATTGTGACATTTGCTAAATTAGACCCATTGCATGTTTGTTTATTTGGTAATTTAATATTTGAATTTTTGTTACTTCCCTTTCACCAGACATAACTGAAAAACTGGCTGCTAACATTTCCGCATAAACAAAAAGAGACACCCAGTGACTGAAAGGCTGTGGGTGATAAGGTGAATGAGCCGCAATCAATAACAGTTGATAAGCAAAATAATACGTACAGAATGGCTATTTTCAAACTTAAAACATTGATTTTTTAAAAAAATATAGACAATAATAAACGCCTTAGGATTCTCTCTTAAGTGGCACCTATGAGTATTATGATGATTGTTACCATGCACCGTTGTCTACATGTTGTCACTGCTGCTAGTCCAAATGGCAAGAACAGTGACTGTTGTGCAAACTCCTACTGTTTGTTGATAGATCTTTCTTGCAGTATCTGTTTCTCCCATTTGAGGTTTAGTGGTTAGGGAAGCCACTGTCTGGGCATGTTCTTTGTTAAGGACCTTGCTTGGGGAATGAAATCAAACCACCACTCAATGCCCGACTCAGTCTGTCTCTGTCTGTTTCTCTCTCACTCCCTGAGCTGATCTATATGATCAGCCTACCCCAACCTGGTGCCCTCCAGATGTTTAGCTCAGTGGTAGAGCACCTGCTTTGCATGCAGAAGGTTCCAGGTTCGATCCCCAGCATCTCCAGGTAGGGCTAGGAAAAAACTCCTGCCTGAAACCCTGGAGAGCCGCTGCCAGTCAGTGCTGACAACACTGGGCTAAATGGACCAATGGTCTGACTCAGTCTATGTTCCTAACTCCTGTCAGCCCCCACCAGCATGGCCAGAGGTCAGGAATGCTGGGAGTTATGGTCCAAAACATCTAGAGCGCATCAGGCTGAGAAAGGCTGATCTATATGCTACCCTCCCATTAGCATCCCCTGTCAAGTCCACACCCCCTGACCCCAAGAATTACCTTTGGTAAAACTTACTGTGAGAGTGAGGGCCTTTTAGGAAGATATTTACTGGAAGGAACAACAACCAGCCAGATACTCCGTGAAGATGTGTGGCTAAGGCTAAGCAAAGAGCAGCAGGAGCACAGTCTGGAAGGTTCTCTAAAATGAAGTCTCCTTCTAAAACCTAATACGAACTGTTCATTGTTAGCAGACAACAGCCTCCTGCCTTGTTCATAAAATACAGAACAACCCACTCACCATGTGGATTCTGCCCCATCAGATACTGAATTGCCCAAACCCTGCTGGCAGCAGCCAATGAATTGGAGCTGGGGTGGGAAAGCTAAGGGGAAGGATTCACATGGCACATTCTACTTAATTGGGGTGCGGTGGTAGGGAACTCGCCATGGGGATGCTGACCCCCATGGTAAACGCAGCCTATAGGCTCGCTCACTGTCTCTCCAATGGTCCCTTTCTCTGTCTTAACATCAGTGCTCTCATAGTTGCAGGGCCGGCGCTACCGCTAGGCCAACTAGGCGGTTGCCTAGGGCGCGTAGCGGAAGAGGGCGCAGAACGCTGCGCTCCTCTTCGCTGCCGGCGCGCTCCTGCCCTGCCCGCCCGCCCTCCTCTCCGAGAAAGCCAGGTAAGTGCGCCCGGAGTAGTGGTGGGGCCGAGCCTGGGCGCCTCCCCCCTACCTTGCCTCGCCTCCGCGCCGCCTCCCACCTCGCCTCGCTTCGCCTCTGCGCCGCCTCCCCCCGCCTCGCCTCGCGCCGCCTCCCCCCACCCCCGCGCCGCCTCCCCCCACCCCCGCGCCGCCTCCCCCCGCCTCGCCTCGCCTCCCCCCACCCTCCCCCCACCCCCCGCCGCCTCCCCCACCCCCGCGCCGCCTCCCCCACCTCGCCTCGCCTCGCTTCGCCTCTGCGCCACCTCCCCCCACCTCGCCTCGCTTTGCCTCTGCGCCGCCTCCCCCCCGCACCACCTCCCCCCCTCTCTTCGCTTCAACTCTCCTCCGCGCCGCCTCCCCCCCCCGACACCTACCTTCTCCGTGCTGTTTCCTGAGCCCCGCCCACGCTCTGTTTTGGCGGGAAGTACCAGGGCAACAGGGCTTAAACAGCCCTGTTGCTCTGGTTTCCCCCGGCGAAAAACAGAGCGCGGGGGTCCCTTTTCGGAGGAGGCGTCGGACTGGGAAGGTAGGTGGGGGGGGCGGCAGCGGCAGCGTGCGGGGGGGGGGTGTCCGGTGGAGGTTGCAGAGCAGGGCTGCTTTCCGGAGCCCCCCCACGGCACGAGGGGGGGCGCTAAATATATTGTAGCCTAGGGCGCCAAACTGCCCTGCACCGGTCCTGCATAGTTGCCCGATCTGCCATTTATTGCAGGAATAACCCACTTGGCACTGACACTTGAATTTCACTTAAGGTTCCTCATGCTATTAACGACAAAATCAATATTATCGAAGCTGTAATGAGAGCTCTTATGGATTCGTTCACCTCCTGCCTCCTTTTCCTTTATAAAAGCACCTCCCTTCTTAATATGCCATTCTTCCTCCAAGGTATTTTGGCTTCGAAGATCCTCCTCGGTTTGATTCTTGACAGCCACCATTGACATATTTCTCTCAAACCTTGGACTTCGAGCCACTGCAGTGGCCTTGATGAACTCTCCTGGCACAATTAGGCAATCGGATTGCCAAAAGGGTTTGATTCATATCTTTTTACCATCAGTAAAGTGATATCTATCACCCTGCCGACAGGACCATTATTGCTGAAAAGTACTCCTGGCCTTGATTCCTTATCCAGTAAAAAAAGTGTTTTGGTTTTTTTTAAATCCTTGTAAAAGGGAAAAGGGGGGAGTTTGTCATATATTATAGCAAATTAGCTTTTAACATATTATTCCCTGTTATAGCAATATTATATTCTGAACTGACAATGCTATATAATCTTACTGCTACTTGCAAACTGTGAGGGCAGTTAACTTATTACACTGTGGGAGCTGACAGCATTTTTCCAAAGGGAAGAGAGAGATTTAGGAATAGCAAGGACAACCACAGCCTCTCTCTCTCTCTCTCTCTCTCTCTCTCTGTGTGTGTGTGTGTGTGTGTGTGAGAGAGAGAGAGAGAGTGGGCAGAGGGGTCAAGGAAACCTTGATGGTAACCAGAGTTCATTCATTCACTCATAAAGGTAGCTCATTTTGCTCTGCAGCCACTGGCTGGTGTTGGTCATATTCCTCATCTCAAATGCCTCCTCGGGGCTACTGTACATATTACAGCAGGCAGGCATGTCAATCTTGCTTTGAATCTCCCCCCCCCCCCATATTTACGTTCCGGAAAAACACTGCAACCAGATCACTGAATTTATCTGCAGCCTCCCTTTGGGTGCTTCCAGATGAGGCATTTATCATGCCATCGCCCTACCTCATTCACAGAATTTTACAGGGAGGGGTTGAGAGACATCATCGTCTTCCACTCATAACCCTCCTGTGTTTTCCACCACTTCCTCTGTCTTTTTCTCAATGCAGAAAATCCATTAAGGAGAAAAAGGTGGAATTGCTGCACAGTGCCTTCTGATTAGTAGCACTAGCAGCTCTTTGTCTGGAAGTACCCTTTGCCATAAAATATGTGTATGGCTATTGAGTTGAACAGGTGCTTGCTGAGACCTACTGCACCTCACAATCCCTGCTTGTGTTTATTTTTATTTTATTTATTATATTTATACCCCGCCTTTTTTCCTGCAAGGAACCCAAGGCAGCTTACATAATCCTCCTCCTCCTCCTCTCCATTTTATCCTCACAACAACCCTGTGAGGTTTAGGTTAGGCGGAGAGTCAGTGACTGGCCCAAAGTCACCCAGTGAGTCTCATGGCTGAGCGGGGACTAGAACCCGGATCTCCCGAGTCGCAGTCCAACACTCTCACCACTACGCCACACTGGGCCCCATCCTGACACAGCTGTTATGTTGGCAGCTCCCTCACATGCCACCGGCTGCATGCAAGAAGCCCATGTTGCAGTTCTTCCCCATGCCAGCATCACTTATCCTTGAACCATAGGAAGTTGCCTTGTGCCAAGTCAGACCATTGGCCCCTCTAGCTCATATTGTCTGTACCAAGAAGGGTGGGCAGGAGGTAGATCTCCAGTTGTTTTGAACTACAACTCCCAGAAGCCCCTGGCAGTATGGCCAATGACCAGGAATGTTGAGAGCTGAAGTCCAGAACATCCAGAGATCTACTCGCTACCCAGCCCTGGTCTATACTGACTGGCAATGGCAATCCAGAGTCTCAGATGGGAGTCTTTCCAAAACCTACCTGGAGAGCCTGAGGAATGCACCTGGCTGGGACCTTTTGTGTGCAAAGTACGTGCTCTGCTGCTGAGCTGCAGCCCTTCCCCAACTGGGGCCATGATGGCTAGCATGAGGAGGAGGAAGTGCAGTGTGTGCCCCTCCCACATAGCTTAGGACTCCCCCACATAGATCATAGATCATATGCAAGCGGTATGGGAAGAAACCATACTTCAGCACCCCCCACACTATCAGTGTAGTATGAAAAGAGAGACCCTGAGACCACCTTCTGGATTGTACCATCAGATGTTTTGGACTACAGCCCCCCATCATCACTGACCATTGGGTGTGTTGGCTGGGGTTGATGGAAGTTGCAGTCTAAAATCTCTGGAGGGCCCCAGGTTTCCGACCCCTAAGTCCAAGCAGCTTCTAAAAGTGCATAGACCTTTCTTGTCTGGGCTGGATGTTGATGGATGGTATTAAGCAGAAATGGAATCATTTGTTTTGTCATAGAATGCCTTATACTTGAATTAATCTTGTTGGCTTAATGGAATTTTAATTGTTGTTGCCTGTTGAAAGCCATTGGAATGGCATAGTTTAGCAATCAAACTAAATTAAATAAATTATGGAAGAAAGTAAAGCAAGGTATATGCTTCCTATTTCTCCACACAGTGACATACTGAATCATTAAAAAAAAAAAAAAATACTTAGCAAATGAATTTATGGTCTGTTCCATTCCAAAAGCTTGATTGGCATGGAGGTTTAACACAGTTTACAGTTTGTATATGGGAGTTGTCCAAGTGAGTAGAAATGAAACAGCCTGAACCTTCTCCTGTGCAGATATTAGCAGGTGATCATATTTACATGCTGATTCACCAGATGATTAGTCCAGTTGGCCCCTCCGAACACCTTGTTGCAGTCCATGTATGATATAAAAACAGTAACTGTACAATAACTGATCTTTTAAAAAAACCTGCATTGATTGATTGATTGCAATTTAATCTTGAACACAACTAAGACCAGTGCTTTCAGGTTTGTCATGTAATTCCCCTGCCCCGGTCCAACACTCTGAAATACCGTGGCATCCCTTGCTGAAACTTACCACTGCATAGAAAGCTGTTTGAATTGCACAATATTAAAAGTAATATTAATAATAATATTCAACGAGGCATATGTCTAAGTAAACATGTTTAGGGCAGGCCTACAGGTCTACTGGATTTAATGTTATTAAAATTCACGGGGAGAAGGTGGGCAGGCAGAAAACAAAATGACTGTAGCAAACCTTACCTCTATTGAAATTTAGAATATCTCCAATATGCCAAATGAAACCAAATTTGCTAGGGTACAATGGGCTTTCATTTAAAAAAAAAAAAAAAATCTAGGCAGACTGCTGGCTATTGTCTAACTCCATGTGGACATTTAGCAGTCCCTGACTGTTGTAAAAATCCCATAAAATTTTACAGCAAGATTTTTATTATATATATATATATATATATATATATATATAATATTTTATTTTTTTGTAGCCAACACCTCCCCTGCCTTTCCACTGGTCTAATCCTAGGACCTCCGAGGAACCAGAGGAAGCCTATACAGACATGACATAATTCAGATTATTTTTCCCAAACTCTAATTAAATTAGAAATTACGTGGCTGGATGATAAGGAGTCAGCATCAAATAACTGACCACAGTAAGAAGATGGAACTGGTGGACACTGGGAGCTGTGGTGGGGCAGGCAGGACGTGTCTGCCATTTGTTGGTTAGCTCTTGCGCATGCACCAGAGTTTTTGTCCATGGACAGGTTACAGGCTTGAAACCTAGGCAGTTTGCCTTTTCATTTAAGTGAAACAGACCAGAGTAGCTATGACACACAAATAGCCATTTCGGTCTCCATATAGAGATAAATCAGATATCTGTTTTTTCTCAGAGTGCCCACGAATGGCAGTTTATGAAGCAGCTGTCTGAAAGGAAATTTACTGGACAATTAAAAGTGCTGACTTTCAAGCAGCGCTCTCTGAGGTGGACTCTGAACTTATTGGGTGTGAAATGCAAATAGATTTAACAGTTTTACTGCTGTTTATATGACGTCCAGCCATTCCCAGCTAAGGTCGGGTTGTTGTTTTTTCTCTCTCTCCTTTTACTCTTAAGACTCAGTGGCCCTGCATTTCATAGACTTCAACAATCTCAAATGTATTCTGGAACATGCAATAAAACTGGAGTTGCTCCAAGGTCAGACAAGGCCAAATTAGTTATGTTCATACTGGAGTGAGGAGGGCATGGAAAGAAAGTAATTACCTAAACTTTTATAGTCACTTTAAATGTTGGTAGTTGGCCTTGCATCTATCCTTTGTTTCCTCAGGAAAGAAGGGGGGGGAAGTACATAAGGTTTTCTGTTTGATGAATGGTTCTGAGAATTCCAAACGCTAGAAGTGCTTCAGTAACTGGCAACATGTTGGTCCAGTTCACACATGTATCTTTGACACTTGATGTCAAATGTCAAGGGGGGGCGGGTTCACATGTGTGAATGAGCCATCACAGATCAGAAAACACAGAACTTTCACATCACATCTCATGATCTCAAACACAATGTTTCTCAATAAAGTTAGTTCATTCAGAGCTGATCTCAGCCCTGTTCCCATTGAAAGGGAAGACCTTTTAAACAAACCTTAATGATCTGAACTCTGGGGTTGACTGGATCTTTTGACTAGCCAGGGGTCTGCAACCTTTAAGACAAAAAGAGCCACTTGGACCCGTTTCCGAAGAAAAAAAAAAACTGGGAGCCGCAAAACCATTGTGACATTTAAAACAAATATAACACTGCATATATTGTTTCTTACCTTAATGCTATATATACAAAATAATATATACAAAATATTTGCAAAATAATCTGCCCCCCTCACATAAAGTAATAATGCCCCATCCTGTGCCCCACATATAAAATGTAATAATTTCCCCTACCTATGCACCCAACATAATCCACCAGCGAGAGCTGGTGGATTATGTTGGGTGCATAGGTAGGGGAAATTATCAGCTGACGGATGATGGGGGTGTTGCTGGTGGATGATGGGATGCCACCAGCAACATCCCCCCCTCCAAGCAGTAGCATCCCGTCATCAGCACCATCCAGCAGTAGCACCCTCATCATCCACCAGAAACACCCTCCATGTGGTAATAGCACCCCTCATCATCCATCAGCAGGATTTGCTGGTGGATGATGGGGGTGCTACTGCTGGGGGGAGGGTGTTGCTGGTGGATGATGAGGGTGCTACTCAGGCCTGTCTTTAATGTGGGGCAAAAGGGGCAGCTGCAACAGCTGGAGGCACCCTGATTGGGTGGCAGCTGGAGGCACCCTCCCATCCCTGCAGCGATATTGTAATTTGTGTTTTATTCTTCTTTATAACCTGTTTTGGATTGTTTTTAAGAAATGCAGGGTTAAAAAAGCAGTTAATAAATAAATAAATTTATGGAGATATTATTTTGTTCTCTTGTCATTAGTTTTCCAATAATTGGTACATGAATCTTTTCCCCCTTGTTTTCTGATAACTATTACTGCTTTCACGCAGGCCTACCTGCCTCCTCGCCTGCTTGTGCTCTCCGCGGCGAGCCGGCCGCGCTGGTCCCTCGACACGCTGGACCCCGCGCTATGTTTTTGGCGGGGGGGGAACTTTGGCGCGTGCAGGAGCCCTCCTCTCTTCTGCCGCTCACCCGCTCGCGTCCCTGCTGCCGGGCGGGGGGGCTTGCTGCCGGGTGGGGGGGGGCGCTGCTGCCGCCACCGCCGCCACCGCCGCCGCCGCCAGGTTTGAGGCAGGCCCGAGCGCCTGCCAAGTCCTAAAGACGGCCCCGGGGAGGGGGCCTTGCTGCCGCCTCCTCCGGAGGCCGTCTCGTGGGCCTGATGCCGGGCGGGGGGGGCGCTGCTGCTGCCGCTGCCGCCGCCACCGCCAGGTTTGAGGCAGGCCCAAGCGCCTGCCGAGTCCTAAAGACGGCCGCCGCGCCAACATTTTTGCGACAAAGCGGAGCCGCGGCAAAGGTTTGAAAGAGCCGCATGCGGCTCCGGAGCCGCGGGTTGCAGACCCCTGGACTAGCCCATAGATCAATCTCACCCACATGGCTAGCCATTTTTGGTCCATGTTGTGGGCTTTGAAGGGCGGGGCGGGGGGGGGAGAGAATAACAGATTTGAATCCTGTCTGAGTAGCTGGTTTAGTGGGAGTTATTTCCCTACTCTCAGGTAAATGCCGTTAAGTTCTGAGGTTCTCCTCAATTCAGTTCTATGGTGCACAGAGGAGTGGTGGCAGGCAGCCTCCTCATGAGTAAAAATTAACGAGGCACACTACATCCTGGCCTACCTTGCAGGCCTACCTTCCATTGCACCATACTACCTGAACTTAATTACTAAAATGAGAGTTGTCAATGCTCAACCCCAGTGCTGGCTCCAGGTTTTGGAGGGCCCTTGGGCAAGACACCCTCACTGCCCCCCCTCCCTCAGTGTCTAGTTCTCACTGCCATTGTCACCAGCAGCTATTGCTCCTCCTCCTCCTCGTTGCCAACATTGCTACCACTTTCTTGCTTGACAGGCAGAGAGCCAGTGAGCAAGTAGGCAGTGGCATCGACTACTCCCCCTTCTCACTACCACCATTGTTTGGGCCAATGCAACAGGCAGGTGAACAAGCTGGTTGCTATGGTGAAGAGGGGGATCTTGGCAGTAGGCGCCTGCTGGGATGTGGGCCCTCAGCAGGTGCCCGATATGCCTACCCTTGATGCCGGCCCTGCTCAAGCCTGCCTTTGGTAATGTGTTGAATGTATGATGCTACTTTATGCCAAGTCAGATCCTTTGTCTAGCTGGCTACTTTGACCAGTGATGATGACTCTCTGAGGTTTTTCTGACAAGTCCCAGATGAGCAAGTTGTAGTGACAGATGTAAGGGAAAGGTGTTCTACACATGCTCAAAAGCCCCCCCCCCAAAAAACTTCACATGTTTCAGGCTTGATCTTTGGCATATAACGGGATGTTCTAGAAGAGCTAAAACCCTTGATGAGTCTTGGTTCACATTAAATAAGCCCTTCCGACAATAATGAGCAGCGTGGATTTCTCGATGAAACTTGGCTCACAAGGCCTGGCAAGTTCCTGTGACTAGGTCTCACGTGAGCACTGGCACGGGCGGGCTAGCCATAAACCTGTGACTGAATTGTCCTTAGGAGGAAAAGGAACAGAGTGACAGAAGCAGCATGTTCTTGAGCTCTCGTGATATCTGCTTCTTAGTACAGTTTCGGGATTTTGCATGCTGGTGATTTGGCCCATCATGATAAACTATGCAAGATTCTTTCCCCTTTCTGTAATCATCATCAGGCGATCACTCGTGACCGAGTAAGATTGTCTTCCGGGATAAAAGGAGGAAATTCTAAAGAAGATTGTGTAGACTCTAGCGATGGGTCCGTAAGTGACTGTGGAGGCCAATTCTAGATCCATACAGCTTCCCACAGTGAGGACACAGGTTACCAGATAGAAGATGGTCCTGTAAAGGATTCATTTGACGTGCTTTTCGCTTAGCACGTTTCTCCCTTTCACCTTGCACTCGGGCTTCTTCAAAGTCCATGGAACCTTTGTGAAAGGCCAACCTCCATTTAGATCGTTCATGGGCCAGAGCTTCCCAGTTTTCGATGTTTATATTGCATTTTTTTAGATTAGCCTTATGAACATCTTTAAACCTCTTATATTGACCACCGATATTCCGCTTTCCATCCTTGAGTTGGGAGTAAAGTAACTGCTTTGGGAGACGGCAGTCAGGCATTCGAACAACATGACCGGTCCACTGAAGTTGGCGTTGAAGGATCATTTTTTCAATGCTAGTAGTCTTTGCTTCTTCCAGTACACTGACATTTGTTCGCCTATCTTCCCAAGTAATTTGCAGGATTTTCCGGAGGCAACGTTGATGAAACCTTTCAAGGAGGTGGAAGTGACATTTATAGATAGTCCATGTTTCGCAGGCATACAATAAAGTTGGTAATACAATGGCTTCATAAACCAGTGTTTTGGTCTTCTTACAAATATCCCGATCCTCGAACACTCTATGTTTCATTCGAGAAAATGCAGCACTTGCGGAGCTCAGACGATGCTGGATTTCACTGTCGATGTTAGCTGTAACAGAAAGATAGCTGCCAAGATAGAGAAAATGATCGACATTTTCCAGTATTGTCCCGCCAAGCTGGATAGATGGCATCACCAAAGGATTGGCTTGCACTTGCTGATGAAGCACTTTGGTTTTTTTGATGTTAAGTGAGAGACCAAGTTTTTCGTATGCTTCTGCAAAAGCATTTAGGATAGTTTGGAGATCATCCTCTGAATGTGCGGAGACCACATTATCATCAGCATACTGAAGTTCCACAACGGAGGTTGTAATTACCTTACTTTTTGCTTTCAGCCTGCTGAGATTAAAAGCTTTCCATCTGTTCGATATATAATTCCCACACCGGTGGGAAGTTTCCCCTTGACAAGATGTAAAACCATGGCGATGAAAATGGCAAATAATGTTGGGGCGATAACACATCCCTGTTTAACACCTGATCCCACTTTAAATGGAGCACCATGAGAGCCGTTGTTGTCCAAAACCGTTGCCGTCATGTTGTCATGGAGAAGTCGCAAGATATTCACAAATTTATTGGGGCATCCAATTTTCATAAGGATAGTCCAGAGAGCTGTACGGTCTACAGTATCAAAGGCCTTAGCCACATCAATAAATGCCATATAAAGGGGTTGATTTTGCTCCCGGCATTTTTCTTGGAGCTGACGTGCAGTAAAAATCATGTCTACTGTCCCTCTAGAGGGGCGGAAACCATATTGAGTTTCAGGGAGGATCTCTTCTGAAATAGATAGAAGACGGTTTGCGAGAATCCTAGCAAATATTTTACCTGCGGTTGCTAAGAGAGAAATGCCCCGATAGTTTCCACAGTCTGTTCTATCACCCTTCTTAAAGAGGGTGATAATTATGGCATCCCTGAAGTCTTCTGGGATCTCTTCTCTTATCCAGATTTTTTCGATGAGTTTATGAAGATGTTGTACAAGTTCGGGCCCCCCCTTCTTTAAAGATTTCAGCAGGAATCCCATCTGGTCCACTAGCTTTGTTGTTCTTCATTTGATTAATGGCTTTTTTTACTTCATCCAAAGTGGGGAGTATTGCAAGTTCCTCTTTAATTTGTTTTTGCGGGATTTGCGAAAAAATCTCATTATCCACCTTAGATTTACGATTTAAAAGGTCATAATAGTGCTCTTTCCAACGCAGTGCAATAGACTCTTTGTCTTTTAAGAGTTTGGTGCCATCTTTTGATTGTAAAGGGTTTGTACCATAGGTTTTTGGTCCATAAATGGCCCTTGTGGCCTTAAAAAAAGCCCCGTGCATCATGAGATTCTGCAAGTTGTTGAATTTCTTCAGCTTTCTTTTTCCACCAAGCGTTCTTAAGTTCTCTTGTTCTTCTTTGGACCTCAGCCTTTGCGCTAGCGTAGGTTTTTTTCTTGGCAGCGCAGTTAATATCATTTTGCCATATTTGGAAGGCTTTCCTTTTTTGGTCAATTATATATTTAATCTCATTGTCATTTTCATCAAACCAATCCTGATGTTTCTTAGTTTCATATCCAATAGTTTGTTCACAAGCTGCAGTAATGGAGGTTTTCAGCTTAGACCAATGGTCCTCAATGTTGTCAGGAGGTTCCGTAGGTAGATGTTCCTTAAGAAGTGATTGAAGACGAGTTTGCTTAATAGGATCTTGAAGGACTTGGATGTTCATTTTACGCCTTGGTTTCCTTCCTTGAAGCCTACGTTGGGGAGCAATGTTGATAACCATTGTGGACCGGATTAGTCGGTGGTCTGTCCAGCAGTCGTCGGCACTCACCATGGCCCTAGTAAGAAGTACATCGCGGCAATCTCTAACACGGACAATTACATAATCCAGAAGATGCCAGTGCTTTGACCGTGGGTGCTGCCATGATGTTTTAAACTTATTCTTTTGTTTATTTATTTATTTCTGTATTAATTTGTTTATTTATTTATTTCTGTATTATTTCTGTATTTCTTATTTATTTCTGTAATAAATAATAATAATCATCATGTGCCAACACACACTTCAGTGCAATGGTGCTGATTTATTTCTTTGGCTCCTGCATCTGAAGATATTTAAAATATTCAGCGGGATAATGAAAATCTCACTTTTAATGTTGAGCTGAAGTTTGCCATGGATTTTAATTTTAATAATGACTTTCTGATGAACTCGTGCTCACCCAGCCTTCCAACTTGCAGCTGCATTTAAAAAAAAAGATATCCATGCATATTTAGGGGCATAGATCATCTATGCTAATGTAATTATTTTTAGCAGAATAAAACGAACTGTAAAAAAGTTTGGGAGATAGTCCTGGAGCACACCCTGACTTAGAAAAATCTGTGATTACCAATGCAAAAAGAAAGAAAGAAAGAAAGAAAGAAAGAAATTAAAAGTGGGATATATATCTGATTGCAGAGAAACATGCAAATGATATGTGATTATTATTTTTTTAATGTTAGATTGCAAAACTGTTCCTTATAGGTTAGTGTATTTCAAAGCTGGATTAGTGCAAAGCTAAAAAGAAACAGTTGGGCGTTTCAGCTTTCATGCAGCCCAGTCTTATGCAGGTTCACTCAGAAGTCAGTCCCGTTCAGTTTAATGGGACTCATTCCTGATTCCTGAATAAATGTGCATGGGATTGTCAGTACTTTGTGTCCAAAAGAATACCAATGATGAAATAGGGTTGGGGTAACCGCTACCCCCAAAATAAAATCAGATCTGAGGAGTGTGGTGTGTGTGTGTGTGTGTGTGTGTGTGTGTGTGTGTGTGAATAGACATGCACACACTCAAAGTCACATTTCTTCATGTGATGTAGCTGGACTGCAAATGAGAAAAGGATTTGGGGGTGGGGAGAGGGCTGCTGGCAGTGGAGTAGGATTAGCAGCTACGAGTATGTGTGGCTTAGGGAAGGTATTTTGGGTTTCACCTTTACGAATCAGTCAGTGGAAGCTGGTGGCCAATCTAACTGGAGGCACGGAGGGCAGGTCAGCAGAGGCAGAGCCAAGGGGTCACAGGAGGTGGGACAGTCTTTGAACCCCCACAGCTAGCAACGCATATACCACAGAAAAGAAGAACCAACCGGGGCACATGAACTTTAAGATTGCATGTGCAAAGGAGGGGTGGGGAAATCACACAGCCACACAAAAGCACCCCTGTGGGCCCAGCGGTTAAGGTGTTGGGGAGAGTCACACACAACCACACAAAATCATGATGCTGCCGCTGCTAATGATGATATCCTCAGAACCACACAGCCAGGGCCAGGTCAAGGCCGTGATGGGCCCCGGGCCCCGGGGTAGCCATCTGTTACTCTGCTCCCAATACTGAACTCACACACAGCACGCACACACACACACGCACACACACGCACACACACACATACAGGGGGGGGAGAGAGAGAGAGAGAGAGAGAGAGAGAGTCAAGGATGTACAATAATAATTCAAAAACATTTTTTACTACATATTTTAGTGGAAATCATCTTCCATGCTTTCCTGGAAGCAAAAGACTTATATCTCTTCCATGGCAGAAAACTTAAATGCAAGCACAAGCTTCCCCTTTTACAGCATGCAGCACACACAGCACACAGACACAGGCATCGACTCACTGCCTCATTCAGATGCAACAGCCAAACAGGACACACACACACGCGCGCGCGCGCGCGCGCAGCCAGTGCTGGTCCAGGACATTTTGCTGTCTGACGAGGACCAGAAATGCCTCCCAATTCTCATGGGATGATCTGGGCCAGTCACTACCTCTCAGCCTCACAGGATTGTTATGAGGGTAAAAATGGGGAGGAAAGACAGAACATAAATGTAATAAAATGAAGTAAATAATGTTATACTAAAAAAAAACATAATTCTCTTACACTATGTTCATAATAAGCCTCCCTAGCATGCAAAATAGCCATCTCTGCATTGCATTACTGTGTGCACATATTTACGCGCATGTGCACTAGGGATGAGAAGCATCCTGTACTCCACTTGCATATTTACCTTACACAGACCCTGGGGAGGGAGCCTGAAGACTGACACCAACTCTTATAACTCATATTAAACATTCAAAATTTGGGAAACATCCTCTTGTTTCTCATATGCCAAACCCATATGTCTCCATCTTCTGCATGAACATCAACTCAGAGAAACTTCATTAGTAGCAAAAACAATGAAGAGTCTTATGGCACTTTAAAGACTAACATATTTATTCTGGCAGAAGCTTTCATGGACTAGCCCACTTCATCAGATGCATGGGGCACTATGGGGATTTCCAGGTTTTTATACAGTACAGATGGTGTGTGTGTGTGTGTGTGTGTGTGCGCGCGCGCGCGTGTGTGTGTGTGTGTGCGTGTGGGGGTGACTTATAGACAGTGAGGTCCAAAGGAAATTTAATGAAGGAAATGAAGATAAGTATCCTTCTTTTCATTGAATATTTCACAGTCCTACCCTGCCCCCACACACTGCATTTCCCTAAAAACAAAAACAACCCAACCCACTAGCTGACTAGATAACAACTCTGGACTACACTGCAGTGATGACATACACAACTCTCCCCACCAACGATAGGGGTATAACAACTATACATTACTTGCAGTGCTAATGTAACCCACAGTCAGTCACAGCAGCAAGTTCTCAGAACATTCAAAATCCATCCCTTTGACTTGTTGTAACAACAACAGTAATAATAATCCATGCAAAAGCACTCCTTTGAAGCCACATTTTTTCATTCCAACAACAACCCCACTTTGCATAGAGAAGGAAACTGAATAAACTGTCTTTGAAATCATGAGTGCCAACTGTGTTCAGAGGGCAGGGCAGGGGAAGAATCAGACAACACAGCCCACACAAAAGCATACATAAGCCCCAGGGCATTCACACACAGAAAGACACACACTCACACAACAAGGCATTTACACAGAGAGACACATCTGTTCCCAGAGAGACACATCTGTACTGTTTTACTACTGTACTCCTATGCATACTTCCATGAGAGTAAGTCCAATTGAGTTCAGCGAGACTTACTTCTTACTAGACCTACACAGTAGACCTACACAGACCTACATATCCCATCAACCTCTCCCCACTATCTCTTACACACACACACACACACACACACACACCAATTTTTCCAAAATATATAACCACACAGAGAAAGCAATTTGTGCCAGCGTCCAGATTAAAGCAAACCAGGGTGGGAGAGCAATAATAATAATAATAATAATAATAATAATAATAATAATGCTCTCCTACACCCCCACTCTATTTAAGAAAGTTTACACACCGGGATTGTGCTGGGCTGGACTGGCTCCTCAAAGTAAACAGAGAAATAGCTAGCAAGTAAACAAGCAAGCATGAGTGCACACATGTACACACACACACACACTCACTCACTCACTCACTCACCTCTCTCCTTCTCCCCCTCTGCCCCCTTTTTAGCTTAATAATTGGCTGACTTGGCTCAGCCAATGAGCCAGCCAGCAATGCCCCATCACACAAAAGACCCCCTCCCTTGCAGAGGGAAGGGGTCTTCTCCAATGGATAGTGCAGGCTCAGAGCCTGCGCTGAGCACATTTCATAACTATACATTTTTTTAAATGGCTGCAGGTGAGCTAAGCAGCCTCGGAAAGCCTTTCAAGTCTCTGTGCATGTGCATGCACACACAGTTTAAAAAAGAAAGCTGCTGCTGCTGCTGCTGCTGCTGATGATGATGATGATGATAGGCATGGAGGTGGTTTGGTACCCATCTGCCCCAAGAAAGGATCCGCCACTGGAATCAATGCTTAACTCCCATGTTCTATCTGCTTTTCCACTTTGTATGGACATGGGGATCCCACACAGTGATATAGGCTATAGACCAGGGGTGCAGAACCTCTTTCAGCCTGAGGGCCAAATTATATTTTGGAGAAGCTCTCAGGGGCTGTATTCCAGTGGCAGGCAGGGTGAAATGTAAAAGGGGTGGGGCCAAAAGTGCCAGCATATTTCAGCTTAAAGCTCTTATTGCCAAGGCCCAAAGGGATTCTGGTGAAATGAAGACAGTGGGTGTGACTGCACCTTTGCTCCACAGCATGTCCAGGGCCGGATTAAGAGCATTATGGGCCTGGTGCTGAGGATTTTGGTGGGCCTTTTTATGGAAATAAATAAAATGAAGACGCAATTTTATATTAAAACAAATTAAATATTTTAATTACCATTAAAGTGCCAAAACAGAAACATATTGAAAATATTTCTTTTTTTGTAAACAATAAGCTTGTTAACTCAATAAAACCGTTATAAATAGAACATTCACAACAACCATTTTTAAATAAACATAAACCATATAAACAGGTAATAACCAGGTCAGGCCTGGTTATTACTTGGATGGGAGACCCCTCCTTTAGTTTCCTGCATTGAGCAGGGGGTTGGACTCGATAGCCTTGTAGGCTCCTTCCAACTCTATGATCTATGAATCTATGAGCCAGACCTGCCTTTAATGTCTCTGCCCCAGCAAGCTCTGCCCCTTTAACTTTAACACATTCTGTGAAGGTTTAAACAGGACCCTACACACATTCAGCAGAATGCTCCAGACCTTCACCGAATACACACAGGTCAGGAGAGGCAAAACCACGTAGGGAATGGGATGTTGGGGGCAGGGCCAGTGCAATGCATGGGTGAGGGACTTCTGAATAGGGTTGTAGTCTAACCTAATAAAGGTTGCAATCCTATGAACACTTATTTCGGAATAAGCCCCAATGGATACTGTTGGGCTTATTTATTTATTTATATTTATTTATTTAATACATTTTTATACCACCCAATAGCCGAAGCTCTCTGGGCGGTTTACAACAGTTAAAACCATAAAATACAATATAAAATAAATATAAAATTTAAAACCACAGATTAAAACAAACAACAAAGCTAGCAGCAACAGTTACAATAACAGAGTTAAAAACAACTACAAAATTAAAATGATTAAGATGATTAAAATGATTTAAATGCCTGGGAGAATAGAAAGGTCTTCACCTGGCGCCGGAAAGAATACAAAGTAGGCGCCAGGCAAACCTCTTTGGGGAGCTCATTCCATAACCGGGGTGCCACAGCAGAAAAGGCCCTCCTCCTGGTAGCGACCTGCCTCATTTCCTTTGGCAGGGGCTCTCGGAGAAGGACTGCTGATGCAGATCTTAGTGTCCGGGCAAGTACATATGGGAGGAGACAATCCTTCAGATACCCTGGCCCCAAGCCGTTTAGGGCTTTGAATGTTAGTACCAGCACTTTGAATCGGGCCTGGAAACAGACTGGCAGCCAGCGCAGATGAGAAAGCACTGGCATAATATGTTCTCGTTGGCCAGTCCCCGTTAACACTCGCTGCCCTATTCTGGACCAGCTGAAGTTTCCGGACCATTTTCAAAGGCAGCCCCACGTATAACACATTGCAGTAATCCAAACGAGAGGTTACCAGAGCATGGATAACTGTAGCTAGGCTATCTCTGTCCAGATAAGGACGAAGTTGGTATATCAGCCTAAGCTCCGTGTCACCGAGTTCACCTGTGCCTCGAGTGACAGTTGTGGATCCAAGAGCACCCCCAAACTACAAACCTGATCCTTCAGGGGGAGTCCAACCCCATCCAGAACTGGTTGAATATCACTTAGCCGGGCAGACAAACCACCCACTAACAGTACCTCCATTGAGTCTCAGTTTATTAGCCCTCATCCAGTCCATTACCGTGCCCAGGCAGTGATTCAGAACAGCCACTGCCTCACCTTTTATTTCAAAGTAAAGCATGCAAATGGGTGCACTATATATCCACAAAATGCCTCTTTCATTTTAAGGCCATTACAAATTGCAGACAGGATTTTCCATCACACTCAATAATATATATTTTTTCTCGTCCCCCCCTATATGCCCTTCATTTTGTTTTTGTTTTTGCTTAACATTCATACTGAAAAAGAATTCTGCTGAAGTTTGCACACTACTTTGTGATTTTCAGTTGGTCATAATGAGAAGTCTGGTTTCACCAGCTCTCTGTGGATCTTAATGGTTAATCTAGAACAGGGCTCTCCAACCTCGGGTCCCCAGATGTTGCTGGACTACAGTTCCCAGAATCCCTTGCCATCAGCCATGCTAGCTGGGTATGCTGGGAGCTGTAGGCCAGCAACATCTGGGGACCCAAGGCTGGAGAGCCCTGATCTAGAATGATGAGTGTTTCATTGCTGTATTATGTTAAAATGTAAGCTACCACCCAAAGGGCTCTGTGGGAGCATCATGGCAAGAAAGAAACTGCCGAGTTAAAACAACATCCTTCTTTGCTGGTGCAGCATAGCGGCTGAAGAGACTGATCTAAGAATCAGAAAAGAGCAACAGGACATCAACAGGTGCCGCTGCCTTTGAGCAGGGGGCAGCCGCCCCCCTCCCGGCTGGCCCTCATGGCGCGGCCTCACCTTCTTGCAGTGCTTGCCGAGCCAGACCCGTGCGGCGTCCAGCTGCGAGACGGTCTCCGGGCTCTCCCAGAACTTGCCGGCGGGGCCTCCATCCTTGCGCCACAACACGGACAAGGGGATGGCGGAGGCTCCGGCTGCCGCCGCCGCCGCTGCCACCGTGCCCGCCAAGCCGCCTCCCGCCACGGGGCCCCCGGGATTAGAGCCGCCGCCTCCGGGCACGGCTGCCGCTGATGCCGCCGCCGCCATTGTCCTGCCCAGCCTGCCGCGCCACCACTGCCACCGGGGCCCTACGCCGCCCACTCTCCTGGCTCCGCGCATGCGCAGAGCCCGCGGGACGCCACGGCGGCTGCCACACCGCCGCCACTCTCCTCCCGTGCGTGTGGCTCTCTCTGCGGCTCTCCGTGCCGCGGGTGACGGGTCCAGGCATTGTGGGCCTATTTTATGGTAGGGGCCTGGAGCTGCAGCTCCAATAGCCCCTATCTTAATCCGGCCCTGAGCATGTCCAGCATGTGCAAAAAGTAAATTGGAAAGGAAGGACGTTGCGGGTTTGTGACACTGTCATGTGAGTCCCCCTGAGCTGTGGGGCTCTGGACCTGTGATTTTGAGAGCAACTAATACATGGGTATAGGGTTAGGATTACCAGTGTTTTGCATCCGAAGGAATACCAATAATGGAATAAGGTTGGGGTAACCCCAGTCTAACTGAGAAAAAGACATAAAGAGCTGAATTTTGGGCCTATAAATTAACAGCATTTTTTAGTACTGGGGTGCCTCTCTCTGGAGATCTGATATGGGAGCAGTCAGCTTTTGCTGTCAGTTGGAGTGTCTAAACTGTACCTCCACCAGGGGCTCAACCTGTATATTTGTAAATAAACCCCTAATATTACAAAAAGCCGCAAGTATCCACCTTCCAAAGGAAACTACACCTAGGTAGGCATTGCACCCCTGGAACTTCTAGCTGCTTGGAAAAATGGAGTCACATTCTAGAAACAAACACTATGGTTGTTTCTAGAATGTGACTTGGGTAGCACCAATCAGAACCTCAAATGCTTTAAGGGCATAATCCAATGGGGCTGCCCGTAGTCCTCCGAACTCAGAGAATTACTGGCATCCTATGCACAGCTGGAAGAGCACAGAGGTGAAGGTCACCTCTGTGCTCCTCCTGCTCTGCAAAGCAGCTCGATGGCCAATTTCAGCCATCTAACGGAGGGGCTTTGCAGGGGGAGGGAAGGAGGCTGAGGTGCTGCCAGGATACCTCGTATCTTGGTGGTGCCTGTCTCCACCCCTCCCCGCCCTCCAGAACGCCCCCTAAACCCCTTCTCCAAGGTTGCTGTTATGACATTGGAGAAGCAGCCGGCATGATTCTTTCCATGCTAGCTGCGGGGGTGGGGGGTGGGGAGGGATCTGAGTGTGGATCCCCAGATCCGAGGTCAGAGCTCTTTTCTGACCTCAGATCTGGGAATCCAAAAAAACCTTCATGATAAACAATGGTTGAGTATATCTAAGACAGCCTTCTAACATGCCATCTATCCTCAGTCATGGGTGTTGTAGTCCAACACATGTGGAGAGTATCAGGTTGGGAAAGGCTAGACTACAGTATGAGAAAGAAAGTCAGGCAGAGCAATCCTATAGGCCATGCAACTACCACACCCATGATTCCTGACTATTGGCCTGATGGGAATTGAAATCTAAAACACCTGGAGCTCGGGGGAGGTTGCTGTATTCTAAGCACAATCCTATTCCTCAATACTTACAGCCTTTTCACAGCATGTAAATAATTACGGATTCTGAGGACAGATAGCATGTTTCTTCAATTTTTTTCCATGCTATTTTGCTTGTTGTTGTTTTTAGCTTGAGGAAACACTACTGAAGATAACAGCATTTACGGCTAGTAGACCTGGTTAGTGCTATAAATAAACTGGCTGGTTATCCATAGCGCTATGTAATCTACAAATATACTGAAGGATATAATCTTCTTTCTCAAAGATTATCCAATATCATTCTCAGCAAGGTCATAAAAGCCGGCGCAAAACATAGGCTTCTCATCTCTTAGACAGCTAATGATGAGAGTTGTGGTCCAGCCCATCCAGAGGTCACCAGGTTGGGGGAGTCCATCTTAGATACACTTAAGCATTGCTTATCATGCAGGGTTCCATGGCATACTCATTTTTTCTCCACAACCCGGGGTGTGGGGGGGGGGCAGGTTCAAACAGAGAGTGTTTAGGCACAATCCTATGCAAGTTTAGACAGAAAAGGGGCCTACAACTCCCAGCATGCCCCAGCCAGCTATGCTGGCTGGAGCATGCTGGGAGTTGTAGGCCTTTTTTCTGTCTAAACTTGCATAGGATTGCACCCTTTGAGTCGTAGGTGTGCTGATATACCTAACATTCAGACACCCTGTGGAGGAGACTGTGCTGATCAGTGGAGGCTGGTGGCTCCAGTGTCAGTGGGTTTCCACTCTGGGCTTTACTCTGAAATTTAAAGGAGCTATCTATCTATGGTGCTGAACCCTCCCCTCCAAAATAGGTTCAGCACCATGGATAGCTCCCCCATTTTTATTTTTAAAATAAAAATAAAACACAAACAAATATCAAAAAACGCAACAACACAAAACTAAAATGGGCTTCCAATTTTCCCCACAACAAAGTATAAGCAACATTATATACTGCTACTCTGTAGTTTACAAAAAAAATGCTCTTTTTTCTATTTTCAAACATTTTTCTTCTTATTCATCCACCTCACAAGTTTAGAAAAGTATTAGCAATAAACATATATGTTAATTTTTCCAATTCTTCTAAATTTTAAAACATTTCTACTTCTAATTAATACGGTTCCCTAGTTCTTTCCCTCTGCTGCATTTCTCAAAGGACAAGCCACACCATGGATAGCTCCTTAAAGGTCTGAACTACAACCCGGAAGTGGATACTGGCTGGCCCACTGACATTGGAGTCACCAGCCTCCACTGATGCTGATCACTAGTTCAAGTGGTAGACAGAGGTCTAGCAGGATCAGGTTTAGTAGCACAGTCCAGCACTGTGATTGTTGCGCCAACACCGCATAGGTTAAGAATCCCCAAGTGACCAAATTTCATCACTATGTCAAGTAAACTGTTGACATTTACCAAGACATGCAAGTAAATATCGACACCTGCTTAATAGCACAACCATTGACTTAATTTACTGTCAAATCTCAAGAATTTTCAAGGGACGACACAGAATAACTTTCATTTCTATAATGTATTGATAAATATGCCTGTTTATCAGTCATTTATAGACATGAGGTCTATACCATTTGGTCATTGGAGAGAGGAATTTGATGGTTCTTAGGCAGAAGGAGGGTTGCACTGAGCCTAGCAAAAATATTCTGATTTGACGGAATAAGCTAAAGATTACCTGCAGTTACTATGGAAGGTAACTAAATGCCATTTAAATCAATAATAGCAACATTAAACCAGATACCCCAATAAACCAGGTCACACTGATTCTATTGACAGCTAACAAAGGTTTAATAAATTATTAACATCTTTGATAAATGCCTAATCAATTGTTATAGGCTGTTAAGAGTTCTGAACAGATCAACAGCTTATAACCACTCAATGGCCTTTGCTGGCACATAACAACTTTGAGAGTTGTCCTGTGCATGTTACATACGGTAGTAGAGCCATTTCCCATAGTATTCACCATTCACTAGCACTCAACAGCCAAAGCATTTACAAGTGGAACATTAAAAACAACCCTGCCTTGCCAAAGATGGAGAACAATAGAGCTTAGAAATAAAAGTCAGAGGCAGAATAGTTATTCTGAAAAGTATGAAAAGAATGGGGGGGGAGTCTTGTTGGGCAACCAGAGCCTTTAACAAAACAGAGAAACTACCACATAAGCTGCCGTGGAGCCGCTGGTACTTTCAAGAAATGTGGTCACTAAATAATTAATGTGAATAAGAGACTAGCTATGAAAATGCACGATGAAATATTAAATGCATTAAGTTCTGAGTGGAAAGAAAGAGAGTAAGAATGGGAAGAACACTGATGCCAGCTTCCCTGGAGCAGCTGCAGAGAGAGCCCTGGAGCAGAATCAACCCAGCTGGTCTTATGTAGGAGGAGGCTTATGTAGGATGGGGAGTTGGTGGAATTATTGTACTGGCATGTGTACAGCAAGGCTAGTGGTCTGCTGTAGAGTGGCTTCTTCTAATGGCAACTGGCAGCCATGTCCTGTTGCAGAGAGAATTGCCTGGACCATCTGCAGGAAGTCCATTAGCATCACCAGTGAAGGGATGGCAGCACTCCAGAGCATCCCTGAATTAAACCATGTGAGGCAAGTCACATGAGGTGTATGTACTTATGGGGAAATCCCCAGCTTACCAAGGCCAGGTGTTGAACCCTGCCACTGCAGTAAAAAGAGAAGAAAAGTTAGCCACCGGCAATAATAACTGACCTGTAGAGATGCCTCTTTGGGCATATGCTTGGCTGGAAGGAAGGCAGTATTGAAAGCTCCCAGTCAACCACCAGACATCAGCTTCCAGAAATACTAGTCAGGCTTTCTCAGACTTCAGATCACCAGCAGATGAAGTTGTGATTGATATGAATTATATACTGGGGGCAACTAAGCCAGTCTGGTGGATTACAGCTCCCTAGAGCATGGTCTGAACATCAGTAAAAGCTTGAGCATCCTCACCTGTCCTGCATGCTTGTTGCATCCAGTGGCTGTTGGGGCCTTGATCCTGGGCAGTGCATCCCCATATAATGCTCCTTACTCCTTATGAAAACATTGATAGCAGAGGCGGGATTATCAGTAGCGATGTGGAAAGGCAACAGCAACAGATTGGAGAGATTACAATGAGGTTGGCACATTACTTCACATGTGGTGGACTTGTGAGATGGCTGAAAACTACAGGAACCTAGTTTCTGAAGAGCTCACTGCCATTTTAAATCGACCTGTCTCCACATACCAGCCATTAACCGATGGTATCAAAGGGCCAAAGGCTCTGGAACTTAGCTTTAATAGACAAGCTCACCAAAAAATCATGCCTCCCCTCCACTGGGCAAGCATGTACAGACAATTTCATTGAGAACTGTTATTCATTCATAGCTCAGGCCAGCCTTCCCCAATCTGGTGTCCTCCAGATATTTTGGATTACAACTACTGTCGGCCAGTATAGCCAGTGGTGGATTCTTTCTTGGGGCCCTTGGGCTGAAAAAGATTGGGCAAATATTCCCAACAGTTAAGAAAAACTGTCTGTTCTGCCACCAGATGGTGGCAGAACAGGATGGAGCAAATAGGGCGGCAGCATCAGCAGTAGTTACACACACACACCCAATGGAACCCCATTTACTCCATCCCGTGCAGCCGCCTACTGGGAACTGCAGTAACTGCAGCAGTAAGGAGCTCCAAAAAGGAGCCATGGAAAGTTGGGAGTTAATAACTCCCCTTTCTGGAGACTCGGGGAAGGGTTGAAAAGGTGGAGGGCACTGAAAACTGTCAGTTCAACACTTAAAATCAAGAGGATCACATTGCCAAGGGGGACATATTGTCCCCTTTTGGTGCACTTACTCCTTTGACTCCCCGCCCCAACTTTAGGTGCTTCTGACTTGTGCTACCAGGTCCTTCCTTTCCTTTACTATTATTTCTCCACCAGTCCTTCACAACTGCGAGCAAATTAGCCAATAAGCAGCCTTGCCTTGTCAATTTCCTTGTATGTTGCCTAGTCCACTTCTGCAGCTCCCTTTGACAGCTGAAATGTACAAAGAAATCGACCATGAAACACTACACATATTGGACAGCCATAAGAGTGCACTTGCACAAGACTGACAAAAAAGATAATAATTTAAAAATATTACAACCCCCGTTGTGCATTTTTGAGCCTCCTGGGTTCAGGCAACATGAGAACCCATCGAGGGCAAGACCAACCCTTCAATAAACTGTGAGTTCTCTCCATGACTTCTTGCCAAAAAGTAAACCACCCTGCACTAAACGCTCCAGATTTGGATGACATGACAATCCATTATGGCTAGCTGCACATGATGGGTTGTTGTGTCATGCGAACCCAAGTTTCTGTGTACTGACCATTGATACACATTTCTTCTCTGCCTGTGATGTATCTTTGCCACGCTCTCCTTCCTTTGTGTGCAAGTAGCCCATTGTGGCCAAGTCATAGTTTCTGGGAACTGGCTTTGTACGTGATACCCAAACAGTTAATTTCTTTGTCCATCATGAAAAGAATAAATTGCATGACCCAACATTATCAACACCAATAAAATGCCCTTCTCTTAAGTTCTAATTCTCAAGTTGTTTTTATCTCCAGAATTGTGATATTCCCAGTCTGAACATAATTCTTGGTTTACATAAGCAAGATAGTGGCTCACTCACTTCCATACCAGCTCAGATCAGTTACCCTTTTAATCCAGTATGGTAAGTACCTGTATTGTATGCATGTGAATGATATAAAAATATAAGAAGAGTTGTGTTAGATCAGACCAAATACCTATTTAGTCCAGCATTCTGTTCCCACCATGGCCAGCCAGATTATGTGTGTGTGTGTGTGTGTGCGCGTGCGCACGCGCGCGCATGCACACACACACAAACTCTCTCTCTCTCTCTCTCTCTCTCTATATATATATATATATATATATATGCTTTAAAGGGGGATTAGACAATTTCATGCAGGATAAGGCAATCAGTGGCTCCTAGTCATGATGGCTGTATATTACCTCCAGTATCAGAGGCAGTATGATGCCTACGGGAAGCCCACAAGCAGCACATGAGTGCAATAGCATCCTCCTACTTATGTTCCCCAGCAACTGGCATCTGCCTCTGATATCAGAGGTAATATATAATCATGACTATTATGTCATTAATTGCCTTCTCCGTGAATTTGTCTAATCCCCTTTTAAAGCCTTCCAAGTTGGTGACCATCACTACATCTTGTGGTAGCAAATTCCATAGTGTAACTCTTCACTGCGTGAAGAAGTAATTCCTTTTGTCTGTCCTGAATCTCCCTGAATCTTCAGAGCAGATGGCTGTGAACCCATGTCCAGTGCATTCCTGTCTTCCAGCCTGGTCGTGGACAGAGAGAATGAATCAATGTCTCATTGACTAGGTCCTGAAGCTCACCCAGTTCACATTCCTGGGATAACTAAATGGGGTTTTGACAAGGTTATTCATGAAAGATTTAAAACAGAACGACTACAAAACTAGCCTGATGGGCTGCAGGAGCAGGAATAAAGTCAAGTTCACGTAAGGTCACCAAAAATAAAGGTCAATTCTAGTTCAGACACCACAACTTTGGTCTTTCCCAAGGTTTGCCAGAGACACTGCTGTAATGTTTTGGAAGGAGAGGATTTAAAAAAATTATTCTTGAGATGGCTATTTAATGTTTTAATGTATACTAAAACAGTAAAATATCCTGTAGCCAAATCGGAAAGGAATTGATGTTGCTAATGACGTAGTAGCACCCTTTGGAGCTCAGTAGTAAAACCGCCCTTACATTGTTGAGACTCTTCCCCCATGGAGTCATAATTAGTTGGGGTAGAAAAGCAGCTCATTTCGTGTTCTTTAGGCTGCTTTGAGATGTCAGCTTGTGTTTTGGCGATCACAACGCTTTTGCAGGTGACCTGCATGTTGGCATCCGGGCACACCAGCCACAAGACAGCTATCAGCTCTGCCATCCCCATGCTGATCACTGTGAATACTAGCAGAACTAGCACAAATGGGAGCAGCAGGCATCTTGCAGGGCCAGAAATAATAGCTCCCACACCCCACCCCAGTGACAGAAGGTATCTAAGTAGAACCTGCTTTTACTTCCTAGTCTGAGGCTGAGGGGAGCTGACTGCAATCATCCTTATACAGGTATCTCTGAGACTTCCAGTGTTAAGTATAAGCATCTGGTCAAGCAATGTGGTTCTTTTGCTCCCTGCAGAGACATTTGTGGCTACAATTAATCTTTAAACAAATCTTTAAAAATTAGAAAAGACTAGGCAAACAGAATTAGCAATGCTAATGGACCCTGGCTCTCTGAGCTCCATTCATGGTTTCCAAGTGCTTTGTTTTTGAATTGGAAAGGAATGAGCAAAAAGTCCTAATGGGTACTTTTGAGTATTGTGTAGCAATTGCAAGAGATGCATTCCATATGGCAATCAGAGTTGGACCTGTCTCCGCAGAGCCATGCAAATTATGGGAAGATGATACATGTAATTGCAGAAATATCATTGACATTAGGATCATTTTCTTAATCCTGAGTCTGGAAAGAAATGCAGTAGATAATGAAGCTTGACAATCAGTGGAGTAGCATTTGGTCTCTTCATGCTTTTCTAAGTTTTGAGATGTGGAGAATAACATCATGGCCAAGTATGTTATTGCCAAGACCCAGAAATTGATGTAGAATAGCAACGACCCCATAGCAATGACTCTGGGTAGATTCACTGCCATTTTACACTCAATAACAATCTGACAGTCTCTCATAGCAGTATCCCTCCCCTTGGAGTCAATGGCCTCAATCCAGCAGCCCCAGTGAGCACTGCACACCGGGCTCTGTGTGCTCCATTCATGCATTTGGAGACCTGGGCTCAAAACAAATATATGCCACACATCAATGGGGAGAGAGGGGAATAGCAAAGTTGTGTGATAGGTTGCGACAAAGTACGGAGTACTGGCTCATTTACATTCTCAGAAGCAATTCACTCAACCACTTCAAGTGGTTATTATCAAATGGCTAATGGGGCCACCTTGAAGGAGCTGGGGGGAATGGTCACTCCTAAACAAGCCTTTTCTGGACCCAGAAGATGGTTCCAACGGTCACAAATATCCCCGTCTTGGGCAGGTGCACGAGTGAGCAGTAGGTAGGAAACCACATATTTTTTGGAAGACATTGATTAACTGGATGCATTTCAATCTAACTTCAAGCCTGGGTTTAGCACTGACGGGTGAAACTGATGCCAGGACAAAGGCAGAAGGAGCAATGGCACTGTTAGGGCTGGACTGCAGGGCACAGGTCTGGGCACCCACAGCATAGAGGGCTCCCACATGACAGCGCAGATGCAGAATTTTATTTCCCTCCTCCCCTTTTTTATATTTTACATCAGAGGTTGGGCATGCATGCTGTGGAGCAAAGCTCCAGTTGCACTTATCATCTTCTTTTCCCCAGAGTGAGCCCAGAAGCATGGTGGGGAAATGAAAGATGGTGGGCACCACTGGAGCTTTGCTCCGCAGCACCCCCAACCTCTTCTGTAAAATATACTTATATTTTTAAGTACTGCTTTGTTTATAGACCACTGTAAGACAGTTAAGGCAGGTGAGAGTGCAGGGGTGGGGTGGGGTGGGGAGAGTGAGCTGGGAAGGACAGCACCAACCAGGTGGTGTGAAAGGAATGGGTTGGTCCCCTTTTCTTTCTTTTTAAAGAATGCTTTACCAAGGTCATTGGCTGTCCATCATGCTGGACGACCTCGATTAAGAAGTTTTTTTATTTTAAAGAGAAAGAAAAGGGAGATTGACCTGTTTGTTCCCTTCCCACCACCTGATAAGCAAGGTGGGGGAGAGATAAAGTGAGTTACCAGGGCAGTGGCATGGGAGAAAGCCAGGGTGGCTGATGGGGAGAAAGCAGGGCAGCAGGGTGCCCAGGATGGTCCAGGAGGGTGGAGGGAGGGCATCTTGATCAGGGCACCCTCTACCTCTGAGCAGCCATGGTATCCTTCTGGATTGTCTGACCAGGAGAAGTATAGGTCATCTGGACACACACATCCCCATGAATGAGGCAGGGCAATGGCGTGACAAAAGCCTCATCTAGAAGCAACCCTGAAGCACTTAAAACCAAGTTCTAATTTCAAAGCAAATAAAAGAGCCAGTGTGGTATAGAGGTTACAGTACTGGACTGGGATTTGGGAGATCCGAGTTCTAGTCCCCACTTGGCCATGAAGCTCACTGGGTGACTTTGGGCCGGTCACTGACTACCTAACCTACCACACAGGGCTGTTATGAGGATAAAATTGAGAGGAGGATTATGTAAGCTGCTTTGGGTTCCTTACAGGAAAAAAGGCAGGAGATGATGATGATGATGATGATGATGATGATGATGATGATGATGATTATCCCTCGAACTAATGCTGCCATGCTAAAGCTATAGATTAGAAGGCCCTCTGAAGCAAGAAAGAGAAAGTCTTCTCCTTCCCCAACTTGGTAGCTTTACCCAAAGGTCTATGTCTGAATAGGGACACATTTGAACAATTGCCAAAGCTTGTCCCGGCCACTCAAAATTCAGTTCATTTTGTATGTTTCCTTTGGTTGCAGGCACACTCTGAGTGGCAGGTAGAATCCAAGTGTCTGGTACAACTCCAGATAAGAGCCGCTGCCCTTGAAACTGCCCTGAGACTCTATAAACAATCTGAACTTCTTGTTAGTCTTTGTCCATCCTCCCTGATAAGAAATTGATTTTCTATTGAGGGCCATCACTGTAGTGCTAACTTCCCAAACAAAGATGTTACTGAGCAACAAATGAGTCCATTTCTCCTAATAATGCCTAACTCTCAACTATCTTCTCTCATAACCAAAGGTTTTGAGTCAATGAAGCCACTCAGAAAGCTTCCCAAAGCATTCTGATATTGTTATCACCAGCAGTCATTTACACAGCACTTTATATATCTCTATCATGCTTAATATTAGTGGCTAAAGCTAACCAACTCTCACTGTATACTTAGGCCACAATCTGCGGTAATCCAGAGTTCAACATGCTTAAGGCTACTGAGTTCCATGAGTTTCGACATGCCTAATTCTAATTATTGGACTGCAGTCAGGGTTCCAGTATAACCCAATCCAACTTCTGAATATTACCTTTCATTGCAAAAATAATATATCAGTCCTTTCAAAACAACAACCATGACACTTTCTAACCTTTTTATGGCACAAAGCAGTTTTATTTTATTTTATCAAATTTTTTGGTGTAATACAGGCAGTCCCTGAGTTAATAACGTCCGACTTACAGACAACCCATACTTAAGAACAGACTTCTGGGTTCCCTGGCACGATGTCGTTTTGTAGAGTACATAGCGTAGTATACTACGCAATTTGAGTAATTTATGCAATTTGCATAAATGCCAATTTTAATGTATAGAACGCTATGCTGTTCTGACTTACATACAAATTCAACTTAAAGACATTCTTAAGAACGGAACTCATTCATAACCTGGGGACTGCCTGTACTGAGAAGTCTACACTCTCTCCTTTTGAAAAGGCACTGCAAGTTGGCTTTAGATTTTATGAAACTCCTAACCCCTAGAGCAGTGATGGCGAACCTTTTTGAGCCCGAGTGCCCAAACCACAACACAAAACCAACTTACTTATTTCAAAGTGCCAACACTGCAATTAAACCTGAATGTCAGGGTTTTAGTTTAGTAAAAACAACTCATACAGTTGTCCAAACTAATTAACATCTTTTGTCTTAAAAGAAAAACACAATAACAGGGCTTTAAATGAAACAAACAGCTTTTTATTGAAAAAAACATCAACTCGATTTTTTGAAATAGTACTACATTGTACAGGTTGACTTTTTACTAACTGTAAAACACCTTTTCAACACCTGTAGAAGCATCAGAGTAAAGCTTGCCCCATACAATTTCATCTGGCATATAATCTTATTACAAGTTGAGAATCCCCTTATCCTTATCTAAATTACCTTCATGCTTAGGACATTGCCTGAAGGTAATTTAGATAAACTTTTTAAATAATCACTGAAGCACATTTTTTGTAAAGCACCTGCAAGGAACCCAAGGCGGCTTACATAATCCTCCTCCTCCTCCTCTCCATTTTATCCTCACAACAACCCTGTGAGGTAGGTTAGGCTTAATTAGGTAGGTTAGGCTTAATTAGGTGGTTGGCCCAGCTGGCGCTGCTTCAGGAGCGCCGGGCGGGGCGGCAGGGCTTCCCCGCCCGGGCCCAGGCCCAGGCTGGCGGCAGCGCATCCTCGCGCCGGATTAGGAAGGGGCTACAGAGGCCCCTCTTCTTCGCCAGCCGGGCACGGGAGTTGGCCCGGCCGGCGCTGCTTCACGAGCGCCGGGCAGGGCGGCGGGGCTTCCCTGCCCGGGCCCGGGCCCAGGCTGGCGGCAGCGGCGCGTCCTCGCGCCGGATTAGGAAGGGGCTACAAAGGCCCCTCTTCTCCGCCGGCTGGGCATGGGAGTTGGCCCGGCCGGCGCTGCTTCAGGAGCGCCGGGGCTTCCCCGCCCGGGCCCAGGCTGGCGGCGGTGCGTCCACGTGCCGATTAGGAAGGGGCTACAGAGGCCCCTCTTCTCTGCTGGCCAGGCACTGGAGTTGGCCCGACCGGCGCGGCGTGGCTTCCCCGTCCTCACTTGGGTCCTCTTCGTTCTCTTTCTGCCTCCTCCGCTGCCGTCCGCAAAAAAATTCTCTGCTCCTCCTCCTCTGCCGTCTGCAAAAAACCTTCACCAGCGGCGTGACGCTGACTCACGCCCGCTGGGAGAGACTGGCCAGGAGCGGCCGCTTCGCCCCCACCCCCTGCTCTCGATCTCTGTTCAAGCGACCTATGGCTCACGTGCCAGCACAGCGGTCCCCACGTGCCAGCTGTGGCACGCGTGCCATAGGTTCGCCATCACTGCCCTAGAGCAATCATGGCAAAACTATGAACTAGTCACCTTGGGAGAATACAGGGCCTCATCTTCTTGTTTGAAGATCACAAACAGGTTGCTTGCTCAATGTCTGGCCAAACTGTACTGTCATCTGACCCTGAGCTGTTAACTCTGTGCAGCTCTGCTAGTGTTGTCCTCGATCTCATTATTCACCTCCCAACAAAGAAAGTCATGCTGGGAAGGAGAGGTGGCATTTGGGCCCTGTAAAGATGGCTGTCAAGGCAGAGGCTGCCAGCATCTGTTTTATTATATGTCTCTATGCTTGGTACAAACAGGGCAGGAATTATAAAAGCCAGAGAATGGGAAAAGGAAATTCCGCTATGCATTAAACTAAGCATGTTCCCTTTTGCTTCATGTTTTTATTTAGATGTGGGTCTGCAAGCAGGGGCCTGCTTTCTTTTATCTATGTATAGTATACTCACAGTACATCATATACAGTACTTACCTATGCCCAGTATATTTTATCTAGCATAATTCAGTCCCTTTTACAAATATTAAATTCTGATGATTTGCACAAAGCAGCAAATGAAGGGACTGTGTCTTCTTACATGAAGACATACCTAGATCATAGCACTGCAGCGCTGGAAGACATTTCAGGATCATCTGTGCCATCACTCTTTAGCGGACCTGAAGGTACTATAGTTAGCACACAGTGTGATCTGATACATGTTTACTCAGAAGTAAGTCCTGCTGTGCTCAGTGGGGTTTTACACCCAGGTAAGTGTGGCTAGGATTGTAGCCTATGACAAGTTGACCCACTTCAGAAAGGCAGGATGACTCCAGACATAATGTATTGGTACCTGGCCTTCAAAGTTTATCATGCCACATATAGAGTGCAATGTGTGAGAGGCATTTATAGAACAAAGAATGGCGGAAATTTTAAGAGGAAGGCACATAGATCAGGGGTGGTTAGGAATCCCTAATTCTAACTGGGATGTGTGATCACTGGAGGAGAAAGGCACATATTGGAGCAGGCTTCTTCAACCTGGTACCCTCCAGATGTTTTGGACAACAACCCCCAGCACTCCTGACCATTGGCCATACTGGCTGAGGCTGATGGGAACTGAAGTCCAGAACATCTGGAAGGTACCAGGTTGGGGAAGGTTGTCGGAAACCATCAGTGGAAACTCAGTGACAAAGCACAGTCATATTACATAAATATAATAAAAGCATGCCTTTATTTTAAAATGCCAGGAATAATTGATGCTGGATTCCTAGGATGCTAGTCATATGCCATAGAGTACATAAAGTATCCTAATGCAGGCTTAAAATACATTCCTTTTAAAGAATATTTTGCTCAGTGGAGTTGGATGCTCTCCTATTGTTTTAGGCAAGGGCTGTAGCTCAGTGGCAGAGCACATGTTTTGCATGCTACAAAAGGCCCCAGGTTCAATCCCCAACGTCTCAAGGTAGGGCTGGAGAAGACTCCTGCCTGAGACCCTGGACAGCCAGTCGGTGTGTAAACAATATTGAGCTAGATGAACCAATGGTCTGTCTTGGTATGCAGCAGCTTCCTGTCTTCCTCCTTCAATACAAATGTTAAGGCCTAATCATCCTGATAGGAAGGAAAGGCCCATTTTAATGAAACTGGAGAAGTCTATTGTTGCAACGTGGACAATTTCATCAGGGCAAACAAAAATAAAGCAAAATAAAAAGATCGCCACTAAAAAGCCTAAAGGCCAACCTATGGCATCATAGTTACATAAGCACTCTTACACTCATACTAATGGCACTGCCATTCATTGGGGAATATTTAGACTGAAGTACGAATGGCCGTCCCGAGAATACCTAATGCTTCCACTTGAAGTTACAAAGATTTCATCTAAATGCACCGTCATTTAGCATCCCCCCTGCTATGCAATTTAAGCAAGTTTCCAGAATGCTTTCCAGCTCCTATTGTGTCCAAGGGGGCTAATTTTTATATACATTTCCAGAAGTTTAAACTATGTCATATAGGTTTCATAGAAATGTACAGTGCAGGAAATAGCTGATTTTCAACACCTAAAATTAAAAATCTTTCAGGGTAGCTTTTCCTCCAGCAGTTTGAAAGAAAACATCCTCCTGTTTCACTCCAAAAGGTTAGTTGTAGGTGAGGGAAACTATTGAAGACTGAGGGGGCCTTATGTGTAGTACAGGCTTCACCAACTGTGCAAAAAGCGTGGGCCATTGGGCCTTTTCAGACATGTTTTTTTACAAACTGAATTCCACTTTGTGCTGCTCTTGCACTAGGGACTGGCTGCTACCATTGCCACCACTAATCAATGCAACTGGGGGAATAAGCTAACCAGGAGGGCTAGCAGTAGTGGCAGTTCCTACTGGATGCCCCTCCATCAAGGCAGCTCGCTGAGGGACAAACTGTTGGGAGCCTGACTGGCCTAGAACAGTGTTCTCCAACCTTGGGTCCCCAGATGTTTTTGGCCTGCAACTCCCAGCATGCCCCAGCTGGGGCATGCTGGGAGTTGTAGGCCAAAAACATCTGGGGACCCAAGGTTGGAGAACACTGGCAAGGAGAAATCTCTGACCAAGCAGTCCTGAAAGGGTGGTGGTAGCAACCAAGAGGTCCCCCTGAGGGTGGCCACTTGCACATCATCAAAAATTTGAGGAAGCACATCACCAAGAAAGAGCACAAAAAGGGGCACCGCTTTGCATAAAAAGGGCACGTGCTCATTTGACCGTACAGATGCAAATTTAGAAACAATGACTGTAATTGAAATGGAAATAGAATACATCTCACCTTAGTGGGAAAGACTGTCTGTCACCTGTGTGCCTGCTCAGTCTGCTCTTCAGATGTTAACTGTTGATGGGCAATTTCACCCCACCCATCCACCACCACCCGCTCTCTCTTCCTATAGTTCTGTAAACCAGACTTGAACTGGTTCACTTTCAAATATAGGACTGTCCTCTGTAAAGTAGGACACATGGCCACCCTAGTTGCTTTCATGGAGGTAAATTCCACAGGGGCCTGCTGTTTTAGCATAGGGGAGCGGGAGAAGGGTCTCCAGCCTCCCTTCCAGCTACCTTTGCAATTTTAAAAGGACTACAGGTCTCTTCCTGTCATGCAATGAAAGTCCTAAAGAAATAAGCTGAGGCTGCAGAAAAACATAGCATACAATTTTCAGAGTAGTAAGAATGGAATGAAAGCACATATCTTGCCCACAGTTCCTGTGTGCATTTTTGCCACCCCCCCCCCGCCCCATCTCTCTGCAAACTCTGATCAAACTGGTTGTGTGGATTTTTTGTATTCTTCAAGCTGAACTGGGCAAAACTCAATTTCTCTTCCCAGAAGGGAGATCAAGGCTGATTCTACAGATGTATGTTGCAAATTTCCATTGGCTAGCACTTGTGACATTGCTGCAGCCAAGTAAAACATCCCCCCCCCCAATCTCTGGAACAATTTTGCTACTGTTTTTAAAGGTTTTGAAAAACACACATGCACATACACAAACACTTAGTGCAAGAAGGATGAGCACATAAATGTACGTGTGACTCTTTTAAAAAGAAGAGAACAGTCTTCTTCCATTCTTCCTGGATTAATTAGGTCAAGATGCATGTGTCTTTGGGTCTCAAAGCAGTGCCACATTTCTCTGTTTTAAGCAATAAGTGCACAGTCCAAGGCCTTGCAAGGACAATCTGAGATGTGCACATGTTCTCTGAAACAAACAGCTTTTGTTGGCTTCAGTCATTTTCACTCATGCAAATCCCTTTTGTTTCTTTAACACCTGGCTATGCTGCAAAATTTAAGTGTCTCTCCTATGTAACAGCAACCAGGCAGGACAGGATGAAAAGAGACAGGTGTTTTGATTAAAAAGCAATGACCTAACTAGGGATTCAGTTTGGCCTGCTGGTATTAACAGTCTGTCCAGGTGCCATGCAAGCTCCAGCCTCACTGCTGCTGTGCCATTCAACTGAATAAGAAAGGCTGCAACAACAAAACAGGTAAAAGAGGAGCTTATTACCTTCACATCAAGTTATTTTTACGTTCCCGATAAAAGAGATCAAGAGGGCCCAATCTCACCAAGCCGGCTGCTGTTCTTAATGCATTTGACCCTTTTCCGTGTCACTCTATGAGCAACTCAGAACATTCTGCCAGCCACTTTGCATGCATACTTTTCATTCCAACGCTGAGACTAAATAGGACTGGCAGATGCTAGTGATGTGGGCAGCAGCCTTGGAAACGCTAATCTAATAAGATATGGAGTATGCAGAGTATGAATCTAGGAGTATGCATAAATGGGCTCCTGCTCACCAAGGTGGTTGTTATGTGAGCTTTACTCAGTGTTGGCCTATTGATTGCCAAGGGAAGCTTCTGCAACACCTGTGCCAGATTAGAAAGCACTTGAGGCACTTGTATCCAGCGGAGGCTAGTGACTCCATTGTCAAGTGGGGCTCCTTATCCATTGCATCTTTTTGTTTGAGCTTTATAGGAGCTCTCCATGGTGCTCCATGGCGGTGAACCTCTTTTGCGGGTAGGAGTTCAGCACTAAGTCTGCTTGGATCTGTGGGATGCAGTCCACCAACTTTGAAACAGCCCGCTGCCTAATTTTATGCAGCCCGTGACATTCCCTCGTGCCAATCAGCTGAGCAGTGGCGGAAAGGGGTGTGGCTGCATAGGCCTACTGCTCCATAACTCCCTCTTCCCTGCTGCACCAATCAGCTGAGCAGCTGTCTTCAGTGGGGGACAACACTTCCCCTTGGCAATGTGATCCACTCAGTTTTAAGTAACTGACAGTTCTCAGTACCCTCTACCTTTTCAACACTTCCCTGACTCTCCCTCCAGCCACTCCAGAAAGGGGAGATATTAATTCACACACACACACACACACACACACACTTTTTGCAGCTCCTTTTCAGAGCTCTTTACTGCTGTGGTTATTGTGGTTCCCTGACAGTGTTTGTTTGTTTGTTTGTTTTTAAACCTGTAGGAGGCTGCTGCATGGGACAGAGTGAATGGGTCCTCATTGGGGTGGGAGCGGGTGTAAGTACAGGCATACCTCGGAGATATTGTGGGTTCAGTTCCAGACCACCGCAATAAATATATAGTGCATATAAAAGTTATGTTTACACCATACTGTAGTCTATTAAGTGTGCAATAGAATTATGTCTAAAAACACACACAATGTACATACCTTAATTAAAAAAATACTTTATTGCTAAAAAATGTGACACAAGGACATGAAGTGAGAAATGCTGGTGAAAAAAAATGGCGCCGATAGACTTGCTTGATGCAGGGTTGCCACAAACCTTCAATTTGTAAATCTGCAATATCTGCAAAGCGCAATAAAGCGAAGCGCAGTAAAACGAGGTATGCCTGTAGTGCTGGTGCCGGCACCACATTTGCTCTATCCCATTCTCCCAACCGCTAAGGGTTGGGTTTTTTTTTAAAAAAAACTGTTAGGAATATTTGCACATTTTTTTGGACTGGGAAGTAAATGGAAGGGAAATGTATGCAAATTTAATGGCAGGTAAAAAGCTGGATTCAGCAATAAAAAATATGATCTCCTTAGAAGCTGTCTGAACTCTGATGGTTGTTACCTATCAGCATGGTTGAGATTTATGTCATACTTATGAGTGTGGCATCTGACACAGCAACTGAAGATGACAGCAATGCAATATAATGTACATAAAGCTCTGGTATGAATTTTCATTCAGTTATCCAAGAGGGAGCAGCAATACTCCGATGCTGCTGGGACAGGGACTGGACACACACAAAAGTCTACTGAATGTGGTTTATGGTCTGAGGGTATGGTGTGCGAAAGAAATATATTTCCATGCATCCATTTGGGTTGATAGTGAGGAGCTCCAAAAGGATCTCTCCAAACTGGGAGAATGGGCATCAAAGTGGCAAACGCAGTTCAATGTAAGTAAGTGTAAAGTGATGCACGTTGGGGCGAAAAATCCCAACTTCAAGTACAATCTGATGGGATCTGAGCTAGCGGTGACTGACCAAGAAAGAGATCTTGGGGTTGTGGTGGACAGCTTGAAGGTTGCCGCCACCGTTGCCACTCCTCCTCTCACCTGCGTTGTCGCTTCTCTTCCAGCTCTTTGCCAGCTTCGCAGCCTGCTGCCTATCTCCACGCTGCCTGCACGCTCACATCAAACTTTGTTTCCCCACCCAGCCGCATCTCTTTTCTCCTCTCCTGCCGCGTCGTGGGGGGGTGGGGGACACACATTATTAACTGCCTTCTCTTTCTCCTTTGTCTTGATCGACAAAAGTGGGTTCAATTTCCAACTCTTTAGCGCTGTAATTTTTTTTCAAGACATTTCTGGCGCCCCCTTTAGCCCGGTGCCCTAGGCAGACGCCTAGTTGGCCTAATGGTAGCACCGGCCCTGCTCCCAGTGGCTTGAGGTAGATGTTAAATAACATTGGGGAGAGGATGGACCCCTGTGGCACCCCACAAGTGAGCAGCCAAGGAGCAGCCTCCTCCCCAAAAACTACTCTCTGGTACCTTCCAGAGAGGAAGGACTGGAACCACCGCAGTATGGTATGGTACCTTCCAGAGAGGAAGGACTGGAACCACCGCAGTACGGTGTCTCTCATGCCCAACCCCTCCAGGCGGTCCAGGAGGATACCGTGGTCAATGGTATCAAAAGCTGCTGAGAGATCGAGGAGGACTAGAAAGGAGCATTTGCCCCTATCCAAAGCTCTCCTGTCTTCTTGGCAATGCCTAGTTCTAACTATAGACCAGGATAGGGCACCTGTGGCTCTCCAGATGTCATTGGACTCCAACTCCCAGCAGTCCCAGCCAACAAGGCCAATGGTTAGGGGTGATGGCAACATCTGGAGGGTCACAGGTTCCTCGCTCCTGCTACAGACAATAGCAGCATGGTACTAAGTGAGTAGTGTGGCGTCAGCTGTGGAATGGTTCATACACATGGTTTCTTGCCTTCCACAGTTCTAATTGGGATGGGATTTGGATGCATGTATGATTCTCTGGATCAAAGTTAGTGTAAAACTGCTCCTCTGTGCGCTTAACCTAGACTACATCTGCTTCCTTGCAAGAATGTGTCTAACAGTATTTTGGGTAGAATTCTATAGAAGACACAGTAGGAACACAGTGCATCCAAGATACAGCCCCATATTTGAGAGATGAGTTCACCTCTGATCATACATTTTCTAGGCCATTAAAAATGGGATCAAGTTTTAGACAAAGTTCTCAGAAATGTCTCCTGATGTCTCCTGTGGTCTGATTTCTCATATTTCTCGGTATCCCAAAAGAAAACAGAGCAGTTTCAATATGTTTATTTTGGTAATGGTCACACCTGTTACTATCCAGTCCCTCCAGGGTTACAAAAAATAATATATATAATTTTTAAAGTCACGGGTTGCAAGGGGAAGAAAATTTAATTGACCTAAATATTTGAAGAGAAAAGTGACAGAAGTGTCTGGAAGACCTTGTAAGTGACATGTGGGAAAGCAATTCTGTGAAACAAATGGAGTCTAGTTACCTTTGTATACAAGAGTGGTGGACAAATACATCATGTCTGCAAGCAACCAGCATGGAACCAAGGTAGAGCCCAGTCCAAATCTGCATATAAGACTGTAGCTGCTTGAACCTGATGCTCATCATCTTACAAAGTGAGAGGCCCACGTTCAAACCCCAAATGTGACATTTGAACTCTGGCCTGCTGTGGAATGGAGTCCAAGGTGCAGAGTTCTGCTTTGAATCAGCTCTCTCTACAAATCAAAAACAGATTAGCAGAAGCAAATTGTAGAGATCCAAACAGGCCCTCTCTAAGCCTGTGCTGAACACACAAGCTCTTCTGGCCATCAGAGTTTGCATTATGAAAATAAAAAAGATGGGATGGTGGCAAACGGAGGAACCATTTTTAACTTACAATATCTAAGTCCACCCATTGCATTGTAAAGTTAATATTAAATTTGTAGAAAGAGCTGCAAGAGAGAACTGGGCCTCTCTTGTGGTTGCTTGAAGTCCTCTCTCTCTCTCTCTCTCTCTCTCTCTCTCGTAGACACAAAATATTAGCAGCAAAATGGGGGAGAAGGCAGTAATGGTTTAATAGACTATGGAATGGCTATTCTGGAAAAAAAGAAAGAAAGGGTGAAAAAAAAGCAGATGGTAACCCCTTCCCAGGAGCCATAAAATTTCATGGTGTATTTTCTAAGCAAGGCTTGCTGTAATTCAAGCCTGGAGGCCAACTTTCTCTGACACTGGGGGACAGGACCGGACCAAAGTGGAGTCCTAGCAAAAGACGGACACTTCACAGAGATGCAGACTTCAGGAGTGAAAGAAATCCTACACGCTTTGTGAGATGAGTCTTGGAAGCAAAATAAAGAGAAATGGGATGAAGGCATATTCCATTCTTGTCTTTGCTGAAGATTTTAGGAATGTGGTGTATCAATAAACAAAAGCATAAGTTGATCTTAGAATGACGCAGATCTGGTTTAGAACTGCATGAACAGATCAGAAGGTCTCACTGGAATCCAATGGGCATACTACCATAACCGCACCCTACAGCCATAAAGTGCTGCCGCACATAAATGTCCCTCCATATTCTACATGGAAAGAATACAACACCTAAGATCTTTCCGTTTCTTTTTCGCTGTCATTTTCAATGGAAGCTGCATGCTGGTGTGCGGTTTTAAAGCAATATGGACCAAGGAGGATTGGGAAGGTGCAATCTCTGAGCAACAAGAAATCACACGTATTAGTAGCATACTGGGAAAGACCTGTGCCATGGAGAGTTGCTTTCAGTCAGACTAGAATCTAGCCACTCAATCAGCCAATGGTCTGACTCAGCAGAAGGCGGCTTCATAAGACATGGGTTCCAAAATTGCTCTGGGTTATTATATACTTGTTTAGGTAGGCAAACAAATGTCAGTGTACTGGAAGAAGCAAAGACTACTAGCGTTGAAAAAATGATCCTTCGACGCCAACTTCAGTGGACTGGTCATGTTGTTCGAATGTCTGACTGCCGTCTCCCAAAGCAGTTACTTTATTCCCAACTCAAGGATGGAAAGCGGAATATCGGTGGTCAGTATAAGAGGTTTAAAGATGCTCTTAAGGCTAATCTTAAAAAATGCAATATAAACATCAAGAACTGGGAAGCTCTGGCCCATGAATACTCTAACCGGAGGTTGGCCTTTCACAAAGGTTCTATGGACTTTGAAGAAGCCCGAGTGCAAGGTGAAAGGGAGAAACGTGTGCTAAGTGAAAAGCACATCAAACGAATCCTTTACAGCACCATCTTCCATTTGGCAACCTGTGTCCTCACTGTGGGAAGCTGTGTGGATCTAGAATTGGCCTCCACAGTCACTTACGGACCCATCGCTAGAGTCTACACATTTTTTTTTACAATTTTATTTATTTATTTATTATATTTTTAAATCACCCATCTGGCCGGTCACCCGGCCACCCACAATTTCCTTTTTTATATAATTTTCTTTTTGTACTTTTATCCTGGAAGACAATCTTACTCGGTCACGAGTGATCGCCTACTACTACTTGTTTAAAAGCACCCTTTACTGACCATTGTCTGAGACAACGTATTGCGCAAGGAGAAGCGCTAGATTCACTCGGTATGACACTCGGTACCTTCTCAAACTGGGGAGAGGTAACGAGTGGGGTACCACAGGGCTTGGTCCTGGGCCCAGTGCTCTTCAACATTTTTATTAATGACTTGGATGAGGAGGTGCAGGGAATGCTTATCAAGTTTGCAGATGACACAAAGTTGGGTGGAACAGCTAATACTCTGGAAGACAGAAACAAAATGCAAAGCGATCTCGATAGGCTGGAGCGCTGGGCCGAAAACAACAAAATGAAATTTAATAGGGATAAATGCCAAGTGCTGCACCTAGGGAGAGGAAACCAAATGCACAGTTACAGGATGGGGGACACTTGGCTCAACAATACTACAAGTGAGAAGGATCTTGGAATTGTTGTAGATCACAAACTGAATATGAGCCAGCAATACGATGTGGCTGCAAAGAAGGCAAATACGGTACTATTTTGGGCTACATTAATAGAAGTATAGCTTCCAAATTGTGGGAAGTGATAATTCCCCTTTACTCGGCACTGGTTAGGCCTCATCTTGAATACTGCGTCCAGTTCTGGGCACCACACTTTAAGAAGGATGTAGACAAACTGGAAAGGGTTCAGAGGAGGGCAACAAAGATTATAAAGGGACTGGAAACAAGGCCCTATGAGGAGAGACTGAAAGAACTGGGCACGTGTTTAGCCTTCAGAAGAGGAGACTGAGGGGAGATATGATAGCACTCTTCCAGTACTTGAAGGGTTGTCACACAGAGGAGGGCCAGGATCTCTTCTGGATCATCCCAGTTTGCAGGACACGGAATAATGGGTTCAAGTTACAGGAACCCAGATTCCACCTAATCTTCCACCTTCGAGGCTCGACTTCTGCAATGCGCTGTACATAGGGCTACCTTTATACCTAGTCCGGAAACTTCAACTAGTACAAAATATGGCAGCCAGACTGGTTTACTGGTGCACCTAGGGGTGCCCACATCACACCAGTTTTAAAAGCACTCCACTGGCTGCCAACCAGTTTCCGGGCGAAGTATAAAGTGTTGGTTATTACCTTTAAAGCCCTACATGGTTTGGGTCCAGGATACCTACGGGATCGCCTTCTCCCATACAATCCACCCCGCACACTCAGGACCTCTAGGAAGAATTTACTTCAGTCAGCCAAAACTAGGCTGACAGGTATTACCCAGAGGACCTTTTCTTCTGCTGCTCCCAGATTATGGAATGGCCTACCAGAGGAGATCCGTCAACTCACCAGTATCTTGGAATTTAAAAAAGCCATAAAGACCGATCTCTTCCGGCAGGCCTATCCGGCGGAGTTTTAGGATGCCTTTAAGATGTTTTTAAGATGTTTTAAAGATGTTTTTAAGATGTTTTAATGGTATGCGTTGTGTTTTGTTTGGTCTATGTGTTTTATATTTTTTGCTGTTCCCCGCCTCGATCTAGACGGCGAGGCGGGTAAGAATTATTATTATTATTATTATTATTATTAATAATAATAATAATAATATTATACATCAGGAAAAATTTCCTGACTGTTAGAGCAATAAGACAATGGAACCAATTACCTAGGGAGGTGGTGGGCTCTCCCACTCTGGAGGCATTCAAAGTGAAGCTGGACGGCCATCTGTCAGGGATGCTTTGACCTGGATTCCTGCACTGAGCAGGGGGTTGGACTCGATGGCCTTGTAGGCCCCTTCCAACTCTACTTTTCCATGATTCTATGACAGAGATTGTACTTAGCACATTCTCCCTCAAATACAGGGTCAAAACCTCTGATGTCTATAGCTTTGGTGACATTGTCAATATTACATTTTATAGACACTGACATTATGTTCAGGGACACATGGCATCCTGTGGACATCATCGGTTGCTCACTGCTCCGTACAGAATTACATTCTGTCCAAGAGACCTTCCCATCTGTGATTATGCCACCTTCAGTTGTCTAGTACAGGGGTGGACAGAAGGTAGATCAGGATCTATCAGTATATCTCTGGGAGATTTGCAGTAGATCGGCAAGGATTTCTGGCTCCCAATTGTCCAACAGTAGCTACAACTAAACACTCTCACCCAAATTATGTTGTTGAAAAAGCATGTTTGGTGGGAAACCCAGGGTGAATTTTTGTGTTAAAAGACTTGTGAGCTTAGTTCTGGTATTGGTCACAAATGTCTGGGCTGAACATGTACTCAGAGGCAGCCTGTTCCTTTATTCTTAGTGTATTTCTGTCCATCTGAGTGACTGCCTGCCACTTGGCTCTGGTTGATGGACCTCAGGGTTCAATGAAAAACAAAGTAGATCCTGCAAGCCTGACACCTGCCCACCCCTGGACTAGAGTGTCTCAGTGACTGTCTTTGGCAAAAAGACCCTGATGTACGGCCTCTCCCAGGAGAAGAACAAGGGGAATGCAACCCTCTTCATTCTTTGGGACTTCTCAATGGATTTTGATACCCACTGTCCTGATTTCCTTCTGGATAGGCTGTCCAGGTTGGGGTTTGGGGGAACTCTGTTTTAGTAGCTCCATTCCTACTTGAATGGTCAAATCCAGAAGGTGGTGTTGGGGGGACTACTGCTAATTTTTGTGGCATTTATGCTATTGGGTCCAAAACTTTTATCTTGTCTCCCATACTATTTCACATCTACATGAAACTGCTGAGTGAGGTCATCCAGAGATTTGGAGTGAGGTGCTACACCCAACTCTTTTTCTCCTCCCCACCAGATTCAGGTGAGGCAGTGGAAGTGCTAAATCAGTATATTGGATCATGAATGGACTGGGTGAGGGCCAATAAATTAAAGCTCAATCCAGACAAGATGAAGATACTTTTGGTGGTTTGTCTGACTAAGGAGGTGGTGTTCAGTGTATTCTAGATGGGGTTGCACTCCTCCTCAATGGTCATATGAGCAGCCTGGGGGTACTGATAGATCCAGCTTTGTCAGTGGATTTCCAAGTGGCATCTATGGGTTGAATGAGTGGACTAGATGGAACAACTATCAGGTGGATCCACAATTGGCTACAGAATCGGACTCAAAGAGTGCTTATCAATGGTTCCTTCTCAAACTGGGGAGAGGTAACAAGTGGGGTACCACAGGGCTCGGTCCTGGGCCCAGTGCTCTTCAACATTTTTATTAATGAATTGGATGAGGAGGTGCGGGGAATGCTTATCAAATTTGCAGATCACACAAAGTTGGGTGGAATAGCTAATACTCTGGAAGACAGAAACAAAATTCAAAGCGATCTTGATAGGCTGGAGCGCTGGGCCGAAAACAACAGAATGAAACTTAATAGGGATAAATGCCAAGTGCTGCACCTAGGAAAAGGATACCAAATACAGAGTTACAGAATGGGGGACACTTGGCTCAACAATACTACAAGTGAGAAGGATCTTGGAATTGTGGTAGATCACAAACTGAATATGAGCCAGCAATGCGATGTGGCTGCAAAGAAGGCAAATGCTATTTTGGGCTGCATTAATAAAAGTATAGCTTCCAAATCGCGGGAAGTGATAATTCCCCTTTACTCGGCACTGGTTAGGCCTCATCTTGAGTACTGCATCCAGTTCTGGGCACCACACTTTAAGAAGGATGTAGACAAACTGGAGTGGGTTCAGAGGAGGGCAACAAGGATGATAAAGGGACTGGAAACAAGGCCCTATGAGGAGAGACTGAAAGAATTGGGCATGTTTAGCCTTCAAAAGAGGAGACTGAGGGGAGATATGATAGCACTCTTCCAGTACTTGAAGGGTTGTCACACAGAGGAGGGCCAGGATCTCTTCTGGATCATCCCAGTTTGCAGGACATGGAATAATGGGCTCAAGTTACAGGAACCCAGATTCCACCTAGACATCAGGAAAAAATTCCTGACTGTCAGAGCAATAAGACAATGGAATCAACTACCAGGGATGTTGAAGAGTCCTTGGTCTCGAGTCACGAGTCGAGTCACGAGTCTTTGGACCCGAGTCTCGAGTCTGAGTCCGAGTCCGAGTCCTTGGTCCAAAATAGTGACTCACGAGTCCCGAGTCACTCCCAAAGCTGACTCCACAAGTCCCTATTAAAATCAATGGGTTTTTTCCCCAACAAAATAAGGCTACTTCAGATGTGTGGCTTAAATAAATAAATTCTAGGCACAAGTGTGCCTTTTTATCTCAAAACTCTGCCACTGATTTTGACAAGAACAGACCAGGCAGACAAACCCAAAATAACCAGGCAGGCAGAGGAGGCAGGGAACCCCAAAGCAGGCAGGCAGGCAGAGGCATTTGTCTTGGACAATTCAAACTCTGGAACTGGTTAAGAAGAGACCAGGCAGGCAGAGGAGGCTGGGAACCCCAAACAGGCAGGCAGAGGCAGCCAAACCCAAAATGCCTGAAAGGTTGCATTTTAGGAAAATGAGTTTAAAAAATAAACTTGCTGTACTTCCTAAAACCTATCCATGTTGCATTTGAGGAACACGAGTCCTTGGTCTCGAGTCCCGAGTCGAGTCTCGAGTCCCATTAAAAATATTGGGACTCAAGTCCGAGTCGAGTCAGAGGGGGGACTCAGTCCGACTCATGAGTCGAGTCCTCGAGTCCGAGTCCCCATCCCTGTCAACTACCTAGGGAGGTGGTGAGCTCTCCCACTCTGGAGCCATTCAATGTGCAGCTGGACAGCCATCTGTCAGGGATGCTTTGACCTGGATTCCTGCATTGAGCAGGGGGTTGGACTCGATGGCTTGTAGGCCCCTTCCAAGCCAACTCTACTTTTCTATGATTCTATGAAGTGTCTTCCACTAGCTAGGGTTGGCTGTGCTAGCTGCAAGCCCTCCTGGGCAGAGACAGCCTTGCCACAGTTGGGGATGGGCAGATCTGTCAAGCTCAATCTTGTCGAGGTTCTGGTTTTTCTATCACCAAGGTCATTCCATCCCGGTTCCATGTGTGTGTGGGTCTCCCTCACAGAAATGTGTATGGATTTTTATGTGCATTTTCCAAATGTACACACTTTTTGTATGCATTTTTCAAATGTACCCATTTTGTACACACACACCCATTGAGTAAAGAATGTTTGTGCACATTTTCAAAATGTATGCAGTTTTCTTGCAACATTTTTCAAATGTGATGTTAACAAATTGCGTGTTTTTGGTTTGTCTCACAGAATGCATAACAAGCTCAGAAATATACAGATTTCTGACTGCAGACTACATTCAGGTCCACATTCAGTTGCAGGAGGTATGAACTGGATAAATCTGGAAAAAAACAAATCCGGAGTGAATTTCCCACCCAGCCCTAGTCACAGTTATCCATGCTCTGGTAATGTCTAGATTGGACTACAGCAATGCATTATACATAGGGCTGCCTTTGACAGCTTCTCAGAAATTGCAGTGAGTCCTAAATAAAGCTGCTAAATTGCTACCTGGGAGCAGCGAAAAGGAATGCATCTTGCCAGTTCTTAAACAGCTATATTGGCTGCCAATCCATGTCCAAACACAATTCAAAGTGCTGCCAGTGCTTAACTTTCAAAGCCCTAAATGGCTTAGGAGCTGGTATTTAAACGACTGCCTTCTTCCACCTTCCCAAATACTAGCACCAGAGGCCCAACCACAAGTCACCCACACCCCGCTCTCTGAAGTTAGGTGGGGACTGACTGGAGGGGGGGGGTCTTCTCAGTTGTGGCACCCCATGCATGGAATGCTCTCTGATGGGCTGCTTACCTGGTGCCAAACCTCATTATGGCACCAAACACAATTTCATTAGGCCAGGCTTCCCAGCTTGTCAGGTAGCCTGGATTTCATGGATAATTTTTGCTGGTTTTATACATTTGTTTGCTGCTTTTATACCTTTTATTGTTTCTGCTGATACTGAGATTTATTTTGTATATTTTTAGTTGATATTGTCTTTGTGATTCTTGTGAGTCTACCTGAAGACAACATATAAATGTTTTAAATCAAATAAAAAGATAAAACAATTTGTTCTGTTTTGCCTGGTTGTGTAATAAGAGTAAGGGTGATGATCCTGGTAGATGCCAAAGCCGTCTAGTTCCATCAAATGCCCACTGACATCGCTCACTGCCTGTTGCCACTCATGGCAAAGATAGTTATCTGTGATGATTTATTTCATATATTTTTAAAAACACACATATATCCGTCCTTTCTATCCCAAAGTGTTAACTTGCAATAAGAATAATTTAAACACAAGTGAAAAGAAGGAAACCCATGCCAAGAACGATATAAATCAATAAAGCACATCACAAGCATGGCAACAAGTCACAAGAATCCATTCAGAATAAAGATCAGGCAGAATTTTTACCAATCTTACAGCACCATCCTATACCTGTCTACGCAGAAGTAGACTGAACTCAATAGGGCTTGCTTCTGGGTAGTTATGTATAGGACTGCACTGTTAGTGAGCCTTCTGAAGATGATGCCGCCACCCATGACAATAAAATAAAGGAAAACCTCTAAGGCTTCAGTCCTAACGTACTAGGGAGTAAGCCCCATCAAACACATTGTGACTGACTTCTGAGTAAACATTCATAGGATTGTACTGTAAATGCACGTGGATTATGTGAAAGATATGGGTAGACTTTTTGCAAGAACAAAGACTCTTTTTAAGAGTGCAGAGAAATACAGCTACCCCCTCCCCAAAAGTAGGGAGGAACGAGGGAAGAAGCATGGGGGAGAGAGATTAAGAAGCAAGTGAAAATAATTATTTTTGTGTGTGTTTGAATGTAACTTCATTCAACTGAACAGATCTCTGACCTGGAGCATTATCTGAAAGCAGCATGTATGGGACATCGTATCTTGTTACCATGGAGGCTCACTGGTTCTGCGGTCAAGGACTGAAAGGCATTCCTGGGAGATGAACTTCTGCAGGAGTGTTCCGTGGTGGATGCATTTTTGTTTGTAGAATAGTAGGAGTCAACTAGCAGCCGCATTAATGCCGCTGTGGCCCATCTCTGTAAGTTGCTAATAGCCCGGCAGATACAAAAGTGATGAGTAAAAGGAAACAGTTCTGTTCATTATATTCAGTTAATTTGGTCGCGAGCCAGGAAGACGACATGGGCTATTTTCTTCCCATAGCTGTCCTTGGTGTCTTCTGTAAACTACTGGAGAGAGAAAACACTGTACGCTTGGTTGTACATTCACTGGCTTTTTGCTTGCTTGCTTTTCCTTTTTTTCTTTGGCACTTCCTGTGATAAGCCCCCCAGGTGAATAGCCATGTGAGGTGAATGGCCTTGAAATTCCGGGGCTGAAGTTTGTAAATCACTCGCATCGGTAACAAACGCACAAGCGTATTCTGATTCTCACCGAAGGGAATTACTTAGTCTTACGTGAGGCTGTTTGGAATCCCCATGTTTACAGTGCTGGCTCCAAATTTTAGGCAGCCTGCAGCAGAGCTTCCCACTAATGAGCATTTCCCAGGCAAGGTTAAAGGAGGGTCAAGGTTTTAATTAAGAACACGGGCCCCTTTGACGGTGCTGTTTTGACAAACAAATAATATTTGCTGAAAGTCCAGGCAGATACCGTAATCGGGTGAAATAATAGTCACAGTGTCTGTCTGAAGCAAGGCCTTGTGGGCTGGAAGGCCATCAGAGTTGCCTCTGAGAACAGGATCTATCCAACCTTGGTTGTTTGGATTTGGCGGGTAATTTAAATAGCTGCTACTTATTTTGCAGCTAAGAAGACTTATATTTAATTTGTTTTAAAAAGGGAGGAGTGTCTATATTAAAAATTCAATATTTTATGTTTGCCTCATGAAATGTGCCAAGATCCCTCAACCGGCCTCATCGGGGTGTGTGTGTGTGTGTGACTAAGCAGGCGCATAGGACACTTGGTCGCGCAGTCTTCCCCACTATAATTATATTTCTATTTCAGTGAGAGCCAGTGTGGCGTAGTGGTTACAGTGTTTGACTGGGACTCGAGGGATCCAGGTTCTAGTCCTGACTTGGCCATGAAGCTCACTGGGTGACTTTGGGCCGGTCACTGACTTTCAGCCTGACCTACCTCACAGGGTTGTTGTGAGGATAAAATGGAGAGGAGGAGGAGGAGGATTATGTAAGCTGCCTTGCGTTCCTTGCAAGAGGAAAAAAGACGGGATATGAATATATAATAAATAAATATACTGTGGAAGACCAGAACCTGAATGAGTTATTTTGGATGAGTTTCAGTTGGTACAGCTCGAGGATGTTGACAAGGTGCTTGGACGGGTTCATGCAACCACGTCTGTTCTGGATCCTTGCCCCTCTTGGCTTATAAAAACTAGCAGGGAGGGAACGGCCGGCTGGGCCAGAGAGGTGATCAATGCCTCCTTGCGAGGGGGAGTGGTCCCATGCCACCTGAAACAGGTGGTGGTGAGACCACTCCTGAAGAAACCCTCTCTGGACCCGGAAGATCTCAACAATTTTAGGCCGGTGGCGAATGTTCCTTTCCTGGGCAAGGTCCTTGAGCGGGTGGTGGCCAACCAGCTCCAGGCACTCTTGGATGAGACTGATTATCTGGATCCATTTCAATCGGGGGTTCAGGCCTGGTTTTGGCACAGAAACAGCTTTGGTCGCCCTATATGAGGACCTATGTCGGGAGAGAGACAGGAGGAGTGCGACCCTGTTGATACTCCTGGATCTCTCGGTGGCTTTTGATACCATCGACCATGGTACCTTCTGGAGCAGCTGTATGAGTTGGGGGTGGGGGGCACTGCATTGCAGTAGTTCCGCTCCTACTTGGATGGCCGGCTCCAGAGGGTGGTGCTTGGGGAATGTTGCTCGGCCCCATGGACTCTCCAGTATGGGGTTCCTCAGGGGTCGGTCTTATCCCCCATGCTATTTAATATCTACATGAAACCACTGACTGGGGTCATCCGGAGTTTTGGAGTGCGTTGCCATCAGCACGCTGATGACACGCAGCTCTATTTCTCCTTTTCATCTTCAGCAGGTGAGGCTGTGGATGTGCTGAACCAGTGCCTGGCTGTGACAATGGACTGGATGAGGGCTAACAAACTGAGGCTCAATCCAGATAAGACTGAGATGCTTAGGGAGTAAGCCCCATCAAACACATTGTGACTGACTTCTGAGTAAACATTCATAGGATTGTACTGTAAATGCACGTGGGTGGGTGGTTCCTTTGACCGGATGGAGGGTGTTCAACCTGTTCTGGATGGGGTTGCACTCCCCTTGAAGGAGAAGGTTTGTAGCTTGGAGGTGCTCCTGGAGCCATCTTTGTCACTTGAGGCTCAAGTGGCCTCAGTGGCAAGGAGTGCCTTCTACCAGCTTCGGCTGGTGGCCCAGCTATGCCCCTATCTGGACAGGGATAGCCTGGTCTCAGTAATCTACGCTCTGGTGATCTCTAAACTTGACTACTGCAATGCACTCTACATGGGGCTGCCTTTGAAGACTGTTCGGAAGCTGCAGCTTGTGCAAAATGCGGCAGCCAGGCTTATTGCGGGGACCGGAAGGTCTGAGCACATTACACCGGTTCTGGCCCAGTTTGCACTGGCTGCCAGTATGCTTCCAAGCCTGAATTCAAGGTGCTGGTTTTAACTTATAAAGCCCTACACAGCTTAGGACCACATTACCTGACGGAACGTCTCTCCCAACCGCAATCTACCCGGACACTACACTCAACATCTGGGGCCCTCCTCCGACTGCCACCTCCAGGAGAGGCTCGGTTGGTGGCAACAAGGAGGAGGGCCTTCTCAGTGGTAGCCCCCCAATTATGGAATAAGCTCCCCACTGAGACCCACCTGGCGCCAACCTTACTATCTTTTTGGCGCCAGGTTAAGACTTCCCTCTGTGACAAGGCATTCAATAGTAAGAGCTTCAAAATAGCACGAGGGGGGGAATTGTCACCTGTAGGCTTAGTTTTATTAACTTTGGATTGTTATTTTACACTGTGTTTTTAAATTTGGTTTTTAATCTTTTTAACTATTTTGTATGTTTTTATCGTTGTTTTTATGCACAATCTGTTGTGAACCTGCCCAGAGAGCTTCGGCTGTGGGGCAGTATAGAAATGAAATTAAATGAATGAATGAATAAATGAATGAACCGGTTATTGTCCGGTCCTTTGCGTGAGTTCGGCACCTAACGGGTTAACCAGCACCAAGATATTACACTATATGCGGCTTCTGTGCAGTTTAAAACCAGCCGCGACCAACCATTGACAAGGAATCGTATTGAGGCGAGAGATTACTATGTTTATATCACCTTTAATGGAGCGGGACTAATAGACTACCAGGAATTTCACACTATAAACATCAGAGTCCATAAAAATCAATGAAGCGGAAAGCTTCAATACACATCAGAGGTACGGCTTGGCGTAATACAGAGAATAACTATACATCAGAGAATCTGATTTCCGGAATTAACGTAGCGGTCTGTGTAGCCGGTCTCCGGGCGTTGCGTCCGGGGTTGGAAGTTGCTTGGTCCTGACTGGAGCCAGGGACCTGACCTGTGTAAGCCTGCACCATGTTCCCAACCAACCCTTTGTTCTCGAAGACTGGTCTTTTCTACCCTCCCTTGCCCCCTCCCCGCCCTCGATGACCAGGTGGGCTGGTTCCGCCCTGTGAGGGGGGGGTGCCTCTTGGATGCTGGCATCTCCTGGATACTTTGGGGTACAGTAATATCTTGGATTGCAAGTAACTTGGTCTGAGAGCGTTTTGCAAGACAAGCAAAAAAATTAATTTTTTTTGACTTCATAAACGAGCAAGGTCTTGCAAGACAAGTAGTGTAGGGATGTAACCGCTCACCTCGAGCGGGCTTAGCAGGCCGAAATCAGCCCCGCTCACGCCCACCAGAGACTCGCTCTGATATAAGAGTGTTTTGGATTACAAGCACAGTTCCGGAACGAATTATGCTTGCAATCCAAGGTATTACTGTACTTTGCAGCTCTTTGAGACTGCTCCCCACCTTCGGAATGCTTATGCCCTTCCTGGAGGGTAGATGTAAATGCACCCTATTGAGGGTATGCCGATGTACCTATGCAGATGTGACCACATACAACTGGTTTGCCCAGAACTGTGTCTCCTGTCCCCTGGGTGGGGATTATGCAGAAAGGTGGGGGGGAAAGAGGGGTGTCAGCGAAAGGGGAAAAACTATGTCAGGGTTCAATCATGTGTGCCCAGGCTTTCTCCACATATACAAATAAACTTGCAGCAAATATTTATAAATTTACATCTATACATATAAATTTGCATGTGCAAATGTTATATAAATTTGTGTCCTCTTTTGTTTGGTGATGCATGTCCTCTTTTTTCATGATGCCTAAGTGGTCACCTTAGCTACTGCTATTTTTGCCACTAAACATTCATCTGTACGAGATACTGGCTATGCAATGGAAAGGCTAGTCCTCGGCGAGGGAATTGGGTGACTTAACATCTAGTCTGCTCCTTCTTCTCCCTGGCTTTGCTCTCTGGGATTACTATGTTGTCTCAAACGATAATGGAAAGGTAAGATGGACCACTGCTTAGTGTACGTAACCCACTCACCCCTCCGCCTGAACCGATATGTGGAGAGCCCTGTGAAGTGTTGTTGGAGAGATTTCAACCAAGGCCAGGATCAATGCTAGGATTTTCAGAGCTGATACGATGGGCCATGTTTATGAAAGCTTTCAGACTTCATATTTATGCCACTGTTTTTGAAAGTACCATGAGATAATGATTTTTAAAAAATGTATATTATTCTCGACTACAAGCAGCTGTTTAGATACATGTCATCTACAGATAATGAGCTTGTGTTTCTCTAGACACAGAAAAACAAGCTTCCCATGTTCTATCAGGTACATGAGGTTAGGTTTGCTGTGCATTATTTTAAATCTCATAGGTTTTTTGAACTGTTCTCTCACAGCACATCACAGCAATCTGGTAAATGTGTTCTCCAGAGAAATAAGCCTATCAGCACCATATGGGGGGGGGGGGGGGGAATCACTGTTCAGCAAGGAGGCATTCAACAGGAAAAGTGCCATTAGAAAAGTGCCAATGCCTTTAGAAAACCCAGGATATTTCATTTAAAAACAGACTAGTCTCTGTGTGTTTACTAATTCATGCATGTGATTAACTTTTGGGACTTCCTGCTAGGAAATATGCTGAAGGAAGTAGTGTATTATGCAGTTGCAAACAAATTCCGGTATCTAGACTGAAGAATGGTGGCACCTCAAGTTTCACTGACCAGGATTACAATCAAAGGGGTTGGCAGTAATCATGCTTTATAATGGGATCTCAAATAGGATTTTAATACACTTGTTCACTAGGGTGCAAGCAACATTAGAGGTGAAAAGGAGCACCAGTCCTCCTGCTCTTCTTTGCCGTACTAGGCCATATAGACAGGCAAAACATTGACTAGATACACATCTAGCTTCTTTATATACAGATGATAACTTCTATTCCTCTAGATACAGGTGAGCAATTTCCATCCACTTGGTCCTATCATATATACACAAAGCTGGGTTAATATGTGCTGTGCTTAAATTGCAGGTGTTTTCCAAATTGTTCTTTCGTAGCACAGCACAGTGCACAAAGAGCAAACCCACCACATGTTCAAAAGTGCCACAAACAATCCATCTTTGTCCCTGTGGAGTTCAGCTGAACCATTCCTTTCATGCTCAGGTGGGCATGCACTGCTCTTTTCCTGCACAGATGCTCCGACACCACTGCCCTTTGCTCTGCCACATAATTAAGCATCACCTCCCCTGTGTATTTTTGCAGACTTACACAGTAACCTTCATGTTGTTGCATGAGTTACACATTAGGTTGTGACATTTCAGGGCTTATTAGGAATGACCAAAAAAAGTGTCATTGTGACCACAAAGTTACTGAATAACTGCACATCCAAAGAAGGAGCACCGAGCAATTTAAAACCTGTGTTATCCTTTGATCTGATTTGTATTCAGGTCAGGATGCTGGGTTGCTGCTCTTTCTTCTGTCTGTTTTCCCATCAACCTTACTGCTTCTCCTGTTCATGGGACAAAGCAAAAGTTCACTGAAGGATATCCATCAGTGCCTCCAATCTCTATTGTCCTCAGTACAATCCTGGCCAGCTCTGTGCTATCCTCTGTTGAGTATCTCATTACAACCAGATTGCCCAGAGTTAGGTTATGACCCTCTTTGTAAAAAAAACCCAAAAAACCCCACCACAACAAATATATCTATATTTATATCTATCTATCGATCAATCAGTCAATCAATAGATAGATCCTAAGTGTCCTGATATCTGCATGCAGTTTTTATATTTCTGACATTCAGGACTGAATCCAGAGTTGACTGAGCTCAGCAGAATGTATATGCCTGCTGCCTGCATTCAGTACTCACCTCACCTCTTTTCTCCAGAGAAAGAGAGAGAGAGAGAGAGAGAGAGAGAGATCAGTGATGATCATTTGTTGGGTGGGAAGAAGGAGTCCCCAAAGCTGAACATTTTCATACATATCCTAGCACACAATGGCAGTTCATGAGTGGTAAAATGCTCCTTACCATTTGGTGGGAAGATACAGACAACCAAGCTATCCTGGAATGAGAGATCTCACTCTGAGGTCATTTGATCATCTATATGTGCTCTAGGGGAAGGAGACATGTGGGCTGAGTTTGATACTCACTTCCCTAATGTGCACACACACACACACACACACACACACACCAGGTGACCATATTGATGATGATTTGTAATATGCACCTCTGAGTGCTCCATGTAGGTTTCCAGTCCCACCAGTGCCTTTTGCACAGGAGGAAGAGCAGATCTGTTGGCAGCAACCATTTCCACCCAAGGATCCATTGATGAATATGCCAGTGTTTTAATAGTATATCCTAAAATACCAATAATATTCACAAACCTGAGCAAAATCACTCAAGATTTTATAACTTCAAACTCATTTTGTTTGAAAGTTTTACAACAACAATCTCTTAAGATTTAAACAGCAACAAAAATGTTTTTATAGATGACATCTCCTGTGCAATCATTTCCTTTAGAAGAGTTAATGAGAAACATATTCAGTGGCAGCACTTATTTGAAAACATACAGAATTCTAATGCACATCTAAAATTCATTTATGTAGCTGTGCTAATACACCTGGGGACAAAACTGTTCTTTACATTCTGGAGGGCATTAGGTTCAGTTAATTTGGAGAGTGTACAATGAGATGCTTGAGCATCCCAGCAAGGGGCATCATTCCACTTTCAATCTGGATTCCCCCCCCCCCTTGTTTATTTCTTCCCAGTTGTGATACAATCTAGCTGAGATGGAGGGGACAGGACCCAAACACTCTGAAGTGGCCCAAACTGTAATTGTCACTAGATATTCTCAAGGTAATGTTTGCATCCAACCCCACCCTTTTGAGATGGCCAGCACCATCACAGTTGTGGTGGTGGCAGTTAACAAAAATGGCTCTATATTCAACATTAAAATAAAGGTTTGAAGTGGGAATAACAAGAATAATAAAACTTGTTATCCTAATCAAAATTTCAAAATCAGAAATCAAAATTTTGCATCTCTCAAAGGGGGGATTTGGGTACCAATACTTTTGGTTCTCAATATGAATTTCCAACAAATCTCAGCATACTTCCACTGCAACATTGACAAAATCCACCGATATTACTGTATGTATTATAAATACACACACACATGATTATTTGTCAGATTTTGAATCTATTCAGATGCCCCCTTCATAGAGCACTAAATCAAAAAAGAAAAGAGTTTCACATTACCATGGAAATACCTGCTAGTCAGTCAGTCAGGCATGCAAGGGTATGGAGGGGTTGTGGGCACTCACCCAAAATATTTCCCACCATTCACTCTCCTAGCTTTTAGTTGCAGGGTCAGATCTGAATTTTGGCTCATGCAACTGGGCTGGTGGTGGTGGTAGGCGAATGCTCTGCCCCCTCCTCCCTAAGGCAGCCCTTCAAGCACCCTGAAAATGCTGCATGGAGGGTTGGAGGGAGACCATGCTGAACAGGGTGAGCTGTCGTGGGGAGAGGGGATTCCCAAAAATCACTGCAGCGGCACCTTTTGTGTGCAAAAATCATGCAGCGGCACCTTTTCTGTCCACAGAAAGCAAATCCTGGATCCAACCCACAGTATATTAAGGATAAAATCCTTGTTCCTCCAACAAGGAACTTATTTTTTCTGGAATTGCCCCTGCAGGCTGCAGCCATATATATTATGGTCTTGTGGACTGGCCCTCCATCAGGACTGGCTCACCCACTACCCCAGAATGTAGCCTTCATTTGTGGAAAAGCATGGGAATGAGCCTCAGAGATCTAGAATATCTTGTGTGAACCAGACGTGTGCTCTGCCTATGCAATCTGTCCATTTTTAGGGATGGGAGAACCAGGGATGCTGAAGCTCACTGTGATTCTCTGAACTTCACTTCGAAGCTTGGTTTGCCTTGCTCCCATTTTTGTTTGTGACCTGTTTTTCTTTTTGTTTGAATGGGAAAAGTGTGCATTCCCCCCCCCCCATTGAGTAAAGCATGAAAATGTGTATGTATGTGTGTGAATATATATATATATATATATATATATATATATATGAGGAGGAGGAGGTTGCATTTTTTGAATGCAATTGCAAGTTTGGGAATGTGCAAACTTCTCCTCAAAAATGTGTTCATGTTCAGGGTTGCTAATGGGGCAAGTTCTGATGATCTGCGAACTGAAACAAAATTCTCATACATCCCTAGCCTGGGAACCTGAGGCTTGGTCCCACATCGTGCCATCTAATGAGCTTCCTATGCCAGGTGAAATGTGAACTGGTCTCAGTTTACTTAAGCAACAATGGATGTGTTGGTGGTCAGTACTGATGAGATAGAGAGGTCAGTTTTGCTGCCCTATTTCTCTGAACACAGATTCTGACCCTAAGTCGCTGATGCATCCGCCACCACTTCCATGCTCATTCCTCTTGGTCTCTCCTGGATTGTGAATGGTTGAATTATTTTAGTTTCCAACCCAATACATTCTCATTGATGAAGAGATTGAAAACAGGCATATACAAGTGGGACCTGTAACAAAATGTTGTGGTGCAAAAACAAATTAAAGAGGAACTTGCAATACTACCCACTTTGGATGAAGTAAAAAAGCCATTAATCAAATGAAGAACAACAAAGCTAGTGGACCAGATGGGATTCCTGCTGAAATCTTTAAAGAAGGGGCCCCCGAACTTGTACAACATCTTCATAAACTCATCGAAAAAATCTGGATAAGAGAAGAGATCCCAGAAGACTTCAGGGATGCCATAATTATCACCCTCTTTAAGAAGGGTGATAGAACAGACTGTGGAAACTATCGGGGCATTTCTCTCTTAGCAACCGCAGGTAAAATATTTGCTAGGATTCTCGCAAACCGTCTTCTATCTATTTCAGAAGAGATCCTCCCTGAAACTCAATATGGTTTCCGCCCCTCTAGAGGGACAGTAGACATGATTTTTACTGCACGTCAGCTCCAAGAAAAATGCCGGGAGCAAAATCAACCCCTTTATATGGCATTTATTGATTTGGCTAAGGCCTTTGATACTGTAGACCGTACAGCTCTCTGGACTATCCTTATGAAAATTGGATGCCCCAATAAATTTGTGAATATCTTGCGACTTCTCCATGACAACATGACAGCAACGGTTTTGGACAACAATGGCTCTCATGGTGCTCCATTTAAAGTGGGATCAGGTGTTAAACAGGGATGTGTTATTGCCCCAACATTATTTGCCATTTTCATCGCCATGGTTTTACATCTTGTCAAGGGGAAACTTCCCACTGGTGTGGGAATTATATATCGAACAGATGGAAAGCTTTTTCATCTCAGCAGGCTGAAAGCAAAAAGTAAGGTAATTACAACCTCCGTTGTGGAACTTCAGTATGCTGATGATAATGTGGTCTCCGCACATTCAGAGGATGATCTCCAAACTATCCTAAATGCTTTTGCAGAAGCATACGAAAAACTTGGTCTCTCACTTAACATCAAAAAAACCAAAGTGCTTCATCAGCAAGTGCAAGCTAACCCTTTGGTGATGCCATCTATCCAGCTTGGCGGGACAATACTGGAAAATGTCGATCATTTTCTCTATCTTGGCAGCTATCTTTCTGTTACAGCTAACATCGACAGTGAAATCCAGCATCGTTGAGCTCCGCAAGTGCCGCATTTTCTCGAATGAAACAGAGTGTTCGAGGATCGGGATATTTGTAAGAAGACCAAAACACTGGTTTATGAAGCCATTGTATTACCAACTTTATTGTATGCCTGCGAAACATGGACTATCTATAAACGTCACTTCCACCTCCTTGAAAGGTTTCATCAACGTTGCCTCCGGAAAATCCTGCGAATTACTTGGGAAGATAGAGCAAACAAATGTCAGTGTACTGGAAGAAGCAAAGACTACTAGCATTGAAAAAATGATCCTTCAACGCCAACTTCAGTGGACTGGTCATGTTGTTCGAATGCCTGACTGCCGTCTCCCAAAGCAGTTACTTTACTCCCAACTCAAGGATGGAAAGCGGAATATCGGTGGTCAATATAAGAGGTTTAAAGATGTTCATAAGGCTAATCTAAAAAAATGCAATATAAACATCGAAAACTGGGAAGCTCTGGCCCATGAACGATCTAAATGGAGGTTGGCCTTTCACAAAGGTTCTATGGACTTTGAAGAAGCCCGAGTGCAAGGTGAAAGGGAGAAACGTGCTAAGCGAAAAGCACTGTCAAATGAATCCTTTACAGGACCATCTTCTATCTGGTAACCTGTGTCCTCACTGTGGGAAGCTGTGTGGATCTAGAATTGGCCTCCACAGTCACTTACGGACCCATCGCTAGAGTCTACACAATCTTCTTTAGAATTTCCTCCTTTTATCCCGGAAGACAATCTTACTCCATCACGAGTGATCGCCTGATGATGATGATGATGGTGGATTCTCACTTCCTTGTAAGAATATTCCAGTTCAGGGTTCCTGCCAGCCACCATGTCTTCTTCCAGGATACAAAGCTCAGACAGCGCATTCTACCACTACCCCAGTTTTTCAGTTTTCTTTTCCAACTGACAGTCAACATCCTGTGGCTACTGAACATATCCAACCCTATGTGGGGCATTGGGAGGAGGGGGTTGCCCCCTCTTAGGTTCCCCCTCCTAAATATATATTTTTTGTACTTCTGAAAGCTTTGGAATTCCTCTGAGCATACTTATACCTCCCACTTGATTCTCAATGGCCTTATTTTGACCTTAGTCCTGTTGGCACTCACCACTTGAGTTTGCTCTTATGGGAAGCAATGAGTCTACAAGACAGACAGTACTGGCAACTCTTCATGGAGCCAGAAGGTTCTTCTGAGATAGCACCATTAGGAGAAAGTTGTGAGCAAGCACAGCATAATGCAGAGAGGCACACAATCACATCTTGTGAAGCTAAATATCTCTGTTATAACAATTATTGTACCTCTCTGTATTATGCTGCGCTTGGTTTAGGAGGAGAACAGTAATATTCTGACCCATGGAGATATAGTCACAGATAGTCTCTAGAACAAATTAGTGAAACATTCCATTCTACAGCTCTGTAATCTCACACCTCTAAATATCAGCAAAAACTCCAAGGGCCTGATGGAAAAAAAATGGTGTGAAGTCTCCTGGTGTTTAAGGAATTTCCCAATATGCATTAAATTAACTTTCTATAGGCAGGAAAGAGTGGTAGAAAACAGCTCTGTCTGAGACAGATGGAAGACTAAGTATCCAAGCAGCTGTTTTGCACATGAAATCAGATCAAGATTAACACCTACCTTTTGAATGGTTGCACTAGCAAGGGGTGAGGTATTCTCCTTGAAAGGCAGAAACCATATTCAGGGCCTCCTTCCCACCCACCCAGTTCAACATGTATAATTAGGGAAGCAATCAGCAGAACAGTGTTTAGATGGGAAGACTGTAAAAAAAAAAAAAAAAAAAGACAAACACTTTCTGTTACTTTATAAATAAGTCCAAGACATGTTCAGATCTTCCCCCAGCTTTCTTAAAGCAGAAGCCTTCTCAAAAACAGCTAATGAGGAACATCACACTTTTAAGTGGGAAGCAACCATATCTGAGTGGTAGAGCACATGCATTGCATGAGCCCCAGGTTCAGTCCCCAGCATCTCCAAGCTAGGAGAATCGTAGAATCATAGAGTGGGAAGGTACCTCAAAGCTCATCTAGTCCAACCCTCCTGTGGATGCAGGAAATCCATTGCTACAGCATTCCTGATAGGTGGCCAATCCAGTCTCTGATTAAAAACCTCTAATGAAAGAGAGTTTTCCACTTTCCAAGGCTGTCTGTACCACTGAGGAGCAGCTTGTACCATCAGGAAGCTCTTCCTAATGTTTAGTCAAAATCCTATTTCTTTTCATTTGAACTCATTGGTTCAGATTCTACCCTCTGGAGCAACAGAAAACATAAGGCTATAAATGGCTACTAGTCCTGATGGCTATATGCTACCTCCAGTATCAGAGGCTACCTATTCACTACCAGGCCAGGTTTAAGGTTTTGGTACTAGTGTATAAATCCCTAAACAATTGGGACCAGGATACCTGAGAGAGCGCCTTCTCCCTTACCAACCTTCCCAGGTCACTGAGGTCATCAGATGGCATGTCCCTGGTGGTTCCATGTGGACCTTTGGCCCGACTGGAGTTCACCAGGAGAAAAGCCTTCAGTGTAGCAGCTCCATTTCCCTGGAACTCCCTTCCTCTGGAGGTCAGGCAGGTGCCAACATTGTATTGTTTTCGGCATCTCCTGAAAACACTTTTATTTCAGGAAGCCTTCCTGATCTAACCAACCACAGTTTTATTGATTCCATTTTTAACATTTTGTTTTATTCTTTTACCTTTTTAACCCTTTTATTGTTCACTGCTCTGAAATCTCCATACTGGAATATGGAGTGGTATATAAATCTTGTAAATAAATAATAACAAATATTTACACCAGTTGCTGGAGAACATGGGTGGGAGGGTGCTGTTGCATGTGGATTTCACATAGGCAGCTGGCTGGCCACTATGTGAACAGAATGCTGGACTAGATGGGCCCTTGGTTTCATCCAGCATGGCTCTTCTTAAGTTCTTAGATTTGCTCCATGAGGATGGTGATCAGATCGCCTCTTAATCATCTCTTCTCCACGCTAAATGTACCCAGTTCCTTCAACCTTTCATCATAGGACTTGGTCTCCAGGCCCCTCACCATTTTCATTGCTCTCCTCTGGCCATGGTCCAGTTTGTCAATATCTTTCTTAAACTGGGGTGCTCCCAACAGGACACAGCATGGCAGCAGAATACTGACCAAACCAGAATAGAGTGGAACCATCAGGAGGAAGGTGATGGGGAAGAGCTCTCTTGGCCTGAGACCTTGGAGAGCATCTGCCAGTCTGAGCTGGATGGACAAATAGTCTGACTGGCAGCTTCATGTGTTTCTATAAGAGCTACAGAAAAGTGAGAGGTAGTCAGGGGAAAAAAAATGGAAGCAAGGAACCAATACAGCCCTGAATATAGGTGTGTTCACAATGACTGGGTTCAGGCAACATAATAAGCCACACTCAAGGGTTGAGTGTGCTAATAAGCCATGGCTTGTTAACTACAAACAACCCATGAAGAGAACCCATGATTTGTTGTTGGGTTGTGAACTGTGGGTTGTTCACCATGGTTTGTTATCTTGACTGGGTTCAGACAACATTATAACCCATGTTTCAACAACAACCCACGGTTTAGCGACAACCCACACTCCATCCATACTCAACCCTTATCGTGTTGTCTGAACCTACTCAATGACTCAATTGCCATATTTAAGGTGAATTTGTAATACAAATGTCTTTGCCAGCAAATGCAACCCTCATTTAGAATCTGAAGCAGGGAGCAAAAAGGAGAGGAATAGGGAGAGAACTCCATGTTGGCCTCAGTGCAAAGTGAAAGAAATAAAGCAAATGTAATAACACTTAGCAGTTGTATAGCGCTTTCATGTGTTCAAAGCACTTCATGTGCATTATCTAGTTGCGATCCTTCCAACAATGTTGCAAGGTAAGGCAGCATTATTATCCCCATATTGCAGATGTGGGGACTAAGGCTGAGAGAGAATGGTTCGCCTAAGGCCACCCAGTGGGTTCATGGCAGCAGCAAGATTCAAACTGGAGATTTCCTAATTTGTAGCTCAGTCTCTTAGCCACTGAACTGCACCATCTCTCACAATAAACTTGAGGGTCTGTCAACTTTTAGCAATGCCAAAGAACCCCTTTCCCAATAATTACAGCTAATTTGGGTATGTGGCTTACCCCTGTCATCTTAGAAGTGCTCCTCATGATGCTCGGGTGTAAATACTTGAGTACAAAATGCATGTATCTTATGTAAATTACAAGGGGCATGTGTGGGTGCAAATCACGGCTTTTCCTTTCAAAAGACTCACATACAACAAACAGGACAGGATCAGGTCCCCATCCGAGCATATTTTGAGGAGGAAAAGGAAAGCAGCCGTAATGTATCCATCTGGGTGCCCTGTATATCTGATATTAGAGGTGTGTATTTTGTACTTGGGTAGCTTGTACTTGGCTATTTTGTACCTGAGTACAACAGATGCCTCATGACAAGTGGCCCTCGGGAACTATTGGCAGCACCAAAATGTTCACAACTCACAAGGTTTTCACTTTGCATAAGTTAAGGACTAATCAAGCACTGACAATTTCATGATTTGTTCCACCTTAGTGAATGCAAATCAAAATACAGAAGAACAAGCAGGCTGATGAATTCCCTCTCTGATGTCCTCCCTAAACAGAGTCAGCTCATTAAAGCAACTTGGAAGATAACACAAGTTTGTTTTCAGAAATGCAAGGCCATCTGTCCATAAGGATTTCTCACGCCCCGTCTACAAGCTCTGGGCAGGGAATTGCAACATTAACTACACAGGAAGGAATAGTTGAATGAATAAATGATAAAGGCCTTTAGGGTAACTATCTGGGGTATTATTTTACACACCAACTTCAAGTAGGTTAGAAGAACATGTTATTCTGTTGCCTTATTCTGTTATCTGTCCCAGAATAGATCAATGTCTGTAATATAGTAAGACTAAGATCACAAAGTCACATCTAGACAAAGAACCCCACATTTAAAAAAAAATAAAATGAAGGGGCAAAATGACAAACAGATGTCAGGTGAGTGGCAGAACATCAGAAGTAGATTAGTAGAGCATGGTCTCCACAGGCACACACTTTGTATCCTGAATTAATGAATCTGCAAGAATTACCATTTTGCGGTTCCATACTCACAGTTGAGATCTGGCCCACCATTCTGCGTACAAGCAAGGGAACATGCATGTCCGCCTCCCACAATGTGATGCATGGCGATACTGATGATAATGTGTGATGCAAAATGATAAGTGTGCACCTACGTATGCATATTTCGCACAATCCTTCTCTCTTAAAAAGGGGAAGATGAAAGAAACCATACAAAACTGGGCACATATGCATACAGATACGTACTGCCCATGTCACACATTACCCACATATCTACATGGAGTGGCAGGCTGTTCTGCCACTGCACATACAGGTGTCATGTTTGGGGAGTGTATGAATTAGCCTTAATGCAAACTGACTCACCACACTACTGTTCAACATGTTGAAAGGGAAAGAAATTCATCTTTCTGCCATTATTAACAATGGCCTTTGTTTAAGCCACAAAGGATCTTAAGGGTATCTAGTGCATGTTAAGTGACCTTGAATATGCACTCCAAATACTCTTTCCAGAGGTGTACTTTTTAGGTGCTGCCCCTTGCTCTGGGGCAGACACCAGCTCATTGTTAATCAGCATGAGGAAGATCAAAATGGCACACCTTGCTCATGCACACACTTTGGCATATGAAGTGTGTGGAACTACTAGTAGTAGGCAATCACTCATGACCAAATAAGAATGTCTTCCAGAATAAAATTACAAACAGAAAATTATAAAAAGAGGAAATTGTTAAAAATTGTGTAGACTCTAGCGATGGGTCCGTAAGTGACTGTGGAGGCCAATTCTAGATCCACACAGCTTCCCACAGTGAGTGAGGACACAGGTTACCAGATGGAAGATGGTCCTGTAAAGGATTCGTTTGACGTGCTTTTCGCTTAGCCCGTTTCTCCCTTTCACCTTGCACTCGGGCTTCTTCAAAGTCCATAGAACCTTTGTGAAAGGCCAACCTCCAGTTAGATCGTTCATGGGCCAGAGCTTCCCAGTTTTTGATGTTTATATTGCATTTTTTTAGATTAGCCTTAAGAACATCTTTAAACCTCTTATACTGACCACCGATATTCCGCTTTCCATCTTGAGTTGGGAATAAAGTAACTGCTTTGGGAGACGGCAGTCAGACATTCGAACAACATGACCGGTCCACTGAAGTTGGCGTTGAAGGATCATTGTTTCAATGCTAGTAATCTTTGCTTCTTCCAGTACACTGACATTTGTTTGCCTATCTTCCCAAGTAATTCACAGGATTTTCCGGAGGCAACTTGATGAAATCTTTCCAGGAAGTGGAAATGACATTTATAGATAGCCGATGTTTCGCAGGCATACAATAAAGTTGGTAATACAATGGCTCTATAAACCAGCGTTTTGGTCTCCCTACAGATATCCCGATCCTCGAACTGTGTGGAACTGCTGCTCTCTAGAGCAGAAGCAGCGTAAAGCTGACTTTAGTTTGGAAACACAAGAGCATTCTTGTGCTGCTGTCATTGATTTTTTTTGGGGGAGACCACAGCTTTGCCTCATGTGAAGTGTGTGAGCCACTTTGTGAATCCAGGCCCACTATAGCACAAACAAGGGAAACGTAATTCATTGATGTATATCTTCCGTGGCTTCTACTAGCCGTGGCCTGCCCAGTGCAGATTGGTCCCTCCTCAGAAGGTAGGGAGAGCCCAATTCATGCTATACAGCAGAGCTTGTGAACCACAAGCCTGTAGGCCAAATCAGGCTCACCTGGGGTCCCAAACTGGCCCTTCGGAGTTCCCCACACAGCCAAGCCCCTTTTCCCAGATCAGCAATTGGTTGGTGGTTTCCTGGATTTGCACAGGTTTTTCTTGCATTCTGACAGGTTGAAATGCCTCTCCTCAGGCTTGGCAGTAAGAGCTTTCAGCTAGAATATGTTGGCATTTTGGCCTCGCCCCGTTTGCCTTCAGCCTGGACTACCACTGAAATGCAGCCCCTGAGAGCTTCTCCGAAATTGTCCACCCTGGTCTATAGTTCTGTGGCATCCAGTCCCTGGTATCTCCAATTAGAGGAAGTCAGGTAGCAGGTGCTTGGAAAGATTTCTGTGCCAGAGATCTTGGAAAAGGCCATCATAGCAAATGACTAGCCTAAATAGACCAATGATTTGACAGTAAAAGGCAGCAGTGCCAGTTCCTGGTTTTGAAAGGCCCTTGGGCAAGCAGGGGGGGCCCTTCTTCTCCAGGGCATCTCTGCCCACTCTCTTGCCCCCTGCCTCTCAGCCCATTCTGCCCAGAGGGAGAGCACAAGGGTGGATACTCCTGCTTCATCTCCTCACTTTTTTCATTGCTTGCCTGATCAGGGAGGGCAGGTGAACAGGCAGAGGCCACAAGGAGGAGGAACTGTAGGACCAGCCAGGGCCGGTGCTACCATTAGGCGAACTAGGTGGCTGCCTAGGGCGCATGGCTAAAGGGGGCGCAGAAACGCCTTGAAATTTTTTAGCGCTGTAGCGGCGCCTGCCTGGGCGGAGGGCTGGCTCAGAGAGGGACTCCCGCCGCGGGCGCTCCGCTCCTGTGGCAACGCGGCCAGCCCACCAGCAGCCGGGCGGGATGCCGCCGCTGCTTCCCCCATGCGTCGCGGTGGCTCCTCTCCGGCTCCTACTCGGAAGTAAGTGCGGCACTGACAGCCCCCCTCCTTCTCCTTGGCCTGGTAGCCGGCTCAAGTGGGAAGGGGGGGGCGCTAAATATCTAACCTTGCCTAGGGCGCCAAACTGCCTTGCACTGGCCCTGGGACCAGCCGGCTCCAGAGAGTGGCAGGCAGTGGGCCCCTTGCATAGGAGTGGGCCTTGACAGGTACCCAACGACCTTGACACTGGCCCTGAAAGGCAGTTTCCTATGTCCTGATGGAACCCCCTGAATTCCACAGAATAACCCATCCCAATAATCCAGTGTGGGGCAGATTGAACTGTGGGATTCACTTAGGTGACTTTTCCCCTCTCTAGGATTAGAAGGTTAGTTACCTAGATAATAAATCTTGTGTGTACCCCAAACACAAATTTATTTCCTCTTTCTTAAGGTATCATCTCATGAATATTATCTTCTTCTCACAACATGCAAAACACCAAGTTCCACAGCCATTTATCCCAGATCTAACAGTGGCATCTAGGGACTTTGAGCACAGAACTAATTGAATAGAGTGTGGGTTGTAACAAAAGATAAAAGGACCTCCCCCCCCCACCCCACCACCGCCACCCCATACCCCTTGTGTTCTTTTAAATATCATCAACAAGATGAAATCATTTTGACAGCTCTTAACAGCTGTCAGGCTCATATCTGAAAAAGATTTCATTGCTTTGGAATTGGAAGGCTGGGCTAATAATAATATATTAAAAACACACACATAAAAGGCAAACATCTCTAATGAGAAAAAAGGCAACCGATTTGTTGGTTGCTCTGGAGTGTGCCTCATTTGTTGTTGGGCATCTCTTCATTAATTACTGACTGTATCTTTGCTCAGGTGTAAATAGTATACCTCCTCTACCTCACCAATGCTCACAGATAGAAAAGAATAGGCACATATACGATACATGCAGCAGTTATTTCCAGAAACAAATTACATGTACCTTTTTAAAAGGGGGGGTGGCTGTGCTGTGCAGCATTTGCATTTCAATAGAGCAGAAAGCATCATTTCTCAATTGTGTTTCTCCAGACTCTCCAGAGCACCCTAAAGGCCTATTCTTGCCATTTGATTAATCACTTCATGGTTAATGCCTTTTAAAATACTACTACTTTTCACAAACAAAGATAAATGCACTGCACTTCTGAGCAAGCCTGTGTCCTAAACGAGATTTCCCCCTCCCCTTTCTTTTTCCAGCCTTACACAGGATTGAGCCAGTTAAATGTGGAAGGGTTTTCCTGGAATTTCCTGGCTGTAAAATAAGATGTCAGGGAGTCAGAACTCCATAAGATGACAGGAATGCTACAGGTCTCCCCCACGTTTGTCAAAGTGACCAAGGAAAATGGAAACTCGTCCCCAAGGAAGGGTTACCATTCTTCCAAATGGTTTAAAAGTCATTGCATTCCAAATGGCTAATCCCCTAAACAGTCAATTGTAGATCTGCCTCCCCCAGTCTAGCAGGATGTTTCTGTGTGTGCAACTGAGACCTGCAAACCAAGTCCTTTAAACAGTTTCAGTGATGCAGACGGCTTGTATGCACACACACGTGTATACCCCACACATAAGATGTGCATGTGCCATTAGAACTCCTTTGGCATTACATTGTTATGTGCAAATGGCTTCAGGTTTTCAGCCTGCCTTGAATGTTCTTGTGGTCCAAGTTCAGGTTTTCGAAGGTGTGGTCGGGTCTCCCTGCTGCCCCTGGAATCCCTGCCAGCCTAAACCTCTCTGAAGCATTTGGTGTGAGGAGCGGATCTGCTCCAAGATGGCTGCCAACAAATCCCAGCAAGGGAAGGGCACCCTGGCCTGGATGAGCACACTCCTGATGAGCATCTGCTGGTGCCTGGGGTGGTTGTGTGATGTGTGCCAAGTTGGGGTGGCGGAGCTCTAGCAACTGTGACGAGGACGGAGCAGATAATTTCTAACAGAGAAAAGGAAGCACAGACTGTGGTGATGGTAGTGCAATGCTGCAGATCTGGAGGTGGGAATGCAAGTATAGGAGTCGAGGCCTGTAGAGGAGAAGCTTTTTATGGTGGCTAGTGATGAGACAAGTGGGGCTTGACCAAAATGCAAACGACCAGAAAATGGTACATAAGAGGAAAGCTTTAGAGGCAGGGCTCTTTCAGGAAATGCATTACTTAGCCACACCAAAAACCACCTTTTCACACTGAGAATGTTCACCGGAAAACATTTGACTCATCCGTAGAGACAAGCTCTGGCTCTTCTGGCTAACCAGTTTGTGATTGTAATAGAGACTGTGGGTGTTACAGTAACCCCATTGGGGGGGGGGCAGCAGAAGTGTTACAGGCAGCTAAGAAGCATATCACTTCCCAAACTTTGAGGAGTCCACTTGTTTCTCAGCAACTCATTCATAGCTGATGGTGAGCTTGAAGGTAGACAAGCATCATGGTCAGATGATGTGAACTGCAGGGATGCTGGAAGGAACCAGGGTGATACATAGAAATCCTATCCAGTCCGGATGTGACCTTCTAGTCCAACACATGGCAAGGAGCACTTCAGGTCCATAAACCATTCTGTGAAACATAGTCCATGGGGCAAGGTTGAATAAATGTGAAATATCCTACAACAGGGTGGGCAGAAAGTAGATCTCCCAATGTGTTGGACTTCAACTCCTAGCATTCCTGACCATTGGCCATGCTGGCAGGGGCTTCTGGGAGTTGAAGTCCAAAACATCTGGGATCTACCTTCTCCCCCCCCCCATCCTATAAAGCTAGATAATAGACTTGGTGGTATCTCTAGGCCAAACTGCTTTGCTAAACAGACATTTTAAAAAGCACCCCTCAGTCTTGACCTTCATCTGCTGTATCAAAATGGGTATTGGGATAGGTTGGTTTTCTTTTCTTGCTTCTCCCTCCCCAAATGGCAAGAATGATAGCTTTGGGACCAGTGTAGATTGACTATAGGTCAGTCCTAGCTGCTGGCACTGTGCTAATGCCTGCCATCTGAGGTTTCTGCACACAGTTGGGGAAGACTTACTGTTTCCATGGAAACAGGCCTTTTCCTCTCTGAGCTCCACTTTGAAAGATAGTGTCATTATGGGGACCATGGACCAAAACAATCCCTCAGAAACCTAAGGAACAAGGGCTATGATGCAATGCAGAGCTGCATGCATGAAACACACTCAAACTATATTCAGCATCTCTTTTATCAGCAACTCCCTGGCTTGTCCAAAATGCATTTTAAGGTCCCCTGAGGTTAAAAAGCAGCCTAGAGAGTTTAATGCAGGAGTTGCTGAATACCAAGCCCTTGCAACAAACTCCATTTACACTCCACAGGAAGTTTCCCAGCTGGCAGCTTTAAAGACCAAAGTGGTCTTTAAACATAAATTCAGAATGCACTATTGGGGTTAGCTTTTTTTTTTTTTAATATGCTGCATATGACTGGTTCCTCTGTTAGAGATAACATAGAGAAGAGCAAGATTAGATTTATTTAAGAGCATTGGGTGAAAAAAAATGTGGACCAAAATATGCCAACAGAAAATTGACTCTCTGAATTATTTTCAGCTAATCTTCTATACCTCCTCCCCCAGCAAAACTGATGGCGGTGGTTTTGTTTTGTTGCAAATGAATGGGATTTTGTTTCTTAAATTTGAGTATTCAGAGCAAAAGTTTTTTAAAAAATGATGTTAAATAATCTAGAAATTGTTGATGTTTTCAAATAAAAGAAATTAAGATTATTTTATTTTCTTGGATGTAAAAATAATTTTCCAAGATTGTCACACATGGAAAGACAGATGAAATCAAGGCATGGCACCCAAAGCATATATTCTGACAAGACCTCAGAGAATCTTCCAGTACTTCTGGAATGAGAAAAATTATACTACACTTCTTGTATTTCAGTATTTCTCACTCTCCAGAAAGAGAAAGTTAAAAAGGGCTTCAGAGCAGATACATTATTTTTTTAAAACATAACAGCAAACTACTTCTTCTTATAAATTCACATGAGATAGCCAGGTGTGGTTCACATTTCATAAAAAAATATTCCTTAGTTCTCAATGAAAGACATACCTCAGCAACATGACTGATATATACATTCATGTCTGCTTAATCAGAATCCATATATCTGTCTAAGGTTCAAACCACTTATACTGGAGTAGTTCCATTTATTTCAATTGGACTGCGCCAAAGAAAAGCATGTGTACTGTGGTTTTTATGGAGTGAGCATGTTGCCAACAAATCTCAAAGTGCTCATCTGTGGAATCTGAGCTTTAATCCATCTACACTTGTGTGGAACTGGTTAAGGAATTAGTAATGGGAAAATCCATTTTGTACACAGCATATAACCGATAGTCAACTCACGGCAAATATTTTCCTTACCTTTATAGTTTGAATATTCAGCCCTTTAATTCAAATGGTGTTTTCTTTTTCAGCAGCCTCTGCTTTTCTGATTTGTAGCAACGGTTTTCCTAACCATAGCATCCACATTTCATAAAATTAAATACCATAGCCACCATGATCCAGAAGTCTGTGTGCATGCAGATTTTGTATGTATACTAAGAGTGTACTTCAGATTCAACTGAACTCCAAATCCAGAACCAAATTGGGTTGATATTGACAGAGTTGGGAGATGTCCAAATTGAGCAGAGCACAAAAGTACAGTAATACCTTGGATTGCAAGCATAATTCATTCTGGAATCGTGCTTGTAATCCAAAACACTCTTATATCAAAGCTAGTCTCTGGCGGGCATGAGCGGGGCCGAGGCGAGCAGTTGTCTTGCAAGACCTTGCTCGTTTATCAAGTCAAAATTAAAAAAAAAATTTGCTTGTCTTACGAAATGCTCTCAGACCAAGTTACTTGCAATCCAAGGTATTACTGTATGGTTTCAAAGGAGAGGTTTTGTGTTTTGGGGCTCAGACCTCACCTCTCCTTGTATTCATGTTCTCGGGCAAGTTACTTGTCTTTTAGCCTCACCAGTTTAACCTCTGTGAAGTGGATGTTTTGTGACTGGCTGTGCCCCCCTCAGCAGTCATTGTGTGAATATGCACCCCCTGTGGTAGCTATTTTGTGATGACACCCATAATAACACTTTCTCGAAATTCCAAATGTATCCAGTGGCCCAAAAATAGGTTGGAGAACCTGTCAGAGCATCCAGGAGTTCCTAACAGCCAAGCAGTAGAGAACAAACCACCAGTTTGAGGCATATTTCATTATGGATCAGTGGTGTAGTGGAGCCAAGGCTCTGACAGGGATGCAGCACCAGCACTTTTTGATTATCAGTGATACAGACGCCATTTGCCCGCCCGCCCGCCCGCCCACCCACCCCCGGTGTTACTTTCACTGTGTGTGTGTGTGTGTGTGTGTGTGTGTGGTTTGAGAGCATGTCAAATGGCAATACAGTACATTTAGCAGAAATTGAGAACAGGGAAGCTGCTGTGCTTCATATCAAAGACTTATTCCCACTTCCCTCAAAACTATTTCTGAAACAATTGTGTTTAGGAATAGATCTGATGGAAGAAACCTTACCTGGCATCCATTCCCACTTAGCTCTTCTCAGCATAGAGAGAAGACAACGTAGAGAGGAGGATCTGAATAATGGCCAGTAAAAAGACCAAAAGGATATATCTAAAAATGGGACTGTATAAACCAGCCACTTTTACTTTAGTAGTCTGCTTTAGATACTTCCATTTTACTCTGCATGTTCCTATAAAGACATGTGAAGAAAGCAGTTTTCAAATAGGATCGATGTGCGTCCAGCACAAGTCTACCCGCTCCTGTCTGTACAGTGGTGACCCTTTTTCTCCAGTCCATCCCTGCGGATCTGCATTGTAGTCCATAGGACATGTGGGACCAGCTCAGCTTGGGCAGGCACCTGCAATTTGAAGATACTTTCAAACCTGTTCTTCTGGTTGTAGCACACACAGGTTGAATAGTGACATGGAAGCTTCTCCCTCGAACAATGAATCTTAATTAATTTTCTAACTGACAGCAATTGGGATTCTCCCCTCCCATTGGGACTGAAAGTATGAAAAAGCATTGCATGCAGTGGAAACAGTGCCAGCTCCAGGTTTTGGAGGGCTCTTGGGCAGGACACCCTAAATGGGCCACCTCCTTCAGTGAATTCACCTTACCATCACCATTGTCACCAGCTGCTATTGCTCCTCCTCCTCTTTCTCATCATTACTACCACTTGCTTGACAGGCAGAGAGCCAGTGAACCAGTAGGCAATAGCATCTACTGCTGCTCCTTACCACCACCACCACCACCACCACCACCACCACTGTTGTCTGGGCCAGAGAGAGCAGCAGGTGAACAAGCAGGTTTATTTATTATTTATTTAATTTAATACATTTTTATACCGCCCAATAGCCAAAGCTCTCTGGGCGGTTTACAACAGGTTGCAATGGGGAAGAGGAGGAGCAACTTATTACTGGGCCCCTGCTGGGATGCTGGCCCTTGGCAGGTGCCTAACCATGCCTGCCCTTGATGCCAGCCTTGAAAGGAAAGAGGAAGAGTATACAAGAATGGGTGGGCCAGGTAGTAGAAAGGGACTGAGGCCTTCATAGCTGTTATGTTATCCACAGCAACTTCTCACTAGGCCATTCAGCCAGTCAAAAGAAAACTGGATATGAGGGAATTATCTCCTATGAAGATCGGATTTTGTTGTTGTTGTTAAGCCCTCTCAAGCTACCATTGTACCTCCTATTGTCCTGGGTTGCTGATGATCTACTGTTCAGAGAAGAGGCTAGTGATGGATGTTGCTCTGACCTAACAGCAGTGGGGCCTCCAGGCCTTGACCCATGCAGGTTGCAATTAGCCAGAATTAGTCATCTGTGTCCATGGCTTGTTTTCCTTTAAACACCTAACAGTGTGAAAGCTACAGCTCCTTTCTCCTAAGCCTCTCTTTCCCTATGCTTTGTGCATGAACACACCCCTCTCCAGAGAAGCCTCTTCTAGTTTTGTTTCTAGCCCTTTTAGAGCTATACCAATCATTAAAAGAAACTTAGCAACCCCATTATCACCCTGGGCAATTCTTAACTCATTAGCCTTTAAAGCTGTGGGACTGAAAAGGGGAAAGGTGAGTAGGGAGGGGAGGGAACTCCAGAGCTTCAAGGAAGCAATCTTAAGGGGGGGGGGGGTTGTTTTATTGGACTGTATATTTTTATTGTAAATAATGGATTTGATGGTTGAATTATATTGTGTACATCATTCTGAGTGCACATGTCAGGCTGGTTATAGTGACTGAGAAATCGTATAAATAAGGATAAATAAATGCTTAAACTGGATAATAAATTATGATTTTTGTTAATCAGCTGATAATGACCTGATCTGCTATGGGATAATTATTATGCATATCTGTCAGTTGGTTTACTATCGATTTTCTGTTTTGCAGGATCAGTCCTGGTGAAACTCATTTAGAATGGAGAAGCTGAACATTAAGCCAACTTCAGAGGTTCAGTTGACTTCCCCTGACTGTGAACTCTCAATGATGGACTGTTTATACTGACAAGATGCAACATCCTGTCTTCGGGATGTACACTTTAGCATTTTTGGCAAGCGGCATGCCTGAGTTCATGCTAAACTGCAGCATTAACAATTCACTATCTGATCCAATCTTTCAACATGAACTTCAAGCAAAGCTGCCCCCAGTAAAAATGGTGTCAAAATAGAGAGGGAAGGGAAGTGCCCATGGGAGGAAGAGAAACTGAACTCAGAAGGTCAAAACTAGTGTGTGTGTGTGTGTGTGTGTGTGTGTGTTTTAAATATATAAAAAAGCTTTTTGTGGTACTAGTCCTTCTTCTTCTTCTTCTTCTTCTTCTTCTTCTTCTTCTTCTTCTTCTTCTTCTTCTTCTTCTTCTATACCTTGTTATATCAGATGAGAGAGCAAGTCTCTAGCTTACGAAGGAAAGGGTAGTTGAGGTAGGGTTTAGCACAGTCTGTTAAGTATGGCTTTTCTGCAACCTTTTGCTTAGTTCAAAAGCTTAAAAGAGTGTGCAGACAAGTCTTTGTGTATAGGGAGATTATAGTTAGTTAGATAGATGATGGGAAGGAGGGAGAGAAAGATTACTCATACATACACAGGAGGCCCCATCTAGCAAAAATACATCACAATCACAACTAAGTTTCATTGCTTCCAATGGGGCATTTTCATTTCAAAAAAACACAAACCTCTCCAGGATAGTGCTAAGGCAGTGATGGCGAACCTATGGCACGGGTGCCACAGCTGGCACGCAGGGACCTCTCTGTGGGCACTCGAGCCATTGGTCACCAGATCACGAAAAGACTGTCCCCTAATGATTTTGTTCTTTCTCACAGTGTGGAACAGAATGATTTTATTCTAGATATTCCTGTTACAGAATTCCTTTCTACATTGTTATCACATTTAAAAGATTTTGAAGAATGATGCACAGAGCCTGGCTTGGATGTAAAGCCCTAACAGTTGACCCGAGTGCTGCATGTGTTGCTCTCAAACTAATGGAATTATCATTGAAAGCGCTGTTACTGTGTTTTTCTTTTAAGACAAAAGATGTTCATTAGTTCAGACAACTGTATGAGTTGTTTTTCTAAAACTCAAACCTCGGTATTCAGGTTTAATTGCAGTGTTGGCACTTTGAAATAAATAAGTTGGTTTTGTGTTGCAGTTTGGGCACTCGGGCTCAAAAAGGTTCGCCATCACTGTGCTAAGGAATCAAATCTAGGGATGTCAGAGAACACCTAATGGAGTCAATGGTCCTACACAAATCCCATACACTCCTGCGTGCTTTCTGAACAAAATAAGTGCCCACCAGTTTCAACCCAGCTCCCAGAACCCACACTAATCAGCACCACTACCCTCCAGCTCTACTTTCCCATGCTGGTAACCTGATGTTGCAGGTTATGTAAAAAGTTGTTGTAATCCAAATAAGCAGGAACTCCTGGAAATGAAAATTGACTGCACATACTTTCCTGCACAGGCTACTTTGTAGATAGTCTATGAGAACAATCTGATTATATAGTAACAGGAAAGTAAATAACTCCACAGAACAATTTTAAAGAATGGTTCTGGTGATGTTTCTGCTGGTTGATATCATGTAGAACTCTCACAAGTTTGGGTTTATCTTTTGTTATTTTCAGGACATCCTAAGGCTACAAAATTAATCTTATCCATGCCAGAGTGAGCAAATATTCCAGAAAGGAATTGAACGTATTTAGGCCAAAATGGAGCTAAGAACAACACACACACACAGTCTACTGCAGTGCAAGAATTCAAGTCTCCCCTTTGTAGCCTTGGGCTAGTAGTGTCTTGGCTGCCCATCTGGAAAATGGGAATAACAGCAACTAATCTTATAAGGTTGTTGTGAAAGCAAACGTAATGAAGATTCTAGAGCATATTCAATTGTTCTATAAACGATAAGTCTCAATACTAGCAGCACACTGACAAATCAGAACTGTTTTGCTCAGTCACTAGGTCTGTGCCACCCAATTAACAATATCTCAGTTGATTAAATCTGTGTGTTTTATTGTGAATCTCCATATGCATGAAATAAATAGTCTGAAGAAAAAACATTCTGTCTTTGTTTTTAGATGGTGCCTGCATTGCACATGTTACAGAAGGCATTGTCTGAGAAGTGGTCAGTAGCTGCTGCTGTCAAGGAGGCACAGCTCTTCTGAAATGGGACCGGCCATCTGCAGGTTTTGTAAGTACCTGAAGTAAAAATAATTAACAATCTTTTCAAAACCTGCTCCTTGATTAATCAGGGGCAGAGCTTGAATTAGGGGGGAATGATAGGGGGAAACCTTAATGAAATCCACATGTCCCAACTCTTCCCAATTTTAGCCAAATCATGCTCCAACCCGTAGCCTTCTAAGAACAGTAATAAAGGGTGCAATCCTGTGCATGTTTAGACAGGAAAAGGTCCTACAACTCTCAGCATTCCCGAGCCAGCCATAATGCCTGGGGACTGCTGGGAGTTGTAGGACTTTTTTCTGTATAAACATGCATAGGATTGCGTCCTAAGGGTCAAACTATTAATTGCGTAGCATCTAGCTGAGTCTTAACCTTCTCTTTACTTAAGAACAGTGTTCTCCAACCTTGGGTTCCCAGATGTTTTTGGACTACAACTCCCAGCTGGCTGGGGCATGCTGGGAGTTGCAGTCCAAAAACATCTGGGGACCCAAAGGTTGGAGAACACTGCTTTAGAATAACTGCACACATCCATGATTCAGATCAGGTCCAGCGCCTACTGGGAGGGGAGGATTAAACCTTCCCCCCACCAGTTTGCTTCCCAAAATTCTCTCCCCCCCATCCTGCATGGGGGTTAAAAAGGGGGGGAAGTCTCCATTGGAGCCAACTCCTCTGGAGCAGATTTGGAGGATGCTCAGGAGGCTGCTGGGAGGAGGATGCAGAAGTCCCATCCGCCAGTGGTATACATTCTGCAAGCACAACAAGGAAGCTGGACCTACCCATTACATGTAGTATGACCCTAAGGTGTGTGTCACATAAGAAAGGGGGTGGCCCCCTCTGCCCCCTGCAATTCAAGTACCGGACATAGATGGATCTGAATAGACAGCCTGAGTAAACAAAGCAATGCCGCCTGTACCTCTTCTCCATAACTCGAGCACTGCCTTTGATTGATTAATTAATTAAGCAGTAGGTTTTGAAAAGATTGTTCATGCAGAGACTGTGTGTCAGCCAGGCGCACAGAGACATGGTGGAGAGATCTAGGCAGGGGGCCATAGGGAGCCCTTGAACAGAGGTAGGGGTCCCAAATAATGCCCCGTAGCCTTCAGAAACAGTAGCTAAGGAGGCCATAGCACAAGGCAGGTGTCTGGTCCCCAGTCGTTCAAGCACCTTTTTAATCACTCCAGAGGTGCTTAATCAGTTAATCTAACAGTTTGCAGCCCTCCCATTTGCTCATGCTTCTCAAGCATGCTCTGGAATTCCATCTTCCATTTGTCACTTCCATGTCTGTTAACCCTCCACATGGCAAAGAAAGGATATTTCCACCAAGCCTATCTTTCTTTATATTTTCTTTTGGGGGGGGGGAGGGCCACAAATGACAACAAACATGTTCTTCCCAACATTTATAGCCTTCCAAGCAGGGCAAGTAAGAATAACACCCTCTGGTGGGGTAGCTGGAGCTGACTGACTAGCATCCCTCCTATCATATAACTTCCCCCTGTTCTTTCGCCACAGAATTCCTCTGACCTGAGATCAAATCCCAAGGGTTGGGGTTTTTTTGCATTTTATCTTCAGAGAAAAACAAACTTGGTAAGTGCTCATAGATCTGTAAATGTTTCCAAGTCAAACATACCCTTGAGTCCAGAGCAACAGGAAGTCCATGCGACACAGATCAGAGTCAGCTTCCATCTACTTTTACAGAGTGAGGACAGACTGAGGGGTGGAAGGGATCTACACAACAAAAAAGGAAGGGGACAATAGAGGAAACCAAGTACATCCTCCGAAACAAATTAAAAGCCAATGTTCAGCCCCTAAACACGCCAGAGGGCGGGATGCTGTCAGTATGTGCACAATCGTGCAGTGCATTAAATATTCATGCAGAATGGAAATTTGAAAAGAATATGGATTTTTATTTATTTATTATTTATTTATTACATTTATAGTCAAGGCGACTTACATAATCCTCCTCCTCCTCCTCCTCTCCATTTTATCCTCTCAACAACCCTGTGAGGTAGGTTAGGCTGAAAGGCAGTGACTGGCCCAAAGTCACCCAGTGAGTTTCATGGTGGAGCAGGGATTAGAACCCGGATCTCCTGAGTCCCAGTCCCGAGTCCCAGTCCAACACTCTCACCACTACGCCACACTGGATGCCTATTTGCGGCTTGTGAAATGAACAGCAAATTCATCATTGCAAATGCACATGTAGGAAATGCATCTGTCTGCAAACCATGGCATTGTTCACCATCTGATAAACCTTTGCATCTCACAACTTCCAGACTTTGTCCACTGGCCTTGATGTTGTGTAACCTGGCCCTGGGCACTTTGTACACATTTCATAACAATTGTGTGGCTGGTGGCTTGTTTCAAATCCAGGATGCTTGGCTAGCTATAAATATAATGGGGTTCTTTCTATATTTGAAATTTGCAAACTTCAAAAAAGGCAACAACTGCTCAGTTGGTAGCTCAGGAAAGCAGAGACAAACAACTTGATTTCTGTACAAGGAAGTCAGTAGCCCTTTAATTCTCTATGGCAGATTTGGTAGCACATGGCCCACAGGTTACATCTATCACCCCCTGACCACAATGCACATTTCCACACTTTGCTAGTGCAGATGCTGTACCACTGTGTAACTTTGTGAGTGACTATCAGAATGTGTTAATGATCTTCGCAGGATCTGAGAGGTGAGGCAACATAAAGAAAGACAATGTTGGGCAAGGCAAGGCAGGGGAAGCAGTATCTAAAGGAATGTCTCCTCTCATATGTACTTGTGCTGACCTTTAGGTCATCTTCAGAGCCTCTCCTCAGGGTGTCTCCACCAAAGGAAGTTAGGCAGGTGGCTACAGGAGAAAGGGTCTCCTCAGTTGTGCCACACTGCTTATGGAATGCCCTCCCTGGTGCCTGCATTGTTATCCTTTCGGCACCAGGCAAAGAGCTTTCTGTTCTCCCAGCCATTTTAGAGACAATCTAGTTTTTAGATTTTATGGCTGTTCTTATATACTGTATCCTGCACTGTATATTATTCTGTATCATAATTTATTCCTTCAACCATTTGAAACTTGCCCAGAGAACATTTGTTACTGGGTAGATTGAAAACACAAATAGATAAATAAAATGAGACCATGAATTGCTTAGACCAAAGGACCAGACATGCAGGTTCATATATAAAGCACATTATGTCATATGGTGAGTTCTTCCATAACAGGTCCCTGTGGCTCCATCCCACAACACTCCAGTAATATTAGACTGAAGGCACATTATGTCTGCATGGGAGGGACTGGCAACATAGCTACTTCTCATTGCAGCTCCACCCCACACAGGAGGGCAGAGAATGTTGGCATGGGATACATCCATGTAATTGGCCCCTCCCATATGTTCTTCCTCATCCTAACATGACTGCTGTAGCATGCATGGCATAGCACCACAATGGAGCAACCACACCACTCCCACAATGAAAGAACTTAATTCAGTCTGCCTGGTGCTTGGATGTATGCAGCAGGTCTGATGTGTTTTCTGCTGATCCCTTCCTTTGTGCAGAGCGTGGGGCTGACACACTGAACCCAAATCTCAGTCAATACCTCACAGCATTAGGGCTTTCTGTATACAAGGTTCATGACAGTGTCCAGCTTTCATCAAAAAGTGGCTTCAGTGCTTTAACAGTGGGGAGAAGTTGGGGGGGGGTACCCTTTAATGAAATCCATAAGTCCCATGCCTGACTCCTCCCCCCCCCCCCAGTTTTGCCAATTATGCCCTCCCTTGTAACCTTCTAAAAACATGAGCTAAAGGGGCCATCACAAAGGGTAAGGGGGTTGGGCCCCCTCTTGTCCTTCTGTAATTTGATCACTGGATAGTTTCAAATCTGTAATATTGGGTTCGGCTTGATCCAAAGCTACTTTTGTTTGCATTCAAATCCACTTTCTCAAACCCTACTTTAAAATTCAAAATGGTGGCATTTTCTCCTTAGTACCATCTTTTGGCATTTCAGTCATGACTAAGCTACCTCACACATTACAATAAATACAGTTCCATTAATGATTACTTTTATGTGAGTTCATGAATGGTGTGTGTGTCAGGGGAAGGGGGAAATGACACCAAAGCCTTACCATAAGTTAATCATCCCTGTAGCAGTTAAAACGAAGACCCAAAGGTGAACTGTAATAAATCCTCACTGAGGAAGTCTTTTCCTATAATTCACTAACAGCAATTTGTAATTTGCTAATGATTTAGTTCATTAACCTCAGTCATTGCTGGGCCTGTAGTCCCTGCTTTGGTGTTGATGAGGCCTGAAACAGACTTGCAGATGAGAAAACACTGGACCGTCCTTGTATTGCCTTTTCCTCTTGTATCTCACCTATTACCTTTATTTCTCAGGATAACTGTTTTCAGTCATTTCCCATGTTTTAAATAACAAAAAGATAGATCAGCAGGTTATAGTACCACCTGGGTCCCCCTCATGGTACTCCTCTTTTGTTCTGAGTAGTACCTCTAATTGTCTCTCAGAAGTGTGGCCTTTGTAATGTTTAGTCAGCTAGCCTTAATTCAGTCAAGTAGCCAGAAATCCAAAGGATGGGTCCTTTTCATTCCCCATAACCAAGCTGTTGATGCTTGGTTAAAGACCATCACCATCTCACCTTGGCTCAAGCTCCACAAAGCAAGGAAACTGGAAGCAAAGGTTGATGCCCTTCATTCACCCACACTGTTCCTTGGTCAGCAAAGATGACCCACATTGTCCTTGTCCTGTATCGCCTTATGAAGCATCTACCCTTATGTTGGAAATCTGAGCCGCTGGGGGGGAAAACAAAGTTAAACAACCTTGTCCCAGCAGCTGCAGAAGTTTCAGCGGAGAGAGATTGTGGCGTGAGAAGGTGCTAGGCCAGTAGGTAAAAAGCAAAACAACAAGTCTGTTTCTTTAAACACAAAGGTTTACTAAACTAAGACTTGCAAAATATGAACAGAACATACACAGAGTGCTAATTATACAAAAGTGAAAGAGAACAGTATGTCAGACAAAAACAGATACAGTCTAGACATACATAAACTATCTCTTTACTTACAGAATGCTTTCTAATCAATAACTCCTAATCCAATTAACTCCTTATTCCCCCAACAAGAACACAAAGACTTTGCACACCTTTTATACAATTCTTTACAGTCACATGCATAGATGATGCAATGCCAGCTGCACCCATAGCATGATGTCATCCCAGCTGAAAGCACTCTATCATGACCCCTGCTCCAGATTCCCTGAAGTCAGAAAAAACTGTACACCCACTACACTGGGCCAAAGGTGACATTTAGCTCAGGCATGACCTTGATCATGTCTGCCGGTTCTTTGGTTCTGTTGCTTCTTTGCCCGAAGGCAAACCTGAATATGAGAATTCCATATTCCAACACCTTACTGCTAGAAGAGGGCTCCCTCTCACTATTTAACCCATCCTGCCATCTACTGATGTAAGCAACAAAACTGGCATGGGTCAACTCAAAGGAGGATTCCTCTAGCAAAACAGTAAGGCTCAGATGCTTCATAAGGCAATTAAGGACCATGATAATGTGGTGTATCATTGCTGGTCCCAGGCGCTCCATCCTTCCCATCTAGATTTGGGCTTGAAAGACCAAGGAAAAGTGTGGGTGCATGGAGGGTAAGTTGTAAGCAAACACTATTTGTGACATTGCACATCATCACTGAATTCACAGGGTACGTCAGTTAAGGCATTAACCTCTAATTTCTTGACTTTGCAAAGCGTGAGCCAAGCCAACACGAACTAGCCTCAACTCTGGTCTTAAACCAGCAGGTTTTTTTATCATTGAATTTAATTTCTATTTGTAGATGGAACATCAGGCCGCAATGGGCTAAGGCAAGATGTGTGATTAGTGTGTGGCTTAGAGTGGGTGGAGACTATTTATTTTATATTGTATTTTACATTGTACAGTCATTTTAAAAATCAATAAAAAATTAAAAGCTGATACAAGACCTCAAAGATAAAATGCCTGGGAAATGAGAAAATGAATCATGGGCACTAAGCTTTCAAAAAGCAAAGGTAAGCACTAATATTGTGGGTGGAATTCCTATCCCAAGCTACTGCAGCCATCATTTGTGACAGCTGCATAGCATGGATTGAAAAATGCAGGTGAGCAAACACTTCTTCATCTGTGGTTATTCTGAAAAATACCACAATGGTCTTTAGCAGCTACTGCAGTTAAAAGAGGACTATATGGAGAGAATCAGGAAATGAAGGGCAAGGGCCTGAAGAGCAACTTCCAACACTAGCTCCAAATCAAGCTCATTCCTGAAAAGCAGGGAGAAAGTGAAAAAAAAAAGTGTGAACCTCTCACCTCTTACAAGGAAGCAGTCCATAAGGTGACAGGAGCTCTAAAGATCCAGAACCTGCCTCTGCTACTCCATCCTCTCATGGAGAAAGTCGAAGAGAGCTTGTTATGTGTGCGCTCTTTGCTTTTCTTTTTTGCCTATATTTTTAACTTTATTTCAGGATAAAATGAAAATCCATGGAGAGCTTTTCATAACCTGAATGAATCTTCTTAAACTTTCCAGGCAAGGCAGTCCATCAGCCCCATTGTGTGCTTGACAACACTCCTGTTTTGGCAGTCTCAGGCAAGGCAGCTCAAGCAGGAAGTTTACCGAATCCCTAGTGGATCACCATACATAACTAGTGGGCTTCGTTTAGCTCGTTGGTTATGCTATCATTAAGGGGAGGGGGCTTTGCCCACTAAACCCTTCAGCATAATTCACTGAAGCATCTGTCACCACCCTATATCCACAGAGCATAATCACTGGCTTTGGTCCCAGTACATGAGGCCGTCCGTCTCAGTTAAGAGAGGGAAGAACAAGAGAGGGGTTTGATTCATTAGGCAGTTGGAAGATCACTTTGGTTATGATCTTAAAAGCATACTTAACATGAGATTTTAAACTGCAATCCTGTGTGCATTTACCTGTGCCCACAACTTCCACTGAACTCAGAATGGCTTATTATTTCTGAGTGAGCATGCACAGGACTTTCACCTAATGTGTTTGGGCTCCTCCTTTTAATACAAGGCACTTCATCTATAACAAGTCTCAACCTCGGTTTTGTTCACCCAGTCAAGGTGACTAAAGAGAGGTGACAGCAGTATGGTCTCTTCCCGTTCCATCAAGGGGTGTTTGAATGAATATGTGGGAAGCCTGGTCTCCATTATTTATGGGAAGAGCATTCTAGGTTAATTAATAAGAATAAAAGACATAGATCAGCACTGGCATCATACTGCAGTTATCGAAGTTCGCTACCTCTAACTCCCAAGCAACAGGAACAGCCATTGAAAGCAACTGTAAGATAATATCACCAATGATAGTTCAATGTTAAATGTTATTCAGATGTCCCATAAAAATCTAGTGGTGGGTTACAAGTATGTGTCCCCAAGGAAGCAACATTAAAGTGGTAATGTGGATGGTTTCCTGATTCAAAGTAACTACTACTGTCTTCCTGAACATAAATATAGGGTAGAAATGTTGTCTCCAGAAGCACTTGCTGCAAAAACAAACAAACAAAAATAACTTACAAGCCTCACTGAAAGGGAGCATAGATTAGCCACAACAGTTTTAATGACACACACTTTGCATTATTGGTAAATCAGCAGGGTAACACAGGGAATTGAATCACAAAGCAACTGTGTGTTCATATATTACTACATTAAAATAATGACACTAGCACAAGTGCCATAGACTGAAATCTTACACATGTCTACTCTGAAGTAAGGCCCAGTGAGTTCAATGGGACTTACTCCCAGGGAAATGAATAGGATTGCAGTCCTATGTATATGCACTTACATGGGAGTAAGACCATATAACTGAGTGAGGCTTACTTCAGAGTAAACATGTGTAGGATTGCACTGTCCGTGTATGATCCCTTAAATTGCTTTGTAAAAACAGTAGCTATCTACTCTTTCATTGCAGGTTAAACTGAATTAACAGTCAGGCAATGCCCATGCACTTGCTTTAACAATGCCCTCCAGTGATCATTTAAAATATTATCTAATGATTATAAATCTAGTGAATTTTAAAATAAAAATCTAGAACCAATGGACAGTCTTTATGCCGATTTAAATATTCTTGGGGCTGGAAGGTGTTATAGAAAGAATTAACAATAAAAGTCAAATTCCATAGAAAAACTACAGCCATGTTCAATAAAGCACCAACAGCCCCTTCCTTCTTGCAAAGCGCTGTTGGGAGGGTAGTGATTTGCACCAGAGAAAGGATAAGTACTAAAACCTCCTACAAGTCATACCCCCCCAAAAAAACTCAGTTCCCCCTGTCCCGAAAACTGCCGTAACTCTTGTGAGGTTCCAGACCCAACTGCTGCCAAGGGTAAAAGCAGCTGTCAGGAAGAGATTTCAGAGGGGGAAATGACTGGCATGGGAATGGTCAAACATGCCCTTCCCTCCCATCCTTTCTCTGATGCAAGTTGCTCCCTTCCAAGAATGTTCTGTAAGGGAGAAAAGGCTTTGTTATACATGGACACAGTGTAATGTGTAGTTTGTCTAATAGCCTCACGATTTGTGGGTTTCTTTTGTGGCAGCTGGTTGGCCATGGTGTGAACAGAATTCCTGAGTAGATAAACCATTGGCCTGATCCAGCATGGCTCTTCCTATTTTTTTATATATAATTTGTCATTCTACCCAGTCCTTCCCAGAAATACTGCCTTGCAGAAACCAGAGGACAGAAAGTTGGGGAGGAAAGCATTCAAAAGATCCTTGCTATAGAAATATGGGATGCTTTGAAGCTAGAGACCCAGGTCAGAATGAATCAGTATGCAGGGTGACTAAAGAAGAAATGAATTCTTGTGTCATTTCTATATCCATCATTTCATCTCAGGCAAATGTATGTTTTCTATCCCAGAGGGAGAGAAAGCAGTGAGAGAAAGCCAGACAAGGTGGTCTTGCCTTCTAATGCAATTTGGACAGATGTAGGAAATCTATTTGCAGAAGGTTTCCTACAAAGAAAAATGCAGTAGGACCTGGAGGTAGCTGGCATTGTTTCTCTGGTACTGCTTTCTCATGTGGTACATTTTCGAGAATGAGAAGAACAACAGGGAGAGTACAAAGAGAAGGAAGAGAGATCCTACAGCAGCCATCACCTCCATCTCTAGTGGCACAACCTCTAGAAGTCCATCACTAACGCTTTTCCTTTTGCAGCAGCAACTGGCTTTCAAGACAAATGTATGGAGGAGAGGTCTATCAATGGACACCCCAAATTCAGAGGTGGTGTTTCTCTGAATACCACTGGGTGGATTGGACAAATAGCATGGAAGGGCCATTGACTTCCTACCCTACTGTGGCTTCCCAGAAGTACCTGGCTGGCCACTGCTGGAAACAGGTTACTGGAGAAGATGGGGCAGGAGATGGACCCATGGTCTGATCTAGCAGGCTCTTCTTGTGTAAGAGCCATTCACCTATTTAAATCTGCTTTAAGCACATTCCTTTGTGAAGCATTCATCAAATTTTATAGAGCTTTTTCAGTTTTTCAACCTCATCTATATATTTATTTATTTATTATATTTATACCCCCGCCTTTTTTCCTGCAAGGAACTCTAGGCGGCTTACATAATCCTCCTCCTCCTCCTCTCCATTTTTATCCTCACAACAACCCTGTGAGGTAGGTTAACAATCTAACTAATTCCTAAAGGTATTAGAGGGGAAGAAGTATACTGGATCTTTTTTGCTTGCTTTGAGGGGGCAGGCAATGGGAGTTGGTTCAAAGACTAGGCTTGTAGAGATGCAGGAGGAATTTAGTACAGCCCGTTATCAGGGATGGGGACTCGGACTCCAGGACTCGACTTGTGAGTCGGACTGAGTCCCCCCTCTGACTCAAGTCCCACTCAAGTCCCAATATTTTTAATGGGACTCGAGACTCGACTTGGGACTCGAGACCAAGGACTCTTCAACAAGGAGACCAAGGAGTGGAGAGAAGTGTGATCGCCGGCGAAGATTATATTTTTTAAAATCATTTTCCTAAAATGCAACCTTTCAGACATTTTGGGTTTGGCTGCCTCTGCCTGCCTGTTTGGGGTTCCCTGCCTCCTCTGCCTGCCTGGTCTCTTCTTAACCAGTTCCACAGTTTGAATTGTCCAAGACAAATGCCTCTGCCTGCCTGCCTGCCTGCCTGCTTTGGGGTTCCCTGCCTCCTCTGCCTGCCTGGTTATTTTAGGTTTGTCTGCCTGGTCTGTTCTTGTTAAAATCAGTTGCAGAGTTTTGAAATAAAAAGGCACACTTGTGCCTAGAATTTATTTAAGCCACACATCTGAAGTAGCCTTATTTTGTTGGGGAAAAAACCCATTGATTTTAATAGGGACTTGTGGAGTCAGCTTTGGGAGTGACTCGGGACTCGTGAGTCACCATTTTGGACCAAGGACTCGGACTTGAGACTCGGGTCCAAAGACTCGTGACTCAACTCGTGACTCGAGACCAAGAACTCTTCAACATCCCTGCCTGTTATTAGAGAATCGCAGACCATCAGGCAGAGTGAGGTATCTGTTTCAGGCAGATTAAATATATATATATATATATATATATATGGTCATGAAAGGGCAGCAAATCGTTACTATTTCATTTATTATGGTAATATTTTTACTCTCAGGGAGAGGCACTTGTGTGATTTCCTGCCTCATGTACAAAAATTACTTGGCCAGCCTTCAGGTGCTATGCACCTTAAGTTGTGTGTGTGTGTGTGTGGGGGGATATTTGCTGTTCTACCTCAGGCAGCAAAATATCTTGGGCTGGCCCTGATAGCCCCAGCATTCCTCTTGCATTGTTGTACCTTTGATTGGTTCCTCTTCTGTCCCTCTCCCTTGATGAGCCCCTTTAGCCTATTCTTCCCACCTACTCAGAAGCTCCAAGACTCACCTCCTACATACCACCACTGCAAATCAAACCTTCCAAAGTACAGCTGGGTTCTCTTTGGCTTCCTGTAACACAACTCAAGGCACAAGGAAACACTTGCCTTGAAAAGGGGGGGGGGAGAGATTTCAGACTAAACTGTGTCATGTCACACACCAGGATGCCCCAAGATTCGGAAACCTTTGTGCATAGTTCACCCAAGCTGGCCTGGGCCTGGGCCTGAAGAACTCTAGCCCCCCAGCCTTTAATCTGGAGCAGTGGGGTATTTGAAATCTCAATTATTTATGTGTTCATGCTGTGGGTTAATGCTGACTGACACTAAAACACAGCCTAGATTTAGCTTCATAAAATTTTTATCCCCACTATGTACAGCAAGTCTTTCTCTGGTTTCAATGGAAGGAAATGGCCTATTGGAAAACCTACACAAGCCCACCCTTCTGCTAGGCCAAATTGTGGGGCTCTGTTACCATGGCAACTGGCCATAATTTTTAATTCCCTTCCTGGTTACATCTGCACAGGGAAAAATAAATTTTCTTGCTTTCATAATAACTGTCCATCTACTTTAGGCCGAGGGCTAGGTTCACAGTAATTCCTTCCCTTGTGATGGTGCAAGGTGAGTGTACATGTTGATCCGTTCAGTAAATGTAATATGCTTGGGAAATGGAGCTGAAAATTCAACATACTCTGTCAAATATACATTAAACGTCTTATATTGCTGTAGATAGAGCCCAACATGGGATCTGGAAATGGCAAGCAGCAGAGTGAAGTAGGCTCTTTATTATTACACTATAAGACATACACAAAATTGAAGATATTTCCATATTACTGTTGGATGGCTGCCAGAGTTTAAAACAAAAAGCTGGTGGGGGTAGGAAAAAAGGGAGATTTCCCCCCCCAGACAATGTTTTTGTCTGTGGTTATTTCATTATCATATCTTTAGAGCTAGTAGCCTCTAAATTCAAACAGGCCTCTGTGTTCAGAATGATATAATTAAATAAACACAGGCCTGGATCCAAAGAGTTTCTTTAGGCATGCCCAACGGCTTGGACATCCCTAGAGGGATTGTTAAATTTGAACAGTTAGGACCACCACCACCCCATCATATCTCAAACTGCTTTTTGAAGTCCTTCCCATTTCAAAAGAGGTTTGCCATGGGGGATAAGGGTGGGTTCAAGAAAACCACCATGCAAGTTCCATGTGTAAGTACTACCCTGTGATCCTTTAGTATAGTTCATACACTTACTGGGCAATCGATCTTCAGATCTAATACAAACAAGACATAATGTATGAGGCATTCATGTAATGTGCCTTCACCTATGCTCAACCTGTACATTTGTAAATAAATTCAAATATTACAAAAGCCTTCCAAAGTGATCCCACCCACCTTCCAAAGGAAAACAAATCTGGGTAAACGCAGGGCCCCTTGAGCTTCTCCCCACTCAAGGAAGTGGGGTGAGTGTAGCAGTGCGTTCATAAGGGAGGGTAAGCATGGGTGTGTGGGTGCCCACTCCACAATACAAAGAGGATTGCCACTATCTGAGTATATGAACCGGGCCTAAGAAGAGGAAGGGCAGGGAGGCTGTGAAAAATGGTCTCCCATAAGTGGACATTTAGCGAGAAGTGGATGAACAGATTATGAACAGAGTTTGAAAGTCTGGATTGGGGAGTGGGTGGACAATGGAGGGCGTTGTTCTGTATTTAGGATAGACTAGTGGACAAGCATAGGCAACTGTAGCATTTATGGGGCATTTCACAGCATCTGATAATTCTATTTAACCTTGGGCTGTCAGGGTTGTTTTTTGGGATGTGTGTTTTTTTAACAAGAGGTGACTGTAGGACAAATATATTTGAATAAAACTGATCCAGATAGTTCAACTAAGTTCAAGGTCTCTCTCTCTTTTGTGTTTACTCTCTTAAATACAGCCAAGAAAAGGCTTAATAATAAATGACATTTTACTTAGAGGTTCTCATTTTGGGTAGAAGTGTTGAAATTCTGTGTGTTTTGCAGGATAATTTATTTCAGTAAAATTGGGCACAAGTTAGTGATTTCAGTGACTATTCAATTGTTTTCTGGGGTCAGAGGAGGCTGTTTTCTGTATAGGTTTCGATCTACATTGGTTTAGATCTGGAAGATGGGGACTATGGACTAATCAACTAGGTGAAGACTTATATGCCCTTCTGAGAATGAACTACCTGAGCCGTGGCTGCTGACGCAGCAGTGCACACACAAATGCACACGCGCGCACACACCTATATAGAAGAACACACTTGTAGGCATTAAAATGAACTTGTTCAGAAAATGGCATTAAAAATATAATGGGGTATTATCCAATGTTAGTCCTATGTAGAGTAGACCCATTGAAATGAATGAGACTTAAGTAAGTCATGACAACTTAAGTCCCATTCATTTTAATGGGTCTACTCTATGTGGGACTAACACTGGATACTACCCCTGGAGTGTAAACTCATTGCTTGGTCCATATTCATTCTCTATGACCTTTATCACAAGAGGGTGATCCAGTACACAACATAGGTCAGTGTTCTCCAACCTTGGATCCTCAGATGTTTTTGGCCTACAACTCCCAGCATGCCCCAACCAGCGTAGCTTGCTGGGAGTGGTAGGCCAAAAACATCTGGGGACCCAAGGCTGGAGAACACCGAGATAGGTACTGTTTGTATTTTATGTTTTAATGTCCTGTACACCACCAAGAGAATTTCAGTTATGAGTGTCAGCTGCTGGCAGTGGTCTGAAGACAGAGCAGCTGCTGGACCAAACTGAAGACTTCAGGGGAAGCCTGGTGAACAGCCTTAAAGGTTCCAGGTGGAAGTCAAATGACCTTGTGGAAGTCAAATTACAGGCCTTTCAAGCCCTCATTGCTAGGCCTGAAAGTTAACTGTAGTGGCACTTGATAGGGGAATTATTTATTTATTTATTTTTTATTTATTAATTATTTTTTTGAATCGCCCATCTGGCCAGTCATCCGGCCACTATGAGTGATGTACAGTCCAATAAAATACAAGAAAAAAAAAAACAGAGTGTAAAACACAATTAAAAACAATACAAAACTTAAAAATCCTAACCCACACCATATTCCCACCTGAAAAGCCACATTTTTAATGCACGGCAGAAGCTAATCAAGGAAGGGGCATGGCGGAGGTCACTGGGGAGAGAGTTCCATAAATTGGGGGCTGCCACAGAAAAGGCCCTCCTCCTAGTCCCCACCAGCCTGGTTTCTCTGGCTGATGGGACAGGGAGAAGGCCGTCCATGGCAGATCTTGTTGAGCGGCCTACTTGATGTTGCTGGAGGCGCTCCTTGAGATAAACTGGACTGGAGCTGTACAGGGTTTTAAAGGTCAATGCCAACACCTTGAATTTGGCTCGGCAAACAACTGGTAGCCAGTGCAACTCTTTGAGCACTGGAGTGATGTGATCATGCTGGCGGCAGCCTTTAACCAGGCAAGCTGCTGCATTCTGTACCAGCTACAACTTCCGAATTGGCTTAAGTTTGCTTAGGGTTAGGAACTGGGGCTTCTAACACCTGACTGGTGGTAAAAGTAACCATACTGAAACAGGCCTGTGGCTTATGCTGGCTCAGCTTGTCTGAGTGTGGAAAGCTAAGCAGGGTCAGGCCTGGTTATTACTTGGATGGGAGACCCCTCCTCTAGTTTCCTGCATTGAGCAGGGGGTTGGACTCGATAGCCTTGTAGGCTCCTTCCAACTCTATGATCTATGAATCTATGAAACCCTGTTTTAAAGTAGTAACAGCAATATTAATTAATAAGGTTTCTTGTTTTATTTCTTTTTAATTAAATAATATATATCTTTGTTTACTTTCATGGTATCTCTGATCTGTTTTGTTTCACGCCTAATGACCAGCTAGCTTAGGGGGGGAAGCCTTAATTTCAATAAAGGGGAGTAGTTTAATGGTGGCAGGGGAAGTGAAAGGAGATATTGTACAGTAGCAAGGGGTGATCCCCCACATTTGGGGTTAGTGGCGGGATTGCCCTAGAGTAGAGGGCCCCAACCTAAGACCAGGTTCTTCACACTGTCTCACAAACACGATGGTGCAGATGGGGGCCATACAGTCCTCGACATTTAGCCTGCAATGATTCTATGCCATCTACAAGTTATTCATTCATTTATTTATTTCATTTCTATACCGCCCAATAGCCGAAGCTCTCTGGGCGGTTTACAGCAATTATAAAATTTTACAATGAAAATTTCACTAGACATTTTAAAAACAATTTTAAAATTACTTAAATAGCTAAGACCAGAGTATAAAAAGTAGACTGGTTAAAAAAAAAAAAAGTGACGTAACCACCATGCTGTGTACTATTTGGAGCTGTTAAATGCCTCAGTATAGAGGGCAGTCTTAACTTGGCATTGAAAGGATAGTAAAGTTGGTGCCAGGCAGGCCTCAGTGGGGAGCTTGTTCCACAGCTGGGGGGCTACCACAGAAAAGGCCCTCCCCCTTGTTGACACCTTCCAGGCCTACCTTCCAAGCGTCTGGGGCAGCAGTCGGAGGAAGGCCCCAGATGTTGAGCATAGTGCCCGGGTAGATTGTGGTTCGGAGAGGCGTTCCATCAGGTATTGCGGTCCCAAGCCATGTAGGGCTTTATAGGTTAAAGCCGGCACCTTGAATCGGGCTTGGTAGCATATAGGCAGCCAATGCAAGCGGGCCAGAACAGGTGTTATATGTTCAGACCTCCTGGTCCCAATTATTAATCTGGCTGCCTCATTTTGCACAAGTTGAGTACCCTTGCCCCCAAACATAGCAAGCCTAAGGCCAATCTCTAAAGCCTTTTGAAGACCCCTTTAGAGAACCTAAGGCAGCAGGAAGACAGTCCTTGAAACAGAGAGCACCTCCTCATTAAAGAGTCAGAAGTTTTGAGAGAGTGTCACTGTTTACATCAAGGGTGTAAAAGTTGTGGCCCACCAAGCCATTTTTGGTGGCTCACCAGATGCCTCTGTATCTGACGGTGGAGACACTGCCTAGGGTTTCCCTTGCTTGAGATAAGCAAGGGATTCTCTTGCTAGTGCTAGCAAGGGAATCCCCAGGCTTGTTTGTGTACTTGTGTGTGTGTGAGAGCACCCTGGTGCTGTCCAATGCAGCCCTCAGGCCAAATAAGGTTGTGCACTCCTCGTTTGGGCACGATGATTGCCCTTCTTAATAACTGATGTAGGCAATAATTGGGACAAGGATCTCCCCCTTTCCCTGTCTGTACATGTGGTTTTGTGTTTGATCAGCATTCTGATTCAGAGTACCAACCAACCACAACTGGAAAGGTTTGGAAACACCCTCAAAATTCCATCATAGTGCCTGCTAAAAGAACATACATTTTTATGCTAAGTACATTTCTGCAGCAAGCTGGGTGCTTTTGGCAGTGGGACAGCAGTGTTAATCAGGCTGTTCAATTCAGAAAAAGACTTTAAAGGATTTGTAATATTATACTCATATTTGAGGGGGGAAGGAAACTCCTATTTGAACTCTGTTATTTATTGTACATTTACAGCGCAATCTCTTTATGCAGGATACTTAAGCAGAGTGCGGGGGAAATCCTTTTATCCAGTTCCACCTAGTGGCATAACCTCCTCTGAGTTACCATATTGTGAATACTAAAGACCAAAGTATAAAGACCCTAAAAGAATATCTTTTCCAATTAGGTCATTGGTTACCAACATGGGGTGTTCTAAATTAGTACCGGTAACATTTTGATTGTAAATTTCTTTGAAGTTCTCATTAATCTGGTCCTTGGATTTGAACTTTTCTTGGCCATGTTTCACATCAAATCTGGATTTTAGTTATGTCAAAACAACTGATTAGCTCTCCTCAGCTTGGAGGAGAAGGAAGGGGGAGCAGAGGAGGGTAGTCAAGTGGGTGTTGGATTTCATGAAAGACCTATTTACCTAGTCATTTAGCATGACCAAGTGGGAGAGCAGCCAAGAAGGACAACACACTGGAAAGATTCCAGGGTTCCTGTCTCATTAGGGCAGTGTTCTCCAACCTTGGGTCTCCAGATGTTTTTGGACTACAACTCCCAGCATGCCCCAGCCATCTGGGGACCCAAGGTTGGAGAACACTGCATTAGGGGATCACCAGAGAAAATGGCATGGCTGCCCTCATGCTAATATCCAGTGTAGCAATTTGGTTACCACTAGAAATAGGATGATATCCCACATGCCACTGCAACAAACAGCTTCAAATAAGCACAGCTCTGTTTTATAGAATGGAAGCTTTACTTTGGATATGCATACCAAAGTACAAAAAATGACTGAACTACAATAAATTCAAAGAGGGTCATCTGCCAGCCAATCTACCTGCAGAAAAGCTGCTTCTCCATTCAAAATGGTGATGATCTGCATCTGCTATACCTCTGGGCCTCATAGTCATATTTTTAAACAGTAATTACAACTTTTGTCAGGACTATGTGTGCGCATATGTGCGAGCGACTGTGTGTACGTGTTCATATTCCACCGTTTGTCAGGTGATGCCTCCAGTCATCATTGGTGTCTTATCACTTCAGATATTATCTCCCTTTGGGAAGAGTATCCATGACCAGTCCTTCTAATCAGCCATGAAAGTGTGCCAATATTGAATATAGGTAGCAATATAACTCCCTTTGATTTATTCCACTAGTTTTGTTCCATAACTACCAGAGATATTTGATCATGTATGCAGGCCCTGAGTGTGAAAATGCAAATCCCATTTAATTGGAAGTCTCCAAAAGAATTTGGATTGTTATAGCTCCTTAGTGCCCAGTTTGTCCCAACCAATATTTTGACTTCACCTGTGGCAGTTGAACAAGTCTGACTGGTGAAGTTAAGTTTGCATAGTTCTGTCTGACATCTGTTACTGTAAAGGAATGTGTCTTATTTTAGAACATCACAACCCAATAGAATGTAATAGTGTTTCTCATGTGGCTTATTGTCCAATGGTGTTCAAAACTGCAGCTTGTGTTTGTGACGCATGATTCAAATAAGCATGATTCAAATTGTACATGGTGCAATTCAGGAATGGCTGGGCATCATCCACATCTGGCAATGTACGGAGTGATTGAGTGAATTACTCAAAGCTTAATTTCAAAAATGAGAGTTGATGTGAGATTAAAGTTGGCCTCAAAGTCATCCTGGAAAATCTTGCTCCTAGGATCCTTCCAGATGGATGGCTCCTAGCGCTACTAGTCAAAAGGCACTGTGCAGCTATTCTGTCTTTCCCTCCTCAACAGATATGTTGGGGTAAGAAAAAAGACAGAAGAAGTTGTGGGAAAACATGGGAGGGTTACAAATGGATGACAATGTCTGGACCCCGCATGTTTGAAGCAGAGCAATTACACACTAAAAGCCTCGTTTGGAAGCACCCCTGGTCTCAAATTATTGAGTTGTAGGCCACAAACATCTGGGGACCCAAGGTTGGAGAACACTTGGTGTAACCCCTCCTGATTAAAGTGTGATCAATCCCATAGTACCTTCATTTATGCAGGAGCACCGAGGGGATATGGGGTTGGGAGGCAAGGTTCTACAATTACAACAAAATAAATTTTAATGAGTGCAATTAGGGTTGTTCAGACATTCCAAAAGTGATGGAAAATGTGGCAGCAACTGCTAACTGGGAGGGGAAAACTGGTGTGGAGAAGTGGGGAGTGACTAAACACCTATTGTTTTTAAAAGCTGATCACCCGAGGCCAGACATTAGAAACCTCTTTCCATAAAAAGTGTCATGGTTTGCTGGCTGGACTTAGCTGGAGTTGAGGCAAACATTCCACAGAAAACATGCCTTTCCCCCCACCGTTTTTAAAAAATAAATTTTGGCTCCGAATAGTTTCTTCTGTATTTTAGAGATTGTCACCCACAATGTTGTCACATGGTGGAAAAAATAGGACTAAAAACCTGAGGAGGATTTTGTTTGTTGCTTGTTTACATTCTTGTTCATTTTTCAGTGCCAACTGCTGGATGTTATTTGTCTTTTCTCCGGAAGTTTATGAATTCAGTGGGCCTTATTTCCAAGTAAATGTGCATAGGATTGGACTGAATTCGTAACAAATAGTTCTACCCATCGCTGTTACTCTGGGCACTTCCAGATGTGGTTTTTATTGTGCATCACCCAGCCTCATTCATGGAATTCTACTGAGTGTCCAGACATCGTTGTCTTCCATTTGTTACCCTCCCTTGTTTTCCCACTGCTTCTTCCATCTTTTTTCTTACCAGAAAAAATCCTTTAAGGTGCAAACAAACAAACACACAAACAAAAGCAAAATAGTTGCACAATGCCTTTTCACTGGTAGCACTAGGAGCTCTCTGTCTGGAAGCACCCTCTCTTGATCAATCTCATGAAAATGCTATCCCTGAACTGCTGCTGCTTATTTATTTATTTATCTATTATATTTATACCCCGCCTTTTTTCCTGCAAGGAACCCAAGGCAGCTTACATAATCCTCCTCCTCCTCTCCATTTTATCCTCAGAACAACCCTGTGAGGTAGGTTAGGCTGAGAGTCAGTGACTGGCCCAAAGTCACCCAGTGGGTTTCATGGCTGAGCGGGGACTAGAACCCGGATCTCCTGAGTCCCAGTCCAACACTCTCACCACTACGCCACACTGCTGCTGCTGCTGCTGCTCCTCCCTTTTCTTCTTCTTCCAACTAGTCTAAACTCTGGTGAGCTTCATGACTGGCTGGGGACTTCAATCTAGGTCTCCCTGGTCTAAGTTTATTAACTACGCACTACACTACGTTTCACTAGAGCCAAACTACATGGTATGGTAAAGATGTAGCTAGCATCTATGCCTTCTTCTCCCCCTCCCCCACCGCAGAGAGGGGACATTTAGTACAGTACTACCCTCCCCAGACTCGATTTTATTGGTAATTCACCTCCTTGCAGCTATGGTGCTTAGGAAAAACATCCCCATTTATTTATCTTTTTATTGTTCACCGCTCCTGAATCTGCTTGATGTGGAGCATATACAAATCCTGTAGATGATGATGATGATGATGATGATGATGATGATGATGATGATCTATAGTGGCATGTGCAAAGAGAAGATCACTCACAAAATTGGTATTAAACATCCCCTCCCCACATGGGGGGGTCCTAATAAAAATCAGAAAACCCCCCCCACCTGAGGATGGGGGGGGGGAAATGTAGCTGCAAGCTACATCTTTAACGTAATGCATAGTTTGTACCTAAAAGTCTATTCGGTACTGAATCAGAGCCAGTGCAAGAATAACACTAAGAAAAATTACATTTTTATCATTTAGAAAGGCCTTTTGTTGCAAATAGTAAAAAAGCTGGCATTTCTTAGGATAAAGTATCCTTACTGGTTCATGTCAAATCAGAAATCATGTGGAGGCCTGCAGTGTTGTGTCTGGCCTGCCGCAAAACCTCTATTTCTTTCAGCACAATTTACAGTCTTTGGGGGTGGAGGCAATGCAGTTATTTAGTAACTTCCCAGTTCAACCATTTGCAAGGTCAAATCTCTTTGTTCCTGCCAAAGCTGGGCATGCTATAAACTATGGAAGCGGATGGCATGTAGCTACAGAAATACTGCCTTGCACCTGGGCCGTTCTGCATCATGATTCAGAGTGCTGTGGGCAGGGCACTACATATTCTCTGCCAAAGGGAAAAGAAACAAAAAGCCAAACTACATTCTGCAGGCAGAATATGCAAATTAGGTCAACCTGCACAGCATGTGATTACACCAGGCAGTTATTCTTGCCACAGAATTTGGTTCTACCGTGTGAAATGCATGGCCAGCCACTGATCTGAGAACTGGGTGAAGGAGAACTGATGGAGGGTAGAAAGAACAGCCGTTAGAGAGCTGCGGGGCCTATATAAATAGGCACAGGTCTGGTGGGCACATATGTCTTACGACAGGCAGACTAAGGGGCTGTACATGAAACGGAGACATCAGCACCAAGAAATCTTACCCACGCTTGCCTGAAGGGACTGGTGTTTGTTGGGCTACAGTACTTGGTAAACCAGTGTTCTCCAACCTTGGGTCCCCAGATGTTTTTGGCCTACAACTCCCAGCATGCCCCAGCCAGCTTAGCTGGCTGGGGCATGCTGGGAGTTGTAGGCCAAAAACATCTGGGGACCCAAGGTTGGAGAACACTGTGGTAAACGAATGGACCGGCCAGAGAGCTTCGGCTATGGGGCAGTATAGAAATGAAAATAAATAAATAAAAATAAATAAATATAGATGCAATTGATCCTCTCTCTTGATCTTCACAACAAATGGCACAGGATTATTATCATTATTTATTGGTTTTAAAAATTTCATGATGTTTTATTGTTTATATTTTAACTGTATTTTATTGTTTGTTTTTAATTGATTGTTGTACACTGCCCAGAGAGCTTCGGCTATTGGGCGGTATAGAAAATGACTGAATGAATAAATAATTTATTTATTTATTTTTTTGGTCATGAAAGGGCAGGAAATGGTTACTAATTAATTTATTGTGGTAATATTTTTACTCTCAGGGAGAGGCACTTGTGTGATTTCCTGCCTCAGGTACAAAAATAACTTGGCCAGACTTCAGGTACTATGCACCTTAAGTTGTGTGTGTGTGTGTGGGGGGGGATTTGCTGTTCTACCTCAGGCAGCGAAATGTCTTGGGCTGGCCCTGATAGCCCCAGCATTCCTCTTGCATTGTACTTTTAACTGGTTCTTCTTCTGCCCCTCTCCCTTGATGAGCCCCTTCAGCCTCAGCATTCGTGTGGAGATAAGTCCCCAGAGGAATATTCTCCAGTCCCCACCCACTCACCAGCTCCAAGACTCACCTTCCATCTACCAGTGTTGCCTCAGGCAGCAGATGCTGGAAGGGGGGAGCACAGTGTTGGCAGCTCCCCCCCCCCCCGGCCATTCCTCCTGATCAATACTTGCTTGTTGCTGGCCAGGGGTGACTAGGTGTGACAGCCAGCCAGCCGTCTCACCTAGTCACCTTCTCTCTACATGTTACAGGCAGCACCACTGGGGAAAGGCCCCTGACTGAGCGAGCAGGCAGAGAGCCAGCCAGCCCGGGCCACACGCTCCAGCAGCTTTACGCATGTGTCATACCCTCCAATTGCCCTGAATTTGTCAGGACAGTCCCATCGCTCTCTGCTCGCTCTACCTGCTGCCTCTGACCAGCCCCCCGGGGTAAGTAAGACCCATTGAAGACATTTGTACTTACTTCTGAATAACTGTGCGTAGGATTGCACTGTTTGTTTTAACTTAATTCAAGTTAGTTAAATTCTGTAAGATTATTCCAGTTTAAGTGTTTCTTTAAATCTAAATTGTGTGAACAGAACACAAAAAGTGCTTTAAACTGGGGCCTTTCCACAATAACAAGCAACAACAAAGCTGTTCAGCCCTTCAAAGTTACTCCTTCTGCTTAAAAACCAGAGTTGTAGAGGTGTTCAGCAAAACGCTGAAGGGGTTCAAAACCCCAATGTGTCTTTTTGTATTTTCCCCCACCCAAATCCTCCCCCTCTTCCGCATCTCTTTTTCTTCTCCTTCCCCAATAACTTTTGTACTTGACCATGCCCTTTGGTTGCCTGACCATACCCTTGGCCACGACCTCATGTTGCCTGGTCACGCCCTCTTGATCACACCTTCATGTTGCTTACCCATACCTCTTACAAATTCACATGTGTGTCCCCATTTTCATCTGTGAAATGTTGGAGGGTATGATGTGTTGCTCTGTCCATGAGGCACATGGTGGCCCTAGCACTGCTGCACTGCATTCTTGGAGCAGGTGGCGAGCAGGCACCAGGTGGAGGATTAGGTGGTCAGTGCTGGTGAGGTATTGGCGAACTGAGCTGTGTGTGTACACGGCCTGTCCTGCACCCCCTAGGTTTGCTGCCCTGTCACCAGTGTTGAAGTGAGAGGCCAGTCGGATCGACTCCTGTAAATGTAAATGGGGGGGGGGAGGAGCATTGTCCTAGATACAGCTGTAGTAATGTTTCCCCTACACTTTGCAGCTCTATAGAATCAGCATCAGGCTTGTCCAGTTGCTTTGCACATTGAACAATAATCCCTCCTGTATCTTTGCCAACAATGAAGATCATTATATTGCAATAATGGTGAATGGGGTTAGATCCAGAACCAGCGTCCTGCCAGTGGAAGGATGACGCTGGTGGAATGGGACTTCCCCATCCTCTCCTCCCCGCTGCAGTCCCCCCGTGCACCCTCCAGATCTGCTCCAGAGGGTTCCTCAATCCTCTGGAGCGAATCTGGAGGGCGCACAGGGAGCTGGAGTGGGGAGGAGAGGATGGGGAAGTCCTGTTCCGTGGCACCCTTCCACTGGCAGAACAACAGTTCTGGATCTAAGCCATAACTGTTTTGAGAGCCATCCACCTGCTCTGGAAGTACCCTCAGTACATTCAGTCCAAATGGAGCTGTTCCTTTCCAGGGTCTTACCCTGAAAAAACAAAATGAAAAGCAAGTCTGAAGCAGAAGCTAACTAGCTACCCACCCGCCCCGCCCCTACCCAGAGTCTGCCCGGCCCGAAGCATGGGGACGAGAAGTAAAAACGGAGGGCCAAGACAGTACTCAGCTACTAGTATGTGCAGCTGTCATTTCATTTGCAAAGCCAGGATCATCCCGCGTGGCCGTTAGGACATGCTCTGAATCCTCTTTTATGTGACATCAGTCTTCACACTAAAAGTGAACGTTCTTCTGCACACACATTTTTTTAAATCCTCCCTAGTCGTTCCTGAGAGGTACCACAGATTTACATTTTCCTTTCAGGCTGCTTTGGACCTGTCTTCCCTGTCTGCCTTTTGGAGACTCCACCGTTGAATAAGCTGGTCTTCCTCTCCCTCTTGGCTATGACTGAAGAAAATAAGTGCATATTACTTTATCTGGGTTTCATATGTAAACCATGATCTTCTGCTAATTTAAGAGGAACTGAACATAATCAGAACCACAGCCTGGGAAGCTCTTGACAATGCCGCCCTTTGTTTTATACCAGAACCAATGGGAAGATTCTTGCCAAGAGCCTGAAAGAACAAGGCTGCTAGACTTATAAATGTTGGAAACAAAGCCTGGCGCCATGCAAACTGATGCAAGGTTCACCCCTGACTCCTGATTGATTTCCAACAGGTTGTCGTCTCTGTATCTCCACTCAGAGATACGTCTTTCTGCCACTTGGCTTTTGTCTTCTGAACAAAACTTCTAGTAGTCCTTTAAGATGTCCTAAAAGAACAGCAACAGCCCAGATCTTACTGACACGAGCTACACCCCAATACTATCTGAACAGTGTGTGCATCGTTTACTGCCTGCTCCTCCCACAGTGCCTGCTTCTATACTTCCTTCATATGGGATCCTGATCACTTGGTGAAGCCTCCAAGAGTACAGCCAGTACAGAACTTCTCTCAATGTGTGGAGCGAGGGAAGGCAATGTCAGGCTGGGGCCAGTACTATGGTCCTGCTACCTTTTAATGATGAGGAGCTCCTTCATGTAGAATAACATGTGAAGGGGACTGATCAAGTTTGCTTTGGGGTTACCCAAAGAGCCAATCACCTGTCTGCTGCATCCTCGGCCATCATTCGGAGTAATCAAGGAGCATCTACCCAATTGCTAAGATAATCTTTGGAGTCTCCTCTGGGTGCCGCCACCTACAATGATGAGACAGGTAGCTACCAGGGAAAAAACCTTCTTTGTAGTGGCCCCTTGCCTGTGGAATGCCTTTTCCAGGGAGATCCGCCTGTCATCTTCACTGTATACATTAAGAACTTCCTCATCTAGCAGGCATTTAATTCTTAATCCGGTGCTCTGATTATTAACCTTACTGCTGGCTCTTTCATATTTTTAATGGTTTAATGTTTTGATATTTTCATTGTTGTATTTATTGTTTTGGTTGTTATTTTATTGTTGTTTTGGGTTCTTTTACTGTAAGCCACTCCAAGGGGCATCTGCCAGTTTGGGCAGTATATAAATTAAAAAAATAAATAGAATTAGCTGACACTACAAATAACACCAATGACAAAAAGTAAGTGTGCCCAGTTTGGAGATGCCAGTGCTAGAATCAGAAGAGAGCACTGGAGGTGGAATTCATACCACCAAAGATGTACATTTCATGGCCAGATGCTGACCTGATTGAAGTGCAGCTGAATTAGGCTGCACTATAGAGATTCCATCCACCCGAAGGAAACATTCCCCGTTCCACTGTCAATGGCAATGCAGCCAATAGACAAGGCACCTGGAATAGTCATGGCAAATGAGCAACCCTGCATCTTTCCTGTCTCTACAGGGCTTGATTAGGCTGGCAATCACGATTTTATTATGCAGCCCCTGCGTTCTTGTACAATTGAAACAGGACCTCGGTAATGGTGTGTGAACTTCAAGGTCACCCTGTAGAGAGTCGTCTTTAGCTCTGCAGCAGTTTACTATTTAGGAATAAAAATGACAATTTTGTCCAAGTAAATTACATTGTGAGAGCACAATAAAATTCTGCAAGGGCAATTGGAATGATCTGATGGTGGATTTAAACTTGGAATACATTATAGTACTTCCTTGTGGTTACTAGCTAACACAGCTCTTGGTGATATGTAGGCATTCTGGACTACTGATGGTATTTCCTTTATCTCCAGGTGCACTGGTTTACAAGTAGAGTTGTCTGCCCACTTTGAATAAATGGATGCACTATTACGTTTGCCGTATGCTTTCCTGGATCATTTCTAAAAAGAAAAGGGAGTTTGGTTCTGCTTAAAGAGCCATTACCCCAAACAGAAGCAAATATTGCATCTCACCTAAGTATGTAATGAAAGAGGGTCTCTCTACAATGTCTTAGAGTTAGCTTTCTTTCACATTACTCTTTTGATAAGACTAGAGTGATGTAAATCCTGAAATGAATGAATGAACTTCCAGTTCCTAACTGAAAGTCACGCAGCCTTTTGTGGAGCAAGAGCACAAGGGGAATAGGTGAAATCTCCGGTGTTCTACTCTGCTTCCCTAGCATTGTTTACCTGGTCCATGGTGGTGTTCAGTTTGTGATTCGCTAGTGCTGAAGCCCCAATGATGTGTGCCCCTTCTTGCCTATCACTTCTGTGTGCCATCACTATATGTCATCACATCGTCACACCATCAAACACAACCAACCTAAGTTCCTAGGGCAGCCTTCCCCAACCCAGTGTCCTCCAGATGTTTTGGACTACAACTTCCAGCATTCCTGACCACTGGATATGCTGGCTCTTGGGAGCTGAAGTCCAAAACATCTGGAGAATGTCAGGTTGGGGAAGGCTGTCCTAGGGCTTGTTTAAGTCTGATTTCCTTCTGAATGTATTCTGGGAGCTATCATATTTGAAGCACCTTGTTTAGGAAGGATAATAGGTTTGGGTTAAATGACCACTGGAATAGAACAGGTGCCCTTATGTTATTGAAACATTTTCTTATATAAGGATACAAAGGCATCGAGGAAGCTTGCTCTGTTTACCTCATTGTTCAACTCAAGGACAGTTCACACATTATTATTTTTTACTTATGTTTTCTGCTGCCCCCACATCTCTTACACCAGTGGTGGACAACTTGTCACCCTCCAGTTGTCTTACCCACAACTCTCATCATCCCTCACCATTCGCTATGCTGACTCATGGGAGTTGTAGGCCAAAACATCTGGAGGGCCACAAGTTGCCCACCTCTGTCTTACACAAATGGTCTACTTGTGTCAATGGGGTAATGTGTAATACTCCAAAAAGTACAGACATTGTTGCAGCTGCATCATGTGGATTTGAAGGTCACACATTACAGTGCTAATACAACAGGGTGAGGAGAGAATAAATTCTTGGGGAACAAAGTTGCTTGAGTCATCTGATTTGGCCTCTTTTCATGTTTCAACAAAAGGCAGGTCCCAATCTTTCCACCAGAAGTTGGCCACATCCTGCTTTATGTAATGTTCACAGAGTTTTGATGTGTCTGAGAATGTGTGGTAAATACACAACTAGGAGCCTTGGCTAACCATGGTTTCTGGAGGAATTAACCACACCTTTTCAGACATGCAAGTGTGGCACCAATCAGCCCTCAATTGGCACAACTGAAGGGTTAATTTCTGAGTAACCTGCTCTAAAGCACCTAGGTCTAAACAGGGCTTTTAAAAAATAAAATAAAATTGACACACCCTTCATACCTACCTGTATATCATATTCTTATAATGGATATTTTCAAGGCGCTATTCTGGCCAATGGTAGTTGAAGTCCCCCATGTGGACAAGACTTCCATTAACAAGATACTAAACTTAGACAAAGTACATTGACATATTACATTCTGCTTGATGAAAAAGCCACATACAATCCAAAATCTAGAAAGCAATCAGAAAGACCATGTGTTTACAATGAGACAGAAAAACTTCGATATCCTTACTTTCTCATCATGGTGGCCACAAAGACTGAAATTAAGTCTGCCAGTATGCCAGCATCTTTTAATCATCCACATCATAAAGAGAGTATCATCCTCTTGCCAGGCACGTTCCTGGCAGGTCCTTATTAAAAATTAGGCTTATAGGAAAGTCTGTGCTCCCTTCAAAACATTTTTGTTCAGTTCCATTTTGTCATATAAACCTATACACTTTGCTACATAAGCAAATGTTCATGGGAAATATAAAGGGATATGCACTGAAGAAGGTTAGCAGGACTGACAGCCAGGAAATCATAAAATAATTTCTGTTGCTGTTGAACTAGGCTGATGGGTTGCTCACTGAGCAACATCCACTTTAGTAATGACTGGAAGGAGGGATCCGCACTCTCATTCCCAACAGACCAAAAGACAAAACTGAGCCAATAAACAATGATTCCAACTCAACCCTTGATGAATAAAGGTGGACTCAGATTGGTGATTCCTGCTGCATTTAGGGAAAGCAACAGAGCTTCCCTAAATGGAGTGCAGAACGTTACATCTGACTATGAGGTAAATGTAGCCTACTGTAGTTTAGTTCATCAGGGTTATTCATGTGAATGGAGGATCTTGCTAGCTTTCATAAGTTGGCCTGTTACATACCATAGCTATCATTTTTGTTATCCAGGAATCTCTGAATCATTTTTAAAAAAACTCTGCCACAAAATTCTGCCACTGTGGATGTGGAGTCACTTCACAGAAGACAAATGCCCTAGCTGGGAGCAACTTCCATTTAAGAAATTACATGTGATAAGCACAAATGCACCTATTTTGACAAATGTAGTATGCATGATGGAAAGCAATGATTGGCCATGGCTTCCCTCCACATGGAGCAGAAGAGCCACATGTGCATCAGTGCAGCTAGGATTCATTTGCTTTATCCCAAAGAGCAAGGATGGGGAACATGTGGCCCTCCAGATGTTGTTGGACTGCAACTCCCAGCATCCCTCACCACTGGTTAGGGCTGATGGGAGAGCCACACCGTAGGGATGGGCAATGAGCGATGTTCAAGATCGCCAGGATTCTCCGAACATTGCCTCACCTTCCGTCTCATGCCCAATTCCTATTTGCAGTTGCCTCTCGCTCTGCACAAACAGAAAAACTGTGCAAACTGAACAGCAATTGAACATGAAATTTGTGTGAATTTCACATCACTTTCTTCCATAGACTAAAGCAGGGCTGATCCAGTCTACAGTAAATTAGGAAATTTGCACAAATTGAACTGGGAAATTTACACAAATTAAATGTGAGCACATGTTTACAAATATTTTCAGCAGATATGCGCTCGCTATCGCTTTCAGGGCTTCTTCGAACAGGGCATGCTTGCATGTTTTGTGAGCAAAAACAAAATCCTCATACCTCCCTAGCCCCATGTTCCCCACCAAGGCCGTAGAGACAGTGCTGGCTCCATGTTTCTGAGGACCCTTGGGCAAGGCCCCCTCCATGGCCCCCTTCCCTCCATGAGTCGACCTTCTCATCACCACAGTCACCAGCTGCTGTCTCCTCTTTCCCATCATTGCTACTCGCTTGCTTGACAGGCAGAGCCAGTGAGTAAGCAGGCCGTGGCACTGACTGCTCCTCCTTCTCACCATCACTGCTGTCTGGACCAAACCAAGAGGCAGGAGAACAAGCAGGTTGCAATGCTGGACAGGAGGGACAAGTTCAGGGGGCTCTCGTCAATGGACCCATGCTGGCGTGTGGGCCCTCAGCAGGTTCCCAACCATGCCTGCTTAGAGAGCTGTGCCTGGTTCAGAAGGACTGGTCGCCCTTTAATAGCCCTGATAAGAGAAATAAAGGGGGGGAAATAAATTTTTTTATTATCTTATTTTTTATTAGTTTTCTGACTCTTTGGGATGAAGACATCAGGAAAAATATATCGTGTGATTTGGGGCAAAGATATAAAGGTAATTTACTACTAGTGCCTCACAGCTAGTCAGCTAGTTGAGCACTAGATCAAAAATGGAACATCCTGTGCCAAAGGACCTTCATCACATCTAAGCACATGCAGAACTGGGTTGGCTGGGGGGAGATGTTATGTGGGAGAGGATTGTTGCATTTATACACAGGATCATTTGCGACTGATGGAAAATGGGAATGACCCTCTGTCCGCCCAGAGGCCTAGCAAAGATTTTAGGCTATGATACAGTTTGAAAATTAGCATTTAATAGGACAAGGGATGCTGCTCAACCTACTAAAATACTTTTCAATTCTGTAAATAATGTAAGTCAATTAGCAAGGGATAGAGGCTGTAATGAATAAAACATAAGTACCTTTCCATTTACTCTGAGGCCCAGAGGAATAAAAAAAAATCTCTAGATTTCGCTCATTGGTAAAAATGGGAGAAAATATTCAAAGGAACCTTTGGGAACTAGAGTTAAACACCAAAGGGTTGATTTGAGGTGCACAATGTAATGTACAGTCAGAGCAATGAAGAACGTTTAATCACATGACTGTTGCTCCACAAACTCTGACCTGGAAAATCAATCAAGTATGTTTTAAGCGGCCCATTTCTGAGTAAGGTATCTCTCTCATGTAAGTGGCAGCAGTTGTTCTTACTGGGCCTTTATTACCCCCCACCCCAGCTCATTGCAGAAGCCATTATAGACATTTCTCCCCCACCCACAACGGCATGAAAACTGCAAGTCTCTTGAATTCTATAGCCTTCCACATAAACAGAAGCGTTTAAATCTGAAGATTTTCTGCTATCATACAAGGTCAACACGTTTAGGAGTCTCTTTTGCTTTCTGGCTTCTTATGAATTAGTAAAAACACATGTAAGTTAGGACTCATAGAGATGTCTGATCTGGCTAAGGTCACACATGCCTTAGTTGCATCTTGTTTGGACTACTGCAGTGCACTCTAAGTGGGGCTGCCCTTGAAAAGTGTTTGGAAACTTTGCCTGGTCCAGAATGCTGTGGCCAGACTCTTGACTGGAATCAGTTACAGGGAGCACATGACTCTCCTCTTGCAACAGCTTCACTGGCTGCACTGCTGGTCTGTTTCCAGACACAATTCAAATAAGATCCTATATGACTTGGGACCAGGGTACCTGAATGACCGCCTTCGCCCATACAAGCCTGCCCAGCTTTTAAGATCTTTGGGGGATGCCCTTCCCTCAGTCCCACTGCCATCAGAGACATGTTTGGTGGGGACACAAGAGAGGGCCTTCTCAGTGGCTGCTCCCATGCTTTGGATTGGAACTCCCTGCCAAGGGAAGCCAGATAAGCTCCTCTCTACTTCCCTTCCATTGGCAGGTGAAGACTTGTTTATTCAGGCAGGCCTTTGGCATATAAGCTGGTCTGTTGCTGAAGAGAGTTGTAATTGGTTGGATTCTGTTTATTTCTTTTATTGTTGGGTTTCTAATTGTGTTTTATTTATTTATTTGTTTTTATATTATGTTTTTATTAAGATTTTGTTTTTAATCTGTATTGTATTGTTAGCTTCCTTGAGTACCTTTTTTTTGGCAGGAAGGCAGGATATAAATTTAAGAAATAATAGTAATAAATAATTTAAACAAGATGCAGGGTACATGAAGAGCACTTAGCCACCTTGTGGCCCATTGCCTGGTTTAAAAGGTTCTTACTCTGACTGGCTCTCACATGGGCAAAGTTCACATGCCAGTAAAGCTTCTTTCTGAACCACAGATCAGAGGGTCTAGGAACCCTTTCTCTAGGATGCCAGTCTATGAAGAGTCCTATTTTTAGCATATTGTGTCTCATCTACATTGGTTCTCCCAGTCAAGTGGGGCAGCTACCGCCATACTTTCTGCCAGGAACAGAATCCATTTTTCATCTAAGTGGCACCAGTGTGGTTGTAAAGTATGGGAAAACTGGAAAGCATCCGGAGTAGACCTAAACAGAGTCTCAAGATGCTGGAAAAAATAGTTTATTCTTTAAGAAGCTCAATGCATTCTGGCCCAATATATTGTTTGGAGTCTTCCTCAGGAGAATACTTTAAAAGCCTTCAGAGAACTCTGTCAGGACTGTCTCATACATTTGAAGGCCAATGAAACCACCCAGAGAGCTTCAGCTATTGGGCGGTATAGAAATGTAATATAAATAAATAGTCAGGATGAGGATGACCTGCCCATCTTCAAAAGTATGAGACAATTCTGACAGCATCTTGAGATTAGTTCTTTTTTGTGTTTGTGGATGGGGGGACCAGTGCAGCTGTTCCATGGAAGACCTATGGGCAGTGATTCATCCTCAGGCTCTCACTTGGTTAATTGTTTGTCCAAACTCTATGCTGGAATGGCCCAAACTTTTAAATGAAAGTTAATGTAATTTCAAATTAAATTCTTTCCTGTCCCCACTTGGTCCCACTCCATTCTCCATCACCTTCCTCATCTACAATTTCTCCACCAACAGCCTGAGGTCCCATTCTCTTCCCATGCCTTGCTACTCTTTGCTTTCTGGTTCGGCGTGCACAGTAAAGGGCCATAGCTTGGTGGTGGAGCACATGCTGTGCATGCAGAAGATTCCAGGATCATCCCTGGTATCTCCAGTTCCAATGAGCAGGTAGCAGGTGATAGGAAAGACCCTTGCTTGAGAGCTTGGAGAGCTGCTGCCAGTTCGAGTTGACAATACTAGACTAGATGGACAAATGATCTGCTTCCTAACTTCCTCTCTGTTCATCTTTTTTTTCAAGAAACCGGGCACCGTCTGTGATATCATAGAATAGTAAAGTTGGAAGGGGCCTATAAGGCCATCGAGTCCAACCCCCTGCTCCATGCAGGAATCCAAGTCAAAGTATCAGATGTATACCCAAGAGTGACTGAAAATACCTGAAGTCTCAGACCAGTTTTCCCCAACCTGGTGCCCTCTAGATGTGTTGGACTTCAACTCCCATCATTCCCAGCCAGCATGGGAAGGCTGTCTCAGAGCACAGTGTGAAGGCACATGATGCAGCCACCTTGTTGAAGCTAAGCAAGTCAGAGACTGCTCAGTGCCTGGATGGGAGACCACCTGGGAATCCTATGTAAGAAAGGTGGGATATAAGTGTAACAAATCAAGATGTCCAATATGTTACACAGTCGTAGTGCAGGGCTGTGGCTCCGTGGTGGAGCATATGCTTTGCATGCAGAAGGTCCCAGGTTCAGGGCCGGATTAAGAGCATTATGGGCCTGGTGCTGAGGATTTTGATGGGCCTTTTTATGGAAATAAATAAAATGAAGACACAATTTTATATTAAAACAAATTAAATATTTTAATTACCATTAAAGTGCCAAAACAGAAACATATTGAAAATATTTCTTTTTTTGTAAACAATAAGCTTGTTAACTCAATAAAACCGTTATAAATAGAACATTCACAACAACCATTTTTAAATAAACATAAACCATATAAACAGGTAATAACCAGGTCAGGCCTGGTTATTACTTGGATGGGAGACCCCTCCTCTAGTTTCCTGCATTGAGCAGGGGGTTGGACTCGATAGCCTTGTAGGCTCCTTCCTTCCAACTCTATTATGAATCTATGAGCCAGACCTGCCTTTAATGTCTCTGCCCCCAGCAAGCTCTGCCCCTTTAACTTTAACACATTCTGTGAAGGTTTAAACAGGACCCTACACACATTCAGCAGAATGCTCCAGACCTTCACCAAATACACACAGGTCAGGAGAGGCAAAACCACGTAGGGAATGGGATGTTGGGGGCAGGGCCAGTGCAATGCATGGGTATTTATTTATTTATATTTATTTATTTAATACATTTTTATATCACCCAATAGCCGAAGCTCTCTGGGCGGTTTACAACAGTTAAAACCATAAAATACAATATAAAATAAATATAAAATTTAAAACCACAGATTAAAACAAACAACAAAGCTAGCAGCAACAGTTACAATAACAGAGTTAAAAACAACTACAAAATTAAAATGATTAAGATGATTAAAATGATTTAAATGCCTGGGAGAATAGAAAGGTCTTCACCTGGCGCCGAAAAGAATACAAAGTAGGCGCCAGGCAAACCTCCTTGGGGAGCTCATTCCATAACCGGGGTGCCACAGCAGAAAAGGCCCTCCTCCTGGTAGCGACCTGCCTCATTTCCTTTGGCAGGGGCTCTCGGAGAAGGACTGCTGATGCAGATCTTAGTGTCCGGGCAAGTACATATGGGAGGAGACAATCCTTCAGATACCCTGGCCCCAAGCCGTTTAGGGCTTTGAATGTTAGTACCAGCACTTTGAATCGGGCCTGGAAACAGACTGGCAGCCAGTGCAGATGAGAAAGCACTGGCATAATATGTTCTCGTTGGCCAGTCCCCGTTAACAATCTCGCTGCCCTATTCTGGACCAGCTGAAGTTTCTGGACCATTTTCAAAGGCAGCCCCACGTATAACACATTGCAGTAATCCAAACGAGAGGTTACCAGAGCATGGATAACTGTTGCTAGGCTATCTCTGTCCAGATAAGGACGAAGTTGGTATATCAGCCTAAGCTGATAAAAGGTGCTCTGTGTCACCGAGTTCACCTGTGCCTCAAGTGACAGTTGTGGATCCAAGAGCACCCCCAAACTACAAACCTGATCCTTCAGGGGGAGTCCTTGCCTCACCTTTTATTTCAAAGTAAAGCATGCAAATGGGTGCACTATACATCCACAAAATGCCTCTTTCATTTTAAGGCCATTACAAATTGCAGACAGGATTTTCCATCACACTCAATAATATATATTTTTTCTCGTCCCCCCCTATATGCCCTTCATTTTGTTTTTGTTTTTGCTTAACATTCATACTGAAAAAGAATTCTGCTGAAGTTTGCACACTACTTTGTGATTTTCAGTTGGTCATAATGAGAAGTCTGGTTTCACCAGCTCTCTGTGGATCTTAATGGTTAATCTAGAACAGGGCTCTCCAACCTCGGGTCCCCAGATGTTGCCAGACTACAGCTCCCAGAATCCCTCACAGCGCGGCCTCACCTTCTTGCAGTGCTTGCCGAGCCAGACCCGCGCAGCGTCCAGCTGCGAGACGGTCTCCGGGCTCTCCCAGAACTTGCCGGCGGGGCCTCCGTCCTTGCGCCGCGACACGGACAAGGGGGTGGCGGAGGCTCCGGCTGCCGCCGCCGCCGCCGCTGCCGCCGCGCCCGCCACGGGCCCCCCGGGACTAGAGCCGCCGCCTCCAGGCACGGCTGCCGCCGCTGATGCCACCGCCGCCATTGTCCTGCCTGGCCTGCCACGCCGCCGCCGCCGCCGCCGCTGTCGGGGCCCTACGCCGCCCACTCTCCTGGCTCCGTGCATGCGCAGAGCCCGCGGGACGCCGCGGCGGCTGCCACACCGCCGCCACTCTCCTCCCGTGCGTGTGGCTCTCTCTGCGGCTCTCCGCGCCGCGGGTCCAGGCATTGTGAGCCTATTTTGTGGTAGGGGCCTGGAGCTGCAGCTCCAATAGCCCCTATCTTAATCTGGCCCTGCCCAGGTTCAATCCCCAGCATCTCCAGGTAGGACTGGAAAAAACCTTGCCTGAAACCCCAGAGAACTGCTGCCAGTCAGTCCCTACAATACTGGGCTAGATGGACCAAGGGTCTGACTCAGTATATGGCTGCTTCCTATGTTACTATGTTCCTTAGATGTGGTTAGGCCTCAGCACAGTTAGGGTTTCAAGGTTTAGGTTTTATGCTTTCCAGCATCCTGGCGGGTCCAGGAAATCTTTCCAAAAGGCCAATGAAAGTTCGGCTTTCTCGGGAACGCTCTAGAGATCATACTTGAGACCAGGCTCATACTTTGGCAGGCAGGGCTACGTGGCGTTTTAGATCTTCCTGCATGTGTAATGTCCGGGGTGGATTGAATTTAGGATCCAGAGAATATCTCAGGCTATTGTGCTTGTGCAGGTGCTGACATAAGAGCCACGAGACTTCCTCAGGAACAGCAGCTCAATCACCCACACCTACCCAGGCCTGCAGTGGACTCACCACAAATCATGTTTCTCATTGACTACCTCGGCAACCTTAGCACTGGGGGGCTTTTGAAAGAGAGCGCAGTGCAGCCGTTAAACTGGTGCCATCAATGTCTGCAGCTAGGAAATGTGGTGGTGGTGGAGGGGGAGTTTTTACTTTATTGCTATTACCATCAGGACTGCCTGGATGTGTGCAGCCTCCCTCCCAGAACAAATGTTCCACATAAATCATTGTATTAAACAGCGCAGAGGGCCTGTCAGGCTTTCATTCCAATGAGAACATTTCTCAGGGGCAACAGGAAACAAAACCTTGTAGCCCCCTCGTTCTGCTACAAGTGAGGTGGGTTTCTCTGACCCAGTCACTCCCCCACAAAAATAGGCCCAGGAATGACATGCGAGCAGTTTTCCCCCTCCCATTTAATATTGGCCTCAGTCCCTTGGGCATAATTAAGACCCACGAAGCCAGCCTTCCCCAACCTGGTGCCCTCCGGATGTGTTAGACCAGCGGTCCCCAACCTTTTTGGGACCAGGGACCGGGTCCCGTGGAATAAATTTTTCCACAGACGGGTGGGGTGGGGTTGCCCACCGCTTACCTGCTTGACGCGTCACTTCCAGCTTTACTAAAATGCTCATCGGAGAGGCAAAAAGAGGGACGAGCGGCGGGAGGGGGTGCTCGCCGGAGCTCGCGAGTACCCCGAGAGCCAGGACGGGCTGCTTGTGGCGTGTCCCGGGGGGCAGCGCGCACCACGTCCGGCCGCCGCACTGCACACCAAGCACCCCATCCTGGCTCTTGTTCGTGTTCGCGAGCTCCCCCGCTGCGCATCCCTCTGCTCGCCTCCCCGACGAGCATTTTTGTAAAAGTGGGCGGTGCGGCGGCCACGCACCGCGCGGCCCAGTTCTTTAGAGGCCACGGACCGGGGGTTGGGGACCCCTGTGTTAGACTACAACTCCCATCATTCCCAGCCAGCATGGGAGTTGTAATCCAGCAGTTCTGGAGGGCCCCAGGTTGGGGAAGGCTGCATATGCATGGGGGCATCCCATAGATTGCACATCCTGCTCACTGCAGCCTAAATGGAGTGCAGAACATTATGTTTATTATGTTTATTATTACATTTATATCCCATCTTTTTTCCTCTTGCAAGGAACCCAAGGCGGCTTACATGATCCTCCTCTTCTCCATGTTATCCTCACAACAACCCTGTGAGGTAGGTTAGTAACATTACATCTTACTATGAGGCAACCATGCTGTATGTCTTATGCCCATCAACACAGTCGCTCACACAGTCTGTGAGGATATGAATGGTGTTTGTCTGCCAGGTTCTTCCCAAAGAATGATGGTATATTTGCTGATGAAGCAGGAGAACTAGGGCCGGGCTGAACTTTCAGTGAATTTGGTGGAAGGTTGTGTCAAAAGAAGGTGCGAAACTGCCTCCTTGCTCTGAAGGGATTCTGGAGGATGGCAGCCACCACCCCAGAATGGTGGCTGTTGGTGGGGGATGCCATTTGGATGTGTGTGTGTGTGCTGACCACCATTTCTTTACTAAAATGTCCTTCAGAATACAGCATTCTGGGGAAAAAAACAATATGGCAGCCACCAGCCAATTGCAGCAGCAAGCTCTGCTGAGTTTCACACCCCCTCCCCATCACTAAAATACCCCGTTCCCAATTTGTTGGCCTGTAAATGGGACTGCAAAATGGCAGGGGGCACATTTGGTGATATCTGAAGTCCTCACCTTCCACAGGGGAGTGTTATAGGATGTTATGTGGTTGTGCCCTTTCAGCAGCTGTTGCCCAAAGTGTCTAGCAAGCCTGTAATAAGTTTTGGCAGCTATTGCAACTCTCTCATCCCACTCAATATAAGCTGGAAACATTGCATCACTTCATGACCTTATCATGGGCAGCCCTTGAACAAGCATGACATCACAAGGCAGGCAATGGAGAGCTGAATGGTTGGAATGGGATTGTCAAAGCCTTTTATCATCCACTGCCTGCTGTGGACCACTTTCGTTTAGCCAGAGACAAGAGGCAGTGTCAGCCTGATACAGCCATTTCTATCTGGTGGGATTTTATTTAACAAACTATTTAGGAAATCTGGACATTTTTAGATCAGGGCTGGTGTCAACACCTGGCATTGTTGGACAGCTGCCAGGACCCTCTGGCCCCCCTGGTGCCTGTCCTGGCCCTCCCTTATTTTTTTCTGGCCTGGCCTTCCAAGCAGCGCTCTGTGGCTGGATCCGGTCTTCTTTTTAATTTCATAGATTTCATAGATCATAGAGTTGGAAGGAGCCTACAAGGCCATCGAGTCCAACCCCCTGCTCAATGCAGGAAACTAGAGGAGGGAGGTCTCCCATCCAAGTGATAACCAGGCCTGACCCTGCTTAGCTTTCCACGCTCAGACAAGCTGAGCCAGCATGAGCCACAGGCCTGTATAAGGCCTGTTCACAGGCCTGGCCTAGCATCAACCTGGGGCACCCTGGAAAATTAAAAGGGTGGCTAGACCCATCTGCTCATTCCTACTCAGAGGGCTGCCTGCCACCACTGAGCCAGGTAAGCCCACTGAGAGAAGGGGACCCACCAGAGGACACTTTGCCGAGGACCCTCTCAAAACTGGAGGCGGCCCTGCTTTAGCATTCTGCAGTGGCCCAGCTGCTAGAGAAAGCAGGAATTTCTGCTGTGTGTACATGGGTTCACCAAAGTCCTCTAAATCAAATATGTGAACTGCGCACATACTTGACCTGGCATTGTTCCTGATTCAACACAGGGCAGCCGAGCAGAGCTCACAAAGCTTGGCCTTTGGACCACATGTCCCCTTTGTGAGCAGAGCTGCACACACATGCCCCCTCTTTTGCTGTCACCTGTCATATTTTAAGGGAAGAAGAGGTCACTGCTGCTCAGAGGATGTCCTCCACCCTGATTAACAACCTTGCCAAGAGGAAGCCCCAAAGGGATATATTTCTGAGCAACCGTCCTCAGTTAACATAGTTTTCGATGTCAGAATAAACTCGGGCTGTACCACGTCAGCATAAACTCTGATGCAAATTTGGGTCCTTGTCCATTTGGTGGAGGAATGCCTGTGCTGTAAGGAGGGGGAACTTAACTGCAGTGATGTTTAGCTAGGAATGAGCATTTCCCCTTTTCATACCCTTGTGGAAACTTGATTGGGCAAAGGTAGCTGGCCTGGAACTAGTCTGGAACACTGGCATCTGTGAGAGCAGACAGGACGGGCTAACAATGCCGGTCATGCCACCGTCATATAAAAACTGTTGCACATCATTTGTACATGTTGGGAACAGAAAGGCCAAATGTTGTAAAAAAAAAAAACATCTCCTAAATGCCAGTCCACCACTATGGTTTAATGTTGGACAGCCTGGTATAATCCACCATTGCCCAGAGCGGGAGATTCCCGGCAGAGGTGGGCACCCTACAGCCCTAGGGCCATGTGGAGCCCTTGAAGTGATTTCAAATGCCCTCTGCAAGTGATCCGTTCAGACCTCTAGCAAGAGTGATCTGTCCCTCCCCGGCAGCTGCTGAGTGGAGAGGAAGAAGGAGAGAGAGAAAGAAGGGGGGTCAGAGAGAGAGAGAGGGAGAGAGAGAGAGAAATAAGAGGGGTCAGAGAGAGAGAGGGAGAGAGAAAGAGGGGTTCTGCCCACTTTTGTCTCTGGTCCCACTCACCACTGCCATGCAGCTCCTGTCAGAGTATCTTTGGCAGAATGTGGCTCTCTACAGAAAAAAAGTTTCTCCTCCCCTCCCAAACGTAGAGGATTGTCATACATTATTTCCAGCCAAAATGTAATAAAAGGAACTGCAGATAAAAACTGTGATTGATGCCATCAGTCTTGCAATAGGGGATACCCAGTGATGGTTTCCTGCACCCCTTGAAAGGGTGCTCTCTCACAGCAGGTTCCTCGGAATGTTTCTTCCCAGGTGTCCTCCTTCACTTATGCAATCTGCACTTTTCTTTTTCTTTTCTTTTTTTTTACAAATCCAGGGCACAGAAAAACTGGTAACTCATGATAACCACAAATGTTTGCATTTCAAAAAGTATATATCTTTACATCTGGGTGTGCCATACTTCAAGAATGTGATGATTTGAACCCATATCCCCAAATTTTGAATAGTGAATTTGTTTTAGCCTAGTTCCAGGGGCGGGCGGGGGAGGAGGAGAGGGAGGGCACCAGACAGCCATTGAGATACAAAGCTTTCTGTTACATGAAGCTTTATAAATATCTCTGTTTTGGCACAGGATCATGCTTTATTTTTGTTTGGCTTACACCCACAAGCTCCCCATTTTATTCTTATTTTTATTTTATTACTCTCCACCCTTTCCACTGGGGGGGGGGGGAAGTCCCCAAGCCGCCTAGGATTAGGGCATTTTATGAGACTGTCTTGCCCTGCTATTGCCCCTGGAGGACTTTATTAACACCATTTACAGCTCCAGTAATAACTAAGCCACAGTGTTCTCTGCAGAAAGAGGCTGTGGAAGAGCCATTAGTCTAGCATTCACACAGCATGGCCTAATTTTGACTGGCTACTTGCTGGCAAAGTCCAGAGGAGCGGTGCACACCCTGCCTCCTGGCAGTAAAATCCAATTAAATTAGAGATCCCACTTCACCAAAAGGCCTAAGTCTAATTTGTGTAAAGTTTCCATTAAACAATGCTGTCTGCAGAAAACATACAGTACAGCTCCCTGCTGGCAGTTTAATGGGAAGAGAATTCTAACAGGAACATTATTAGATTTCCCCATTAATGCCGTGTGTACAAGCACACTGTCTTCATAGACATGAAAGATATTAGTGAGTCTGCAAACACAGTCCTGTTAAAAGCTGTACATTACTCATGGAGACATGATTCAGGCCTAGCACTTTCAGAGATACAGAAAGAACAAATCCTGACAAGAAGTGTGTGTGTGTGTGTGTGTGTGTGTGTGTGTGTGATTTAGAGTAGTGGGGTTATACCACTGTATCTTTAGCAATGATCCTACAACTTTGGTAGAATGTCATATGGTTTGATTACAAAATTCCCCCGGAAATTTTTTATTTTTATTTTTAATTTTTTTTATTTTGTCTTGCACATTTAAACACACACAAACATACCATCACCGTTGTGCAGAAACAGCTCAATATTGCTAAATAGCTAAGGGTGGAATCCTATGCATGTTTAGACAGAAAAAGGTCCTACAACTCCCAGCATTCCCCAGCCAGCCATGCTGGGTGGGGAATGCTGGGAGTGGTAAGACTTTTTTTCTGTCTAAACATGCATAGGATTGTGCTTTAAATGGCTTACTTGTGTGGAACATCCAATAATATTAAATGAAACTAAAGTGCTATGATTCAATGATTCCAGGGCATGCACAGAGCTCGACAAATGCAAGGACAGACCTGTTCTTTTCTGTTGGGGAGGAATTTTTGCAGGCACAGTGGAGCATCCACATCAGTCCAGTACCAGTTAGCAGCTTCCCCTGCATCTGATTCATAGATCATAGAGTCATACTGAGTTTAAGGAAACATGGAAAGAACCCAGTATCCTCTTCCTCTATCCCAGCGCTTTTGAAGCTCATCTCTGCGGACCAAATGTTAGGGAGACCAATCCTCTTTCCCAGGACCAGTGCAAGGCAGTTTGGCGCCCTAGGCAAAATCATATATTTAGCGCCCCCCCCTTCCCACTTGAGCCCTCCCTTCCCTCCAGCTCCCTCGGAGCTTACTTTGGAGTAGACCTGTATGGTTAAGCACAGCTGGAACTGCTGGAGGCAAAGCGAGGCACCCTGGCTGATCCGGAGCCATTTTGGAGCGTGGGTGAAGGAGGGGGGGCCAAAGGAAGGAAGGAAGAGGGGGGAGGCGGCGAAAGAAGGGAGGAAAGGAAGAGGAAAGCAGCGCGCGAAAGAGAAAGGAAACCACAGAAAGATTATTTTAAAAAAGATTAAGGGGGAAGAGGGGGGGAGACTGATGAAAAAGGAAAGAAAGAAAGAAAGACAGAAAGAAAGAAAGAAAGAAAGAAAGAGGAACACAAAATGAACTGAAGTAGACCATTGGAGAAGGGGAAAAGACAAAACAGATTAAGAGGAAGGAAGAAAAATTAGACTGGCTGGAAGGAAGGGGAGATTTTGCCCACCAGCCTCCCGTCATTGGCCCCTGCCCGCCTCTGCCTCCTCCAGCCTGTCGCCTTCTCTGCCTCTTTCGATGCTGGTTGTGAGGAGGAGCCTGCCTGAAGCTTCAGCGGCGCCAGCTTGGAGACGGAGCCCTGAGGTGGAGGAGAGAGCCTGAGGGAGGGGCGCGCTTCTTTCGCCTCCCCTTCCCCGCGTTTCTGGCGCCCCCATTTAGCCTGGCGCTCTAGGCAGCAGCCTAGTTTGCCTAATGGTAGCACCGGCCCTGCTCTTTCCCTTGCCCCATCCCCTTTCCCCGACCTGCGTATTGTTTGGTGGTTTGTTTCCCGGCTTTTGTGCAGTTTTTTTCTCCATTCTAAAAGGTTTCAATGCATCTCCTAAGGCTGAGTTGCCGGCAGTCAGAGCTTTAAGCTAAAATAATCTGGTATTTTGGCTGTGCCCCTTTTGTCCCAACCCATCAGAGTAATTTGGCCCCCAAGACCTCCTCTGAAATGTAAGCTGGTCCTCGAGGCTGAAAGAGGTTGGACACCCCTGCTCTGCCCGGAATGCATGCTTATGCTGGATTTCTTAGGACAGCTTCCAGAGTTGTATCTCTAGGACAGTGTTCTCCAACCTTGGGTCCCCAGGTGTTTTTGGCCTACAGCTCCCAGCATGCCCCAGCCAGTTATGCTGGCTGGGGCATGCTGGGTGTTGTAGGCCAAAAACATCTGGGGACCCAAGGTTGGAGAACACTGCTTTAGGACATGGCAGTAGACTGGCAGCTCTACCAAAAATATCAGAACGGAAGGCAACATTGTACAAATTAGAGTGTCCTAGAAAAATATGGATATTGACAACTGACTCTTAAATCCTTAACATGCCTGCGTTGTGAAAGTACCGGTAATTACACGCATTGATACTTTGCATTAATCCTTCCCACATGGCATTTATACAATATGAGGAGCGCTCCTGTAATGTAAAACCATAATGTGGCCCACTGAGATAGATGTGAAATGCTTTCAGATGCAGCTTAATGGCTTTACTAACTGTTCAACACACAAAACACATGGACACTCAAGCCGATTGTGTCCCTGTTTGTGTACCTGCTGGCATTATTGTTTGTGCATAGGCATGTGTTACAGCCCTCAAAGAGTTAATTAGCAGTACTGTACATTAAATTAAGTAGCTGTCAGATGGCTCGGTCCTTGCCAGTCGGTAGCTTTAATCCTTTTAGCATTCTAAACTCCAAGTGCAGTTTGCAGTTTAAATATATCCCTAAATCTTATCCTAATCCTTCCCCTTCGTCTAAGCCAAAATTTATTCTACCAGACGCGATGGATTGTTAATTAAGATATTTGCAAGAAATGATTATGTACAAATACTCGTATTTGGAGACCCAGTCAACAACAAGAGCAGAGATCACAGATAGCGGGAGCACAGATAACTGATGCTTTTTATCAAAGTCATGACTTTTATTTATTTATGTTCTTTTTTTTTTTTTAAGTAGAATTCCTATTCCTGTACATCGGTACAGTTGGCTCTATTAGAGACCCCCCCTGGTGTCAACTAATAGTAATAGCCTTAAGGTGCAATCCTATGCATGTTAGTGATGTAAAATCGAGCCTCGCCGGGCAAAACGAGGCCGAAATTGGTCCCGCTCACGCCCGGCGAGGCCTTACCTTTTTCTTCAGGGGCGGCTCGCCTCTCCACGGCGAGCTGCCCGCGCAGCCCGTTCCGTCCCGTCGTGTCACTTCCGGGACCGGAAATGACGCGACGGAACCCTGCGCAGGTGCACTGGACCCCTGTGGCGCGTTCTGCGCCTGCGCAGGGTCCCGTCGCATCATTTCCAGTCTTGGAAATGACGGACGGGCCAGAGAAGTCTGATCAAGCGGCACGGAGAACCTCTCCGCGCCACTCAGAAAATCGGGTCGGGTCAGCGCCCCCGCGGAGAATCGGGTCGGGGGCGCGACCCGGCCTTGGATGCATCGCTATGCATGTTCAGACAGAAAAAGGCCTACATCTCCCAGCAGTTGCCATAGATTTCATAGATCATAGAGCTGGAAGGAGCCTACAAGGCCATCAAGTCCAACCCCCTGCTCAATGCAGGAAACTAGAGGAGGGGTCTCCCATCCAAGTAATAACCAGGCCTGACCCTGCTTAGCTTTCCACGCTCAGACAAGCTGAGCCAACGTGAGCCACGTGCAGGCCATTCCACCCCTCTCCCCCTGCCCCACCCAATGCCACAGAACAGCACTAGGTCCTGAGCACTGTGAAGGATGCAAAATGCTGGCCAGGCTGCCAACACACTTGTTGCTGCAGTTACTGGCAGTGGCAGAAAACAAACAAACAAAATTTAGGAAAAAGGAAAGAAGGTGTGCTGCTGCGGCTGCTAGTGGTGATCCCCTCCCCCAATGGACTGTTGGAGATTTTTATTTCCACTTGGAGAAATGTGGTGAAATGGTGTGTGTCCCCCCCACTCCCATTTTTCTGCCCACAAATAGGCTGGAGAACTGTGAGGTGTCCATTTGCGCACTGCCCTATTTGGAGTTTAACGGTGCAATCCTAAATATGGCTGTTTCTACCCTTGAAAACCAAAGAAAGGGAGAAGCATCAGTTGAAATCTGCTGTCCGTCATTTGGTGCGGGGGCAGGGAAAACATCTACCACTGAAGGAAAGCAATCTGTCTCCCTCACCAGTGGTGGCAGGCACATTTTAAAGAGGAAGCTCCTTGTTAACAACCTAAGTTTTGCATTTTGGCCTGAACATAGTCCAAACCTTGGGTGACCTCAAGGTCAAAGGTTCCACCTCCCATTCATCAGTCCCTTTCAGGTTAGATGTAGTGACTGGATACAAATGGCTACTTCCCTTTCTGCACACGGGACAGATGGTGCAAGATCCTGTTTGTGCAGAAACTAGATCTCTTTTCTGTTAACTTTGCAGCCTAAGAGACAAAACCAAAAAGTGTTCATTAGCCGCCTGGCTCCCTAAGTAAATATTCACACTGTCATTTTTGGCTCAGGTACTACTTAAACTAAGTGGGTCTATAATAACTCTTCCTGAGTCTGCCGCCCTAACAGTTCTGCTCACTTCTTTAACCTGTTTGCAAACCTTGACCATTTCAAATCGGTTGCAACAGCATCAACATATGCACTATTTTGAGCATGGGAGCCAGTGTGGTGTAGTGGTTAGAGAAGTGGTTCCCAACCTTGGGTCCCCAGATGTTGCTGGCCTACAGCTTCCAGCATACCCAGCCAGCATGGCTAATGACAAGAGACTGCTGGGAGCTGTAGTCCATCAACATCTGGGGACCCAAGGTTGGAAACCACTGGGTTAGAGCGTTGGACTGGGACTTAGGAGATCCAGGTTCTAGTCCCCACTTAGCCATGAAGCTCACTACATGACTTTGGGCCAGTTACTGACTCACAGCCAACCTTCCTCACAGGGTTGTTGTGGGGATAAAATGGAGAGGAGGAGGACTGTGTAACCCTTGCAAGAAGAAAAAAAAGAAGCCTATAAAATGAAATAATTAAAAATAAAAATAAAAGTGATATGTCCACTTTTTAAGGCCACATCCCCTTGGGACATTTCCACATGTGAGGCTTCAATTGGTCCATATTGTCAACATAAAGCCTACATTGAACAGATGGAGCACATTTGCTCCATCTTCCGCATCTTTCACATTAACAAGATTCACAAAAGGAGGGCCTGGAAAAGACCTCTGCCTGAGACATAGAGAACCATTTCCAGTCAGAGTAGATAATAATGACCTAGATCAGGGGTAGGCCATCTGGTGCCCCCAGATGTTTGGGACTACAACTCCCATCAGCCTGGCCAGTGGTCAGGGATTATGGGAATCATAGTCCAAAACATCTGGAGGGCACCAGGTTGCCAACTGCTGGCCTAGATGGACCAGTGGTCTGAGGCAGCTTCATAGTTTATGGGTTGGAACAGATTGTCCATATTATGAAAAAGAGTGCAAGAAGAAGAAAGTCTCCATTTTTATTTTTATGTTTTTGGTCTTGTTAAAGAGTCCTGTGTAGTGCCAACATTTTCATTTGATACTTCTATATGTGTTGGATAATTAAATTGCAGTCAAAACCTATGGCTCATGTTTCACCAGGTAGTTGGGTGAAATGGTTAAGATCACTGATAACTTCTAGGGATGGATTCCCTAGAAGGTACTCATTGAATAATTAGCAGAGCCTGAACAGGAAGTGGGCATAGCTATCAGCTCTTCCTTTTTCTGCTGGGACTCTGAGTGAGTGTGGTTGCACATGTTGTCTCCACGTTGTTCTACTCCACAAGTTCATACCCCAAGTAACTACAAATGTACTTGTACCAACTGTAAGAAACGTCTTTTAAGCCTGCCTGAATGAAACTGCATAATCTGAGTGGGTAAATGTTACTTTTAACTTTTACAAGACTGTGTCTCTGATTATTGTTCCTCAGGGAGAGAAAAGGGGACAAAACCAGGGAAATCCAGTCTGCCTTAAAGCATCCTGGATTACCAAATGCTAGCTGGCTAACACTAGCCAAATCTAAGCTTCTTTTAAGCTAGAAAGGGACTCTACTCTGCTGATCTCACTAATGTGAGATAGGAAGGATATTACTCCACAGTATATCCTCTCCTAGTATCTTTTTCAAGTCCCAACAATATCAACAGACATTGATCAGGTTACCACTTTTGTATTCCCTTAGTCTTTGCAAAAGGTCGGTTTGATATTGGGGCACATTTTCATCCAGCTACAGCAAAAAGAAGGAGGAAGGCATGCGCAAAAAGAAAGACAGGCAAGAGAGCTAAGAGACCTGAGGTGAGAGGGATGCCCTCTCATGGCTCCCGTACAACACTCCTGACTGGTGGCCACATGCTGCCAGGAACTGCAAGAAATATTTCAGTCATAAATCCTGTCAACGGCCAACTGCTATGCTTGCTCTTATCCTTCGCAAAGATAATTGCGAAAGAAGAATAGAGAGACGATTCCAAGAATCAAGTTTGCTGCATCTGGAAAGAATATGTGCACAGCACTCCTGATGGGCTCATTAGCCCAAGCTATACTCTGAACCTGACTAATTGTCTGTGTTTGTCTGGATGTAACACTAAACTGTATTTAGTTCTACTATGTGAATGAGCCTGAGGCTCATGTGTCGTCGTCCCCTCCATTGCCTTCCTCCGGTGCAGTCACAAGGAGAAGAGCAGAAGCATATGCTCCTGCTTTCAGCTAAATACAGTTTGCCACTGGGACAAACTTTGGATAGTTTTAACTATGGTTTGGCCAAGCAAGCCAGCTTCAAACCGTGGTTGATCCTTGGTCCTTTGGATAAAATCATTTGGTTCATCCATTTCTGTGTGGGCACTCAATGTAGTATTGTGGAGGAGCCAGAATTCCAAGTCTCAATGCACATCATGGATGGGTTCAGGCACCTTTTGATGTTTTAAATCTGTATTAAGGTATTGCCAATACCAATGTGACATTGAATAGGGAAACCCAGCACTTGAAGCTGGAAACCTTCCCCTCATCCCCACTTATGTGTGGCATAGTGGTTAGGGTGTTGGACTGGGACTCGGGAGATCCGGGTTCTAGTCCCCTGCTCAGCCATGAAACTCACTGGGTGACTTTGGGCCAGTCACTGACTCTCAGCCTAACCTACCTCACAGGGTTGTTGTGAGGATAAAATGGAGAGGAAGAGGGGTATAAACTGTATTTCATCCCATGTAAGCCGCATTGGGTTCCTTGCAGGAAAAAAGGCGGGGTATAAATATAATAAATAAATAAATAAGGTGAGATCCTATGCATGTTTAGATGGAAAAAAAGGCCTACAACTCCCAGCATGCCCCAGCCAGCTATGCTCCCTGGGGGATGCTGGGAGTTGGACTTATTTCTGTCTAAACATGCATAAGATTGCACCCTTAAGTATGTTGAATTCCTATGTCTAAGAAAGTGAACTTTGCAATCCTAAACATACCTACTCAGAAATGTATCTACTTTCCCATGAAAGTAACAGTGCAATTCTATACACATCTACCCAGAAGTTAGTTCCATTGAGTTTAGTGGGGCTTACTCCCAGGTAATTTGATACAAGATTGCAGCCTCGGGTTCTTTTCACACACACACACACACACACACACACACCACAAAGTCTCCCTAACATCTATTTTCTCTCTGCCTGTGACATTTTCTTATCATGCAGCAAAGAATCCTACCAGCTGGGCATATTTTTAAAATCTGCTTTTGTTGACGGACGCTAGGATAGCACATTGGTTTGCTTGGGGTGTTGTGGGTCAGGTTTTGATTTGCACTTCATTCCCTCCCTTCACAATGCACACATAGCAGTGGTACCTTCTGCAATTTGTCACCCCATAAATATATTGAAATATGTAACTTAGGCTGCCCAGAATGGTATTTCGACAGATAGGATTCCCAGTGGTGTACATCACACAGTAAGGTATTATCTGTAGCTTCTAGTATTTCAAACCTTTATAGTTTATGAAGTTCATCCCCTGCTTATCATTCTTTTCGTATTCAGCCTGAGCAGGTAGGTACATTCTAAGTTACAGTGAACAACTCCCAGATGATGAGAATCTGCATCTTTCTCTCCATCCAAACACTGACCCTGCCTGACCTTACTTAGCATACAAGATCACAGCCCGTAGCAGCATGGCTGCAGGCCAGCAGAAAAACAGATGTCAGCTACAGACACCACTCATTGATACGTTATTATTCCCATTTATTATTTATCCAATACTTGCTCTCTGGGTCAATTGATGTTATGTTACAGTGAACTCTTCAGCCATGCTTTTTATAACAAGACTTCTCTAAGAATAACTTGGCAGGAAACTGAAAAGCAGGTCTGAAAGAGGGAATTACTCTTCATCATATGCTAGGCTTGGGGCTTAGCTTGTTGTATTAAGCAACAACAAGCATTTTCAGGATATTTTCATTAAACTGATGGCGAGAACTTATCAGGAGTAAGGGTACTGCCTCCTAGGCAGGCAAGCTCATTCCGGAATGCCATTTTCTCAAGATTGGAATGTTTCCCTTTCTAGCATCCCTTCCGGATCATGAACTGTATTTCATCCCATCACAAAAGATTTGTAAGATGCTGCAATAGGGCTCTTGTGGTCCTATGTTACTGTCCTTATAATGGAAGTCAGGGATGGTCAACATATAGCTTATGGACAACACATAGCAAAATGCTGAAAGTAAAGTCAGCTTCAAGTCCTCTAGATTCAGAGAAAAATCTAAGACCACGAGACCAGCACATACAGAAATCAAGGCACACAAGAAAACTTTCCTGTGCATGTTTTAAAAATCTTGTTACTATGCGCCTCTCGTTTGTTAGCTTGTTTTATGAGCTATTTCATGACACTGAATATTTGGGGATAGCAAATGCTGGCTCATCTTAGTCTCCTCTGGTGGCTGGAAGATGCAGTTGTCAGGAACTATATTATGAAGATGAAGCAGCACACAGAAGGCTCAGAGTCAAAAGATTCATGGCTCGTGTGGCATCAGCGGAGAAATGCTTCATGTTCATTAGCTATGGTTTAGTACCCACCACATTCATCCAAATTATATGTGCATAAAAATGCAAATTAAGCACAGCCCTCCGGTTCATTATGCATTTTCAAAATTGCCCACATTATTGAAGAAGCTGCTCACCTGTTTTATGAAAATGCAAGACGTGGCAAGGCTTGATGGACTGAGTAAAAATGGTTAGGTTGAATTCGAAGGAAGATATTTACTTTTGGTGCAGTGATGGTAGTCCAGCCTTCCCCAAGCTGACGCCCCCCAGACGGTTTGCACTTCAGCTCCCATCAGTTCCAGTCAGCATGGCCAATGGTCAGGAATGCTGGGAATTGTAGTCCAAAGCATCTAGGGGTTTCCAGGTTTGGGAAGGCTGTGACTTGAGAAAAAGATTCATGAGACCCAACGTTCAGAGGTGGGGGCACAGCTCAGTGGCTGCGCACTTGCCTTGCATGCAAATCGTCCCCAGCTCAGTTCCTGGCATCTCCACGTGAAAGGATTGGGCAGCAGGTAATGGAAAAGGCTTCTTCCATGGAGGGCTCCTGCCAATCAAAAGTAGGCAACACGGAACTAAATGGACAACTAGTCTGACCCTGTTTAAGTCAGCTTTCAATGTACATACCTAAAGTGGACATTTCTTCATATTTTAAAGAAGGATTAATAAAAGGAATTTTCACCATCTTTGAAGAAGTGATGGTGAAGAAGTGAAACGAAGCTTCTTGCCTTCTGGGGCAGGATTTGCCCCACCACAACAGTGTCCCCCAGCAGTGCCTTCAATTTGCCATTGTGAATACCACAGATGTATATGGGAGGAAGCAAAGGGAGTACAACTCAGGAACATGGAAGGCTATGACCAGCCCCTGCTGATCTTGATGTTTATCACGCACACACAAATTGCACACACACAAAACTATTGTGGAGTGTATGAACTGTGAAAACTGCAGCATGTAAGCACATGTAAAAGTAGAAGACCAGAAATTCAAATTTTACACACATGATGCTGGTACACATAGCTATACAAGTTGTTGTTGTTTCTTTTCTTCATCCACAGAAGTTATCCCACTGGAGGAAAAATATCACGAACAAGCAGCTCTTAGGCTTTAAAAAAAGAAAAAGAAAAAAAGGAACTAATTGAAAACATGAACCAAGGAATATTTTAGTTTTTCATTTTGGAAGAAGAAACCAACTTTTAAATGAAGACTGTGTAGCAGTAAACATGGTGGATGATTATTGTAAATTATCTTCGTACCCCACCTTTCCTTCAAGGAACTCAAGTTAGCGGACATGGTTGTCCCACCCCCACCCCATTTTACACACAGAACAACCCTATGAGTAGGGTGGCCTTGTGTTCTACTTTACAGGAGAACAGTTCTCTATCTGAAGATGTCCTTTATTAAATGGGGGAGGGTACATGCGGCCATGGGTTGTGTTGACGTCCTGCTCAATTTGAAGGGCTTTCCAGTCCAAATCTGGTTCAAATATAACTATCAGACAGGAAAGTGAGCAGTGGCCTTGGAATTGCCCATCGACTCCAGTTAGCACCTGGACAGCCAACTGAGCAGGCACACAGGTCACCTGGTCAGTCTTTCCCACTATGGTGAGATGTCTTGTATTTCTATTTAAATTATAGTAATTATTTCTAAATTTGCATTGATGCATATAAACTTAGCATATACAAAATTTCTTCAAGTCTCTGATACCCCCCCTCCTCCTCTTTTGGAAATGCATAAGTGGCCACCCTACCTGTGATGTAGGTTAGGCTGAGAGTGACTGGCCTGAGGTCACCCAGTGAGCATTCTAGCCCAAAGGGCGGCGCGTCCCTCCCGCGGGCGGGCGGTGGTGGGCGCGAGGCGAGGGTCGCCCACCCAGCCGATATCCTCGCTCGCTCGCCCGCCGCTGCGCCTCCACCCGCCCTCCCGCTCGCTCGCTGCCGCTGCGCCTCCCACCGCCATCGCCACCCCCCCAACCCCCCCATCACCCCCAACCCCCCCGTCACCTACCTTCGTCGCGGGCAAAAAACAGCGCGGGGGGCGCGTCGCGTCACTTCAGGAGCAGCAGCCGCAGCAGCAGCAGCCGCCGCTGCAGCCAGGGCGGGGGGGGGGAAGGTAGGTGCAGGGTTTTTTTTTTTTTTGCTTTGGAGAGGGGGGGGTGCTAAATAGTTTTTCACCTGGGGCGCCAAACTGCCCTGCACCGGTCCTGTCTGGAGGCAAATCCAGGCTTGACCCTTGTCCGTTGTTATAAGTGCCGGCGAACCATTTTGGCATCAATGAAGTGTTATTTCTCGGTCATGTAGTGCTTTTTGCAATTAACTACATTATATATTCTATTATGATTCATGGGCATTCTCCGGCAAACGCTGGACTCTTTCTCTCTCATTTATCCTCTTTTCTGTTCACAAATCAAAGCCAGCTCTAGCTGTAATGTTCTATTATAATAAGATCAGGCACAAATTAAAAATAAACCATCACAATTGGGGAAAAGAACACTTGCTTCTTTCTGTGAACACAAAAAGCTACTAGCAACAGCATTGCAATGAATTAGGGTGTCCCTTTGGGCAACATTTACCTGGAAACATGGGCCTTGTTCCAGCTGGAGAGACATGGGCGACTCATTGTGGGCAAGAACGAATGGCTCCAAGAGTTTTATTCTGTTTTTATTGGTTGTTGTTAATCTGATCTTTGTATGGCTATTTCTTTCTGATGGCCAATGGGTGAGACAAACAAAATATTACTACTAGTGAAGCTACTGGCTCTGGAAAAGAATAGGCAGAGCAAAGTAAGTAAACCAGCCGGCCAAGTATGAGGTAGAGTGCCGCCACGTCTGCCCACAGCAGCAGTGATGGCAGGGGTGCAGATCCTCTCCTAAGCATTTGAGGAGTCCCTCCCCCCTTTTTGCTAAAGTCCTCCCCGTGTCCCATTCTGTGGCCCCTTGGGGCTCACGGGGGAAGCTGCTTGTGTCCAATGGCAGTCAGAACATGGCAAGAAGAAAATAGGACCTTGGAGAGCCCCACATGGGTCCTGCTGGCTGGAGCTCTCTCCTACCACAGCCATAGGAGGATATTGTCTCAGCAGGGAGCAAAAGCCAACTGAAGCCTCCTGTAGGTTGACAAGACCTGTGGTGTGGTCAGCTCCACCCCTCCTGGGAGAACTGACTGGACTGTTAAAGGATTCTCACCTGATCTTGTAACTTGAGACTTCTGCGAGGCTGAGGAGATGGAGATTCTGCCCAGGATTCATCCTCTGCGCCGGACAATGGCAGGGCTGTGACCTCTGGCCGCAGGACCCTTATTCATGAGGGTCCTGAATAAGGCACCAATTTTCCTACCTCTGAGGAAGTAGCCTGTGCCTTGTCCTCATTAGATTCCTCTGCTGCACACTGGAAGGTCCAAGGGCTGGGAGGAATTACACCCCCACCACCAGACCATAACTAGATTCAGATTTGGCACATGCAACTGGGCTAGTGGGAGCTGACTTCCCTGCTCTCTGATCCCTCCTGCCCAAGTCAGCCCCTCCAACTCCCCTGAAAATGCTATGAATAGGGTTGGGGGACCCTGAAAAACAGGTGGAGGCAGTTTCCATGAGTGGAGCCCATCTGTCAAGAGAAAGTAGATCCTGGATCTAACTCAGGGCCAGCATCAGAGGTAGGCATTATTGGGCACCTGCCACAGCCTACCCCCCTGCTGGAGACCCACTGCCAACCCTTGGAGCATCCTGGCCCTGCTCCTCTTTGCTATCATTGCTTGTTCATGTGCCATCTCCAAGCATGGAAGCACTGGCCAGAGTGAGAAGACTGAGCAGCATCCGTCATTTGCTTTGTGCTCTCCCTCTGGGCAGTTGTACAGATTGGGCCCAGAGGGGGAAGGCAAGTGAATGGGCAACAGAGATGGGACATGGAAGCAAGAAGGAGCTGAAGGCCGGTTGAGGGCATCTTGCCCAAGCCCCCTCCCCCCCCAAAAAAAACCTGGTGCTGGCACTGATTCCAACCCTATACTTTCAGTTTTGATGACCTAGCCTTTAATTGGATGGGAAATATTTACCCAAAAAATGCAATGTGATTTTCATTTATTTAAAATATTTCCAGTGCCTTGCTATTTCACATGAAAGAAATAAAAACTAGATATATTTAGTATCGAAGGGGAAATCTGTCTTTGTTTATTAAGCAACAACTTTAAAAAGTCTATAGGCAGCCTGAAAATGGAGTGAAACGTAGGCAGAGGGCAACAGAAGAAGCCAATGTGGCTTCACAATAAACTCAAAGATGACCTGAAAACAAAAAAGGACACGTATAGGAAGTGGAAGGAAGGGCAGACTACAAGGGAAGAGTACAGGCAGGTAGCACAGAACTGCAGGAATAGTGTCAGGAAGGCTAAAGCTGAGAATGAGCTAAGGTTAGCGAGAAATGCTAAAAGCAACAAAAATGCTTTCTTCAGATACATGCACAGTAAAAGACAGAAGAAAGAACTGGTGGTTCAACTACGCAATGAGGATGGCAAATTGATAACAGAAGACAAAGAAAAGGCAGAAGTGTTCAATTCCTACTTCGGCTCGGTCTTCTCCCAAAAGAGGGTCTATGACCCCCCTGGCAAACCTGAAGTGCAGACTGAAGGGGCAGGATTGCAGCTTGAGATTGATAGGCAAATGGTCAAGGAGCACCTGATTGCTCTGAACGAGTTTAAATCTCCAGGGCCTGATGAACTGCATCCTAGAGTAATAAAGGAACTGGCAGAAGAACTCTCAGAACCACTGTCTATTATCTTTGAGAAATCATGGAGGGACAGGTGAAGTGCCAGATGACTGGAGGAGGGCAAATGTTGTTCCCCAGGGAAGATTTTGGAGCAGATTATAAAGAAGTCAGTCTGCAAGCACCTTGAAAACAATGCAGTGATTACTAGAAGCCAGCATGGATTTGTCAAGAACAAATCCTGTCAGACTAATCTGATCTCATTTTTTGATCGGGTAACCTCCCTTGTGGACTGTGGGAATGCTGTGGACATTATATATCTGGACTTCAGCAAAGCTTTTGACAAAGTGCCTCATGATATCCTGATTAGTAAGCTAGCTAAGAGTGGGCTAGATGGAACAACTATCAGGTGGATCCACAATTGGCTACAGAATCGGACTCAAAGAGTGCTTATCAATGGTTCCTTCTCAAACTGGGGAGAGGTAACAAGCGGGGTACCACAGGGCTCGGTCCTGGGCCCGGTGCTCTTCAACATTTTTATTAATGACTTGGATCAGGAGGTACAGGGAATGCTTATCAAATTTGCAGATGACACAAAGTTGGGTGGAACAGCTAATACTCTGGAAGACAGAAACAAAATTCAAAGTGACCTTGATAGGCTGGAGCACTGGGCCGAAAACAACAGAATGAAATTTAATAGGGATAAATGCCAAGTGCTGCACCTAGGGAGAGGAAACCAAATGCAGCATTACAGAATGGGGGACACTTGGCTCAACAATACTACAAGTGAGAAGGATCTTGGAATTGTGGTAGATCACAAACTGAATATGAGCCAGCAATGCGATGTGGCTGCAAAGAAGGCAAATGCAATTTTGGGCTGTATTAATAGAAGTATAGCTTCCAAATCGCGGGAAGTGATAATTCCCCTTTACTCGGCACTGGTTAGGCCTCATCTTGAGTACTGCGTCCAGTTCTGGTCACCTCACTTTAAGAAGGACATAGACAAACTGGAGAGGGTTCAGAGGAGGGCAACAAGGATGATAAAGGGACTGGAAACAAGGCCCTATGAGGAGAGACTGAAAGAACTGGGCATGTTTAGCCTTCAGAAGAGGAGACTGAGGGGAGATATGATCGCACTCTTCCAGTATTTGAAGGGATGTCACAAAGAGGAGGGCCAGGATCTCTTCTCGATCATCCCAGTTTGCAGGACACGGAATAATGGGCTCAAGTTACAGGAACCTAGATTCCACCTAAACATCAGGAAAAATTTCCTGACTGTCAGAGCAATAAGACAATGGAATCAACTACCTAGGGAGGTGGTGGGCTCTCCCACTCTGGAGGCATTCAAGGTGCAGCTGGACAGACATCTGTCAGGGATGCTTTGACCTGGATTCCTGCATTGAGCAGGGGGTTGGACTCGATGGCCTTGTAGGCCCCTTCCAACTCTACTTTTCTATGATTCTATGATTCTACTTACATCACAAATTTCTTTTATTACTTGAATTTTATTGACATTAAAGAGAGATCAAAGCCAGGAGTGATGACAGCAGGGCAAATGCTGAGGCCCACAGGACTGGCAGAAGGCCAACAGCTACCTCTTCCATCCTGGTGGTGTTTGGCAGGGTAAGGGTGTCCAGCGGCTAGGGAGCTGGTGGTGGAAGAAGTCCACAATGAGCAGTGGAGCAGGAGGCACTAGTGATGACGGAGGAAACTCCAGCTCAGACAGGGATGAGTGTGTCTACATGCGAATGCATTTGGGTAGACGGGACCCCACTGGGAGTGAAGAGATGGGTCTTGACTCTTGAGGAGACGTCTAAACATCAGAGCTGTGGGGGCTGTCTAATGTCAATTGGTAACGCATTCCAGAGGGTGGATGCTGTGGCACTGGACACTCCACTGCAAGTGCTCCTGAGGCGAACCTCAGGAGCATGTGGCACCTTTAGGTTTGCTTTCTCTGATGATGAAAGATCATGCAGGGACATAAGGGGTGAGGTGATCCCTAAAATAATCTTCCCACCCTAGCCGTGATAGGACAAAAATCAGGGAGCCCACACACTATGAGGCTTAGGAGAAAAAGTTCCCATTGGTTCCAATGAGATCCAGAATACAGTTACCAGGAGCTGTAGGTCAGTGGTAGAGCACCTGTTCTGCATGTAGAAGTTCTAAAATTTAGTCCCTGGCATCTCCATGTAAAGCATCAAGTGAGTGGGAAGATCTTTGCCTGAGATCCCTGGCAAGCTGCTGCCAGTCAGGGCAGGCAATACTGGACTAGATGGACCAAGGGTCTCATTCTCTGTACAAGGTAGCCCCATTCACTTGTTCAAACCTGGAGTCATCTGACAGTAAAGGCTTTGCTCAGTTTGCTGGAGCTCAGGCATAGCCTCACAGTCAAGTATTTATTTATTATATTTATACCCCACCTTTTTTCCTGCAAGGAACCCAAGGCGGCTTACATAATCCTCCTCCTCTTCCTTTCCATTTTATCCTCACAACAACCCTGTGAGGTAGGTTAGGCTGAGAGTCAGTGACTGGCCCAAAGTCACCCAGTGAGTTTCATGTACGGTATGTACAAAGTCCCTCAAAGGAGTGGAAATGCTACTAATTACAAGGTGAACACTTTTCAATAGAGCCACCAGGGGGCAACATGTAACCCATGGGCCACCAGTTGGCCATGTTTGTTGGAAGGATGTCTTCTAGCCTGTCGAATTACCTTTTGGTAAAAGAAAAAAAGAAAGGAAGATCTCTAGTGGTGTTAGGAATAAAGACTTTTGCATGATGCAGACAGCTGTTTGTTTTTCCTTTCTAGTTGCCATTTACATCTGTTTGATCTTTTTTTAACTTTGTGGAAATGTTAAGTAAAGGGAAATCCAGAAATATACTTGAGTACGGAGACCTTCTTCCAAGCCCTGATTGGCAGTTTTGTGTGAGCAGGCCTCAAGGAGGCTGGCCAGGGCAAACTCTTCTCCTTTGACTGAGGGAGAGGGAATGTGTCAAGCCACCGAAGCAGAGCTGGGCTTTGACTTCCATCATTCAGCTGTGCTACAGAATTACCTTAGGCTATTTTATTTTTGGTTTGCAAAAAAATTGCTTTGATTTGCTTTCATGCCAAAAAGATATATTAAAAATAATTCACAACCAGATTAATGAGGGGAGGGAAAGTCATTAGAAATCAAAAAATGAGATAATTCTGCTGTAGACATGACTGATGGCAGTAAATAAATCATATTTGGCTGACATGACTTAATTAGTTGGAAATATAGTGCTTTTTTAAAGTTGCTTAGGTTAAGCTTTTAAGCTTTTGACACATAAATTCTGAGCTAAGTATCCCAGATGTCAAAGCAGGCAACTATAGCTCTTCACTTGCGTCATTTAAAAACACGCACATATAATTCTGCAATTTGATTTAATCTTTTACAGAAGGCTGGGTGCTTTCCACATTTTTACATGTTATTTTCAAAGAACACCACAGCTAGGATGTCTAGGAATCAGACCTTCATACATGTAAGTCTATTTACCAGCTGATAGCACACGTCTCAATAATGAACACACACATTATGTTCCCATTTTCTAAGTATGAGACTTTATGAGCACATGTGAGTCTGTCCCCTCATCACACTCTAACGCAGGGGAGCACAACCTCTGGCCCATGGGCCTAGTTCAGCCCGTGGAGGCTCCAAATCCATCTGGCAGAGGCTTGTCCTCCCTCCATGGGCCCCACCACATTAGGTCTGCAAGCCCATCCCCCTGCAAACCTCGCCTCTTACCAGGGGCTTGGGGAGGATACAGGGAGAAGAATTCCTGCTGTTCTCTCCAATATGTGATTGGAGATAACAACAGGGATTCTCCTGTATGCTATTCCCCCTTCCAACTGAGTTTTCCCTTCCAACTGCACAGGGTTCCCTGAGGAGGCAGGGAGAGGAATCTCCACTGTTATCTTCGATCATGCCTTCTTCTCTTTTTTTGCAACGCTGCGGCAAGTTCAGTGACAGTGGTGGGGCAATGGGGGTGTGTGTGCAAAAATGACCAAGAGGGCCTGCTTGCACCCCGCATGTTGCCTGTCCCTGGATTAGGGGGATGTCCAAGCAGGATCCTTTCATAGAAATATGGTTTCCTTTCTTGACCTATGTAATCAAAAAGGAAAATAACTTTAGACCACCTATCGCACAGAGATCATTCTTGAGTGATGTCATGTCTTAGACCTTTGAATGCATAACTTTTGTAACCCTTTATGCTATGTAGTATAACAATAACACTGTGGTGTTAGAGGTGGATGTTTATACAGTACAATAAGCATTTGTTGTACTTTTATGTTTCGAGTTTTGTGCAACAGATAAAATAAAAATAATAAATAAATAAATAATTGGTTTTGAGAAATATCACACACACACACACACACACACACACACTTACTGAACTATGATAATTCAGGGAGCAGTGGGGGGCACATGCCGCTCACCCCTAGCCTAAATGGAAGGCTCAAATCTCTCAACTAGGCAGGGTTTTTATTGTTGTACCTTCCTGCCCACAAATCATTTTCTGGTATTGCATATCCCAGATGATGTTCACTCTACTTCAGCTTTTGATGACGGTTGAATAAAAAGTACCTTCTTATACAATAGCAAGAGATTTTGGGGATGGGGCTGGAACAGAGGAGTAAGACTTGTGCTTGCATGTTCTCCCATCCATATATAAAACTTTGGGTATGAATGGGACATACACACATAAACCCCGCTCAGGCAACCCATCCACCATTTTTGCTCAGTGGGATACCTCACATGAGAGGGGCCTACTGGCATAGGAAAGTCTTCATGGAAGCTTAGCCCTTGCTTGCTCATCTTCGACACAGGGTGAAGAACGGGGTGATCAAAATGATCAGGGGCAAGAGGACCTTACCTACTAGGAACTATGACAAGGTTTGCAGGTTTTTAGTTTAGAAAAAAGGTGACTGGGGTGGTGGGGTGGGGAGACACATGGCAGAAGTTTATAAAATTTTGCATGTTGTGGAGTAAGAGAAGCTTTTCTTCCTCCCTCATAATAATAGAAATCAGGGCCATCCAATGAGAATGATCGGCAGGAGATTCAGGGCAGACAAAAGGAAGTCTGTCTTCACAAGTGCATAATTAAACTATGGAATTTAGTACCACAAGATGTAGTGACAACCACCAATTTGGATGGCTTTAATAGGGGATTAGACAAATTCATGGCAGAGAAGGCTATCAATGGCTACTGGTGAAGAGGAGGAGAAGGCTATCAATGGTTACTGGTCAAGATGGCCATATGCAATCTCCAGCTTCAGAGACACAGTGCCATTGAATAAGTCCTTATACATTGATCCAAGACTCTCTTTCTTGTATCTAACCACCTACACAGCAGGAACATGTTTGAACTGGCACTGAGTCAAGTCCTTTCCTGTGGGGCAACATTAGCTTAGAGCAGGAGGTAGCCCAATGATCTTTGCTCAGTCAAGGGACATCTGGTTGAGCCTTCCCAGGGTTATGAAATTGAAGCAAAAAGCAGAAGTTCAGTCTAGCAACAGGCTTGAAAAATATGGTTTCTGTACCATTAACAGCCATCACCAATTAGCTCTGAATACCAGTTGCTGGTGAGCACAAGTATTGCACACATGTCTTCTTGGCGGGCTCCCCATAGGCATCTGGTTGGCTAATGTGGGAACAGAATGCTGGACTAAATAGGCCTAGTACGTCCTTCTGACTACTTGTGATGTCTACACAAATGGAATACCTTTTGACTATGTAAAAAGCAACCAGTTATGTAAACCAAGTGTAAGATATGGGAGCCAACTACTGCTTCATCTCTCTGTTGATCGCCTGTGCCTTTGGTTATTTCAGACTACTGAGTGCAATAGGGGGAGGGCAACACCCCAACCACCAGCCCGCAGATATATGGAAGGACACCTCCAAAATAAACCATACACTTGCAGCTAACCTTGCATGCTTCAGCTGATATAGTTCTCTAAAGCTATCAATTTTACGTCCTAACTGAAAAGCAATTCTGAAGCAAATCTCTTTAGTGAGGAAAATAGACTATTAACCTGCTTGTGACTTCCTGCATTAATTTACAAATCTAATGGATGTTCTTTTAAAAAAAATAATACATGAGCAGTTACTGCCCTTTAGAAAGCCATGCCAAAAGTACACTTTGGCCAGCTGCTGTCATCTTCCCCACCTCCACATACACACATACAATTATGGAAGCTCACCTGCCAGTTAATCTTCTCCTCCCACCTTCACTCTTCCCTAAAAAGGGTGGTGTGGAGTCATCTTTCGACATTTATATACGCCCCTTTGCTTCCTGCAGAACAAACATGAAGACAAGATTGCTTTTTCATGAAAGTAAAAGTCCCTATATCATATACAGCTGGATTTTTACTTACCATTAAGTAATTGGTCTCCTACTAAAATTAATGGGATAACCCCTGCCCATCCGCCCCAAAAACCCCTATCGGTGTCTTAATACGCTGCAAAGCATGCAGCATTTGCTTTGGGCCAAACAGAATCACTTCCCCAGGATGAAAGTGGCCTTGAAGTAGAGAATACATTCTGAGGTGGGTGGGTGGGGAAATCATGTTCCCAGCTGCCCCAGAGGGCAGGAGTAGATCTAGTGAGCTTAGATTACAGGAGGGTAGACTTCGGTTGAACATTAGGAGAAGCCTCTTGATTGTAAAACCAGTTCAGCAATGGAACCAATTACCTAGAGGGGTGCTAGGCTCTCTCTCTCTCTCACTGGACATCTTCAAGATGGGCTAGAGAGCCATCTGTTGAGAATGCTCTAGCTCTGGATTTCCTGCATCGAGCAGGAAATCCAGGCCCCCTCCAACTCTATGGTTCTATATCAACCATGAAAAGTAGTTTTCATCTGTTCATGGCTTAAAAATAGCTGAAATGTATTTCAGATTTTCTACCTGCAGGTCAGTTCCAACCCTTCTTTTGACTCTACACTATCACTCTGATGGCTGACAGTATCCGAAGAGAATTAAAGTTGACCTTGGGGATATCTGGGGAGTTCTGAGGGACACAAAATGTTTTGGAAGCTGCCGAGATGTTCTATGACTCATCCACCTGAACTTTATTTGCACCTAGGGTAGCTGGCCACTTATGAATTGCCAAAAGAGAGGAAATGCATCACCACAAAAGAGGACAGTGATTTGCATGAAATTTACATGTGCATATATATGCAAATTTAGAAATAATTAACATAATTTAAACAGAAATATAGTACATCTTGGCACAGTGTGGAAGACTGTGACCAGGTGAGCTGTGTGCCTTGCCTTGCTCAGTCTGCTGGCCAGGTGCTGTGGATGGGCAACTTCAAGGTCCAGCTCTTCCTTTTGATGGTTATTTATCTTTAAACTGGACTTGGACTGGACAGCCCTTCAAATAAAGGACACCTTCAAAACAGAAGACAGTCCTCTAAAAAAGAAGGTACATGACCACACGATCTATACCAAACCCAGTAGGGATTTTGTCCATGATGTAGGAAAAACAAGACTATCCACTTCAACAACCACCATTTTACCAAGCACACTTAAAAGCACATGCAAGCCTGTTCTATTCAGAATGAATGCTGCAAGACACATACACAAATCACACAGATACAGTGTGGGGCCATCATCCCACTGCTCCTTGTGTTTCAGACCAAAGGAGGATTAATCCTTAGAAATATCTATATTATTAGTTTGAGGTCTAAAATGTGCTCTTAAATTTCCAAAGGGGTAGCTGCCATGCTGGTCTGTTGCAGCAAACAGAACAGAGCCTTATGGCACCTTTTAACCTTGGATTTATCAAAGTGCAGGCTTCTGAATTTTGCTGTGTAATCTCCTCTCTCTCTCTCTCTCTCTCTCACACACACACACACACACACACACACTGTAATTGTGGCCCTGGTCACACACATGTCTCCTTTTGTCAGATTTCATATTCAAAGTTGTCACATCTTGACTAGTTGAGGACCAAACTAGATGTGGTGTTTAACACGTTGTCAACCCTTGTTGTCCTTTTTTTTTTTTTTCTAGCTTGAATACTTGGCTTGAAGGTTCAAATAAGTAGTAGAAACAGATCAGGACTGTGGCATGGTGGGGGGGGGGCTTTAACACTGTGCCCCTGGCATGGTCCCAATCAGAGTCCCTCCCTCATTAGAATCTCCTTCTTCTCATTGCAAACAGGAGGTGCGTGATGGAGGGGGAATTCCAATCAGCAGTACTGCATCAGGGCCAAAGGATTAAAGCCCCTCTGCCCCCATGCCATGGCCCAGATCTGGCTCCCCTCATCTCATGTTTGCTATTTAAAATAAATAAATAATCTTACACAGCAGGGCTAAAGACACGTGACCAGCATCACACCTAGTTCAGCCCTAAATCTCCTTGAATAACACAACGTGCAAGTTTCAGTGCATGTCATGGAGAGATTTGGAGTATTTCCCTCATAACCACACACACCCCCAAATATGAGTAGGACGTTAAAATCTTACATTTCACAGCTTGAAGTTCTCTTCCAAGTTTGTTGAATTGTTTCCTCCACTCCCCCCTTTCTGCATTCATCTCTATTCAAAAGACTTCAGCCGAGAAATGGCATTTGGCATATCTTGGCATTACAGCCAGCAGCTACTCGTGGCCAAGTCCAAGGTTAAGCAGGGGCCTGTTGGAATGCAAACCAGGTAGTGGGAGTGGGGGCACTCAGATTCCTGACTTACAGGCTAGTGAGGGCTATGAGGTCTTACTTGGAAGAACCACGCAATCGGTTACTGAAGATGGGAGAAACCATTGTCAAGCATCTTCCTATCAGAAAGCTATTGAAGGAGCGGAAGCCCTCTTGAGGCAAGAGTTTGAGAACTGCATGTCTGAATGCACTCCAGCAGATCAAGGAATACTGGGTGGGGTCCAAACACTACTCACAAAACCCTTGAAGTGGTTTCTGGCCTTAATATAGCTTGACCATTAGATTGGCAGCATGATCTACAGGGCTGATCTACACCACTGTTTTGTTTTGGCATTGTATCGCCTGGAATACTGGCACGGCACAGGACACACTCTGTATTCCATTTGTATCGCGGTTTCTGGGGTGTTTTATTCTGGAGTTTCCGTGACAGTTTTTATAATGATTTTTCTCCTTATTGCAATTCCCCTGTGAAGTATGCGGTCATGTGTGTGCTAGCATCGCGCTGTCATTACTTGTCTTGAGGAGCAGCCAAAGGTTTAGGAACATTGGAGATGCCAATTATTTTGCAGGGGCAGGGGATATGTTTTTGGTGTTAAGGAGTGGCTCCTAGGGGTGGTGCAGAAGTTCTCTGCCATTTTTACTTGTTTTGTTCAGCAGTTGTTGTTTGCTGTGTATTTCCTCCCCCCTACCCCCAAAAATTACTTCTCTGCATACACCTTCACAATAATGAAGAGCTGCATGAAGTAAAGGAAAATACTTACAACGGAAGTGTTGAACGGCATGTATATGGTACCTCCTCCTAACCTCTACTTCAGCCTTGACCTGTAAATATGCTTGTACAACCAAAATAGATAAATTTACTGCAGCAGGAACACCGTGCTGGCAACATTTAGTTAGCAAAGCTGGTGGCATCCATTGTTGAAGAAAGCAGAAATACTGAAGAAATGCCCGCCCACTGCACTCCTTCACTCCTGCACAGGTGCAAAATGCTCTTAAAAAAGAGCAACAGCCCGCTACGGTCACACATCCCGGATATGTGTGACAATGCAGACTGTAATATTCTAAGCAGCATTCATACATATCATCAAGCTAGCACCACCCATTTTTAGCACGATGGACACAGCATGAGGTTCGGTTCGTGCTGTGGGTGCAAAGATGATTTCTTTAGGCACACAGGACCCTGACCTCTGGGCCCCTGCTGCAACTCACATCCTAGTTTGCAATCTTTCTGTTTGGGACTTGAAAAAGATGCTAAGAGAGGATATATTGTAGAGTAATATCCTTCCTATCTCACGTTAGTGAGATCAGCAGAGTAGAGTCCCTTTCCAGCTTAAAAGAAGCTTAGATTTGGCTACTGTTAGCCAGTTAGCATTTGGTAATCCAGGATTTCCCTGGTTTTGCCCCCTTTTCTCTGCCTCAGAACAATAATCAGAGACGCAGTCTTGTAAAAGTTAAAAGTAACATTTACGGTACTCACTCAGATTATGCAGTTTCATTCAGGCAGGCTTAAAAGACGTTTCTTACAGTTGGTTACAGTACGTTTGGAAATACTTGGGGTCTGAACTTGTGGAGTTCAGACCAGCAACTCTGGTTACATGCTGCTGTTAGAACAACCTGGAGCCAACAACTGGTGCCACACTCACTAAGAGTCCCAGCAGAAAAAGGAAGAGCTGATAGCTACGCCCACTTCCTGTTGGGGCTCTGTTAATGATTCAATGAGTATCTTCCAGTGAATCCACCCTAGAAGATACCAGTGATCTTAACCATTTCATCCAACTACCTGGTGAAACATGAGCCATAGGTTTTGACTGCAACTTAATTATCCCACGCTTTCAAACTTAGCCAAGCAGCAGAGGGACAGTGCAAAAGCTGGAATGGAATGGGCCGGAACAGCCCCTTCATTTAAATAAGCCATGCCAAATGGCTGACGTTGGCTGACGAAAACAGACTATTGCCTGGAATGGGTATTGGAAAATGGTTTCTGTGGACATTTTGTGGCTCAGTGTATACCAACCAGTTATGTGTGGCTGGAGAATTGTATTGGTTTGGCTCATTTGGAAGTTGCCATTCCAGGCCATTTTTCTGGAATATGGATGATTGCCCAGAATCGGTACCAAAACATAGTTTCTGTGGAAGTTTTGTGGCTCATTTTTGCATCACTCCCAGCCAGTTGCGTGTGTGCCTGGTGAATTTGGTTGATTTGGCTCGCTTGGAATTCACCGTTCCGGGCCTTTTTTCTGGAATATGGACTATTGTCAGGAATGTCTACTGAAACATGGTTTCTGTGGAAGTTTTGTAGGTTACTATATCAATCCTATCTGGTCATGTGTCACCGGTGACTTTGGTTAATTTGGCTCACTTGGAAGTTGCCATTCCAGGCCATTTTTCTGGAATACAGACTATTGCCCGGAACAAGTACCAAAACATGGGTTACTGTGGAAGTTTTGTGGCTTATTGTATCCCTGCCATGCAGTTATGTGTGAGTGGTGAATTTTATTTATTTATTTATTTATTTATTTATTATATTTATACCCCGCCTTTTTTCATGCAAGGAACCCAAGGTGGCTTACATAATAATCCTCATCCTCCTCTCCATTTTATCCTCACAACAACCCTGTGAGGCTGATAGTCAGTGACTGGCCCAAAGTCACCCAGTGAGCTTCATGGCTGAGCGGGGACTAGAGCCCGGATCTCCCGAGTCACAGTCCAACGCTCTCACCACTATGCCACACTGGCTCATTTGGCTCACGTGGAAGTTGGGTGTTCTGGGCCATTTTCCAGAATGCAGACTATTGCTCAGAACAAGTATTGGAATGTGGTTTCTGTGGAGGGTTTGTGGCTATTGCATCCATGAAGTTATGTGTGACTGGTGAATTTGGTTGGCTTGACTCATTTGGAAGGATGTAGACAAACTGGAGAGGGTTCAGAGGAGGGCAACAAGGATGATAAAGGGACTGGAAACAAGGCCCTATGAGGAGAGACTGAAAGAACTGGGCATGTTTAGCCTTCAGAAGAGGAGACTGAGGGGAGATATGATCGTACTCTTCCAGTACTTGAAGGGTCGTCACACAGAGGAGGGCCAGGATCTCTTCTCGATCATCCCAGTTTGCAGGACATGGAATAATGGGCTCAAGTTACAGGAACCCAGATTCCACCTGAACATCAGGAAAAAATTTCCTGACTGTTAGAGCAATAAGACAATGGAACCAATTGCCTAGGGAGGTGGTGGGCTCTCCCACTCTGGAGGCATTCAAGGTGCAGCTGGGTGGCCATCTGTCAGGGATGCTTTGACTTGGATTCCTGCATTGAGTAGGGGGTTGGACTCGATGGCCTTGTAGGCCCCTTCCAACTCTACTTTTCTATGATTCCAGCCCATTCTGCTCCAGCTTTTACACCATCCTAGCAGCAGACTGATTCATACTTTTTTCAGTGACTACCTTGCCCTTTAGAATTCAGATAATACCAATTGGAAAGGGGGAGGACAAGAGAGGAGTTACCAATGTCCTGATTAGTTTCCTTGGGCAGAAAGTCACTGATCATTTTTCTGTAGGCGGCTTTCTGAATCCTATACAACAAGGTCTTCATCAGGTTATTTCCCCACCCCCCGCACACATCATATATCTTACAAGGAAACATGTAGGGTAGAACAGTCATAGTAGAACAGTAGGCCAGAACAGTCTGGGAAGGGAGAATCTATGGCAGAAGAATGGCCAAATCCCAAACTATGCCAGCTGCAGGGCTCCCATAATTTCCTCCCTTTGGGGGAGGAGGGTGTCAGGGTAACAGGAAGGCTTTGGATCCTGCACAATGTCCCCTTTTTGCCCTTTCATTGCTGATGCCAGAGTGGTTCCAATGCTGGAGGAACAATGGCTTCCAAAGGTGGACTTCCTCCTGCACCTATGGACCTCCCTCTATGTGGGCGGAGGTCTGCAAAATCCCTGGAAGTCCCTTCCCAGGGCCAAAACAGACATTACTTTAAATCCATATCTAGCAGCTATGTCTTGTTTTCATTTCTACCCTAGAATAGGTGCAAGTGGCCTGATTGAGACCCTAGCATGGAGTTGTAGGGGGGCTTTTGAGATCTAGATGCCATCTAAGATGGTGTGCCTCTCTCAACATGATCCTATCTGGACACTACAATCAACATCTCAGGCCTTCCTATGCGTGCCTCCTCTGAGGGAGGCTCAGAAGGTGGCAACCAGGGAGAGACCCTTCTCGGTGTTGAGTCGACCTCCCAATTATGGAATTCTCTCCCCAGTGAGGCCTGCCTGGCACCAACATTGTCATCTTTTCAATGCCAGGCATTTGACGGCATATGATGGGGCATTTATGTCAGTTGTTTTTATCAAGTCCAGTATCTTACTGTAGCTGGTTTAGCTGTTCAAATTGTTTTAAAATGTTGTATGTTAAGGATTTTATATTACATTTTTTATTATCTTGTATTTATGATTTGTAATTTTTGTGAACCACCCAGAGAGCTTCGGCTGTTAGGCAGTATAGAAATGAAATAAATAAAATAAATAAGATGTGCCATGCTTATCTCAGCGGCTTGTCTGCTGGCAGTGCACTTTGATCATCATGGGACTGACAACTTCTTCCCAACATCTGTGGGTAGAATATTGCTCTCTATATTGGAAATTATTCGAAAACCAGGTTATAGTTAAGCAAGGCCACACCCTTCATTTACCAAGACACCGAAAAGGAAAATGAGGCAGCCTCCATGGTTTTGGTAAAATATATTTTATTTCTTCAAAGAAATAGTATGAATCAGAATTCCATTTTCCTAGAAACCTCTGTGTAAAATTAATTTGTGTTGTACATACCACAAAATAATTCGATTTACAGTTTTTGCTTGCCATTTGTTTTCCTTTACAAGTATACTATTCTAAGATGTACCATGTTACAGCAAACACACACACACAAAATATTGCTAATATCTGGACATACTGCATTGCTGAATGGAACTCAGCCATAAATTAATGTCACAATGTGGGTAGGGGGGGGAAGGTCTAGCCACACCTCTCTGTTTTGACTGCATACACTCTTGCAAACCAAACAGAAAGAGTGAAAACACTGTATTGAGGTTCGTGCCAGCAGTTTAAACGCCGTACGGTACGGTGCCCATCATGGCTACCATAAAGTTTAAGTAAGGCCTTTTAAATGAATTGATTCCATAAGATCTCCATTGTATGGGCTGCTCAGCCAGGATCAGCAGTTTGCTTAAAAAGTTTAACATATGAATTAACAGCATAACTGTCACTCAACTTTGTTTCACAAAACCGTTAAGAACAGGGACTGTAGAGACACTATGCAAATGTGGTTTGTGCAGCTGAGGAAGGAACCAAGATATAAATCTATTTAGAGGATAGCTGGAGTGGTACATTCTGAATTGCAGGCGCTCATCCTGACAGTCCCCACAGCCACGCCCCCAAGGAGACTCCAAAAATCCAGGCAGCTGTGTTGACCCATATCAAGAAACCAGTTCTAGCAGTTTTCATCTCCACCAGGAGCAGGTCTTTTGTAAAGCTCATGGGTCTTAATTGCCCTTTCAAGCCCAAGACACCCCAAAATACTCTGCATTACAACAGGGGTAGCTCAAAACAATATAATGTTGCTGGGAAAATGCACCCCCCCCCAGCTACTGTGGTGATTGCAGCTAAGTCTGAGGGGGGTGGCAAATGACATCAGGGTCCCTGCTCATGAAACGGTGCCTGCACTGCATCCCTGCAAGCCCTCTGACTTCACTATACCACTGGTTTAGAGAAGAAATACGTATGTCCAAGCACTAAGTTCTGCAGTCCAACAAGCAAAGAGAAAATGTTTGAAATGGAAAATACAGGAAAGCTAGAGATGGAAAACCACCACCAACTCCTGGAGCAAGTGAAGTTGCATGGATCAATAATACCAGAAAGCCACATGGTCAGAGCATCAAAAGGTTTTATAGGCGTGTGTGTGTGTGTGTGTAGGCGTATGTTGTATCCACTGGGAAGAGGGTGGGTTCAAATTGCTTTTCCGAGAGTGTTGCTTTACCAGCAGGTGGTGCAGTAAGCACCACAAGTCCAAGAATGACCAAAGTAGAGGGTAAAGGTTTGAAAGTCTACAACCTCGGGATAAAGGGTGTGTGTGTGTGTGTGTGTGTGTGTGTGTATATATACACACACATATATTTATCTATATGCACACATGTACACACATGCGCACGCACATGCACACACACATGCATGCACACATGTTCTCACGCGCACATACGTGTGCACATGCACATTTTTGCACATAGCCTTCTGATGAACCCCACATGTTCAGTCAGTCATTTATTAACACAATTACTTCTCAGAATAAAGAGTAACTCTGACTATTATTCCCAAGCTATTCAATGTATGAACAAATTGGGGATGCTTCCTTTCAAGAATTTGTTGTGAATCTGTAATGCCCCCCCGCCCGAATTGTGATACAGAAAGGTGTGGTGCAGTTCTGTGGCAGCTCACCCAACGTCAGGCAGGCCCAACCAACCCTCTCAATCTGTCAGTGGCTACCTTGCAAACAATTTGCTTTGGCAGCCTAGTTAAATGCCAAGCTGTAAGATGGGTGGGCAACTGCAGGAGGTCCAGGAGCCATTTCTGTATCCCCTAGGACCCCTCCACATAGGCTGCATATGGTAGGGGAAAAAATGCTGGTTTGCTACTAAAATTTAGCAGCAAACCCTCTGTAGCACTCAATAACACTAAACAATTTACATTTAGCTTGTTTGCAAACAAGCTAAATTTGTCCATAGCTGCTACAGGGCACCATTTCGTTTTGGTTTTTTAAATTTAATTTGGGGGGCAGCAGAGGCTGCACTGGGGGGTGGGGGCACCATGTTGCCCACCCCTCCTCTTGTCTGAGTGTGGAAAGCTAAGCAGGGTCAGGCCTGGTTATTACCTGGATGGGAGACCCCCTTCTCTAGTTTCCTGCATTGAGCAGGCGGTTGGACTCAATGGCCTTGTAGGCTCCTTCCAACTCTATGATCTATGAAATCTATACTGCATTCATTTTGCCCCAGGATGAAATGAATGGTAAAAATAGGTGGTTTGATAGTCCGTTGGAAGGGTTGTGGAATTCTTTGGTGAGGTTTAGACAGCTGGATGATACCTGTATGAACACCAGTGCCACTCTCAATGTGCCTCTCTTAATGGGTTTCATAAATTGTGCACACACAAACACACACACACTGCCATGTAACACATTAAAAAACAACTTTCAGCTCAGCGCCAGTGGCCAATTCACAGCACTGTGCTTTTGGCTGAATTTCAAAGCCGCTTGGAGAAAACCAAGCTAAAAAAAAAGTGTCATTTAATTGTCCCAAGTAAGCATTTCACATTTTTCAACAGGACCAAGTTAAAGCTGGACAAAATATGCATAGTTCTCAGCCCAGGAAATCTGCTTAAGAGAGGAGATAAGAGAAATGGTAGACATTCAGGCAGTAAGCCACACCTTGGAGCAAATTCTCTACAAGGAGGAAGAGCTCTAGACACCAAGGCAAACATATCTGGGAAACAGGCAGCAGCAGCTATATGGCTGGAGAGTGTATCCTTCTGTATATGGGCCACACACACAACACCCACCTGTAAAGGCAGCTGCTTAAGCTGGGTCTACATGCTTCAGTTCCACAAAACCCTTTGCAAAACTTACTACTTCATAGTCAACAAAAACTCAACTGCAAGTGGATTGATCTAGGAAGAGAAAAGAGAGGAGGTGCTACCTGAAGGGCCTTGCACAAAAAGTGTTTCAACATGCCTAGTACCCGTATTGGAAAAAAAATTGTGCTTTTCTCATTCTCCCTTATGCACCTGCCTTTAAAAAAAATATTAAAATTTCTCCTGGGAAAATACCTGGAAGCACTTTCCAGCACAAACTGAACCAGGCAACAAAAGAGCAAGAGCATAGCAAGATTCAACACTGTGGAATGTTAAAGACAACAACAACACAGCTATGGGCTACAGTGTGGTTAGGCAGCTTAGTGAATTAATTGCTTAAGAATTAAAAATAAATTATTATAAAATAGATTTCTGTACATTTTACATATAGACCTATCTACATATATAGGGAGAAGCAAGCTGAATGACAGGATTAACTTCGGCAAGTGCTTCTACATTCGCCATCAATCCCAGCCAAAGTCATGTCCAGTCATCTGGTAGAACTTCATGTTGAAAGGCCTGTAGAACTCTCGCAGCCTCTGCACCACCTTTTGGTCAATGTTGGGGTGGGTCCGCCCTTTCGTTTTGCCCAGGCAGTGGGGCTTGCTGCTGCCTTCAGCCTTCTTCAGACAAGGGAAACCCTTGGTTTTGTTGAAGTAGAAGTGTTTGTCTGTGATGATCCTCTTGAGGCCCAGGAAGTCCTGCACTCGGCCCAACTCGCCGGCCGGGTCACTGATGAGCCTCTCCCCACTGACAAAAAGGATCTGCCCAATGGGGAAATACAGGAGCCAGTTCTCCAGATGCTTGGCATAAATGCCAATCTGGATGGCGCTCCAGGAGGTGTCAATCAGGCCTGTAGTCCTGTTTTTGAAGGTCAGGCTCTCAAAGGTGGGGATGTCCGGCTTCTTGGACAGAGTCTGCGTGTAGTCAGAGATGGCTCTGGTGACCGGGTCCCTCACCACCACAATGAGCTTGGTGTCCTTCGACATGGCAGAGATCCGAGCCGGCGCTTCCTTGGTGACAAAGTAGCTGGGAGTTTTCTCCATGGTGATCTGCCCATCCAGAGTTCTTGGCATCAGTTCTCTGCCAAAAAAAGGAGAAGAAATGGGCAGACTAATTAGAAAACAGAAGGGCATTAATTACAACACTCTTGTGCCACTCTTGGCTCTGACAATGCAAGATTACTTGCTCAGCCAAGGAGCAACAGAGCATCATTTCAGACCAAGTGCACAATGAACCAAAAGGCCAAACTGTACCCAAGGGTGTGTTTTGTAATGGTATAAACTGAACTTGCTCGGATAATATGCAGAATTCAGATTGGGGCGTACCTTGATTTATTTGTGGAAGAACTAATAGGAGCCGGCAAAGGAAGGTGCTAGTCAAATGGAAGGGGGGAATGTGTATAAGCCTAGCTTGTGGTTTCAAGGATGGAGTCTTCGATACGAGTTACAGTGACTCCACATTTCAGATCATACAGAGTGATCCAGTCATCTGGTAGAACTTCATGTTGAAGGGCCTGTAGAACTCTCGCAGCCTCTGCACATCTCTGGCCAGTTTAGTCTGGTTCTCCATATCAAGGAGCTATAAGCTATTAAATGGGTATATGTACTACACATAACATGCCAAAAGAACCCTTTGCTTTGCTTTTTTCAATTAATGACTATTTTTCCTGCATTGATACTGGCTTTAGTTGTTGGATATTAAATACTACTTAAAAACATTAATACACACTGATCTTTTACAACTGAAGCCTAAGATGTACTCAGAAGTGGCCCACTGGACGGTGTTGATCTTGCACATGCACACCCCAGCTGCAGGGCGAGAGGGCCTCTCTGCCTGCTGCTCAGTGTTGAATGGGAGACAAGAACAGACGTAAAGGGGTGGGGGTGAGGACAGGATCGGTGCAGGGCAGTTTGGCGCCCTAGGCGAAATGATATTTAGCGCCCCCCTCTCATGCCGTGGGGGGGCTCCGGAGCAAAGCATCCCTGCTCTGCAACCCCCCCCCACACCGCCACCACCACCAACCTACCTTCCCCCCGCCCTGGCTGCTGCCTCCTCCTCCTCCGAGGAAGTGACGCGACGGGACCCCCGCACTCTATTTTTTGCCGGGGAAACCAGGGCAACAGGGCTGTTTAAGCCCTGTTGCCCTGGTTCCTCCTGCCAAAACAACGTGGGCGGGGCTCCGGAAGCGACGCGACGCGGAGAAGTTAGGTGGGGGGGGTTGGGGGGTTGGTGGGGGGCGCAGCGGCGGGCAGGGGGATGCGCGGCGGTGGCGGGCAGGAGGGCGGGGGAGGCGCGGAGGCGGTGGCGGGAGGGAGGGCCGGCGGGGGGATGCGCGCCGGCGGCGAGGTGCGGCAGCGGCGGCGGGCGGGGAGGCCTGATGGGGCGGCGCAGCGGCAGCGAAGAGGAGCGCAGAGTTTCTGCGCCCTCTTCAGCCGCGCGCCCTAGGCAACCGCCTAGTTTGCCTAGCGGTAGCGCCAGCCCTGGGTGAGGAAGACACATTCAAAATGCCCTACGCAAAGCAAACATTGAAAAATAGTTGTCAAACACAGAGAGACCTCTCACTTGGAAATGCACAACCATTGCTGTGGATTCCTATAAATGCAATAATCCAGGAGTACTGCTTAATTGTCAGGAGTACTACTTAACCAAAGGGCTTTATTAGAACTGTGTCAGATAAAACTTGTACAGTAAAACCTTGGATTGCAAGTAACTTGGTCTGCGAGTGTTTTGCAAGACAAGCAAATTTTTAAAATAAATTTTAACTTGATAAACAAGCGACGTCTTGCAATACAAGTACTGTAGTACGGTCAAGAAAAATGAAGACTTTACACTATCATTCTTTATTGCAGCTTAAATTAAAAATATGTGTACAAATTTCTTACGGGGAATTTCGCTTTGATATACAAGTGCTTTGGATTACAAGCACGTTTCCGGAACGAATTATGCTTGCAATCCAAGGTATTACTGTACATGTTTTGGTGCTTAAGCCAGGGGTGGGCAACCTGTGGCCTTCAGCCTAATTTCATGCAGCCCTCAGCAAGAGATCACTTCAGATCTCTGGCAAGAGCAATTTGTTCCTCCCTTGGCAGCCCCACTGGAGAGAGACAGAGGTGGCAGAGACTGAGAGACCCTCACTTTCGGTTCTGGCCCCATTCGCTGCCAGCATGCAACCCTCGGATTACCCCGAGGGAATGTGGCTCTCTCCAGAAAAAAGGTTCTAGAACTTTGGTTGGAATACGCCACATTTCCAAGTTCGTACATAACACAGAACTGTGGTTTGTTCTAAAATGGAAACACTCACTCTCTTCCTCTTGTGAGCAAAGGAGGAGGGGAAGAGAAGGGAAGTGTTCAAGTCTGAGGCTCACCATAGTTTATTTGCAGTGATCTAAACCTGTTGCCTTCCATCTCCCTCCAGCTCTTTTTTGGCAGGCCCCCTCCGCCTGCTCCGTGCAAGAGAATGCCGGAAAGGCTCCATTTATTTGCAGAGAGAAAAATAGCTTGTTAGCTGCCTCAGCTTGGCCTTACAGGTGCAGCGGCACCCACTACATTGGAGACACCAGGTTCAGGTGATCACATGATCTAGGCTGCTCTTAAAATGGCGCAGGAGCCCTACCCAAACACACAATTGTGCTATTTTCTAATTGGGAATGTAACCATAGAAGTACAAAATAAATGAGTGAGTGAGTGAGTGTCTTTTGTAGAGGCACAGTACATACAACTTCAGATAGCAATGGAGTTCTACTTTTGGTGCCACCTCAAGCCAAGCGCAGCCTGGCGTAGGTGAAGCAATGTACTTAGTCTGCAGATGGATTGGCCTGTTTTGCCCGTTAACCACTTAAACTTTATTACATTAGTGTTCTTGCTCAAACAGCTCTAACCCCCCCCCAGTCCTTTAGTCCCCCCTTTTTAAAAAAAAAACCTTAAATGCAGGAAGCTGAAATAGTAGTTTAGCAACACACGTTCCTTGAGGAACACCACCTCAGGCTTCTAATGTGAAAAACAGTTCAAAGACAGATACATTTACAAAGTCAGTTGACAGGTGGCCACGTGGTAATCCAATAGCTGAAAGCCCTAATGCCTTTTGTGGCAGCTTTTTGTCTGCGCAGAGGGATTCTCCACTAATCTGTTGACACTTCCCAATAAAGAAAATTGAGGGAGGGGGGCTCTTGTTAGTGGAAGTGGGATGGGTGGAGAAGTGAGAGAGGAGGTAGAAAAATGTTTTACATGCTGTTGCCATGTTAGGCTTACAACAACAACAAGCTGTTAGGTACAAAAATACATGCTCTTCATGCTTCCTCTGCAAGGCCAGAAGCTACTGCAACAGAAATGTCATGTTATCAGCACAGCAGCAGTAATCCCATTCTTACAAAAGATCCAAAGTCAGTGCCGGCTCCAGCTTTTTGAGAGCCCTGGGCCAAGACACCTTCAGTGGGGCCCCTCCCTCACTCGAGTCCGCCTTCTCACCGCCACTGTCACCAGCTCCTATTGCTCCTCCTCCTCTTTTCCATCATCGCTACCACTTGCTTATTTGACAGGCAGAGAGCCAGGGAGCAAGGGAGCAACGGCACGGACTGCTCAGTTTTCCCACCACCACCACCAGTATTTGGGCCCGGCGAACGAACAGGTTGTAATTGTGAAGAGGAGCAGCTGCAGGGGTCTCTTGTCAGTGGGCCCCCGCTGGGGTGTGGGCCCTTGGCAGGTGCCTGGCCATGCCTACTCTTGACACCGGCCCTGCCCAAGGTGTATGCACGGATACATCTGGGTAGAGTGCACATGAAGGATGGGCAGGAGAGTGATCTGCTTTTGCCTTTGCAAAAACGCATAGGCAATTTTCCTTTTCCAAAGGAAGCAGCCACAGAAAATGGCCACTTGCTAGCCAAAGAAAAAATGTTTGGTCTCAGTGCCTAATGAAGTTTCTCCTAGTACCACCTCAAGAGAGTGGCTCTGTTTCTCTCCGCACCCGAATCGCGTATTTTAATTTGCACTCAGCCACTGTGCATTTGACTGCCTACTTTATTCATTTTTTTTAAAGTGAGGATGGCAGGATCTCCGTGGCCAAGAAGCTATCTTATGTAGAGCAGCTGAGGTGAAATAAAAAGTAATTCAGGATTTAAAGCTGGAAGTCTTCTTTTCTAGAACTAGTTCCCAGCAGCTTTGTACTCCTGCATATCGGTTAGGATGGAATGAACACAATTGCAATCAGCTGTGTTTTGGACAGCATGGGTGACATCTCCAGCTATTCCAAGAATGGAAGAATAGGATTTAGGAGAAAAGCACAGGAGAGGCAGGGTCACTGATGGGAGGATTTGAGAACTGGGGAATAGTAAGTAACCAGTTACCAGGGCAATCTTATCCTTGTGTGGAGAGGGGGGAAGGTCCCATGGTGGAGCAACCATAGCTCTGCTGGCTCACTCTGGCCAGGGCAGGAGATGCGGGGGCAGAATTTTTTTATTTTCCCTGTCATTGACACCAGTGGGGGAGAAAACAACTATACCAGCCCCAGGGCTGGCATAGTTTTGCACCAATTTTGTGGGTGTATCAGGGAAATGAGGGAGGCTTTGGATTCATAGCTGCCCCTGAACACCCCCTCCCCTCAAATGCCTTGTTTTGCCACAAGCAGGACATCTACACTAGTGGAGATTTCCGTGGGCAAACCAGGAGGCCTTCAGTGGCATAGATGCCCTGCCCATAGACTTCCATCTCCACCAATGGAACAGCAATTACACTGCTTCCTAAAGCTGCTAAGAAGGCCTTTGACCAGCTATAAGATTGCAGCCGATGTTCTTATTTTTCCTTAAATACTATAAAGACAGAATTCAGATTCTGATGAAACCACACAACAAGAAGAAAAAAGTACAGTATTTCCTCAGTCACAGAAAAGCAGTTGCCTGCCACTAACCAAGATGGCAACTCAGAAAGTCAGTGCCACCAGCATCATTTATATCATGCTCTTTCATTTTTAATAGTGCTAAAACTCAGGATAGGAAAACTGAGATCAAAGATCTCTACCCACTGAGCCCATGAGCTGAGCTAGAACTCAAAGCACCCTCACCAGCAGCTCAACATTTGCCTAATATATTCACTAGTGTCCAGCTACCACACTGGTCCTTGCAACAAATTGCAAGATAAAGAAAGGCAAGTTCTACTGCCACAACTGTGGCTATGTAAACGTAGCTCTCCTTGCTTTGAAATAAAAATTTGGGGTGCAGTATTCACAGGTGCTTGGCTATTCAACATTCTGACTGTCAAACGACACATTATGTTAAATGCACAGCATGAAACTGAGAATAATCATTTAATTTACTCTAGAGTATGTGCATATGGCCCCAATTCGGATCCAGACCACCACACACTGGGGGCGGGGGGAGGATTGAACCTCCCCACTGCACATTTGCTTCCCAAAATTCTGCCTTTTTCTCTACATGAGGATTTAAAATAAGGTCTCCATTGGAATCAATGGTAGCCTCTTTTCCCCCCAACCTTATCAGCACGGCAGGGTGGGAAGGGCAGACAGCAGATCGGGAAACAAATGGTTGGGGGGTGTTTAATCTTCCCCTTCTAGTGTATGCTGTTCCTGATCTAGATTGGGCTGTATGCAGTTATGTGAAAGTAAAGAAAAATATCAGGCTCAGCAGCACACTACACAATTAATGCAATGTGCAGTTTGACCCTAAAATGTTGAATTTCTTCAAGATTCTTCAGAGGCAAGTAAAAACAAGGGCCATTATACTACATAGTAAGAACTGAGCTTTAAAGAGAAAGTCTGCTTTTAAGACTCAAGTGGGGAAAAGGTGGGTTGAGTAGTGGGGGAAGGGAAGGAGGCAGGAGGAGGTGGTTGCGGCTCAGGCCTTCAAAGGCAAAAATTGTGACTGAAATTACTGCAAGTAAATGACCATGCGTGAAGTCGCATTTCTTCCTGCCACCATGCTGAGTGGCTGGGGGACAAAGAAACCGATTCCCAAGTATTTCTATCTGCACCACTCCATCAGGTGTAGTAAACAGCATCTCTTTTCTGTTGCTTGATAAAGCAATCAAAATCCTAGAAACCTGGAAGTATTACCGTACTGCTGAACCAAAGATCTCAACAGCTCAGTGAAACCAGACATTTTAATTGCATTCCAAGAGGTGCCACCAATGGGGCCAATTGGATTCCCCACCCTCCCCTCCCTAACTTTAATAGGAAGGAGCAGCAGGAAACTTTAAAATGGCAATCTGCGTTGTGTAGAAAACGTACCTGCACAAGTCCAGGGACGCTTTCCCTATTGTTTTAGGATTGAGAATATCCAAAAATAAGACACGAGTTTTCCACATGCTCCTCTCCTCTCACTAGCAACACAGATAAAAGGCTTCTTACAAAGGAACTGAGAATCGTATTGTTTGGGACAGCGAAGTTATACTACATTAAGAACCTGACTAGCCAGGGGAGTTTCTGAAACAGATGTATGACCCTAAATAATACTTCTGAGCCACAGATGCATTTTTTTACAAGTGTACAAAGCAAGACAATATTGGGGAGAATGCCCTCTCTCCAATCAAATACAACAGCTTTCCCCAACCTGATGCAATACAGATGTGTTGGACAGCAACTATCATCATCCCCAGGCAGCATGGCCATTGGTACTACACCAATAGGAGTTTGGCCCTGCCTGCTGAAGGGAACAAGGAGCCATCCCACCCTGGCTAGAGGGCTTATTCCCCTCCCCTCCCCGCAGAACCCATTTATGTCTTGATGTAGTTATGCCAATTCTCGAATCTCATACTAAGCTACACACTGAATCAAGGTCCTGATCATACTTAGGAATGGATGAATCAATGTTTGTTTCTCTCTGTTCCTCATTTTTCCAATCTTAAGTTCAGTTTGTCCGAAACTCTGAGGTGTTTTTTTTAAAGTTCACTTGAAAATGTGTGCACATTTTTTGTGTGCATTTCTCCTAATACAGGCAGTCCCCGGGTTACGAACGAGTTCCGTTCTTAAGCATGTCTTTAAGTCGAATTTGTATGTAAGTCGGAACAGCATAGTGTTCTATGAGTTAAAATCGGCTTTTACGCAAATTGCGTAAATTACTCAAATTGCGTAGTATACTACGCTATGTACTCTACGTAAACGACATAGCGCCGGGGAACCCAGCAGTCCGTTCTTAATACGGGTTGTCTGTAAGTTGGATGTTCTTAACTCGGGGACTGCCTGTACATACATTTTTAATGCAATTTTGCCTAATATACACATTTTTGAAAGCAAGTTTCCTAACAGAATACTTCTTTGAATGTTATTTTCACAACAAAATATATTTTTGTGTGCACATTTGCCTAATATGCACATTTTTGGAGGCATTTTTTGATTGGAGAAATCCATTGCAAAATTTAGAGAAGTGCGAATTTCAAAAGACAACTGAATTTCAGTTCATATATTGGTTCAAACATGTGAAATCAGGTCAGTTCACATTAAAATGTGGACTGAACGAATTTCTTCCCCATCCGTAACACTCTTGGAAGGGAGTAACCTGGGATACTACTGGTGTTCTGGGAATTGTGATCAGCACTCCTAATCCCCACAGTCCAGATACTTGGGGCCAGGGTTCAACACACACTATTATCTGCCAGTCCACAAGAACCAGTGAAAAAATAGCACAGTGGTAGCTTGCTACCCTCACTACAGAGGTATCCTAGAAAAGAAAGGGGGCAATGCTCATCTTTCCAGTGCGCATCTCATACTTCTGGTTGTGCAGTGCAGCTTTACACCAGACTGCCAAAGGTCACCACCTGAGCAAACTCATCTTTCCTTTGCACTGAGCTAGCACATCTCTCCCAGCTCAGCCATTCTCAGAAGAGGCTTCTCATCTAGACATACCAGGATGAATGGATCATTTGGAGTTTACGCCTCGAGTGGCCCTGTTTTATTTATTTATTTTAACACATGTATATCCCCCACCTAATCTCTGAAGATTTCTAGGCAGCTCACAACAAATAAGAATGTAACCATTAAAAATGTCCCCCCACAACACAAAGACAACAGCAGAAAAACAGAGCACACAGCAATAAAAATATTTAAAATGTTAAAAAAAAAACCAGAGCCTAATTAAAACAGCAAGTCAATGGCCCACTGAAGACCTTCCTAAATAGGAAGGTCACTAGTGAGGAAGTGAGATGGGCCCTAGAGATTCAGTCCCTTCAATACACAAATAGAACAAGCCATTCCTTGTGATCTTCTTACTACCATGTAGATGGGGAAGGATTCAGAAGCGCCTTTCCTCGCTAGGTTCCATCATCGTACATTTTGGCCACTTATATCAGGCACCTTCAGAGATGAGCATCATGTAGCTGTATGTTTGGAGATAGGGTTGCCAGATCAACTTGCCTTTCCTTGGTATATTCAGCTGTAGTATCCAAGGTCAGCCTCTTTTGAGAGCCTCTTGCCTTTTTAAAATGGTAGGAAATTCTCAGCTCAGGATAATAGTGTACTATGCAGAAAGCAGCTTTATGGAATAGCAACCTCCACCTTCATTAGCTCACCACTTGTCACTGGCCTTTAATCTTCTTGCCACACAGTGGTAGGTCCAGGTATGCTTCCCAAACGCAAATAATAATGTAAGCAGAAGGCAGGTTGTTATTTGGAGGTAGTCTTCCCTTGACAGATTTTGCACTGATGTGGAAAGCCTTGAGACAGGTGCAAGCTTATTCTAGCCCCCTGGGAGAGGTATCAGCTGCTATCCTACAGAGAACTGGGGCCATTTCACACTTCATGAAGCACTGTAGGTATACCAATCTGTTTGCCATGGTAAATACAAAGTGTGAACTGGCAGTCCCACGGCACTGAACATTGCCTGGGCAGGTACATTACATTGATATACCACCTTCCTGCTAGGAACCGAGCTGAGGCTATGGAGTTCCCAGACAGTCTCCCATCCAGCCACTGGCCAAACCCGACCTGCTTAACATCTGCATGATTAGTGTATCATGTACCCTCAAACTATGCCTGAGATCCTGGTAGGCATCCATCACTGGCAAAGCTCTATCACATGGCACCTCTTACACACTAGCTATCCTTTCCTGATCAGGGCACATAGGCTTACACTTCCAAGAGTGTTCCGGTAGAGAAGGCTGGCCTATTAAGATACTACTCTGGTGCCGTTTAGAATCAGGTGGCAAACATTCTATGTGAATGAATGATATGGTGGCAATTCAGTAATACAAAGAGATATTTTCCCTTTTTGGACAGGGCACTGGCTTCTCTGCAAAAGTAATTAAGCACCCCTAACATTACCTCCTGTCCAAGAGAGATCGGCTCAGTGGAGTCTTCAGTGATGCCTAGCTTTACAAGACGCCCCCCCTTAGTGCACCATGCTCCTTTTGCTCTACTCTGGGTCCCTTTCATTCTCTGTGGGATTCCTCTGAAGCAGCTCCACTTAAAGGCCACAAAGGTTTTGTCCCAGCCAGGGAGAAAGGAGGTGGTGGGAGGGAATGGAAAATAAGCAGCAATGACTGGGTAGTGGTTAGATTAAAAGCTCACTGCTGTTTATGGAGCAGTTCCTTTAGACACTCTCTCATCATTATCAGGAATTCATTTCACATGGCTTGGCCAGAGGGGTAGTCAAGTAATCTGTAGCCATTTCCTGCATAAGGTTTTTTTTTTTTTTTTTTTGTCATGTTAAGGGAAGAGAAGGTGAAAGGTTTCTTGGAAATAACATGACTCAGAGCATGAAGAGGCAATGGGGGAGTGGGGGAGAGAAATGAAAGCATATAAGTGGCTAAGTACATTCCACACACAAGTCCCTTTTAAGATAGACTATTTTTTCTGTTCTTCAATAATTATTTAATTCTTCGACTATGTCTGTTATCTCCCAAGACTTTTCCCATCGACAGGACAAACAACTGTAGCCATACTCTAAGGATGGCATCCTGAGTGTCTCCAACACCATTCCGTATTCCTTCCATTTTATTACATGAAGTCCACAGTGCAAGGAACAAAGATTACAGGAGTCTGAGTGACCTCTTTAATGTTCTCCATTGGCACTGCAGAGGCATCGGCTGGGGACTCTGGCTCCATCCAACCAAATGGGTTGTGCATTCATTAATCCCTTTGCTCCCTGAAGTTGCATTATTCATAAGTTTCTCTCAATTTAAGAGCTCAACCCCCCCCCCCAAAAAAACTCCAGACATCAGCAACTTTTATACTTTGTGTACAGGCTGTTAAGGAAGCAACCCACAAGTCATTTAAATGAGGAATCTAAATGAAGGCAAGACTGTGCCCATTTTAGTAGCCTATACTACACCCCCAACTGTGTTGCACATTTTGGTTCCAACATTGTTTAGGAACTGCAGGACGTCTTGGAATAATGCCCACTCCTGCATTGCAACATCCACCCATTGTTGCATTGCAACATCCATCCATGTACCGTAGGTTCAGCCACCTGTGGTTGCCACCTTTCCATGTGGAGTGTGGGAGTCATATTTCAACTCCTCTCCTGGTCTTCTGATCCAGCTGTGATTGCACTGGTGCACGGAGGTGGGGGGTGGGAGGAAAGAGGAGTTCAGGCACTACTTCCCCCCACCCGACCCCCAGCGTGGATTGCCAACACAGACGAGGGCTTTTCGGCAGCAATCATGGGAGAGTGGGTACATTTAAATTCAATAAGGGCTGCTTCAAAGAAGTTAAGACTAACAGAGAAGCTTTTCAAGTGGCCAAGGAGGAATGTAAAATTAGAAGCAGCTCCAAAAAAGCAGGAGAGGCTTGGACATCATGATTAATTAGACCTCGTTTCTATGTAGCCAAATTGGTTTAATCGCTCTGGTTATGAATTTAGCTCTCCTACAGTTCAGCAAGAATGGGCTTAATAGGCGCTAGACTGAGAACTGCAGAAGATTCAAAGCTGAGCAAAAAGGGGGGGGGGAGAAGAAGAAGAAGAAGAAGAAGAAGAAGAAGAAGAAGAAGAAGAAGAAGAAGAAGAAGAAGAAGAAGATCTTCCTACCCCTGAACAAAGGGCAGCAAAGATACATCCTTCTACAGCAGGGGTGAGCAACGTGCGACCGTGATGTCCTCCCCACTGCCCCCCAAAATTGTAAAAATAAAATAAAATTAAGACGTGCCATCTAAAGTGGCCCTTTTGACCCCCTTTTGACCCTTTTAGTGCTCTGTAGCTACTACAGGGCACCAAAAGGGTCAAAATTAGCTTGCAAACCAGTAAATGTTGATCTTTTTGGTGCTCCATAGCCACTCTGGAAGCCTTTTGTTGCACTGCAGGGTGCGGGGAGGTACAGCCTGAAGGATGGTTCAAGGGGCAAAAAAGTTGTCCACCCTTGCCCTAAAACAAACCCCAGAATTTTCTGCAATGCATGGGTTTTCTGTGCAAGTGTTTTGGGGTAGAGGAATCCACATAGAAAAGCAGGTAACTTGAAAAGCCACTATTCTACCCTATGGTGTGGACCCTAAATGAACACACACCTAGCAATGATTTGAGTCATATCAACAGCCAGCCAGCCACCAAGTGTCATGAGGTCAGTGTGTGTACTGAAAGTACTGCCCATCTCAGTTGGACTAGAGACCAGTTCACCACAGCCTGCGAATGAGGAACGGAGAGTTCAAATTACTGCTAATTCATGAAGCTCACATTAAGGCCAATCCACAGGTGTAGTTATAAGACCAGGGGCTGAAAGGCAGTTCACACAGGGTTGCATATGCTAGGCCTATCATCTTGCTGAGATGGTTATGAGACTTAGAGAGCGATCCTATGGCCCTTAGACATCATCTGGGAGCCATAGGATACTAGATCCAAAGTCAGAAACAGAGCTCCAACCTCAGAACTGAGGATCCGCGCCCTGATCCCCCTCTTGCAGCCGGCACAGAAGGAACCATGCCAGCTGCCTCTCCAAGGTCAACCTTGGAGAAGGGGTAAAGGGCATTCCGGTGGGCAGGGTGGAGACTGCAGAGGCCAAGGTATGGCATATCCTGTGTCCAGGGCTGGTGCAAGGCAGTTTGGTGCCCTAGGCAAGATCAGATATTTAGCACCCCGTCCCCTTCCCACTTGAGCCCCCCCTCCCTCCAGCCCGCAGATCCAAATACAAGAACACTCTTTACAAACCCCCACCCCTCCTTTCCTCATTTATTTTCTTTTCGGGTCCATAAGATGGGGCGCAGGGCAGTCTATGGCGGTGAAGCTGTTCCGAAGCGGCGCTTTCTTTCTGAGCCTCAGCGGAGAGCCCGAGTAAGAAGGGCTATGTCCGTCCCACCTGCCTCCCCCTCCCCACACTGCAGAACTTGGCTTGGGGGGAGAGGGGGGGGAGAAGAGAGACAGGCTCTGGTAGGCGAGGGGGCTGGTTTATTGGTGAAGCCGCTGCTGGTGGCGCGGAGGAGACCCACCTCCAGGGATGGAGGGAGGGGGCGAAAGAGAGAAGTGAGAGGGGGAGATGGCACGGGCACAGGCAGCAGAGGCGCGATTCCCTCGGCAGCGGTGCTGGCGTTTGGCAGCGCGCGAGCCACTGCGTGGGGGAAGCAGCGTCTGCGTCGGAAGCGATTCCCTCTGCGCAGCCGCCTGGCATTTGGCGGCACATGTGCCCAGGGAGAGGAGCCACTGCGACACGTGGAGGAAGCGGCGGCGGATCCAGCCAGGTTGCCGGTGGGCTGGCCGCAAGTAGCAACGGGGGTGGGGCGGAGGAGGTGGTGGCTGTGCCACCAATCGGCTGTCCCGGACTCCCGCCAAACAGCTGGGTAAGGATCAGCTGTTTGGCGCAGAAAATTAAAGGGGTGCCGCGGAGCATTTCTGCGCCCCCTTTAGCCGTGCGCTCTAGGCAGCCGCCTAGCTCGCCTAGTGATAGCGCCAGCTCTGCCTGTGTCCTCTGCAGCCTCCTTCTCTCCCCCACAGAAGTGCCCCAGCTAGAGAGCCGAAAATGGCTGTCTAGCGAAAATGCAGAGTGGGAGGAGCAGAGAGGCAAAGATGGCCTCCGCCGCTCCTCCCTCTTTGTATCGGATGATCATCAGCCTCCAAGTTCAGAGGCTGATTACCGTCTCGATTGGATTGCGCCCTTAAGGTGCTGGATCCAAGATCTGCCTTCTGAGAGAAGAATGGGTCTGCTCACAGAAGGTATCCACTCACAAAAGTTCCCTCTGCCTGATTTTTAGGGATCCCCATTCCCTCCCACACACCCCACAGCTCACCCCATTTAGCAGGGTCTCCTGACTCTTTGTGTAGCATTTTCAGGGGGCTGCCATGGGAAGGAGGCAAGGGAGACCACTTCCGCCAGCACAGTCAACCCAGCTTAAATCTGGATCCAGCCCAAGGTTTAAAATAGGAAGAGAATGATTTGGCTTTCTCAGGAAACAGGCACACTTTTTGAAACAAGTGAGCAGAGTCTTCCTGCGTCAAGGTCACAGTTTGCTTTGCCCAACAACCTGTCTTCCAACAGCAGGTCAGCTTCAAAGCAAAAGTCAGAGCACGGAACAATTTCAGACTTGGGACTACTCATAAGCCAGACATCTCCTTTGTTAATAGGCACTGATAGAAGTATCTGTCTGCCCCCACAAATGACTTGAAGGCAATCATCTGACTTGGGGTGGGAGTAAGTAGTTCCTTCTACAATCCCCAAGCTTGGACAGGATTTACAGTGTTTGATATCTTTATCTGCAGAAGTTGAGAACTCCCAACTTGCACTGTGGGAGGAAGCAAACAAACAAGGAGCGTGCAGAAAGACTCTGCACCAGAGCAATAAGAAGTCCATGAGGCACCAGAGCAATAAGAACGGATGGACACAGGAGTCCCTGTTTGGGAAGACCTGCTTTTGTTCCCTGCTTCAGCAGGAGATTCCTCTTTCCTGGGGCCATGTTGTTTCAACTCCTGTGGGCTGCATTCAGCCCTGGGCCTACCAGAGGCAGCCCACCTTGTCGACTTTTTCACCCCCTCTCATCACCACTCCACCAGCCCTTCACAATCTGTCTCTGTACTCCCTCAATAAGAGCCATCCCACCACCTTCTCAGCCTCGGCATGAAGGAGGAGGGAGGGAGCTTTTGAACTGCACAAAAGCCACACCACTGTGGAGAGGCCAATTACAACATTGCAAGAGGTTAAAAACCCCTGATCAGGATTGGCTACATGGCAGCAGCCATGTGACAGCCCTGCTACCAGCTTTTTGTTTATGGCCTGTCTGCCTGGGAGGCACCAACACCACTCTGGTGGCAAAGCACACAAAAGGAAAAGGCAAGCTTTCAATGGGTAAGAAGCTGTTCTATTTGTCCAACAGCGCTTTGGTCCACTGGACCAAGCACTCAGAGAGTGCAACAGCAGCTTAAAAGCCTTTTCTGATTCTCCCTACGTAAAAGGCTTCCCACCTTGGGGACACTGGGAGAGGTCAAACAGGGTAATTTAGGAAAAAAGGGGGGTTCTTAGAAGGGGCGCACTCTTAAGAGCTCTCTGAAGATTTTTATGTTCTTTTCTTACAAGCATGACCTATTCAAAGACTGCATTCAGATCACCGACAGGAGAACGGAAGCTCTGATTTCCTAGTTGTAAGATTGCGTGCTCAACTTCCTGAACGTTCTTAAACAGTAACCCATCTAACCCAGCGGACTCTCCTTTCAGAGCAGTCATTTCCAATGCATGCTTTGTCTGCTTCATCAGTTGTACAATATCACAGCTTCCTTCTTAACTTCAGTTTCTAACTGAAAAGATTAGAAAAGGTATGAAAAGATTTGGCTAAGAGATTATTTTCAAGTGGTCCAGCCAGCCAAGTCAATGGTTGAGCTTAATGCAGCCTTCCCTAACCTGGACTTCAACTCTATCAGCCCCAGGCAGCCTCACCAATGGTCAGGAATGCTGGGAGTTGAGTCCAAAACATCTTAGAGGGCTTCAGGTGGGAGAAGGTTGAGCTAAAGTAATAGGAGACCTCCACAAACCCCATTTGCCTATATGACATACTGGTTGCAACAGTCTTCCCACAGGAGGTAGCATATAATCACTGGTCCTTCATCCAGCTACAGTGCCTACAGCAATGTCAGAAGGCAGGTTTCCCACACAACTGCAATGCACCACATCCCCGTTTTCACACCACAGACCAAAACAAGGACAGTGTCTAGGACCAGCTTTGCCACTAGAAATATCTAGTATCTATGAGCCAGTGTAGCATAGTGGCTAAGAGATTGAGCTATGAATCAGGAAACGAGGAATCAGGTTCAAATCTTGCTTCTACGATGACCTGACTAAGCGGCCTTAGGCAAGCCATTCTCTCTCAGCCTCAGTCCACCCATCTGCACTATGGGGAAAATAATGCTGACTTACAACCACCTGGTAAGGTAAGAATTACAACTGGATGATGCACGTTAAACACTTTGGATTCTTGAAAGTGCTATACAAATGCATCTAGTCAAGGGTGACTTTTAGAAAAGAGCATCAGTGGACATCAACTTGAAGCTGTGCATCAAGTGCCTCAGACATGAGAAACAAAATAGTCCTTTGGTTTACATCTTGTTGGAGATTTTTCAGCCAGGAGCTGACTCCTGGCTCAAGTGGCAACTAGTCCCAATCACTTGGGCATAGGAGACAATGGGCATGAGATATATCTACCTGCCTCGATGCGAAGATCATCTTCAGAGGTCCCTCTTCTGGTTGCCCCTGCCAAATAAGGCGAGGCAGGTGGCTAAGGAAAGGGCCTTTTCAGTGGTGACACCCCAGTTGTGGAATGCCCTTCCCAGGAGGCTCACCTGGCACCTACATGATTCCCCAAGGCTTTTTAGTTGTTCAGGTTTTTAAAAGTGCTTTTTGGATCTTGCACTACTGCTGGTTTTCACTTCATTTTTTTTCTATTTTAAACTCTTTTTTAGGTTCTTACATTATGTTTTATTACATTTTTAGATTGCGTACAGTTTTACTTTTTACTCTGTGAACTGCCCAGAGAGCTTTGGCTATTGGGCAGTAAATGGAAATGTAATAAATACATAAGAAATAAAGTTTAAAAATACTGCAGTGGGCAGGATGAAAGGTGTCATTCCATTTGTACCAGGAGCTAAGGTGTTGCAAGGGTGACCAAGGAGGCAAGAAATGGGGGAGAGGAGCAAAGTAGGCTAAGGATCATATGCTTATAGAGGAGAGGAACAATGGGCTCTGCGGGGGGGGGAGTGACCACATGTGAACAGAGCATTCCAAACCAAGGCAGAGCAAGAGCCTGTGCCATTCACTGGTTTGCTCCACCAGCTTCTCTTCTGCCCCACCCTTAAAGAAGATAACCGAGAGGGGTTTAACGTACACACACCTTGGACCTTATTGGTTTTTACCTTTCCCCATCTCCCTTCATATCAGTCCTCTGACCATGTCCTTTTTGCATCTCAACTCTCACATGGCAAGTTCATCGGGAGTTTTACACCTGAAGTGCCTGTGTCAATAAGGCACTGAAGAAGACCTTGTAGAAATTAAGGCTTTTAGTGTGGTGCCCTGGCAATTAAGAGGTGTGCAGCACAATCCTGGCCATGTTTACTTGGAAGTTAAGTCCCATTGCATTTCACAGGGTCTTACTCTTTAGGAAGTGTGTTTAGGGTTGCCGCCCAAGTTGCTACAGGTTATCAAGAGCTTCTAGGAGGGTTTATATTGAGTAAACTCACTGGAAGAGGGTTTATATTGAGTAAACTCACTGGAAGAAGCCACAGTACAGGCAAGGTGTGAGACACATCCCCTTAACCACATCTGCTGTTCCACACGGGACGGGGGGGGTAGATCAACAACATGGCAGAAGTTGAAAAGGTCACTCCTTAAAACGACTTTAGAGCCAGAAGGTGACCCAGACAAAGTGTGCTGCACAATAATTTGCCTCATGCTGGAATAAGAGGTCTAGCAAATTAATACACTCTTGATTCTCTCTGCACACTGAGCCTTAAATGCATTTTAATACAAATGGGATTGCCTCCTCCAATCTCCCGTTATTGGATTGGCGATTAGTCATACAGATAGACAGACACTGCGTCTGAAATTGAATTAGCCTGGTCGCGAACAGAGAACGCTCGCTCCAAGGCATGCTTGCAGAGGAATCCGATGCTACTGACACAAACGGTGCCCCACCGCCAAAACGGCAGCCTCAGTCTACAGTGGGGCCGGGCGGCTTGAAGGTGCAAGCTAAATCCAGCAACCCCTGACAAGCTCAGGTGTTCCAACCTACCGCTATATCCAAAGTTAAGCGAGCACAATAGCAGGGTTATTTAGTCCAAGGAGGTGGAGGACAGCGGGGTACTGCAGAGAAGCACAGTGACCTGTGAATGACCCTAGGTAGCCAAACAAGGCAGTGGTCATGGCGGTGGTGGTGGTGGGGTAGAGGAGAGAAAGAGTTACTAAAATCCTTTGTACAAACAGGGCTTCTCAGGAGAGCTGCTACTGGATAAACAACTCTCTGAGCATGATAGGAGCTCCGGCTGACAAAGCATCGTGGCCCCAGCGACAAAGCACTGACACCAACAATTAAGCACACAGCAGGTGAGTAGAACATCTGTGCAGTGTGCACATTTTAACAGGGGAGAGGCAGCCAGGTCCAGCAGGCTCCCCCATTCCATCCCAACCCCCCCATCCCATCCCCGATCTTCATAACTCAACTTTCCAAGTTAACAAGCCCAATAAACACAAATCTATTTTGGATTCCAGGTACGACATATTTAACAACGTGCAAATAAATCAAAGAGAATATTTACAATCATACTAAAAAAAACATGAACAATTCAAAATGGCTGGGTAAATATCATTCTCTGGCACCGAGGATGATACACCTCCTGGGGTGGGGAGTCGGGGGAGTCCTAGCAGAAGGGGGATTCGATCATGAGAAAGACAATGGTTCGTGATAGGCTGTGACTCGCCTGCCTGGAGTGAAAGTTGTCCATGTCATGCTTCCTCCAGGTAGATAGTGCTCAGGGAGGAGTCAGTGGTTCTGGCGCACGTCCAGTCCACGCCAATGACGTGGGGAAATCTACTCATGGGGTCTTGGAAGCAATCTAAAATTCTGTTCCATGCACAGAGCCACCTAGACAGCCAGAGCTGAGCGGTTTCCATGTGTGGATGAGGCAGCGGTATAAGAAGGAGAGCTTTGGGTTTGTTAGACACCAAGGAACATTTGAAACAAGCCAGACCTGTACAAAAGGGACAGACTCCCCCCGAACTGAAATGGAACCAAATTGCTGGCTGTTAATTTTTTTAAAAAACAAAAAAACGGTGGAAGAGCAGCTTTTAAACTGAACCCCGGGGGAAAGCTGAGAGGAGCTGGGGAGTGTGTGGTTCCAGGTGAACCATCCCTAGGAGATGAATGTGAAAAAGTTTCATGAAACTCACTGGGTGACTTTGGGCCAGTCACCACCTCTCCGCCTAACCTACCTCACAGGGTTGTTGTGAGGATAAAATGGAGAGGAGGAGGAGGATTATGTAAGCCGCCTTGGGTTCCTTGCAGGAAAAAAGGCAGGGTATAAATATAATAAATAAATAAATAAATAAATGTCTTAGAACTAGGCAGTGAGCACAGAGTAGACTACTAGGACACGATAGCTGGCAATAGGGGAAAATATACACACTCCAGAGACCTTTGGAGAGGGACAACATGTGTAGGTGTTTCTATATCCAAGCTAAGATGGGGAAGTTTGAGTGCTTGGTTTTAAGAGAGAGCATAGATCTAGTGGGCATAACCTTATAGGATGGAGAGGGATAGAGTCATCCTTGCATAAAATTTATTTTTATTTTATTTATTATATTTTTAAATCGTCCATCTGGCCGGTCACCCGGCCACCCTGGGCGATGTACAATCATTAAAATACAATAAAATACAATAAAACACAATTAAAACTACATTAAAACATAATTAAAACACAATTAAAAATATGTTGTTGTTGTTTTTTTTAAAAAAAACCCTAACCCACCCCATATTCCTGCCTGAAAAGCCATGTTTTTAAAGCCCGGTGGAAGTTCATCAAGGAGGGGGCATGACGAAGGTCACTGGGGGGGGGGAGTTCCATAACTTGGGGGCCGCCACAGAGAAGGCCCTCTTCCTAGTCCCCACCAGCCTGGCTGCTCTGGCTGATGGGACAAGGAGAAGGCCGTCTGTGGCAGACCTTGTTGAGCAGCCTACTTGGTGTTGCTGGAGGCGCTCCTTGAGATAAGCTGGACCGGAGCCGTATAGTTTTTTAAAGGTCAAAACCAACACCTTGAATTCGGCCCGGCAAGCAACTGGTAGCCAGTGCAACTCCTTCAGCACTGGTGTGATGCGGTCTCGCCGGCGGCTGCCTTTAACCAGGCGAGCCGCCGCGTTCTATACCAGCTGTAGCTTCCGAACCATCTTCCAGGGTAACCCCACGTACAGCGTATTACAGTAGTCTAGGCAAGAGGAGACCAAGGCATGAATCACTGATGGGAGCAGATGATTAGGAAGGTAGGGGCGCAGCTGCCGTATCAGATGGAGTTCATACAGCGCCGCCCGGCTCACAGCTAACACTTGAGCCTCCATGGACAGCTGGGAGTCTAGAATGACCCCCAAGCTGCGGACCTGGTCTTTCAGGGGTAGATGTACCCCATTCAGTACCAGGTCAACATCCCCTAATCTACCCCTTGTCTCCCACCAGAAGTACCTCGGTCTTGTCGGGGTTCAGTTTCAACATGTTCCTTCCCATCCAGCCACCCACTGCCTCCAGGCACTCGGACAGGGTTTCAACAGCCAACCTTGGTGAGGACTTGAATAAGAGGTAGAGCTGCGTGTCATCTGCATATTGATGACAACGCACCCCAAACCTCCTGATGATAGCTCCCAGTGGCTTTAGGTAGATGTTAAATAACATCGGGGAGAGGATGGAACCCTGCGGCACCCCACAAGTGAGTGGCCAAGGGTCTGAGGCCACCTCCCTGAGAACCACCTTCTGGTACCTTCCAGAGAGGAAGGACCGGAACCACTGCAATACAGTGTCTCCCATGCCCAACCAGGCGGTCCAGGAGGATACCATGGTCAACGGTATCAAAAGCCACTGAGAGATCGAGGAGGACAAGAAAAGAGCATTCGCCCCTGTCCAAAGCCCTCCTCATATCATCCACCAAGGCGACCAAGGCCGTTTCCATCCCATGTCCAGGCCTGAAGCCCGACTGGCACGGATCTAAACAATCGGCTTCATCCAAGTGTGCCTTCAACTGAGCACCCACCACCCACTCGATCACCTTGCCCAGAAATGGTAAATTGGAGACTGGGCGAAAGTTGTTTAGATCCTGGAGATCCAAGGAGGGCTTCTTTAGAAGCGGTCTTATTACTGCCTCCTTGAGGGCTGATGGCATCACTCCCTCCTCGAGGGAGGCATACACCAGCGCCTTGATCCCCTCACCCAGTCTCTCCCTGCAGCTCATGATGAGCCAGGATGGGCAAGGATCAAGCAAGCAGGTGGTCGGCCTCACAGATGAAAGCACCTTGTCCACTTCATCAGAAGGAAGAAGCTGGAACTGATCCCACAAAACTGGTCTGCCATTGGCCTCCTCCCACTCACTTCCTGTGTCCACGACGTACGAAATCCCACTCCTAATCCGATCTATTTTATCTGTGAAGTGCTTCGCTAAAGCCTCACAGGAAGCTTTTGACTGTTCCAACGGATCCGGAGCAACTGGACTGACCAGGCTCTATAAGAAGGACAGGGAACAGAAGACTTGGACAAGTGTCACTGTATACATTAAAGAAGGCAATGTCCAACTAGACATCAGAAATGAGGAAGACTCCTCCACAGAATTACTGATGCTGGTAATACCAGGGGTGTGAAATCACATATGTTGTGGGGAAAGTGGATAGAGACATTTTCTGCTCTCTCAAAATTCTAGAACCTGGGGTCACCCAATGAGGCTGGATGGTGGGAAGTACTTCATAAAGCACATAGTTAAAACAATGAAATTCACATCACAAGATGTGGGGATGGCCACCCAACTCTGAAGGCTTTAGAAGAGAATTAAGACATATTCTGGGAGGATATGGCAATCAGTGGCTACTAGTCAGGATAGCTCTATAGCACCTCCGGCATCAGAGGCTGCTGGTTGGCCACTGTGGGAAACAGCTTGCTGGACTAGACAGGACTTGTCTGATCTGGCAGGCCTCTTATGCCCTTGCTTGATTAAACAAGCTTATACTCAAGGAGTGTCCTCACATTTTTTAAAAAAAGTTTCTCATGTTTGAAAACAATTGTGGAGGTATATGCATACTAGAACAGCTGCTCAGAAAAGAAAGATGCACGGTGTGCGTTTGGAGGTGGGTGGGAATAGTTCGGAGAGCTGGGAGCTGAGAAATTGAACTACAGGGGGCATCAAACACGATGCATTCTCTTTTAGGAGACAAAAAGGCTCAGTTTCGAGAGAAATGGGATTCGGCTAAAGTCGCCAAGGTATCTTTGAAACAGAGTGACTGAGGCATGAAGGTGCTCTCTGCTGTAGGTATATATAATTTCTAATTACATAGATAAGTTTTAATGAAAGACTCTGCATTTCCAGCTCAGTAATTTAACAGGAGCAGAGCAAGGTTGTAATTAAGAAAGGCTCCCCTCTCTCCACCATTATTAAGGAACTGGCTCTTCATCAGGATACGTTCATTGGTTCCTCTTGGCTTACCGGAAGCTACCGCTTACTGGGTAGCAATTGCTCTTCAGAGTAATAGGAAGAGAATTTGAATCTAGCCAATGCCCCCCTCTAATCTGAATCATTCAAGTTCACAAGCATGCCTGTGTAGCAACATGTCATTATAAGTAGCCTTACGGAGTTGGTGCGGTTCATTTACTCGGATGTTTCAGATGCTCCCCAGGCCAGCAAGACGCTGTTGCTCTGCACTTCACATTTACTCCAGAGAAGCTAAACATTTGGCCCCACCAAACATGGGCCTGAGTTCGCATAGCACCCGGTGCCTTTCATTTCAGGGGAAAACTCAAGGAAATAGCGCATAGCTTTGCAGTGCACAGCTTCTTCAAGATGGATGCTATACAAGCATTTGCCTCATGTGGGATTATATGGCACAGCATTTAGCCCCCACCATTGATTGCCTTCTTTAGAAGAGATAGGAAAGTTTTACCATCCCTTCCTCTTCCTTTAACTGGAGGACCTACTACTATCGTGCGGAAACTGACCCACACTGTTCCCTGTGCAGAGGTGAGATAACTAGAGTTAGGGATGTATGGATTTTGTTAAATCCATTCCATCTGTCTTTCACAGATTGTCAGGCGTCTTTCATTCCATCATCTGCTCATTGACAGAATCAGATTTTTTTGTATGAGAATTTTGTTCCTTTGCAAATGCACATGTGCGCATTAGTTAATGCACAGTTGCAGTAATGCACACTGGCAAATGAACAAAATTACGCAAGTCCCGGTCCCAAGTTAAAAAAAAAAAAAAGGTTCACAAGTCCACAGAATATGCGCGACTCAGAAAAGGCCAGTTGGTCCGCTCCGCTGCGGAATTTGCAGGTCAGATTCATAGAAATCCAAACCCATTTGAATCCATTGTGGATTCCTCCAACATCCCTAGAGTAACTCATTCCATCATAGATATATGAAGCTTCTTGGGTCCCCTAAAGCAGCCTTTCCCAACTTGGGGTCCCCAGAAGTTGCTGGACCAACATCTCCTGCCAGCATGGCCAATGGTCAAGGATGATGGGAGATGTAGTCCAACATCTGGGGCTGCCAGTTTGGGAAAGGCTGCTCTAGACCTCCCTCCTGGGCAGAAACAAAAGTTAGTGCTAGTAGTGCAGTCCCTAGAAATGGAGACATTCAGCATTTTACTACAGCTGTCATTAGGTTGCCACAAGTGCCCTTCCCCAAAAGGTAGCAGCAAAGAGGAGCTCATGCTCTAACTCTTTCTGCATGAAGAATAATTTGAGGTTAACAAATTTTTAGATGTTACCCTGCAAACACCAATTCAGGCCATTTGCCGCATAATGCAAGGGGGAGGGGGAGCTGTGGCTGAGAAAGTTACTTACATTAGCCCCGCAATGTACCATGTGGTTAATATTTCAGGCTAGAGCAGGGATTTAATGCTGCTTTGGATTTTCAGCCAAAAGATCCCTCTACAAAAACACTCCTCAGATGGAGGAGGAGGTTCAAGTAGACTGCTGCAGACTTCCTCATGGCCCCAATCCAGCACACAGTTGCATTCAAAAGCCTTATGTACCACTGACTTGCATGCAGATATATTCCACTTTTTAATGTGTCTGAGTTTTTAAACATTGCATTTTGCCCACCCAATATAAGACAAGTTGAAGCATGAGCTGCCATCTTTGCAGCTATCATTTCTTTGGGGGAGGGGTCACTGCTGCACAATCAGAGCCTGGCTAAAATCCTGGATTTCTTTTTTATATACCGTATATAGGATGCTTTCACTTCCACCTAGAAGAGAAAAAGGCTCTAGACTTGGGACCAGGGAGTGAAAGCTGAGTGCAGGCCTGTGGGTACTAAGGAGTACCCATTGCTGTAGCACCAGAAAGGGGGAACATCACTTTCTTCTGAACTAGAATTCCCACCAGCTGCTGCATCTGGTGTAAACATCACCTGCCCACCTAAGAGGTCTCTTGCCCTTCTTGCTGCTACTCCATGGAGGGAGCGGTCAATTTCACCTCATTCCCCCCCACCCCGCCCTTAAACTCAAGTTCTGCTACAGTTTCAACTCCAGGAAGTCCACCAAGGGCTTTTAAGAGGCAATGGTAAAGTGGCAGAGAAAAGAGGTCACAGGCTATCACCAAGCACGTCATAAGCCCACTGAACCAAGTGAGAAACAGAATGGAGGGGATTGCATTATAACTGAGCTCAAACTATTTTTTTATTTTTATGTTGTGCTTTTTGATCTATATGGTAGGACAATAATTGAGAGAGAGGGAGGGAGGGAGGGAGGGAGAGGGAGGAAGCACCCACAGGCACAGTTCAGTATCTGCCAACTGACTCCAAACAAATGAACAGTTGCCCTTAATGCTTGGGGAATTAGTTGTACTCACATGCATTCTTTCCACCATGCAGCCAACGGCTAAGGCAGCGGTGCAAATCCCAGGTGGTGCAAAACTGGCCTGCCCAGGGGCCAAATTCGGCCCTCTCAGTTTCCCCAAATGGCTCTGCCCCCTTCTCCTGGCCCTGCCCTCTCTTCCCTGACCACTGATTGCACGGTGGTGCTCCAATTTTCTGCAGTTTTCCCCCCATTGTAAAAGGTTGAAACACTTTCCCTAAGGCCGAATTTCTGGCATGAAGAGCTTTAAGCTAAGATATGTGGGTATCTTGGCCCCACCACCACTGGAATGCAGCCCCCAGAATGGAATTCATCCTCTGGCTGAAAGGGGTTCAACACTCCTAGGCGAAGGGCTTAGAGTAAGACAGGCTCGCCTCTACATCTCCCCCCCCCCCTGCATCTTTAATTTTTGCAGGGAAGGGGGTGAGGGATTTTTGTGCATTTGTATCACTGGGAAGATGACGTTGAGTGGTCTGAAGGGAAGCAGATTGTGTAAGAAAGGGGTTGTTTCATACATCCCCAACCTGTGCCGGCCTCTGTATGATTGCTGTGAAAGAGGGACAAAAGCTTAAAATCGTGGTAGGCAACCTGGGGCCCTCCAGATGTTTTGGACTACAACTCCCATAAGCCCCAAACAGGATGGCCGATGGCCAGCGATTATGGGAGTTGTAGTCCAAAACATCTGGAGGGCACCAGGACCAGGTTGCCTACCACTGGCTTATGAACAAGCAAATTGTATACACCTTTTTGTACTTTGTAGCCTCTTCCTGTGGCAGAGAAAACCAGCCAATAGCTGCAACTCAGAGGATCACTTGCAAAATTCATGCTGCTGCAAAGAGGTTCCTACCTCACCAGTCCTGGAAGCCCAGAGAGCATGATGGGAGACTGCCATTGTGAGCAGCCTTGCAGAAAGACAAGAGTCCCCCTGCCCCCGTCAGCTTACGTCAAGGCCTAAAGAGAAACACTAACCCGCTATGTGCTATCCCACTTTAGCAAAGCTTGCTCCTACTTCTGACTAGCTCTTGTCACCCCCACCCCCAAGCAGCAACGAGATCAGCCAAACACCATCCAGATGAAGGTTAAGCTCGTTAGCTAAGAGAAGACCTATAAATGGAAGGAGATCAGTACTGACTCAAACAGATCTGTGTCCAAAAAATTATTTTGAACAATTATTCAGAACAGAGGACAACCGATATGCCAATTATTCCCCTCCTTGCCTGCTCCACCCTGTCTCCCAACTTTCCTCTTCAGTCAGCTACCCAAGAGTTGGTCTCCTTGGCCAAAGAAATGCTGTAAGCCAGCCTTCCCCACCCTGGGGCCCTCTAGACGTGTCATCTCCAGCAGTGGGAGCTGCAGTCCAACACATCTGAAGGCCACCAGGTTGGGGAACACGGCTTTAAGCAATAGCAAGTTCAGCCATTAACTGACACTAGTCTCTTTCCCCCGCCATTGCCATAAGTTGCACCTTCTGTTTACAGCAAAGGGCCTTTAGTGTTCCAGCTCACTGCTCGTTCTTCCCCTAAACCAGTGACCACCCCTTCTCTGAATCTAGTGCTTAACTGTTCCACTCTAGCACCTCAGGCCCTGCCAAGAAGATTCCTACACTCTTCCAGTCAGAATTGAGTAGGGTAGGCATTTAGCAGAACTGTCGAATATTAGGTGGGAGTGGAAGGATCACAACTTATGTCAAGAACACAACCTTATGGGTGCAATATCTTCAAGTTTAATGTGGAAGCACTGCCTACTGGGAGATTTTGATTGATAGCACAGGAAACAGGAAGTGAAGGGGAGGAGACTTGGACAGCTTACTGGATAGTGCTCTGTTGTGGATGCTATGATAAGAATTAACCTTGTTTGGACTTTGCCTGGGGTCAATTGTCCAATAAAACTGTTCATATATGCATACATTCATACAGAAGGCAATCCATGGCAACTGACCACAGCTCTGTGGGTTGCTTTTCCTGCTATTCTAATTTAACACATTATTTTGCTGGATAATCGAAGAGACTTTCCTTTCTCTCAAAGGATAATTGGGAGTCAAGATCCTGGACTACACCAAGCAGAAGACGTGACACATTCCAGTAGAAACTGCTCAAGCCATTTGGGGCCCTGGGGCCCTGGGGCTGAACATTCAAATGCTAACTCCCACAGTGGTAATAATAAAATTGCCACTTTGCTGCCCTTTAACGATATGCCAAAATCTAGTGCCTGAAGGAGGCTGCCTCACCCTGCATCGTAGTGAGGCTGGCCTTGCATTCCAGCTGTTCTTGCATAGACATTCACTAGTGATTTGTCATGTAGACCCACATAACCCATCAGTCTAGGAATCCTATTTGTAAAGCATGGCTTGGGATCATTTCCACAAGGAAAGGATTTTAGATTCAGTTTCTTTGAGAAGATGATATGCCATCATCACTAAGCATGCCACCCAGTCCTGGATTAACCATTAAGCAATATAAACATGTGCTTAGGGCACCAAGGGAAGGGGGGCACCACTGAGTACCAGAGCACCACAAATGTTTGCATTTGCATTTTCCCCTTATAACAGTTTTAAGTTAAAAAAATATATGCATAAAACAGTGATGAAAATTTGTATTTCTTTCTGTTGCCCTAGTTATATGTAAGTAATTAGTTTATGTTGCTTGCTGCTATTTAGTGTTAAATATATAATAATAAAAAAGTTTATATTTAATATAGTTGTGTGTTCTGGCGTGGGAGATGGCCTTGAAGAAAACTGAGTTTTTAATGTCTTATTTCTCCTTCAGCACTTACTGAGTCTTAATGTCTTGCCAGCTAAGCAATGGAAGGGCCGAGGGGGCACCATTATTGGGCTGTGCTTAGGACATCAGCTGGCCTTAATCCGGCCCTGATGCCACCTAAAACCAAGAGTGAGAGATTCATCATAAAATATACACATGCAACAAGTCAGACCTTTGTTGGTTGTTTGCTTAGTTTCCCAGAAAGCAATGAAGTTATACCATCAGCATTTTGACCCTATTCTCTTCCCAAAACCTTCTTACCTCCAAACGAATACACCCCTGCCCCCAAATGTTCATTTGAACTTTGGGTAGTAGATAGAGAAGTACTCAAAGAAAAGCTACTTTCAGTTTCACAGGCAGTGCAAGATTAAAATGAACATCCTGGAGTGACCACTCAGCAATTTAAAGAATTGGGGTTAGGCCTTAAAATCTAAGTACAGTAATACCTTGGATTGCAAGCATAATTCATTCCGGAACCGTGCTTGTAATCCAAAACACTCTTATATCAAAGCGAGTCTCTGGCGGGCATGAGCGGGGCTGATTTCGGCCTGCTGCGCCTGCTCGAGGCGAGCGGTTACATCCCTACACTACTTGTCTTGCAAGACCTTGCTCATTTATCAAGTCAAAAAAATTTAAAATTTTTTGCTTGTCTTACAAAACACTCTCAGACCAAGTTACTTGCAATCCAAGGTATTACTGTACATACGCAGGCATGATTTATTTTTGACTGAGCACAATGTATTTAGTTAAAATGATTTTTAGATTGCCTTTAAGGGTGGAACACTCTCAAGGGTGGCGTACAAGATGAAAACAATACAGAGAAATGCAAAAACAAAAGAATCATAGAATAGTAGAGTTGGAATGGGCCTATAAGGCCATCGAGTCCAGCCCCCTGCTCAGTGCAGGAATCTAAGTCATGGCTGTCCAGCTGCATCTTGAATGCCTCCAGTGTGGGAGAGCCCACTACTTCCCTAGGTACTGTAATTGGAAGAGCAATCAGTATTCAATAAAATAATATAAAAACAGATTAGCACCATAAAACCTACTGCCCACTGATTATGGGAAGGCCAGAAAAAACAACAACAGAGCCTTACAGAAGATCCGGGAAGAAGGGGTCTGATAAGCCCCTGATGGAAGCGGATTCCATCAGGGAATCCACTTGAATATTTCAATGTTGAGGATTTTGCTCATAAGGAATTGCTGCTTGAGGAATTGTTTCAAAGGGTGCAGTCATTTAACTGTGTGGCTATTGTTTGTCATCAGTTGGGTGGTGTCCAAGATACACACACAGCATGGTGGTAGCCAATTTTCTGTAGTATTCAATCATTACAAAAGGCAAATACCACATCCCTGAGAGTTCTGATCCATTGAAAACACACTGCTAAAAAGTAGACAACTTGCTGCACGGCAAAACGATGAAATCATCACACAGAAAGCTGCCTTATACCGAGTCACACCATTCGCTGATCTAGCTCGGAATTGTCAATGCCAACTGGCATTGGCTCTCCAGGAGTTCTTATAGGAGTTTTTTTCCAGGCCTACCTGGCGATTGAACCTGGGATCTCCTGCATGCAAAGCATGTGCTCTGCCACTGAGCTATGTGTCCCTTCTCCCCTACCCCCATAGATTGCCATTATGAGTGGCACCCTCATAATGGCAATCTACTTGTTAGTGCAGGATGGGGGGCAAAGGGGAAGTCCTACAAGGAGTTGTTGTAAGACCTTGTAATGCACGGATTTCAGGTAGCAGAGAAGCAGTTCCCCAATGAGCAGCAATGTTTATGCAACAGAGGTAGTGTTTGCTCTGTGGTTATATACCAGGAGGAGCGGAGCATGCAGAGAAAAGGGGCTAACAGGATGTGTTTCATATCAACCGGTATGTGTCCAGTGGCTTCCTGAACACACTGCAGACTATCTTTGCAACAGGGGGGAAAAAAATTATTACGGATTTGGGAGAGAGTTTTGAATATCCGTCTCTCTCCCTGACTCCAGAACAGCAGTTGTTTAATGCTGATCAACTTAGTAGTAAGGTATCTTATTGATCTTTGACATCCACCTTTATAGGACTACATTGTAATTTTGCTAGTGACTGATATTAAAGCCAATTTATCTATTTAACTGGATTTTGTTTAGGATAGCTGCTTTTTGCCCTAAAGCAAACCGGAGCTGTCGCAACAAGTTTTCCTCGCACACATGGCTCCAACATGAAAGTCACTTCTTTAAGCCAGCTCACCACAAGTGTGTCACGTGGATGCCATTGACTAATTCAGCCAAAGTAAGCCTGGTCTTTCAAACCAATGGGCTGCTGAAAGGCATGTACAGATCTTGTTAAATCTGTCCCGTCTGCATTTTGCCAATTGTCAGGCATCTTTCATTCCGTTGTCCGCTCATTGACAGAATCTTAGGGGTGTACGAGAATTTGATTCCGCTTGCACAAGTGCATATTAGCTCAAGTGCATATTAACACAAGTGCGCATTAGTGCAAATCCCCCCCCAATAAAAAAAAAAACAGTCCACAGAATCCATGCAACTCAGAAAAAGCCAGTTCGCTGACGAATCCACAGGCCAGGTTCATAGGATTCTGAACTCATTTGAAGCTGTTGCGGATTTCTCCGAGATCCCTAGCTGCCAAGCAGTTGGTTTCCAAATCAGATCTGCTAGTTTTACCAAAGATCCTGAAAGCCACAAACAAGTTTAAATAGATGCACACTGCAGTCAGTTTTGTGGGTGGGAAAAAAAAAGATATTCTATTTCTGAATGAGAAATACACACACACACACCATATAATGAGTGTAAGTCACAGCCAGATACAACACATTAAATCCTGGAAATAGTGTCCAATGTTAATCATTTCGACTACTGCAAAACTGGGCACTGAGTGTGGAAACAGAAGACACAATAGCACCAGAGCTCTTCAATCATTTCAGACACCATGCAGTGACAACAGGTAGCAGCCGATAGCCTTGGTTGCTTTCCAACCCTGTAATTAGGCTACAGGAATAAATGGGACCTGGTATTTGTTGTGCTTTGAGGCCATATGGTTAACTATCCAGTGGAGCTCTGGCCTATTTATTATCCCCTTAACTCATTGATCACCAGTCCTCTTGACAAAAGGGCAAGGACTTGGGAGGAAGGAGGTCTGTTGTCTTTCAGCACTAACTAGCAGAGGCTGCGGAATAGGAGTTCTAGGCCCTAATCAAGTCAGGACTTGAAGTTGTCCACCTCTTCCCCCCACCCCCCATCTAAAGGGCTGCTTTGCAAGGTAGGCATTTCATGCAATTACTGGGCTGACAAGGCATTTGTGCACATTCCTGGATGCAGCCAGTATATGCAAAGCAAGTTGCACCTTATGCTCAGAGATGCAACGTGTGCTAGAATGTGGTCCTTTCAAGCAAAGTGCCTTGGAGATGAAGGTGCTTCTTAGCAACACCTGTACCCAATCGCTTCCGGTTAAAGCAGCTCCCCAGACAATTGTATAATCTCTTAAAATAAAATGCATCCAATACCATAGACTATACAGTAATACCTTAGATTGCAAGTAACTTGGTTTGAAAGCATTTTGCAAGACAAGCACATTTTTAAATATTTATTTATTTATTTTTGACTTGATATACAAGCGACGTCCTGCAATACAAGTACTGTAGTACGGCTTAAATTAAAAATCTGTGTACAAATTTTTTTGGGGGGATTTCGTTTTGATATAAGAGTGTTTTGGATTACAAGCACATTTCCGGAATGAATTATGCTCTCAATCCAAGGCATGACTGTACTGTATACTCTCTTAACAAGCCAATTTTGATGGCTTGTTTAAGCTGTGGGGTGCCTTGAGGACTTTGTAAAATAAGAACCATTGATGCAAGGTGTAGGCCAGTGATGGCGAACCTTTTCGAGCCCGAGTGCCCAAACTGCAACACAAAACCAACTTATCTATTTCAAAGTGCCAACGCTGCAATTAAACCTGAGTACCGAGGTTTTAGCTCTAGAAAAACAAGTTGTCCGAACTAATTAACATCTTTTGTCTTAAAAGAAAAAAACACAATAACAGAGCTTTCAATGATACAGACAGTTTTTTGTTGGGGAAAATAATCAACTCAAAAAATCATTATAGTACTACATTGTACACATAGCCTGAAGGGAATTTATACAAACTTTTAAAATAATTAGGCACATGTATTTTTGGATAAGGGATTCTCAACTTGTAATATGATTATATGCCAGACTGAAATTGTATGGGGCAAGCTTAACCCGGGTCCTTTCCCTGCTTCTACAGGTGTCGGATTAGTAAAAGTAAAAGTCAACCTGTACTAGGATGAGCAAGATAAACAAGAAAACTAAACGTGCTTAACACATTTTAAACACTTTATGTCTTGGACTGCAAACACTGCATTAGGTAAAAGTTTGCATTGGGCATGCTTTTGCACAATTAATGTGATTGTTGCTATTGAATGCATGCTGATAATTTGTCAAACCTTGGCTCATACTCCGTTAGTTTGAGAGCAACACATGCAGCACTCCGGTCAACTGTTAGGGCTTTACATCCAAGCCATGCTCTGTGCATCATTCTTCAAAATCTTTTAAATGTGATAACAATGTAGAAAAGAATTCTGTAACAGGAATTCTAGAATAAAATCATTCTGTTCCACACTGTGAGAAAGAACAAGATCATTAGTGTTTTGCAGAAGGGGACAGTCTTTCCACTATCTGGTGACCAATGGCTTGAGTGCCCACAGAGAGGTCCCTGCGTGCCAGCTGTGGCACCCGTGCCATAGGTTCGCCATCACTGGTGTAGGCACTTAGGAACATACCTGTACATCTAGATGTGTGCACATTCATTACTTGAGCATATTTTTTCAGTAAGTGGACATAATATACACAACCAGCTTTGGTCAGTGCAGCAACTGAAAAGGTCCCAAGGAAAAAGTTATTTCACTTTTTGTATTGGCTGAATAGGAATGTTAGTTCCCCCTTTTAAGAACTGGGCTGCTAAAAAGCCAGAGTCAAGGAACTCTGGGCTTCAGCATTACACACAGTAAGTTGAATAGTTCTCATAGTCATTTTTTACGCTCCTCAGCAACATTGCATTCCTCCAACTGCCACAAAGTCCCACCGCGACTCAGAATCATGGGCGGATTCACCAGTCACACATGTCCACTCCAGCGCATGCTCGACTTCCGGGGGGGGAGGGAATTCAACAACTCAACAGGTGAGGCTGTGAAACCTGATCAGGGAAGACAAAGCAGCTCCCGTCAGCGGCGTGCTGGGAAGAACGCATCACTTGCGCCGTATCAGGAGACATGCTTGAAACAGTAGTGCACTGAAATCTCAGCAACACGAATAATCTTTGCCATCTGTTTGAACAACTCAATGCTCCTGCTGCAATCTGAACTAAGGCTCCCACAGAAACACAAGGGCCTTGCTGATGGATCACAAGAGCCCGTCCCTCCTTTGGGGGCCATTTTCTTCATAACTTCATGCTGTGACGAAGACATTGTGATTTGGGGCCTGCTGGAAAATCAAACTGTAAGGCATTATATGCCATGCAGAGCCAAGGGAAAAGGGAAAGGGAGACCCCCATCTTGAATTGTGTTAGGCTCTTGTCTCCAAAGAGAGTTTTCATTCAAGAGGCCTTAAGTATATTCTGAAGTAGAAGTGAAGAGCCCCTGAAGCTGATGTAGCATGAAATCAGATACAAAACTTTGCTCTACGGTTTGTTTGGGGCAACAGAGTTGGACAAAGTTTGGAATGTTAATAAAGAGTTTGTTATTTTACTATATCATTAAAAACAGCAACACAGAATTAAGACTGGCATTATTATTATTATTATTATTATTATTATTATTATTATTATTATTGAAAGCAGCTTTTTCCAAAGGTGGGTTTTTTAAATACAAATCCTCCATAACTTGCTGTAGTTCCCTCTTAGAGCTTTTATTCCCTCCAAGCACAATTCAAGGGCTTGCCAAATATGTATATTACACTTAAATTGCTTATGGACCCCTATGCTATCCAAGCATCAAATCCAGAGTAGGTCCAGGAGTTCATATCGCCAGATTTCAAGGGGGTTGTCTATAGTTTGCCATGTTCGTATCTTACCAGTTTGGTTCCTTATTAACTCTAACCCAATACATTCAAAGGAGGGATGCTTTGGGGCAAACGCTATCAGCATCCCCAAATCAAGGGGAAATGAGTACAAATACAACTAAGAGCACACATACCTCAACCCACTGGCAGAGCTAGCAAGCCTAAAGTTTGAAGTAGGGTAAGAGAACGCTGCTCAAAACTCCCAAGGAAACAAAATGCTGGCAGTGCCATCAGAAGTGTGAGAGCAGGAAATACCCTACAAAATTTATTGGGGTTGGGGAGGGGGATGGATAGGTGCATACATACTGAGATTCCTAGTCCTAGATGAACAAGCTGCATACATTTGGAAGCAGGAGAAGGGGGGCAGTTCTCCCCACCCCAAATGAATGCTCGCCTCCCACTCAAGAATTTTACTATTATAGAGTGGAACTAGTTTAGGACACCAGGTGCTTTATAAATCACAAGGGCCGCAACTACAGCAAACCGTCTGACGCAGAGAACAATGCGCTTGTTCTATTCACACCCACATATGTGTTGATTAACTTGGGAGCCATATGGACAATTTATTACAACAAGCATGATTTGAAGGCAGACAGGTTCAATTACAGTTACTGCAAAATGGCATCTAACATTTGACCAAGACGGCCAGAATACATTATACCACTTATTGTTTTACCGTTTGGCAGTTCTCAGGAGACCTCGTCTTTTTAACTTGTGAAAATTCAGGCCTCAACATTCTGGACAATGCTGCCACACAGCCACCCATTTCTACTGGAAGAGAGTTCCCAAGGGCCAAATCCTAGAAGCCGTGCAGTTACATACACCACCATCAGTTACCATGACAAAAATAAACACACACCCCACCCAAACTGACAAGAGTCCAGTGCAAGAATTCTAGTGAAGAAAATAATGTATCTTATTATATACTGTCACATATGGAACCATGCAAAATTGCATGTTAACTCTTTTCCACTGCAAGAACTTATGCTCACAAGTTTAAGAAATTGGCAGACTGCACATGTGTACAGTTAAAACAATTTGCCCACATTTCAATATCATAGTCACTGCCATCACCCCAAATGAGAGTAGAGCAACATAGTGGGAACAGTCAAGATTGAAAGTATTTTAATGTACCAGGAAAGCTTTTCTGAAGGCGGTAAGCAGCGATAGCATCCTTTAAAGCTAGACTACAAAAAAGAGCCATTTTCTCCCACTTTGTTTTTGTGCACACACTGCACAGCGATTCTGGAGGAGACGCCAAAGAGGAAAAATACCATGAACTGCAGTGCTTGTAGCTACTTAGCATTAATAGCTGGATCTAGTTTCCTTTCCATCCCGGTGAAACATTTCCGTTCAAAGCCGCTAAACAGAAAGAGTAGGTTAGAAATTTCTTTCCATAGATCTTCACTTCAGTTATATCAGACTGCCATTTTGGACTGGTGTTACAGGAGCTGACAGATTTGCAAGAAAACTGCTTTATGTCCGCAAACTGAAATTCAATAAAATACAAGAATTCCTTTCCCATTACACATAATTAAGCAGGGAAAATACCATCCGCACTGCTGAAAAGAAAATCTTCAGATAAAACCCCCTACATGTTTTTAGTATATGCTTCCAGCTTTTTGTTGTTGTTTTTTGCTCTCTTCCAGGATTCAAGTCAGGAATATCAGTATCATCCCATAGACATGTTACCCTCACCTGAACCTAACCATATTTTAATATTGAACATAAAAAAATATTTTAGTTTACAAACTGTTAAAGATCTACCCTAGTTGGTTCCATATTTGTCATTCCGTTCACTTTGATAGTTTTGTATTGCATATGAAAAATAAAGGAAGAGGCATCCATTTACCAATTAACTGATTTGAACCAATGCTCTGCACAAGTGGTAGATCTAATCATGCAACAAAAATGTATCAAGTCCTGAAATGTCTCCCTTGAACAAAAATTATGCAAGGGCCAGACTTTAGCCTTAGAATATGGATGCAGTTAGATAGGGGTGTAATATTGTTTCTAGCTTTCAGAGGTATGCAGTCTTTAAAGTTACCAAAGAACCAGAACACCTTTTGATGTCAAATACTCATAAAGGTTAGTAGTACTCACGGACAAGTTAGATTCATGAGCTGGTTTCAACTGACATATTCTAGCTTAAATAGGCTGTTGGATCTGACTGCCTGATTTCTAGTACATTAAGGCTTCAATCTGATGTACACTTATTTCGACTTATTCTCAGGTGAACACAGTGGACCTTGGATCAGAGTAAATATGCATAGAGTTTGTGCTGCAAGTCTGCAATCCTAAACACAGTTACTGGAGAGCGACAATGCAATCCTATACAAGTTTGGGTTCAGTGGGGCTTACTCCCAGGGATGTGGGTGTAGGATTGCAGCCTAAATCTCAGAAGATTTACTTCCAAGTAAACATGTTTAGGCACTGCAAGAGCTTCATGCCAAGATGTGTCAGAATTCCACAGGGCATTCTTCAGAGGTCTTGATATGCTACTCAGTGTTCTGGAATAACACAAGATGGATTTCCTACAGTAGTCGATTCCCTGCCCCCCCCCCAATGATCTTTGAACTGATCTTCTTTGGAGCCCCAAGTAATTTGGTAATTAATATTTTCACAGAAGTATTTTTTCCCCCAGAAGGAAAACTGCTTGCATGTTTACTGAATTGGCCTTAGACTATAATAGATACATTAATTAGAAAGAAGCATTTTATTGTAGTGAATCATCGTTAATATATACAAGTGTGGTTGAGCTAGTGCAGGCCATCCCACCCCCAAAGCAAAGTGCTCCCTTAAATATTGACTTATTCCACTTACTGGATCTAGGAATTCCATTTGCAATCAGTTGTTTTCCCATCAGTTAGAGGGGAAGGACTCATCAACCATTTTACAGTCTCCCTTTGGCCATCTAATTTAATGCAAAACTCAAGATGCTGCAACTTCATTTCACTAACAAAACCATGGCAGCTCTTTAGCTAGCAACATACAGGCTCTCCTTTTCAATGCACTATATGGCAACTGGAGAAACTTCTAATACTGCAAATGTTGAACTCCTCACCTTCCTTCTCACTCAGTTTTGGGAAACAGAAGACTCCCATTTTACCCAGACACATGCTAGAGTTGTTTGTTTTAACTATGCTTTCAGTTTTGTTTAAGCAAAAGGAGAAACAGCGCTGTTGCTTGATCACAAGAATATTCACAGAAAATTTAGTGGCTGAAGAGGGTTGAGTACATCCCCCTCCAACACACACACACACACACACCAGTTTTGACCCTGCATCCAGAACAAATGCTTGCTTATTTATAACACACACACAGACACCTTTCCTCAAAAGCTCAATGCAGCAAACAAATTCAGAATTGATAAAAATCAGATAAACTTGGAAACTTTACAGTCAACATGAACAGAAAATCTTAGGGCAACTTTTCTCAAATGTCAGTTGTTCTAGAGTCTATTAACATTTGTTGCTCAATGTGGGATTGCTAACTAAGCAACATACACACACCACCATGTCTGGTTAATTTTCTACCAGAAGCAGGATTTTCTGCAGAATATTTTTTTTTAGCCTTACAAGTCAGAAGTTGTTTGAATAAAGACAGCAAATGCAATAAAATGAATTATGATTAAAAGCAAAGTTAGCCTCATGCCAGTACTGATTATTCTCAAAAAATTATTAATTTCAGGCAGTCCTTCAAGCAATAAACAAGATGTTTTGGTATGTCAATAGAATTAGTGAGAATTACCACACATCACAGAGTTGGGTTTAGCTGATGATCACCCCACCCCTTTCTTACAGAGTCAGGCCTTTGATAAAATATAAATTTTAAACTGGTATCCTAATCCTGGTCACACTTGTGTATAAATAGCATACTCATGATCAATTCTGTTTTGAGTTAGATTTAACAAACATATTGTTTTAGATGTTTAGCAGAACCTGAAAGATTCAACTTCTCTCCCACTTCACTGACCACAGAATGCAAATTTTTCTGTCACTGCAGGTTTTCCTTAACCAGATAATCAAATTACTTAGTGGTATTAAAACATGTGACTCTTGTCTCAGTAATAGTGTAGTCCTGCTATAATCCAAAGTATCTGTTCTGAGCAAATTCAGCTATCAGCACAGAAAGACAGAATGGATGTCCTATAAAATATTATGTTCTATTATCAGCCTAGTAAAAAAAAAAAGAAAAAAAAAAGCAGCCATTTAAAGTCAGAACACAATTCAGTAGTACACTAACATTTTTACTAAAAGTCCAAGTTTGATTCTACTAAGACTAACATCCCAATACGTTCGATATTTCCAGTTCTGAAACTGCTTTGACATTGTAGAGGAAAAAACAAACAAACCAGCATTCAGGATTGAGTGGCAAAATTATTCAAGGATTTGGTAATGGGATTTTTGAAAGAAAGTTAAGGCTACAATCCTATACACTAGGATTGCAGCCTAGTAAGTCCCCAATGGGACTTGCTTTTGAATACATAGGATTTCACTGCTGAGTTCATTCAAACACTTTCTGCCAATGTTCTGTTGTTGAGGGGAGCGGATAAAACTTTAAGAAAGCCTTGTTTACAACAGTATTATTGACTGAAAGCCATTTCATGGCACAGGGGTGCTGACTGCCATTAGAATACACATGTAATTGATCGCAACTGTTAAAATTAAGTATTTTAGAGCTGAAATCATTTATCAGTCCATCAAGATCTCATGTCAGTTTCAGAGTTTTCCAAGTCTTCTGTATGCCATTTATATCATGGCTGCCACTCACAAGTCATAGTCCATGACTGAACTAGTTTAAGACAGTTTAGGGCACAATCCTATGCAAGTTCAGACAGAAAAAAGACCTACAACTCCCAGGATGCCCTATGCTGGCTGGGGCATCCTGGGAGTTGTAGGCCTTTTTTCTGTCTAAACTTGCATAGGATTGTGCCTTTAGTCTGATTAAAATGGGACTAACACCCCAATCCAAGAGTTTATTAAAATTATGTATGAGGTTAGGATGGTTTAGTCTCAATAATACTTCCACTTAAAATAGTTTCCTCAGACTTTAGTTGCTCAAGAGATCTAACTGATTCCTTAAGAGTGTTGACAGATTTTTTTTTTAACTCTGCTACTAAAATCAAACTGCCAGGTAAGTGAATTTAGGGTTACAATGCTACAGTATATATGGTTATAGCTTGTCTTTAATCATGCAACTTTATTCTCAAAGTAGTTTTAAGTTCCAGTCTATTCCTACAGTATTTTAAAATTTTCATTCCTAGGAACACACACTTCAATTGTTTGTTTTTAAAGTTTGTATATACTTGTTTAGCTTGGGGAACTAATTTGTTTGCATAGCCAAGCAATAATTTCCCCTTCCATAGAAGTTATTCCCCATTTAAAACAGCAGCAGAGTGACTCCACTGAGTTAGTCGGATCTTAATTAGGGAACTGCTACATTCCTACCAAGTGAGCCTATAATCAAAATAAGCACCTGAAACTGCATTTAAGCATATTATTTATTTTGTTTATGGACAACTTTGTTCCAGCTGACATTAGCATAGTATCAATTCAGTTTGGATGCTGTATATAATCATTTGTTTGACACTGATTTCAGGGTACATAAACTTCCCTTTTAAAGAGACATATTGTACTTAGCAGGTCTCAAGGAACAGTTGACCGGGTTGGGGGTGGGGGAAGAAAGTCAGATGTTCATTACATGAATACAGTAACAGTATTATGTTGAACAATACTAAACAGGAACTATGTGTGATACATGGTGGGGTTGGGAAGTGACTATGCTCATAACCCTGATAGCAGGTCTTTTCCCACTTCCTCAAAAATGCCATTCTAGCAAAATCAAGGTAGTTCCTGTGTTAGTCCCTATTTTGCCACAGTTCCAACTAGCCTGTGGCTTACGCTGGCTCAGCTTGTCTGAGCGTGGAAAGCTAAGCAGGGTCAAGCCTGGTTATTACTTGGATGGGAGACCCCTCCTCTAGTTTCCTGCATTGAGCAGGGGGTTGGACTCGATAGCCTTGTAGGCTCCTTCCAACTCTATGATCTATGAAATCTATGATCTATGAAATCTATAGCTACCATCTTTTCAACTGGACTTCCACCAACTCCAGCTAATCTGCATCATTCATATTTGCACAGCCTGCAAGCTTTTCAGATCAAGTAACTAGCTCTACATATTATCCATGTTTCCACAGAAATGACACTGAGAAAATGTGACCCTGAGAATTTTTTGAAGTTCTCACTCAGTTGATGAAGAGGTGGTTATATTAAAAATCCATTCAACAACCTATGTCACAGCCATGCACGATGCAACAGCATACATTTTTAGAAGTCCTGTGAAGCTGGACTTCAGTGGGATTTAGTCATTAAATCAATGGGAATTCATTCAATTCCTTTATGTGAAGTAACAAAAGAATGATAAAACACAATATAGACAACGCACACACACACACATGCACACACACTCCCCAGCTGCAGTTTCAGCATGCTTTTTAGTTTCATACTTTATGAAAACTGTGCATCCAGTGCCTGCCTTTAAGGATGTGGCTTTCCAGATATTATGCTTCTAAAGGCATATTGGAGCAAGAGAAACGTCAGACTTGGATTTATCCCTGATAAGACCACTTAGGCAGCAGCACTGAGAAGGCGTTTTAAATGAGAGTTCCCATTCCTCCTCCACCACCACCCCATCTCCTAAACCAGTTGGAAACTCTCAAGTTCAGCCTTAAGCAACACGTAATGGTTCCGTCTTCCTGACAGCTCTGCTCATTAGCCTCAAGTTGCCGTTTGGGAGGATCTTTTAAAAACTTTCTCCCTCATCCAGGACAGTCAGAGACCCCAGCTCTTCACAGCCTCAGCTAAAATAATAATAATAATAAAAATAAAAATCAGCGCTAGCATTCTTAAAGCTTGTAGCACCAAAACGCGGGACTGACAAAAGATCTGAGGAGGAAGGAGCCAAGAAGGCTGCTAGTGGAGCAGTTCTACAAAGAAAGGGCCCAATCTTCCTGTCTGAGCTCAGTTGATTTCAGCAGTTTTGCCTATCTGGCCACAATTACACAGCTGAAATTTAAGTGCAACCTGAATGAGCAAAAAAAAAAAAAAGCTGATGACTTGACTTTTAATTATTTTGGGTCATTTAGTGTTGCTTTTACTTTTAAAAAAAATCCTGCCTTAAATAATGGGGAAGTTGAGAATTATTTTTTAATTATTTTTTTTTTTTTAAAGTACTACTGTGATTCATAGATGTCACTTGGTATTTCTGAAAAAGCCATCATTGTTGCCACTGTTTTGCCCTTAGCAAAACCCGTCTTTCCTCGGAGATGTTTTCATCCAATAAGACAGCATGGACAATTTTAAAGCAGCAGATCTTCTGCGTGTTTAACATAGCACGGGTTTGGGTGGGTGGCTTTGGTTTGTTTAGATAAGATTTCCATCCATTTTGCTCTACATACTTGCACTAAAAGTTGTGCGCACTTCCGTTGAGGAAGGAGTTGGGGTTGCACAACTGACTGCAGGGCAAGGAATGCAGAATTAAACGATTTTTATTATAGTAGATGAGATACCCCTAAGCCATGGCCACCATATAAATCCAAGTACAGATCTATTGCATGTAGCATAATTTTCATCTATGGACACATGTTGCACATCCTACTGCATCCCGTTAGTAGACCCCCTAAACAAAGTCTATAACCTCCGATGGGCCACTTCACAGATCGGCAGTTTGTGTCTACTGTGCCCCGAAGAGGGGGGGGAACAACCCTCTCTCTACATTGGAAGGCTGGAGGGCAGGATTTCTTCCTTTTTACTGACCTACAATTACAAGGAGCAACTTCTCTTCACCTGAGGTTCCACATCTAGTACAGAATGCTGGAAGACAGACAGATCAGTCTAACACTTGCTGGTGAGACTCGCTCTGGTTTCCCTCTCCCTCACATCTCATGGAGGAGACTGTCACCTGCCGCTGGCTCCACTTTATAGCGGCGTCTATTCAGTTTTTTCCTCTTGGACCGTTATATCTCCCTTGCCATGAAGTAGCGGCAGGACCACACCGCGAAGGGAAGGCTAGCCCGATCTTAAGGCACACGCTTACTCGGAAGAGGCTCCGATGCGTCCTCTCCTCCTCCTCTTCCTGCTCTAGTTTTGAGCGCCAGTATTTCTCGTCCGTGCCCTCAACGCGGTCTAGAAGCTTTAGACAAAAGGGGAAACCTAAAGAGGGGTGAAGACGCCGGTTCGGAGGCAGGGCGCGAGGAAAGGGCAGGCCGAGAAAGGACGCCGCCCGGTTGAAACGGACAAGGGCGCTCCGCACCGAACGGAGCCGCGGAGTCTTATAGGTTGGGAAGCACAGGGGAGCATAAGCCGTCACATTTATGCTCCAGCGAGTTTTAGCGCTAGGAGGCCTGAAAACTATTGGTTCACACGAGTGGATATGTGCGATCTCTCTCTGAGTGTACTAACACTTCTTTCAGGTACGCTTCTAATTTTAAATCCCCGGGCCCTTAAACTTTGAGGAAAGGCCGCAAAGAGACGCATTCGCTTCGAGGAGCAGGTTTGGGTCGCCCTTTTTTCGCCTTTACAAAGCAGCCTCGGGAGCGGCCTCGGAACTTGTCGAGAATCTACGGCCGCCGCAGCCGCTAGCCGAGGCTCCGGGCCGGCCACGAGCTGCAGTGCTCCCTTGCGCCCAACAGAGCTCACTGGCTCCCCGCGCACGCAGGGCGCCTCCTGGCGCTGCCTACAAACCCACCCGATCGCGCTAGAGCAGGACTCCAGGCACGGCCGGAACAGACGAATCTCATTACCGTTTGAATTGGGCAACATAAATTTGGGGAGGGGAGGGGTGGGGAGTAACTCTATGGCCATCTTTGATTACGCCGCTTCATGACTGGCCTGTGATTTGGGGTGGGAGGGAGATGCCTTTCTAACCCTAGATCTTCCCCCACTCCCATCGGAATTAATCCGGGCAGTAGCGTTTGTGGGAACAATAACCCGAGGGCAGCCGAGAGTCACCCCATCGACCATTAGGGGCACGGACACTTGATGCCTGCACTGTCGGACAAGCCTGGGAGGCCACCGCGGTCCGAAACAGCACCGCTTTCTAGGGTTCTGGGGGGGGGGGACGACACAGTTTCGGCTAAAAACGGGATGGGGGAATGCTTGTGTGTCCCCCGTCCTCAGGCCAGTGCCAACTCTCCGGTTCGTTTCCCCCTCCACCCAGATAACGAACCCTGGACTCGTTCGACGTGCATCCCTCTCTCTCCAGGGCGAGGAAAGGCGGAGACGCAGAGCGAGCGAAGAGAAGAAGGAAGAGGACGAGTGCAGGGAAACTCTCCAGCAACTTGAGTCTACACCCGTTACCTGGACGTCCGGGGTCGTGTTTACAAGGAGTGCGCGCGTGCAACTGACGGGCAGGAGAAGGGTCTATTTTCTAGGGGATCTCGGAACCGGCCCAAGCAGGCTCCTGCCCGGTCAAATCCTAATCCACATCCTTGGTGTGTGTGCGCGTGCCCGTATGTGTGCGGGGGGGGGGGGACGTTTTGCTGGCCCCGACTTTGGAAGAGAAAGAAGGCGACAGACGGGCTACTGCTACGTTGCTGGGCAGGCAGAGAGTTACGCGGAGAGCCATCCCCCCAAGGAACTGCAGCCTAGCTACCTCGTCCATTGGACCCCAGGGTCGATCAAACGATCTAGGAAGGCGCGGGGAAGGATGAGTTTTCGTTAACCCCCCACCCCGTCCCGACCCAGCCTTCAGCGCGCCGTAGGAACTCGGGGGGAGGCGAACAGAGGAAAGGCGACGGCTGATCTCCGCCTTCTTGCCTTTTAATTCGCCCACCCAAGCTAAACTAACGCCCTCCCAGGGCAGGCGTACCTGTACCAGGTGAGTCCGCGCTCGTAGTTGCGATCGAAGAAGTGGGGCTCGGCGCCCACCGCCCGCACGTCCGGGTGGACCCGCAAGAACTCGAGCAGTGCCCGGGTGCCGCCCTTCTTCACGCCGATGATCACCGCCTGAGGCAGCCGCTTGGTGCCAGCGCCGTTGAGGAAGCTGGAGATGGGACTGGGGGAATCCGGGGCCGCCCCGTCGCCGCCATCGTCCTCGTCGTCCTCGTCGTTGTCCGGATCCGGGCTCAGCTGGCCCTTGGCGCCCGGCGGCCGGAGCAGCAGCAGCTTGGGCAGCGCCGGGCTGTGGGCGCGCCGGGCGGGGGGCGAGGAGCCCAGCAGCAGCAGCCCTGGCGCGGCGGAGGCGCACGACCCGGCGGCGCACGAGTACACCATGCAGAGCCACAAGGCGAGCATAATGAAGAGCAGCAGCGGCAGCAGCAGCCTCCTTCGCCCCGGCGGCAGGAGCAGCGGCGGCGGCGAGGCAGAGGCGCCGGGGGCATCGGGGAGGCGGCAGCCGATCAGGCGCAGCTGGCCCATAGGCGGCAGCCCGCGGGCGGCAGCCCCGGCACCATGGCTCACGGGGCCCGGCCGGCGCGACTCGGCGAGGGCGGCAGCGGCGGCTCAGCAGCGCAGCATCGCCCGCTCGCTCGCTCCCTTCCCGCGATCTAGCCAGCGAGTGGCGACCGCCCCGGCGCGCCTTCGCCTGCCAGGCTGGAGCACTGGAGGGCGGAGAACAGGCGCGCCTGACTGGCACCCCTCCGAGCCTATAAGAGCCGCCTGCCGCATGGTAATTAGCCCCCCTTTTGTTGATCAAAGGCAGCCAATGGCGAGCCAGGCCTCCCCTGGAGGGCGGGGAGCGGAGAGCTGCGGGAGGCGATTAGCCATTCTTATTGGCTAATGAGCCGTTAAAGAGCCAGGGGCGGCGAAAAGGTTATAGACAGACGAGGCCGGCAGGTTTTTTGAGATGCGCGGAGGGTGCGTTGCCTGCCTGCCTGCCTGCCTGCCTGGCGGTCGCCTTTTCCCATCCGCGCCGGAAAGATCTGGCATCCCCGCTCAAGTGGTTCTGGCCTGCCAAGTTCTGTTTAGGGAGTGGAGAGCCGAGATGGCCTGGAAGGGGACGGGTGACGCGCCCGGCCGGGCAGGCCTGCGACAGCAGCAGGTTCTGGGACTTGACGGGGCCACGTGGAAAAGCGCAACTGACCAACGCCGCCGCCTCCAATGAATCCGTCCAAAGGCGCGGGGTGGGAGAAGAGGCTTTGGAGGCTGCTGGCCGGGGAACGCGGCTTCCGTTCGGGTCTCTCTCTAGCTGCCTGGCAGTAGAGCGCTTGGTGGCATCGGCCCGCGGATCTCTCGCCCCCTCTCCTCCCCGGCCCGCACATTAAGTGGCCACCGGAGATTCAAGTTGCAACCCAACACATCCCAGAAAGGAAGTGCCCTTGAACTCAGGGGGACTTAACTCCGAGTCAAGTGGTGCAGGGCTGGGACATAAAGGTGCACATGCTAGTCAGCCCAGTAAGCCCATTCACCTCCACGAGACTTGCTTCCGAACAATAAACGCGAGTACGAGGATCGCACCAGCGGTGGAGTTCGCTTCACTCGGGCATTAGTGAAAGAGGGTCGGGGTACATAAGGAACCTAGGAAGCTGCCTTATACGAGTCGGACCCTTGGTCCATCTAGCCCCGTATTGTCGACACAGGCTGGCAGCAGTGGCTCTCCAGGGTTTCAGGCAGGAGTTTTTCCAGTCCTGCCTGGAGATGCCAGGGTTGAAGCTGGAAACTGGTCTGCTCCATGCAAAGCAGGCGCTCTACCACTGAGCCGCGGCCCCATCCCTGAACTCGGAGGACTGCAGCGTGGTGTTAAGGAAGTGGTACCTTGGGTAGTATCCAAAGTTAGGCCTACATAGAGTAAGCCCATTGAAATGAACGGGAGTTAAGTTAGTTTAGACAAGGCTGTCAGTGCGACAGAGCATCGCTTGGGCTGCTCTGCCCAGTGTTTCCCAGGCTTGTGTTTTCCAGTATGCGGCTACCAGGCTCCTGCTCCGCCTTCCGGGTAGCCCACTCGTCCATCACACCCCCAAACCGCAACGCGTCTTCTCCTCCGGCCGTCGTCAACCCCGCCGCCCCGCACTCTGCATCCATATATAGCCCTGTCAGGAATAGAGACCCCATTTGCCGAGCTTCAGGCCCTCCCCGTCTCCATCTCGCCATAGGTCCTCCCAATGCATCCACTCTCAAATCACGTCGAAGTTGCCTGTACAACAACAACAACAACATTGTTGTCTATGTCTATTAAGTTTGGCAAAAAGATGGCGTTCTTGCTGATAAGGAGATTTTAATCACAGTGAAACTGGATACAAATCCGTTTCAAAGCTTTTTTTTCCAGAAGGCGAAGACGATTGCTGCTAATACGGCCAACGTATGGGGCAGCTTAAAGCCAGAAGTCCCACTGGATTGGTAGGGTTGTGCGGCTCGCACTGACGCCCACTCCTGCCCTAAGCGCCTTGTCCTGAAATCCTGTCCCACGGATCTGAGTGGGGCCTTCCTTCCTTCCAAGTCTTCCAGAGAACCACGTTCCTATCCACACCACCTTCCTAGCCGCCGCTACACCGCCCTCTCTCAGCTCCTTCTTGTCTCTCCATATAAGGCCCTTTCCCTTCCCCATCCAGATTTAGACTTTTCCCCCACATCAGGGAGGATGCAACGCTGCCCCCTCCCCCGGGCAATGTATGGCCCTCTTCCCTCCTCCCCCACTTTGGCTCTCTCCCGCCCCCGCCCGCCCCACAGGGACTCGCCAGCCCACTCGGGCAGTGGCTTGTGCCGGATCTGAAACTGACAAGTCCAAGAAAAGAGGGAAAGAGGCGGGTTGGAGCCTCCAGGGCAGGTCTGCCTGCCCTCCCCCCCCCCCGATCGATCTTTCCCTTGCACACGATCTCCACTCCCAGCTCCTCATGAATCCCAAAGTCCTACTTAAATGAATAAAAAGAATGAAATAACTGGGGGATTGGGGGTGGCCTGCAGCATCCTTGACTCTCTTCCGGTCTCCTGGAACTTGCTGTGGGGAAACCGTTGGGATGCCCTCCTGTTTCCTACGACCCCCCACATCATTTTTATCACTATCGGCGAGGAGCGGGGACGGTTCTTTCACACCTCCTGGGAGGAGGTAGGGAAGAAGAGCCACCAGAGTGAAAGGTCGTCCGATACATGAAAAGAAGCGCGGGTTTGTAGACTTGCGTGGGAATCCGGATTGCGAAAACAAAGCTCCCTTAGTTCTCGATGGATCACGATCCCATTGCCAAAGAATGAGAATATTACACCGATTGTTTCACAATTCATGCTTCTCAGGACGTTTTCACACTTGACGCTAGAGCTGTAATCTTAGGGACAGGTATAATATAGACGTAAGATCCTACTGAAATCAACGGGCACGTGTATGTGGGAATGAAGTGTAAGACTAGGGTGTCCCCACCCCACCCCACACACGCACCAAACGCCTTGGAGTCTCTCTTGTGCTCTTTGTGTCATGTGCCAAGCTTGTTCAGGCGCGCTAGAACACAGGAGAGAAATTCTATGAACATTCTCGTGTGACTTAAGTTTTACACGTGAAGAAATTTCACATGTACAGAAACGTGTTTTTTAAAAAAACTTTAATAAAATAGAATAAAATTAAATTAAAACCCTCCTATGCTATTGGTGTACAGGTGTGTCTAATTCCAGATCAAACGCAGAAGCAAGCCATCATTAAATCGAATGTACATTTTCATGACCCAGATATGAAAAATAAATGCGCTTGTGTCGTATGAAGGTGCGTTCTCTCCACCTCCCGCAAGTGCTCATTCCAAGCACTTTTCAGCAGTAGTAGTATTATTGGACTAAAAGCCCGGAGGCTTGCTTCCAAGAAATGTGTTTACTAGAGTTTCTTTTTTGCAAGTACTTCGGTTTCAGTGGCCAGTACTAGGATTTGCATCCACGTACATTTAGGGCTACAATCCTATCCATGCTTACCTGAGCATAAGTCCCATTGAACTCAATGGGGCTAATTTATGAGTAGACATGTATAGGATTGCACCCTTGGTCCTGAACTGAAACACGAAGGTCCCGATCCACCGCTGCAAGTCAACTCGGAACAAGTGAATCGAAGAAGCCAGTTAAAGGAGGAATCAATCCATCAGGACTGAGAAGCAAATGCCACCAAATTCTAATCGAATTAGCTCCCGTGTATGTGTAGAACTGAGGTCCACATTAACAAGGAAGAGGGCCTGGGGGAAGCCACAGATGAACGTGTGTTAAATTCGCTGTTGCTTATTGTTACTGTTGCTAGGATATATGAGCATCATTTATTAATTTTAAATGAGCGAAGTGGAAGGGATATCAGTAAACTGGAAGTTTTGCAAAGAAAATTTGTCATTTTATTTTATATGTTTATTTTTAAATTGTCCCCTTCACTGTGGAGCCTACAACTTTGGTATGTCGGAGATAGCCACTCCAAAACTATTCAAACCGGAAAATGACATTTTCCATACTGCCGACGGAATAGGAGACTGCTAGAAAAGAGAAACAAGGGTTTAGGGCTACTAACATTCGCTCTTTTATCTTCTGAATTTATTTCAGCAGGGAATAATTTGGATTGGGTTTTGGATTGGCCATGCCCAAGAAGTCCCGGTTCTTTTCACCTTCATTTGCCAGTTGAAATAAAGGCTTCAATGCACACTTTTGAAAATGAAAATGAAAATCTTTATTGAGGATTCAAATTCAGGGGAAAGACAGCAAATCCCCATTGAACTCACCAGAACTTACTTCTGAGAATACGTGGTTAGGATCCTACTCCAATACTAAAACGTCTACCTGGCTGGGAGTAAATCTCATTGAACCCAGTGAGTGGGGCTTACTTATGAGGAGACATATATAGGATCGCGCAGTGAATTACACTTAGGACGGTAGCTTAGGATCCAAAGGACACCGGCAACCCGATCCCTACTTGTAAGTTCCAGTAAGTTCAATGGGACTTTCCCTCCCTCTCGCTAGATATGTCTGCTTTGCAGCTTTAAGCAACTTCCACTGAAGTCAGAAGGATTTCTGAAGCAAAGAGCGGTGTAAGCCGTTCAGATTCTCTCACGCCGCCTAATAGATTTGACTGGCCTGGCGCTGTGGAGCGCAGAAAACTTTCAGGAGTTTAAATAGGAAAAGGCTCCGAAGTGTGGAGGGAAGAGGGCTTCCCCCTCCCTTTGCACGGTCTTTCTTGTTTGCTAATGGGGCGTGGGGGGGGGGGAGATAGATAAACTGGGATTGGCAAGGATTTTTGACTCCCAAATATTTTACAATAGCAGCAACAAAATGACACCACACACACCTAAATTATAGCGCTGAGATGAAGAAAGCTTAGGGGTAACTAGGAGTGGTGCTGGTGGTGGTGGTGGGGTTGTGCGTGGAAAGACTGTGAGCTCCGTTCAGTTCTGATACTCAGAACAAATTCCTGGGCTCAGGATTCTTTTGATTCGAAGTGTGTGCCTTTTACACCAGGCTTCGGTTGGTGGCAAGCCTGATGCGGGGCGGGGTGGGGGAGGGAAGGAGGGAAGAGAGAGCGGCTTAAATGCAACTTCGTGGCATAAATCGGATAATAGAATTCTCAGATCCACTTCAACAAATCAGAGATTGATTTTCTCCATTGACTTCCAAGGGGCAAAAACTGCTGCAGCGCGTTGATCAACAGGGTGCGGAACCTCAAGGGGTCGTGGGGAAGCTGCAAAGAAAGGAGGATAACCTCTTGGCCCATCCGAAGGCTCCTTTCCAGGAGAAAAGCGAGCGTCTGCCAATGAGCCGATGTTTGGGACACTTTCTGGATTGTGCCCTCGTTCAAATGAAGAGAAAACTGCCTAGATCCACTCGTCTTCCCTACTCCTTCCCTTTCCCCCCAAAAGCCCTTCCTGATTGGGCTCAGTTTATCCATGGATCAAATTTGGGGCAAAATATCGAACTCGGTCCCGTCCATCTGGTGTAGAATCGAAGTGAACTCGAATCGGATTTTGTTTAACAAAACAAAACTCCGTCTGCTCCATTTTCACTTTGCAAACCAGAAGGGGGGAAAAAGATCTTTGGGAGGGGGCAAGTGGAAAGGTGTGTGTGTGTGTGTGTGTGTGTGTGTGAACACGCAGAGAGAATAGAGAGGGTTGAAGCAGCCTGCATAAGATATTCAAGTACCTCGGATCCAAATTTTCTGTTGTAATTTTTGTGTATGGAAAAAGTGGTCGGCTTCACAAGATTGCAGAAGGAAATACCCCCCCCCCCATTCTCTTAGGGTGGGAGGTTTCTGGCCAGATCGCGGAAACTTGGGGGGGGGGGGCGGCGGGAGGAGGGATAACTTTCCAATTGAATTGACAAAGCTGGTAATTGTGAACAGATTCTCTCTCCCAGAGTACATTTTAGTCCTTTCTAAATGTCTTTGGAACAATCCGAGAATTTCAATCTTGGAAAGAAATTAAAACAATGCGCACCGGAGTTAAGAAAACAATTCTCGACTGGCTCCCTCTTCTCCCCACCCTCGCCCCCGCCCCCCACACCCCGCCGCAAATAGCACGCATCAATCTTTCGCTCAATTTCACTCCATTCTCAAGATGCCCCAAAGGTGTTCCTCATTTTCACATTAGCTGCAATCCTAAACGCATTAACCCATCTCAACGGGTTTGACTCCAGCCAGACCAATGGCGATCAGGATTGCAGATCGGATTTCCACCCCCGGCTTCTTCCTCTTTTCTTTCTTTTTTATCCATTTCTAAGCAAAAATCACAAGAAGACAGCCTGCTGAGAAGAGAAGGCATTTCCCCGTTTCTTTCGCAGGATGGAAGAGATTTGTATTTCATTGTCTAGTCCTCCGTTTCTCAGGAATTTGACAATAATCCTCTTTAAAAAAAAAAAAAAAGGTGGAGGGGGGAGGCGAAAGAGACATCTCCACTCAAAGAACACAAAGGAATTAATAGCCGCAGAGGATCAGGGTTCATTAAGATCCTTTCAAAGTTAGGAGATCAAGGAGGAGAGATGGAATCCCTTGGTCCAAATCTGCACCTCTCTGTCAATCTTCAGGACACCGTATCTCCCCCTTCTTCCCCTTTGGGGGGCAGAAAACCTGAGTTCGATTTCTTGGGCCCATAAAAAGCAAAGTTAGCCGCGCTGGTCCACGAGAAAACAATCCAAATGCCGCAGTTGGGAAATACCTTTTATTAGGACCAACCGAAATGTCACAAAAGAATGTGGAAGCTGGAGAACTCGAAAGCACACTCTTTAGTGACACTTTTGGATTTCTTGGGGTTTTCAGATGAAACGATTTCCTCTTTTCTCCTTTCTTTCTTTCTTTCTTTCTTTTCTGAGTTCTGTTTCCCCGTGGAAAACACACACGGGAACAGGTAAAATACCATATTTTGAGTGTGTGTGTGTGTGTGTGTGTGTGTGTGTGTGTGTAGGCTTGCAGGTGTTCAAAATAAACGTTTCTGAGCGAGAGGAGTGCATTTGTATCTGTGAAAGGGCGCGCCTGGGGAAAGTGTGTCTGCTTGTGATGTGATATTTGCTTAGGAGCGACGATTTGCGAGACAAGCGCTGTGCGGATAATGTGCGGTTGGGGAGCGGAGTGTGGGTTTATGGGGGAGTGACAGAAGCGTTTCTAGATGGAGATGGTGTGTGTGTGGGGGGGAGCTGGCAAAAAGGGCCCAGTTACGTGGACACTGCTTGGCACCTGCACATTTCTCTGAAAGTGTTTTCACTGGAAGTCAGTTCCACGCGAGCTTGCAATCCTACTAAGGCAATTTCCTAAGGAATAGTAGTGGGGTACAGCGATCCTAAGCATTGTTTACTCAGAGGTAAGTCCCACTGGCTTCAGTGAGCCTTACTCTATTATCAGTGTGGATGGTGTTGCAGCCTTCAGTTAACACGCTCAAGGCCCGTCTGTTCACAGGAATAATAGGTAAACAGCATGTTGTTTACCCCTTTGAGAAGCAGTGTGGTGCAGTGGTTAAAGTGTTGGGCTGGGACTCGGGAGATCCGGGTCCTAGTCCCCACTCAGCCATGAAGCTTACTGGGTGACTTTGGGCCAGTCCCTTGACTCTCGGCCTAATCTACCTCGCAAGGTTGTTGTGAGGATAAAACGGGGCGGGGAGGATCAGCCTTCGGTTCCTTGCAAGAGGGAAAAAAAGGCGGGATATAAATGTAATAATAAATAAACATCTTGATTGGTATACGCATTTTCCACGGAAATAAGTCCCACGGACTGCAGCTAGCCTGGTCCTACTCCCAAGGAAATGTGCACTGAATTGCGGCCCAAACCAAACCCGGATACTTCCGCCCCATGGAAGTTGCCCTCCGAAGATGGCCTTTTCATTCTTCGTGGGAAGGAATAAATCGCTACATAAATCACTGGAGGACTCGCTCGTACCTAACGTGTGTACAAGGCAACCCCCCCACGATCTGGTGCCCTCCAGATGTTTTGGATTTCAACACCCATCAGCGCCCGCCAGCATGGCCAATGGTCGGGAATGCTGGGACTTGTAGTCCAAAACATCTCGCGGGCCCCAGGCTGGGGAAGGCTGATATATATATATATATATATGTCTCTAGGCAGATCTTGCTCTCGCTCTCGCTCTCGCTCTCTCTGGGTCTGTAGGCAAGATCTTGCTGCTGGGTCTGCCGGACGCGCGCCTGCGCCCAGCCCCTGTTTAAAACGACGATTCCGCCAGGCGAAGAGTGCGACAGTCGGTCAGAACAGATGATGAACATCATCCTGCCTTCCAGTCCGTATCGGGCCCACGAGGCAGCTTGCAGAGGAGGAACGGGGCCGCTTCAGATGCTGTTCGTGTTCAGGTCATCTACATGTGGCAGCAGGGTGGGGGGGGGGGAAGGACCGCGGTGTGGGGGAGGAGGAGGAGGAAATATGTTTGAAGTCAGCTTGCAGGTGCAGTTTCTAAGCAGCGAACGCTTCTGTCCCTGCTGGGCCCTTATTATTTTTAGCCTGACTTTTCTATTGGCACAACAAATGAACGCGTGTACCACCACCAATAATGATTCCATATCGCTGGAAAGAAAGGTCGGTTGGGCACAGTTCTCTCTCTCTCTCTCTCTCTCTGTGTGTGTGTGTAGGCTTGCAGGTGTTCAAAATAAACGTTTCTGAGCGAGAGGAGTGCATTTGTATCTGAAAGGGCGCGCCTGGGGAAAGTGTCTCTGCGTGTGATGTGATATTTGCTTAGGAGCGACGATTTGCGAGACTAGTAGCAAGGCCAGGGTTGGGGCGGTGCTGGCTGGAAACGTGGATCCCATTGGCTCCCTCTCTCTCACCTCATGACTAAAAGATCCCCGATCCCCAATGCAAAACACATCCTTCCTCCCTCGGTCTCACAGACTGTGAACGGACAGGCGATATAGCTTTTCAGAGACTTTTAGACAATGGTGCCCTGGAGCCAGGGCTTGCAGAGATGCAGCACAGGCCCTTTTTGTTTAGTAGGGACGCCGACGTCATCCACCAGCCCCCTCAGAATTCCTTGTTCTTTCTGAGATTAGCTGCAATCCTCACAGTAGCTGGCAGGAAATGGATTTTCCCCGGCAAAATATATCTTGTTTTGAGCTGTCCCTGTTGTAATGCAAAGCATTTTGGGTGGCTTAGCCCTGAATGGGTAATTAAGACCCATTAGCTTTGCAATTGCAATAGACCTGTTCCTGATTGAGGTGAAAACTGCTAGAACTGGTTTGTGGCTATGAATTAACATAGCTGGAATTTTTGGCTTCTCTTGGGGATGTGGCTATGGGAACTGTCATGATGAGTGCCTGCCCTTCAAAATTTACCATTTCACCACTACTTTCAGAGGCATTTTTTTAAAAAATATACGGTATTACTTTTTAGAGGCAATTCTGAGGGGCCCTCTTTGTCAGTGCTACACATTCATTTCTGTGCCACTGTGTCCCCCCCCCCAACTGATTTAATAGGTTTTCCTAGCACTTCAAGACCTCTCCCAATAGAAATTGACTATTCTCAATATGATAGATACTTTAAAAAAACATGGGTTGTGATCGCTTTTCTTTTGCTGCTTTATTCCAAGAACTGATGGGGAATCCAATGAAGCCTTCCTTCCTTGTCTGGAACCAGTGAGAGCCAATCACATCACCTCCAACAGGCAAGAAGCGATGGGACTGGGTACAGGAATGGTTGCTGGAATGCTTGGATCTCATCAAAGGGCCTACCCCAAGCATTTCCATGGCATTAAACAGCACCATAAAGAACACGAAGTCCTTCCCTTAGGTATCTTTTTCTTTCTTATTTTCTTTTGTTTAGCTGCACCTCCACCAGTGATGCTGAGGGCCAGTTTATACATTCAGCAGAATTAAATGTTAAGACTTTTCCTGGACAATACCACTTTAGGTTGCAGGGAGGGGTGCATGTTTGAAAGATCATAATTTCATAGATCATAGAGCTGGAAGGAGGCTACAAGGCCATCGAGTCCAACCCCCTGCTCAATGCAGGAAACTAGAGGAGGGGTCTCCCATCCAAGAAATAACCAGGCCTGACGCCTGACCCTGCTTAGCTTTCCACGCTCAGACAAGCTGAGCCAGCATAAGCCACAGGCCTGTATCCCTCACATCACAATTACCTTACACATAAAAAGGAGCATATCAGGAAGATGGATTCAACCTACCTTTCTCCCTGACATAATTTTTCCATGTAAAGTGAGTTTCTTCCTCACAGGACGGAGCATTTAAACATACAACATTCCCCAGAATGAAATGCAGCAATCTGTGAAAAGCTGTACCAGCAGATCTTGCTGTTTACAGAGTCACTTAATAATCGCCAACCTCAGTGAAATCAAGGGGCTTACTTCTGAGTACACATAGCTTGGGGGCAGAGTGCATGTTTCGCACGCAAAAGGTCCCAGGTTCAGCCCCCAGTTTCTCCAGCTAGGACTGGGAAAGAGAGCTGCTACCAGTCACTGTAGACAGTACTGAGCTCAATGGACCAATGGTCTGCCTTGGAATAAGACAGCTCCCCATGTTCCTATAACACGTCCTTCAAGGTGGTGACAACGAAGCACAACAAAATTACTGTCTAATAAGCATGTAGAAAGAAAGTCTTCTAGGGGATATTGAGTTGGTAGATTTCTCAACCACTGCTAGCATTGGGCCCAAACCAATGCTTTGATATTGAAGAGAGGACTGAGATGCTGAAACAGTCAAGAGGATGACAAGCAATGTCAAGGCCTATCTGTACCAAGGTTGGTAGCCTGGTGGCATTACAGATGCAATCATAAGAAATACTTTGACTGCAGAGAACCTCAGTCATAAGAACTGGTACAAATGGTCCAAAATGTGACTGCCAGGATTCTGGTAGAAGTAAACCGGGGGTGGGCAACTTGTGGCCCACCAGATGTTTGGCCTACAACTCCCTTCATCCCTCACCATTGTCTATGCTGTCTAGGAGTTTTGGGCCAAAACATCTGGAGGGCCACAAGTTGTCCACCTCTGTTATACAGCTATCCCACAATAATTACTACTAGTTTCCAGGCTCAATTTAAAGCAGTGGTGAGAACCTTTAAACTTAAGACTCAAACAGTCTCACCACCAGGCGATATTAGGACCCACATGGACCTGCCTGAGCCCTAAAATGGGCATGAGAGGCCCTCTTCTCTGGCCCATCATAGATAAAGATTTGATTGGTGGGAACTAGAAATAGGTCTGGTTGCACAACTATGGGATTCTCTCATGGGAGAGGTTCAACATGTACCCTCCTTTCTCATTTTTAGGTAGCATTTGAATATTTTTTTTAATTGCAGAAGGCATATCATGATTAATATTTGCTATTTTTTACTGGTTTCTGCTGGTTGCAATGCTGCTTGTGCATTCTTACTGGGTTTTTAAATTATGTCTTATTATATTGTGTTTATATTGTAAACTGCTTTGGAAAATTGGTTTGAAAAGTGGAGTATAATAATTTACATATATAACTTAAGAATAAAGACATGGCTCAGATATCTTAAGAGATTTTCTGTCCCAAAATTATGGGACACTGAAATTGTCAGTAAATTAGGGTGCAGTTGTGTGGCACTTGGAAGGGCATCCCAGGGACCATAGGCTAATGCATGTCCAAGGGCATTAGAGGAGGTCCACCACTGGAAGCTCTTCTATCAGATGGAGGGAAACTGTTATTTATTTATTTACAAGATTTATATACTATTCCATATTCCAGTATGGAGATTCTGGAGCAGTGGACAGTAAAAGATAAAACAGATAAAAGAACAAAACAATATGTTAAAAACAAAATCAATAAAAACATGGCTGGCTATTATCTTATTTAGCTGTTATGTAGGCCTGGGCCACATCCATCAGCCATGTGGTGTCTTTTATGTCACCCATTCTCTTTGGCTGTCTGCACCTCCTAGCTCCTCACCCCGCTGCAGGTCTACTGTACTGTTGTTGTTTTAACATCTATCCAGGCTGACTCCCCATTCCCTTGAGAATGGATATAAGTGACAAAGTGCATCTGTCATAATTTCCTGTCAGATGTTGATCTAAGTAGCCATCTAGGCTACTTAGCGAGCCTTAGCTACTTGAGAGCCAGTGTGGTGTAGTGGTGAGAGTGCTGGACTGGGACTCGGGAGATCCGGGTTCTAGTCCCCAGTCGGCCATGAAACTCACTGGGTGACTTTGGGCCAGTCACTGATTCTCAGCCTAACCTACCTCACAGGGTTGTTGTGAGGATAAAATGGAGAGGAAGAGGAGGATTATGTAAGCCACCTTGGGTTCCTTGCAGGAAAAAAGGCGGGGTATAAATATAATACATAAATAAATAAATTCAGTAGTGACGAAAATTTCAGAGGAATTCTCATGTATTGATAGTTCAGGTTTCTTGTGGTCCCATCGGGCTTTTTCAGATCAGGAAGTGCAGGCAGCCTGGGAAGCTGCAGAGCAATGGAGAGATGTGTAATGGAAAGAAAACACACACACACACAGCAATCTCTGCCACCTCACAGTGATGAGGTAAGCTCAAACCCCCCACAAAAATAAATAATAAAACACCCTGAGAATGAAGCAGAACAATGGAAGCCTCTTTCATGGGGGAAGAAAACTTTCAGAAAATTGGAGCACAGATTTTGCACAGCACTAGCTCCACCTCTTCCCTGGAGCTGGACTGCCCACCCCATACCTGCACCGTGGCAGACGCAAAATGGGGTCAGCTTGCCAACACAATTGATGCTGTTGTCACTTGTAGTGGCAGCACAAAATCCCCAAAACCCTTAGGAAAGAAGCAAGAAGCTATACTGCAACCCTTGCCCATGGTGAGCCCTACCTATGAGAAACTGTTGAGAATTTCTCCTCCCCCTGTAGAAATTTGGTGGAACCCCCCCCCCCCCATTTCTCTGGCAACAACCAGGGTGGAGAATTTCAAGAGGCCATTTGTGTACAGCTCTAGTTATTACAGCCACTTTGTGATCATAGATTCTGATAGAGCTGGAAGGAGCCTACAAGGCTATCGAGTCCAACCCCCTGCTCAATGCAGGAAACTAGAGGAGGGGTCTCCCATCCAAGTAGTAACCAGGCCTGACCCTGCTTAGCTTTCCACACTCAGACAAGCTGAGCCAGCGTGAGCCACAGGTCTGTACATTTTAAACCAATGTCCACATTTTGGCTGTAATTTGTATATCAACTCTCATTTTATTTTGAAATGTTGCCATGTTTAGCCAAAGGGTATCATTTTAATGTCGCAACACAACCCCCTCCATTAGGTTTTATTGGTTGAATGGGTTTGGGGCGTGTTCTTATTCTCAGTCATAAACACCCACTCAGTTCCAAACTCCTCTCCCCCCAAAACAGGAAGTCACCTGCCCTATAAGTTTTAAGACCTCTTTCTGCAAACACCATTTTTTTGCTGGCCCAAGGCCATGTGGCTTGAATGGGGAAGAGTTCAAGAGTGTTTTTGAGTGCTCCAAGGAGAGATGAGTAGGAGTGACTTGACAGAACTGAGTAAAGAAAAAATGTGGGCTGGATGTCAAGGAAAGTTTTTTAGTGAGATGGATGGAGTGTGGATGTTGCCTGAGGGAATCAAATGGTTGGAATATTTAAAACAGCTCTGGAGAGCAAGAGGACACAAAGAAGGATTGTGGTTGGGTCAAATGAGGAAGACTTGATAGCAAAAAATAAGAAATAAGTTAAAAAGTCTCTCATTTCCATTTCTCTTTCTTTACAAGTACATAGTGTCCACTTCTTAGAGCTAGAGAGAAAGAGTGAACAATAACCTTTTGTGAACATTTAGTTTGGTTTAATCAAACTGATGATCTTACCAGTATTCACAAATCAAACTGATGATCTTATCAGTGTATGTAGGAACAGATATATCAGAGTCCATGGAATTTCTATGCAGTAAATGCTTTGAGGAATGTAGCCCATTGCTAGAGGGAAGTTATAAAGCAGTATTCTATTATTAGGGAGTAGGAGTGCAATCCTACTCAGTCTACTCTGATGGCATACATGTCTACTCTGAAGTAAGTTCCACTGAGTTTAATGGGGCTTACTCCCAGGTAAGCGAGTACAGGATTGCAGCCTGTCCCCTTGAATGTGGGACTTGCTTCCAAGTTCCACGTACATGTGTGTAGGAACAAACTGCCATGCTGCACTTCCTATTTATTTATTATTACATTTATATCCACCCTTTTTTCCCCTCTTGCAAGGAACCCAAGGCAGCTTACAAGGCTCTCCTCCTCTCCATTTTATCCTCGCAACAAACCTGTGAGGATAAGCTGAGAGTCAGTGATTGGCCCAAGGTCACCCAGTGAGCTTCATGGCCGAGTGGAGACTAGAACCTGAATCTCCCAAGTCCCAGTCCAACACCCTAACCACTACACCACAGCCACACTGGCTCTCTATGCATACTGAATAAGAACTACATCTCATTGAATTCTGTGGGACTTACTTCTGAGTAAATGTGCATAGGATCAAGCTGGTGTTCCACAGGCATCATCTAAGAGTTCTTTCACACCTGAAAGCTTTTGCTTAAAACAGAGTGGAATGCTAACATAGGCTATAACGTATATTTGATTTAAAATATACGTTGTATATACATTAATGGATTGTAGCCCATTTTAAGTATTTTAATGTAGTTTTAGTTAAATTGTAATGATTATTGTTTGAGTTATTTTGTATATTGTACTGCGCTCTGGTGTAGAGCGCAATATAAATAATAATAATAATAATAATAATTATTATTATTATTATTATAAAAATGTCTCTCTTTAGATTTCTATCCCACATTAAGATCATTCACACAAAAGTGAGAGGCTTGCCGTTGGCTCTTACACATGTTTACTAAGAAATAACTGATGAGTTCAATGGGACAGTCTTAGGTAAGTGTGTCTGTGTATGCAGGATTTTAGCCTGAACTCGGATCTCCTGAGTTGTATATAGAAATGCCCTAAACAGGGGTGCAGAATCTCTTTCAGCTTGAGGGCCGAATTCCATTTCAGAGAAGCTCTCGGGGGCCACATTCCAGTAGTGGGCGGGGCTGAAGGCAAAAGGGGGAGTGGACAAAGAATGCCATTATATTTTAGCTTAAAGCTTTTACTGCCGGAGAGGCATTTTGACCTTTTAGACTGGGGAAAAAACTGCAGAAAAGCTGGGGAACCACCAAAGGATCAGTGGTTGGGGGAAAGGGGGTGGGGTGGGCCCAGGGGAAGGAGCCATGGCCTTCTAGGGAACCTGAGAGGGCTGGACTGCAGGAGATCCGAGCCCCAGGACTGAGATTTTGCGCCCCTGCCTTAAGAGTACATTGAAAACTATTTGATTTCCTACTTATTAACCATCCTTATTTCTGTATTGGTTAAATACTAATACAGTGTATTCAAAGACACAGAATAGACCCAAACAGTTGCATGCATTGTGTTCAGCAACCTTTACCAGCCCGTCTTTCCTGGGTTTGGAATTTGCCATTGGCGACCAAATGAACAGTTTTATCCCTTTGGTATGGCCAAGTTTAAAGGCTCTGCAGCCAGCAGCCTCCTGCCTTGCACATTTCCCAGATAATTACAGATTAGAACAGGCTAATTTTTATTTTTGCAAAGCAGTCGGAGATCTGTGTTTGTTATTATTGTCTCCTAGGTTGCCACTTGCATAAATACATACATAAAGTCCTTTGATCTGCAGGCATAATGACATAGATTTATCAAATGTTTGCCTTTTTCTGTCTCTTTAAAAAAAGAGGGGGAAAAGCTTGATTTATAGAGTGCAATCCCTGCCGCCCTTCCTCTCTTGAAATATGAAGTGTTCATGAATAGCTAAGGTAATATTTAATATCCTCCCAAGAAGCCTTTGCACTTCCTAACAAATGAACTACAACCTAACCAAATGGCTCACATCTGTCTTGGCTCCTCTCTTTTTAACCAAACAAATTAGCATGACAATACCTGGGAGACACAACATACAAAGTCCCCTTTCTAGATGACAGAACACAGACAATTATTAGCAAGGGGGAAAACAGGACTGAAAGGCTCCTGGCCTGACTCAAGCAGATGTTTTCACATCTCCTGTTGTGCCCCTGAATGAGTTGGACCCCAGCGGACACACTGCCGTGGTCTTTTGAAGTGGCCCAGGGAATCCATTCACCACCCTCCTCTGAATGAAAATTTGCTGGCTTCAGTATTTCATTTTTAATCCCCTCCCTGCAAGGCTAGCATTTTCCTGCAAAAGTGCCTTTAAAACACAACAACAACAACACATTTGTCCCTCTCCTTTGAAAAGTATTTAAATCTCCGTCTTTCAACCAAATGTTTCTTCATGCCCTTAATGGGTGGCAATAAGAAAACATAGCTCTGCAAGGAGCTCTTGGTTTAAAAGCCTAGCAATGTATCCTTTCCCCTGGGTAATCTATAAACCTTAGCATGCCAGTGCATAGGACCACAGTGCTGACTTCACCCTGGCTCCCCTTAAAAACCTCCAAACATTGAGATGTCACAACTTTCATGAGCAATTTATTCTATTGTGTGGCTGAAATTTTTAACTCTCTGCTCCTCATCCTCTCCATGGTTGTCTGCAGGGGAGGCTGGTGGTGACTCCTATTTCGGCGGGGCTCCTTTTCCCATTACAGGTTGTGCAGATTTTATTTGGCACTTCATAGGGGCTATCCATGGTGCCGAACCTATTTTGGGGATGGAGTTCAGCACCATGGAGAGCTCTTATGAAGCTCCAAATACAACCTGAAAAACCAGTAATGGAAAAGGAGCCCCATCGAAATAAGAGTCACCAACCAAGAGTCACCTGGTTGTCTGTGTCCTCCTTGTTTCACTGGGGGTGTTTATCTCTGTGTTGGCTGTGCCTCTTCAGACTGCAGGTGGGGACTTGCATGGTGGGATGCTCTGTCTTTACAAAAGGAGAAGAAACTATTCCTACATATGGAAAACTAGCATGTCAGAGGGTAGGGTGTTCTAGGATCCCTCTCCCCAACCTCTAGTTCTCTATGTACAGGATTTTAACATACATACATACATAGACACATATTTATTTATTGGTATGGATGAGCATTCGGTCATGGAACATGCCTTACACAGAGTCAGACCATTGGTCCAACTAGCTCAATATTGTGTACATCACTGACTGGCAGCAACTCTCTGAGCGTTCAGTCGGACGTCTTTCCTAGTCCGGCCTGGAGAAGCCAAGGATTGAACCAGAGAAAGGCATGCCTCAGCCAGAACATGAACCTGGCTCACAAGATTGGCAACCATGCATGATGCCACTACACCACTGGCACATCTGTGAGTTCCACCTGCCATCTGGAGTGGGACAACCCAGGCACAAGTTCACCACTTCAGCAAAACTGGGCCTTTAGTGATCAGGTACTCTTTTGTTACCACTGTCTTCTATATGAACAGTGCAGAACCTCGGACCCAATCCAGTCCTCCAGGGGTCCCAGTCAAGTTCTCTGGGGTGTCCCAGAAGGCCATGCCCCTTTCCCCAACCACCTATCACTGGGTGGTTTTCCAGCTTTTGTGCCATTTTCTTCCCATTCTAAAAGATAGAAATGTCTCTCCCAAGGCTTCATTACTGGCAGTAAGAGCTTTATGCTAAAAATATGCTGGTACTTTTCTTTCTTTTCGGGGCCCTGCCCCTTTTGTCTTCAGCTGCACCCACAAGATATTCTCCAAAATGTAATTTAGCCCTCAGACTGAAAGAGGTTCTGTAGTCCTGCTGCAGAACCATTTTCATTTCTCTCCATTCTCCCTTCTTTCCTCCAGGCTAAGTTTCTTTAGTTTTTCCTTCTGTGTCATACATTCCAAAATGTCAGCTTCGTTGCTCTCCTCACAATCCTTTTTGGTTTAGTTTAATCCTCTTTTAAATGTGGTGACCACAACTGGACATAATATTGCACTTGAGACCTAATCAGTGCCAAATAAAACATTATTACCCCCTCCTGTCTGGCGGGCAAAGATGCTGTTAATGCGACTTAGTAGTGTCTCTTGTACTGTAAGAAACACTACTTTGCTGGCTCAACTTCAGATATATTCTGTGACTCCTAATTCCTTCTCAGTAATGCTAGAGCCCAGACAATCGTCTCCCCAGTTTGGTAATTATACATTTGGTATTTCTTTCCAATGTGTCATACTTAATGCTTTTCTTTGTTGGGTTTCATTTTATTATTTTCCATTATAATACACTCCCAAGTTAACTTAAATAAATCCAGATCACTTTGTTTGATCTCCTCTTGTAACATTTCCCCCCTACTTTCAATGCAATCTGGTCTATTACCTGGAAGCAACAGGGTTTGCCTTGCATTCTGCTTCATGCCCTGTTTAGTTCTTCTGAAAACATGTAATCTCTCTCTAAAAAAAACCAACGAAGAAAATAAAACCCAGTAGAATCGCCTTAGCCCTCCCAAACCATAAAAATCAAGTGCTGAGTAACTCTGGCTAAGTGCCCACATCATGACTTCCCTTCAAACAAACAAAATTAGGCAAGAAAGATGTCTTGAGCAACCAGCTTGTCTACTTGATATGTCCTTCAAATGAATTATGGGGTTTAGTTCTTGGCAATCAAATCCACATAGGTATATAATGTGATACACACCATGCTTATGTGATAATAAATTTGTTACTCCTTACGATGCAACAAGACTGTTGTTTTTGCTCCAAAAGACTAACATGGCAACTATTCCATAAATCGTTACAGTGGGATATGGTGCTCAAATGATGTGCTCATTAAGATGTTGTGTGCGTGTGTTTTTGTGCTGCTAGGGTAAGATACATATTTATTCTACATCCACCCCTTCCCTTTCCTTATTTAGATATTTATTTATTTATTTAAAAAGAAGGGGAAATGGAAGAGGGTAACATATGCTCTCATTAGAACCTAGGAAGGAGCCTTGCACTGAACCACAGCACTGGTCCATCTAGCTCAATATTGTCTACATTGACTGGCTGTGGCTCTCCGGGGTCTCAGGCAGGAGTCTTTCCCAGCTATACCTGGAGATGCTGGGGCTGAACATAGGACTTTCTGCATGTCAAGCAGGTGCTTTACCACGGAGTCATGCCTCTTGCTTCTAAATTGCTGCCACCAGCACTTGGATGTTTGCTGCAGTTGGAGGGGGCAAAAGTGGAGATGAGCTTGATGGACTCTGCTGGTTCTTCTGGATCATGTACAGACCACATGACAATAAATGGGTGAAATAGGGACTTGCCCCTCTCTCACAAGTTGAAATGGAGTGCCTCTGTTTTCACTGACCACCTCAGAGTCAGGACTTTGTGGCAATGCAGATACAATGGGCATGAGAGGCTAGGTCATTCCAATCCTGAAGAGCAGGTTATTAAAAAGAGACAGTAGCAAATTTTGCCCATATGCTGAATAAACTCATTAGAGTAATGGGCACTTCCTGCTCCTAAATTTTCTCTTGGATGACATGTAGGAAGCCTTTGAACTCTGTCAAGGTTGGGGATGAGTTGCATGGAATACTCTATGAGCCCAATGCTATGTTGACTCTCAGTTCTCCAGCATGATTGTGCTTAGTAGCTTCCAGCAGAGGCAGGAATGAATTAAGACCTCAAATTGTGTGACCACAACAATCCACTTTGATTTATTTTTGTTCTTTAAATGGATTATTTGTTTTGTGGAGAACTTCACTGCAAGTGTGTTTCCGACTCAGACACACCAAATCAGGTGTTTAGAAATAGAAAGCAGAAGAGAAGAGCAGTGAGAAACTTTGTTGTGTATCAGAACCATATCAGAACACCCAGTAGGGCCCCTGTGGACACCGAACATCTCTGGGCTATGATATTAATGACCACAGACCTTCAAATTGATCATTTTATTGTTGTTGTTGCTGTTGCTGCTGCTGCTGGTGCTGCTGCAACTACTACTACTATTATATTATCTGATCATATGGTGAATTGAATCAATATTCTCCTCTTTTCCTAATTGTGTGATCAGATTCTTATAGATTTCATAGATCATAGAGTTGGAAGGGGCCTACAAGGCCATCGAGTCCAACCCCCTGCTCAATACAGGAAACCAGAGGAGGGGGGGTCTCCCATCCAAGTAACAATCAGGCCTGACCCTGCCACAGATGCATTGTGGCAGTTAATATAAATATATGCAGATTTAAAAGCTGTCCATTGAACGATATTGATTCAGAGTTGGTGTGTGTAAGACCCAATCAGGTGGCAGAACTGGCCAGGTGGCAATATTAGGTGGTTTACTGAACAAAAGGTTAGGGAAACAGTTGTCTGTCATCCCACTAGCTCTGTTCAGGATCAGAGAACTCAATCTGGATTAGATGACAGAGAAAAGTTAAAACACAAACCACCCTTGGCTAAACTTTAAAAAGGAGGAAGAGAGATGATGTTTAATTAATTAATTAATTAATTAATTATATTTTAACTGCCTTTCATCCTTGTGGATACCAGGATGGTATACAAAGAGTATGATCAGAATTGTCATACAATTTACAAAAACAATAAAGCATAATCATCATATGGCCAAAAAAGGGGCAGCAAAAGCAAGAAACAAACAGATTCCAAGATGGATAATATGAGGTTTTGTTCTGCCATGGAATTTTGCATGTCTCTCCACCCACCTCCCTTGCAACGTTGATCTCATGGGGATCGAAGAACATAAGGACACATGTAAGCACCAGAAAACAATGACTAGGCCAAGAAAGGCTTGTGTGTGTGTGTGTGTGTGGGGGGGCATCAGATGTGTGTGAATGCATTATTCTGGTGAGGCACATTAGGTTTGGGACTGATATGGGAAGCAAGAGTGCTCCATAATGCAAAAATGAAAGGGAGAAGGGGGAAAAACAGAAGTGAGGAGAACTTGATAGGTTCCATCCATTTCTCTTCTTCTCCATTCATTATTAAGGTGCAGCCACTACCACTCAGCAGCTTGCTTTACCTTGGTGGTCTGTCATGCTTTCCAGGACCAGTCACTGGAACATTCAGCAAGTGAACCTCTCACTAAAAAACAAGGGAAACTAAAAACAAGGGAATTCTGCATTAATGTGGAGACATATTGTTGAGCTTGATTCAGTACCTAATCAGTCCATGAGAAATTCTTGGCAAGCACAATCCAGTGGCTAGCATTGGTTTGATAGTGGGAAACTTGGATTCAATACCAGCTTGGCCATAGGCTCACTGGTATGCTGCTATGATGAGCCTCATTCAATGATTACCACTCGGGTATTGAACCTCTTTCAGCCTGAAGGCCAAATTCCATTTTGGCAAAGCTCTCAGGGGCCCACATTCCAGTGGTGAGCATGGGCAAAGGCAAAGGGCCTGGGGCCAAAGATACAATGATGCATCGATCCAATACAAGAAAGCTAAAAGGATTGGTAAAATTTAAGGTTTGACTTCCCTTGCTTAGCTTCAGGATCACTAGTGAAGTGGGGTCTGTGCCATGCAAATAAGAAAGCGTTGAAGAGAACCTGCATGATCAGTCTAGCTGAAATATGCAGAGGAAGATCTGCATCATGCCCACAGACATGTGTATGCCCCCCCCCTTTCTGAATGTGATAATACGATGTAGTATGCATTAAGCACTTTAGATTATTGGAAGTACTTCACATACATTATCTTAGTGGTCCTTACAAGAACCCTGCAAAGTAGATCAGTATAGAGAATTTTTGGTGGAAGGAGGATTAGAAGGATATCATGGTTTAATGGTCCTGTCTCTTAGCCCCACTATGATGCACAGTGCAACTATTTATTCCTCGGGCAGCCTGTTGTAAACTATGGGTTGAACCCAGCCAAAGTTAGAACACAGATCCCAGTGTGAAATGGGACTTAAGCCATGGCTTAAGTCCCATTGATTTCAATGGGAATGGAGTGCAACTCACGTAGTCTGTCTCCAACCTTGTGTGAAATCTTGCCAAGTAAACTAATTGGCTTGTCTTAACGATCTCTCCTGTGGCGTGGTCAGCAGTAGTGTCAGCTGTGTGAATGTAGGCCAGTGGGCAGTATTGTGCATGAATTGCCATGATGCCCGCAGGAGGGAAGAATGGCTGAGCAATCTGCAGGTGAGAACCAAGGCAATCCCAATGTCTGCTGATAACTCCACATCCCCTGCTATCTGACAATATTAATATGGGCGATGAAGATTAGGCTCCTGCACGTGACAGCTGGGGACGATGGGAGTTGTAGTCCAACACATCTGGAGGGGGCCCAAGTTGGGGAATGCTGCTATACATTATTTGTACTTGTAACCTAGCCTCTTGAAACCATAAACAAGGTTGGCATATGAAGTGAGTGAGCTTCTGGTTCTGCGGGGTGGGGGGGTGGGTGTGTCATTCAGTCATAGTAGTTACGCCCTGAAGGTTATTTCCTGATTGGTTCAGAATGTTTTCCCCTTTGCCAAACCCAGCCGATCCCCTCCGTTCTGCATTTCCACCTAATGGGGGTGTTGCTTGATGATGTCTTTCAGGGAAGAGAGATGGGAGCACTCCTAGGAAAGGGAAACTAATAGCCCCTTCCTGGAATCCACTAGCAAAATGCCTGTCACGATAACTGAATAAGAGTGAGAGCTGCCAAATGGTCTTGCTATTTTGATTGATTGTTTTCAGGCAAAAATAGTTGTCAGTTTTCTCCCTTAGCTATCTGCTGCCCCCCGCCTCCCACAACTCAGCTGTACACTGATGGTTAGGCTCCTGCACAATGCATCTCTTCAAACCCAGACCCCACCAGGTATCAACAACTCTGGATGGATTGGAGTGAGGACTGTATATAGCATAGCAAGGACCTGGGTGCAGTGTGGCAGCAATGTGTCTCTGCGTGGTGGGCTGCATGCAAAGATGCACTGGACTCCCAGTGGCATCACTCGGTGGAAGCCACCCTCCTGGCTTTCACTGATGGGAAGACTGCTTTGTCCCAATTGTACAGCATTAAACATGGTCTATGGGAGTGAGTGGCAGGAGGTACATGGTACCAAAGAATTAAGAAATGGTTTGTTTGAGCGACATTCTCATAGGATTGTCATCTCTTTAAATGAAAAATGCTGGTACCTGGGTGGCAGCTGGGGCTAGGACCCAGAGGCCAGGGGCAGAGTCCAAAGCAGAGCTGGTTTCTCATAGGTGGAGCCCAGCAGCACAAAAACATTCTATTCTATTCTATGGTGTACAATTTGATGAACCAGTGTTGGGCAGTGGTTAGGGAAGTTGGACTTGGGAGACTTCGGTCCAGATTCTCGCTTAGCCATGAACGTCACTGAGTGACTTTGGGTTAGTTATTCTCTTTCTTGCTCTCTCCTACTTCATAGGATTATTGTAAGGATTAAATGGGGGGGGGGAGAAGGGTGGGATATTAATGTATTTTTTTAACTTTGAAAATTGGGTGATGGGGTGTGTGTGAATGGCCTTGCCTCCCCCCCCCCCGCCCCTGTGATAACTGGCCTAAAAGTGAAAGGTGAAGCAGAGCAGAAACAAAATACTTCCCACCCCCACATCAATTGAAAACTATGATCATATTATATCCTTGCAGAGGGCCATTACTTTATTAGTGGAAGAACTCTGCCCTGCGCAGGACATGGCAGAAAATGGCCTGTTTTCATCATGAGTTCTTTCTGCTTAGACCGGCCCTCCCCAACCGGGTACCCTCCAGGACTACAAATCCCTTCTTCCCCAGCCAGCATGGCCAATGGTAGACCAAGGCCATGTGTCCTACTTTACATAAGACAGTCCTCTATTTGAAAGGCTGTCCATCGACAGCCTGTCAGTTTAAAGAACCACAAGAAGGGAGAATTTGCCCATCAACAGTTAGCACTTGGACAGCAGACTGACCAGGCACCCAGTTGGTCACAGCCTTCCCCACTATAGTGAGATGCACTGTATTTCTATTTAAATTATAGTAATCACTTCTAAATTTGTGTCTAGCCATATATATCTGCATATGCAATTTTATGCAAGTCTGTCTTTTGTTTTTTGGCCAGGGTGAGAAGGTGATGCATTCTCTCTTTTTTTTGGTGATGTGTGGCGTAGTGGTGAGAGTGCTGGACTGGGACTTGGGTGATCTGGGTTCTAGTCCCCGCTCGGCCATGAAACTCACTGGGTGACTTTGGGCCAGTCACTGACTCTCAGCCTAACCTACCTCACAGGGTTGTTGTGAGGATAAAATGGAGAGGAGGATGAGGATTATGTAAGCCGCCTTGAGTTCCTTGTAGGAAAAAAGGTGGGGTATAAATGAAATAAAATAAATAAATAAATTTTATCTAACAGCCAATTTTGCAGAATTCAGATCCAAAAGTGATGCCATCGTTAGTATTTGCAGTTAATAAGGTGATAGATCAATCCAGTGCTAGATCCATATAATTTTCTCTCTCTCTCTCTCACACACACACACACACTTTTTGGGCTCCTCCCCCAATTCATGGGGTGTTTTGGCATAAGCATAGATGGAAAACTGAAAGCAGTCATTTGAATGTTTTACAACAGTCTCGGCTCCTAATGTACTGTGTTACTACAAATGTTTTTTTTTCCTTAAAAGGATTGTTAATGGTGCTAAATAGGAAGTTGAGCTACTAGGGCAGCCTTCCCTAACCTGGGGCCCTCCAGATGTTTTGGACTACAACTCCTAGCATTCCTGAGCATTGGCCATGCTGACTGAGGCTGATGGGAGTTGAAATCCACAACATCTGGAGGGCACCACGTCGGGTACTAGTGGTTCACCCATGCTTCTGGTTCACCACATCAATAGCACTACTATGAGTACTTACTTGGAAGTAGATTCCTTTGGGTCCAATGGGTGAATTCTCTAGTCCTGGGGTCTCCAATGTGGGATTGGGAGCCTGGCATGGACCAAGCCTCCTTTGGTGCTCGCCAGGTTCTCTGCTCCTCCTCAATTTTATTTTTAAAAGATTTTTAAAATTATGATTTAAAAAACCCAAAAACTGGGAGGCTGGCAGACTGCAAAGCGAAGTACCAGGCCCCAGCACCACCTTTATTCCCAAGGATGCCGCTGAGACCATGCAATGTTATGCATGAGGTGTTTTTTTTGTGGTTTTTTTTGGATGGGGGTATTATTATGGCTGCAATCTACCTTGACAATAATTTGATTGAAAGACAGAGTATAAATCTTCAAAATAAGTAACAACGGGGGAGGCAGAACTCCTAAAACACCAGGGATGTTACAAGACATGGCCAGCGTGTTAAGCCTTGGGGCCAAGATGCATCAGCACTCATATGCTGGTTCATTCATACAGGAGATCAGTTGCAACATCAGGTCAACAGGGGTCTCTTTTGGGTTTGAGGTAGGAAAGAGAAGGCAGCCATCCAAACTTGGGAAAGTGGTTGCTGTGGCAAGAGGCAATGGGTTAGAACCAGGATCTGCCTTCTGTGGATGCAAGGGCTCTGCTCACGGAAGATGCCTCTGCTCCAATTTTGGGGGTCCATTGGGGGCAAGGAACTCTGGTTCTACCAGTCCATTTGCAAGTGCCTAAATCTAGATCCAACCCATTGGGGTTCTTGAATGTGAAGCAAGCATGGTACTGCTTAGAACTATAGTACAGAATCATGTTTCTTAAAGGGTAGAAACATTCATCTTGGGGCAGGCTAGGCCCAGAGGCCACTATTTAGCCATCCTTGTCTTAAGGGATAGGTCAAACTGCCAGAGCTTCACCTAACCAGTCATTATCTCTAACCTCATCAGCCCCAATACTAGAAAACTTTTAAACAATTCTTTTCTAATAAACAACCGTGTCCCAACACCAGCAGTAACTGCTTCTGTCTTTTCATGTCAGCCAAGCTCTTTCTGGAAGTTTGAAATTATTATTTTTTTACATGCATGACTGAGTCATGGGCAGGCAGAAAACCATTTTTCGTGGACAGCATCTACTCTCCTCATGATCGAGAAGAGGGACATGTGCTTTCTGTCCTCCCCCTTTTGTTTTACGCCTAAAAAGTGTGGCTATTAAAGCATCCTGGCTGTTAGAGATGATGGTCCCTTTTCTTTTCTCACGTACACTAGAGTCCATTAGATGCAATTTCAACAAGGTCAGCTAATGTCTAAATGCCCTGCTTCCTCCATCAGCAAAATTCCACTGATTTGTTGCACAACTGTGCCAACAAGGGCCTTGCTTACAAAGGAAAAGGTTAGGGCTTTGTCCAGTCAGGAAAGATACCATGTGGGAGACAATAAGTGCCTGAAAAGCAGGATAAAAATATATAAATGTATGTATGGATGTTACAAGGCATTGGCCTTCAAATAGTGGGTCGGAACCTACAAGTAGGTAAGACCCTGATCTAAGGTAGTCTGCTCTGGTAGTGCTAACACTATTTTCAAAACAATTTCGTAACAGAAAAATGAGAGATCAGGTGTATGTGTGTGTGTGTGTGTGTGTGTGTAGGGTTATCCAAATGAAAGAGAGGGCAGAATTCTTTTACTGCAAAGAAGAAGAGGAAGAGGAAGAAGAAGAAAGAGGGAAATTCAGCAAGTTTGGATGGCTGCCTTCTCTTTCCTACCTCAAACCCAAAAGAGACCCCTGTTGACCTGATGTTGCAACTGATCTCCTGTATGAATGAACCAGCATATGAGTGCTGATGCATCTTGGCCCCAAGGCTTAACACGCTGGCCATGTCCTGTAACATCCCTGGTGTTTAAGAGTTCTCACCCCTGCCTGACAAGGTGCACCTGCAAAATCTCCCTCTTTTGTATGTGCTAAGGTTCTTCCCATTTGGTGACTCAAGGCTTATAAACAAGGAGAAAGACAGCCATACGTGGGAAGAAATTAAAAGTGCTTCTCATGTTGGAGTTATGGGCAGACACTGTGTCTAAAGGCATTGCGGACTACCAATCCTGGATGAGAGGTTAACTTATAGTGGAAACTGGACATCCTCAGATGCAACACAGTGGGCATTCCTGAGAGAATGACACTTTGTAGTTGTTTCCTCCAGCTCAGTTCCAAAATTCACAGCCAGGTATAGATAGTTTTGGGATAGGAATGCACTCCTAGAGCTATGGCAAATGGATTATTGCCTGTTGTTAGTTAACCCTCCTGTCCCAGTGCATACAAGTGAAGACACACATGAAGAATCAGAGAGAGGCTACTTGTTCAGACGGTAAGCTATTAAGATATTACATGGATCTTAAAGGTCATCTCTGTATACTCAGGAGGAGGTTCTCACATCACAATAATCAAACCCAGAAGCTGCTCAAGTGTCCGAAATAAAATAATTTAATTTGAAAACGATCAGGTGCGTTCACTGGACACAAATGATTCTCTCTGAACAGATCAACATAACCCTAGCCACCCTGCATAATTGACATATGCCATTTTAAATGGGAGCTTCTGAAGCCATAGTTATCACAAAGACAACATAATTTTTTCCACATGATCTCAGCTCATGGATTCCTTTCCCTTTTCCGTTTCATGCAAAGATTTCTTGCATGTTAGCATGAGCAAAAGGAGCAATGGCAAGTGCCAGAGGCTGCAAAAAAACAGCTTCCGTGAGCTGCTACGGTCAGCATCTCTGTAGAAACGAAAGCCGAGGTAGGAAATATACAGGTTGATAGGAAGAGAAATTAGTGGGAAAGTCCACGTGGTGACATCAAGGACAGGAGCCAGTGATGAAAGTCCAATTAAGGCGAAGCAATGACGCAGAGCCACCCGCCTGCACATTGCTGGGTGAGTGACAGACATCATGCAGTAGCCACCTCGGGAGTAATCTTCGCGGAGACCCCAGCTCAATGCATTGAAATGAGGAAACTGCCAGGAGTAGAGAATAGCTCCCAGCAGCAATGCTCCTGAAAAAGAAGAAAAATTAAGGCATTAGAGTGCTCACTAGGACCACTGAAACGGAAATTCAGATAACTTGGCCGAGGTTTCTGCTTGTTCATTTTGTATGCCTAGTAAATCACTTGCAGGTGCAGACGCCTCATTAATATAATCAGTTTGCCCCAAGGCAGTGAAAGGTATACATGATGGAGCTGCAAGGAACTGTTTACTTGCTTCTCCACATAAACTCCAAATACCTGCTTTAGACATGGGAGTTACTGAATTTGTGCCATGAAGGATGAAGAATTTGGTGACAGATTCCTATGCATTCCATCTTTGTTTTTTTTCTCCTAGCAGTTACTTTTGGAATAAGAAAATTTGTAGGCAGCATTTGTAGAAGGTGTCCAGTGGCTGCTGGGGCATTTCTGCCCTCCTTGTCCAATCCCTTTGGTTCTAGATGATTTCTGGCAAGCTCTACACGTGCAATTGAATCTCATCCCTTATCTACAATTTGTTTTGTAATTGGAATGTTCAGAACTCCACTCACACAATTCTATACAGTAGTACCTTGGATTACGAGTATAATCTGTTCCAGAACCATGCTCGTAATCCAAAATACTCGTACATCAAAGTGAGTTTCCCCATTAGAAATAATGGGAACTCAGATGATTCGTTCCACAGCCATTTAATCACTGATTTGTCAGCTCCCTGGCAGGAACGAATCAGCGGAGTTCCCATTATTTCTAATGGGGAAACTCACTGTGATGTGCTGGCTCCCAGCCGCACCTCGCTCTGCGGGCACCTGGCACACTGCCATGCAGGCTTCAGGGCAGGGAAGCGGCACGGCAGCGCAAGGCACCCGCAGAGCGAGTGGCTGCGCCATGTCTCCCTGCCATGGAGACACGTGGAGCCGCTCGCTCCGCTTTTCCCTACCTTTGCCAGCGGCCGCTCGCTCTGCTGGCACCTCGCGCGCTGCCATGCCGGCTCCTGGGCAGGGAAGCGGCACAGCAGCGCGAGGCGCCCATAGAGCGCGTGGCTGGGCTGCGTCTCCCTGGCAGGGAGACATGTGGAGCCACTCCGCTGTTCCTCTCCGCTCTTTAAAATTATTTTCCTCCCCCCCCATACCTTTACCAGCAGCCGCTCGGCCATGCTGCTTCCCTGCCCGGGAGCCGGCATGGCAGCGCGCGAGGCGACTGCAGAGCGAGTGGCCGGGCCGCGTCTCTCTGCCAGGGAGCCGGCAAAGCCGGCTCCCTGGCAGGGAGCCACGTGGAGCTGCTCCGCCATTCCCTACCTTTGTCTTTGTCAGCGGCGACTTGCCGCGCTGCCGGCGCCGCTCTCGTCACATCCGGCCCCAGAAGTGATGCCCGACCGCTCTGCGGTCGCCTCGCGCGCTGCCATGCCGGCTCCCGGGCAGGGAAGCAGCATGGCAGCGCGCGAGGTGCCAGCAGAGCGAGCGGCTGCTGGTAAAGGTATGGGGGGGGGAGGAAAATAATTTTAAAGAGCGGAGAGGAACAGCGGAGTGGCTCCACATGTCTCCCTGCCAGGGAGACGCAGCCCAGCCATTCGCTCTACGGGCGCCTCGCACTGCTGTGCCGCTTCCCTGCCCAGGAGCCGGCATGGCAGTGCGCGAGGCGCCAGCAGAGCGAGCGGCCGCTGGCAAAGGTAGGGAAAAGCGGAGCGGCTCCGGGGAGGGAGGCGGTGCAGCAGCGCGAGGCGCTAGCTGAGCGAGCGGCCGCACCTCGCCTCCACGGGGCTCAAGAAAGCAGTGGGAGGCGCTGGCCCAGCGAGCAGTCACACTGCGCAGGGGCTCCCTGACAGGGAGCTGGCCGCTGGCGCCTCCACATGCTTTTAGCATAAATTTAAATTTGAAAGCGGCAGCGGCTCGTGTTGTGAGACTTGCTCATCTTTCAAATCTAAATTTATGCTAAAATTTTCCTCATCTTACGAGTAGCTCGCAAACCGGGTTACTCGTGATCTGAGGTATTACTGTAGTTGCAAAAAGGAAGAATCCCAGGCATTCAGAGGGGACTATTGCCCATGATCTCATCTAGAGTCAATAAAAGTATGGATGACTACTTTGGGACAGTGCCCCAGACAGGACCAATGAACTTTGTCTTCTTAAGCCATCATAATCAATCCTACAGTGTAAGCAGAAGACAATGAGCAAAACACCTATTAACTATGCATATAATTATTTAGTAGAAATATAATCAAGCCCTTAAACTCCACCTTAAGAATCCCCCCCACACCCTTTGCTGTAGGAAATGCTTATGGTTTTCGTATTCAATATCCTTTTTGTTTCCTTTTTTTAAAATGCCAACACAAGATGCTTTCACATGGTCCAAACTAACTGTGATAAACCTAGCACAGAACCCCGCTCTGCATAGGTCCCTGATACACGCACATGGTGGAGAAAAGTAATGCACATTTAGTAAAAATTAAGTAGTGGATAGAATAGTATTACAGTTCATTCTACAAAAATGTAGAGTATATTTCAGGCACTCATGATGTGAACATTACCTTGCTGTATTTCTGCCATATGTTTACTAAGTAGAAATGTATGAAACTAGTCCTCTGAGCAGCCACAACATTTAGGTCTACAAATGGCTGATAGTGCTCACCAGTGTTATTAAGCAATTAGTTACTCAGTCCTGTACACTCCATGTGCCTTAGCATTTAAAAAAGAAGAACAACAACAAGAAGAGTAATAGGACCTAGTGATGCCCCATGAATATTTGAGTTGAAGGTAGAGTTCCAAAAGTGCAGAGTGAAAAATAATTAGTTCTTTAACATTCAGGGCCTATTTATTCAATCTGTGAGTTACCTATCCCTGAACACCCCCTAAAAGTTGATGTGAAAGCAACGATTAAAGGGGAAAAGGAAACCATAATAAGAGCTCAGAGATCCAGGCAGTATAATTGTCATGATAATTATGGAATGTTTCCTTATAACTGCAGTCTTATGCTAAAGAGTGGATCCTGCGCCACTCAAATTTAGCACAGAAACCCATTAGCCTCTTTGGAAAATGTTATTCTCTTTAATGTGGAACATCTATAGGTGCATTACTGGTTTGCACAGATTGAATTTTTGAATTGTTATTTTTACATTGGTGTTATGACTTCTTGTATGAATCAATTCTGCTCTGTCCACAAAAACACGTTGGAAGCAGCAAGAGTACAAGATGCCCTAACTTTGCCTCAGCAATATTTGTCAACTATCATATCTTGTTGAAAACATCCAACATTTCAGCTGAGCTGGAGACTCCCAGTCACAGACCATCCAACTGTTAGTCAGTGTGGCGTAGTGGTGAGTGTTGGACTGGGACGTGGGAGATCCAGGTTCTAGTCCCCACTCGGCCATGAAACTCACTGGGTGACTTTGGGCCAGTCACTGACTCTCAGCTTAACCTACCTCACAGGGTTGTTGTGAGGGTAAAATGGAGAGGAGGATTATGTAAGCTGCCTTGGGTTCCTTGCAGGAAAAAAGGCGGGGAATAAATATAATAAATAAATAAATCTTCTAAATGAAGCACGTTGGTTTGCAAGGGAAATGCCTTCTCGCACATCCTCTTGATCCAAGGATGATACTGGAATTGGAGATTTTTGAGGATACTGGAATGTCACTGGATGGCAACATTCATGGCTTCATTTCTTTCTATGCAGTGCAAAATCTGACTTTTTAGCGCAACTCAGTCATGAGAACCCCAACTTCCTATTTTCTAAATTTCTGTCTGAGGTAGTTAGCATCAAGGAGAGGGCAGTCTTGTAATGATGCTGGGGCAAACTCAGTCCTGGCACTGGCATAGCAATAGCCACTGGTGTTCTTCCTCTGTATATTCATCAGCCACTGGTGCTGTGCAGTGGCCTTCTTCAGAGAGGGGCAGCTGGCAGTCCTTGCAGGGATGTAGAGGAACCTTGCACCCCTCTATGGGTATAACTTTTCACTCATCTTTTAGAACCATAAGGGAGTTTCTGGAATTCAGTGGCAACTGAAGCAGAGGAGGATGCCTTTGTCTCACCTGCTATGTTTAGGACAGTCCTTCAGTAGCAGTGGCATAAATCCCCGTTTGTTCCTCTGTGGCTGAAGCAATTCTTTAGGTTGAGGCTTAAACACCCCCCCCCCCAATGTCAAATAAACTTTAGGAGATCAGAGATTATGTTTTGGTATATGCTCTATAAGCACAATGAAGTTATTTTCCACTCATGACTGCCCTAGGTGTATGTAAAAAGTCTTGTAATGTAGCATGATTTGTTCAACTGTGTTATCGTTCACAAACTCAGACTAAAGCCAAAGGCACTTTATGTTAAAAACCAAGCACTGCAAGCAAGGTTTATAGTTGGAGCTCCAAACCGAGTTGCTACCTCTTTCATTGTCTTGGCTTTTGGCTTCATATATGTATGACAGAGATGGTCCAACCAGGCATGCAAAATAAACACAGAATGGTTAAAGTATCAGCTCCGAAACAGATGTTGAAGTCTTACTGTATTTCTTAAAGCTATTGTTTACTGCCTTGGCAACCCAAGAATGCTGTTTTGCTTAAAGCACAATTTTAGTAATTCTTCTGCCTTGAATAATATGAAGGAAGTTTAAAATTATTTCCAGATTCTGGTGCTGATTGACACACTATGGGGAGGTGGGAAAGAAGCATTAGCTTTTTGTCTCTCTAGGAAACAAATTAAATATTTGAGTTTATGCAAGAAGTTGAAGGGATTTTGAAGTCTGAGTTTAGCCATTAATGGCCTGCATTTAGAATGGTGTGTGGTTGTTTTCCTCTATCTTGGCATGGTAACAAACCAGCTCCTCTTAGCTAAAAAGATGTTAAAACAAATTACTCCCTTTTAATCCAGATGAGGGAGATTAGAGCTGGAAAGCAAGAGTAAATCCAGCTGCACCCATTTGCCTTTGGATAAACACAACTGGCAGTTGTGTAGCTGTAGCTGTTCCATGTTCAACCTGGAAAATGAGATGAAGTATAACTGAACCTTATCTTTGCGTAAAGAATCCAGTTTCCATCATCTGAATATGCTCATCAGCAAAAATTGATCCAGCAGAAACACACTACCTGCCCACACTGAATTAAAGGTTTAGCTGTAACGGGTGGAGAAATGTTAACATCTACAAATTATGAGGTTAGAAAGTCCAAATTTCAGCGCTGCTTTTTATACTGTGAGACTGAATCTATCAATACGTCAACATGTATTTTATGTAACTCAGTATGTTGTGATGGGATACTGGTGTATAAGAAGAGATAAACTGGTCTTTAAAAAGTAAATTGAAACCAAACTTATACCCAGCATTCCCCAGCCAGCACTGCTGGCTGGGGAATGCTGGGAATTGTAGGACTTTTCCCACCTAAACATGCATAGGATTGCGCCCTAAATCACATTAATTCTACTGGGAGAGATTTAAGCACACATGCTTATCTCTCTCATTGAAAACAATGGAGCTTTAAAGTGCTCAGCTTTGGCTGGATTACTCAGTGCTACTGATAGAGGGTCACATATTTTATTTATTTTTGGATTATATTTTTAATCTGCCCAATAATACAAATAATTAAGAGAATAAAATACAATTCAAAATGACAAACAGCACAGGAATATATAAATAAAGAAATATATAAGAACAACCATAAAATCTAAAAACTAAGTCTCTAAAATGCCTGGGAGAAAAGAAAGGTCTTTGCCTGGCACTGAAAAGATAAAATGTAGGCATTAGGCAAGCCTCCTTGGGGAGTGCATTCCATAAATGGGGCACCACAACTAAGAAGGCTCTCTCTTGTACACAGCCATCTAAATTTCTTTGGCAGGGGCACCTGGCTGAGGGCTCTGACTGAACTACCTGCCCACACTGAATTAAAGTTCATTAAAGGATGACCTAAGGGTCTGAGCAGGTACACACAGGAGGAAGTGTTTCTTTAGATACTCTGGCCCCAAACTGTTTAGGGCTTTAAACATCAACACCAACACTTTCAACTGGGTTCAGAAATGGACTGGAAGTCAGTGCAGCTCACAAAACACTGGTGTCACATGATTGTACCGACCGGTCTTGGTTAGTAGCCTAACAGCTCTATTTTGAACTAACTGAAGTTAGCTACATGTACAGCAAATTGCAGTAACCCAACCAGGACATTACCAGAGCATGGATAACTGTCATCAGGCTATCTCTGTCCAGATAGGTTGATATACCAGCAGTGACCCTAAGTTGATAAAAGGCGCTGGTAGCACTGAGGCTACCTGTACCTCAAGTGCCAATGATGGAGCCAGGAGTACCCCCAAGCTGTGCAACTGAACTTACAGGAGGAATGCAACCCCCTCTAGAACAGGCTGAACAGATGTCTTCAGTCGGACAGATGAACCACCTACGAACAGTACCACCATCTTGTCAGGTCAGAGCTTCAGTTTATTGGCCCTCACCCAGTCCACAGCTCTGCTCAGGCACCTGGGTTAGATGAAAAGGAGTGGTAATGCAGGGTGTCATCTGCATACTGATGACACATAAGTCCACATCCCTGGATAAGCTCCCCCAGTGGTTTCATGTAGATGTAGACTAGCATGGAGACTGCTGAGTGGTGGGGTGGACAGTACATCAGCAGAATCCCTAACCTGACCCAGGTTCCCAACACTCAGAATGGGCATTCAGAGGAAGATTGGCAGAAAGGAAGCATGTAGATACAGATGGAATCCCTATTGACCACAGTAAACCCCCTGCCCCTTTGAGTTTGAGCTGAAGCAAGTACCAAGTACCCGTATGGGCACAACTAGGTGAAACCAACTTCCTTCTGTTCGCCCACCCAGGTCTCAGTCATACATGCCAGGTTGGCCCCCTCATCCACAATTAAATCATGGATGAGTGACATTGTATTCTTGACTGACCTGGCATTTAGCAGCGGTAGAATAAGACCCAAGGGCAAGTTGGTAGAACAACTGGGGACTACCTGATTGGGTGGTGGTGGTTGTGTGTTTGGGGGGGAGGGGGGGCAGAAGGCCAGAAGAGAGAACAGGCATAAGATGTCTGATCTCCTTTCTCCTCAACTGGCATGTTAACTCCACCAATGGTGAAGGGCAGGGTAAGTTGTGAAGTGCAGAACACTGCATGACTCTTTTCTGGCTCTACGTTGCCTGCACATTACACCCCTCTTGCATCCTTCCTACCCCACCATTAGCCTCTTCTTAGCCTTTGTACTAGTGGTAAATGAGCCCCTTTGGGCTACATAAATTCTTACACTGCACCCCTATCATGCTGGTGCCTCTGGTAGTAATAGTGGTTATTACTGAAAAAGTTACCTATGCTATGTACAGGTCAGAGATGGGGTCTGAGCTTCAAAACACAAAACCACTCTTTTGGACCAAAATAAAAATGGTGCTGAAAGGCAGCAATTCACTTTGAAGCATGCCAGCTTCCTAGTTTTAATTTAAAATAAAATAAAAATGGCGGGGGGGGGGAGGGCAGGGAGCTTGACATTCCATTCAGTTATATGTGCTAGCCTTAGTTTTAACAGGGGATGAAGATGAAGTTATCGTATCAAAGGCCTCGTGGAAAAGGTGAGTTTTGGGAAGGAATTTGAAGCAAGGAAGAGGCAGCATCATACAGCTATGTTGGAGGCAGTCCAGGCATATGGGCAGTGAGGGGAAAAGGGCAGAGTCATTTAAGGGAGCAGAAGAACTTCAGAAGGCTAAGGATGGAGATGGAAGATTATGGGCAGGGATATGCAAGCAGAGAAATGGGGAGGGGCAAGGCAAAGGGCAATGGAGTTTGTGCTGGATCCAGTAAGGAAGCCAGGATTTAAGGAAGTGTGTCATGTGATCTGAGTGATGAAAGGGGTGAATGATTTTGGCAGCAGGGGTCTGCTTAGATGTGAGATGGTGGAAGTGTGACAGTAGAAGCCTAGAGAGGACAAGATTGCAGCAGGGCGTGTGAGAGGACGGGCCTTATTCACGATGTGGTACAGGGCAAGTTCAAACAACTTGCTTGCAGGATGATTCTGTAACACTCTGAATTATCATGACTGTAACTGAAGTTAATTTTAGTTCTCTTAAGCTCACACACTGCCCTTCCTTAAGTCAACTCACCTTTCTTCCTACTACTCTGGTGCCCCCTACTGGCAGCTTTGTAATACAGATTTGGGAAGTGGGGTGAATTGGAGCAGCTGTCCCATATGGGTAGTTGAATATTCTTTCTTTGGAAGATGAAGGCGCTAAGAACTTAACACAGCTGTGTACAGTGTAGATGACAATGAATTTATTGACTGGGCTTTGACTTTGATTGCATCAGTCCCTCAGGTGTCCCAATGGCAGAATCACTATTGCTTTTGTGTCTGCAAAAGAAAGCAGGGGTGGGGATGGGAATGGGGGGGGGGGGGAGAGAATGATCGACGGACTTTTGTCTTATTAAATTTAAAACAGCTGCCTATGAGCACTGCCCATCTGCCTCCATATTTACTACATAGAACAACATGGTCCTTTGCCTTTGTGTGCCCTGTGCTAGCATGTCAATGATGATATTTCTGTCTTTCATCCAAATTGCATCATCATCATCATCATCATCATTTTGAAGAGGAAGAAGTCTCATGGCTTTGCTAAGGTCCATCCCAACTCAAATCTCTACACATATCTCATAGCCAGGATAATTTGCTCCAGGCAATGAGTATTTGGCCTTTTCTCTGAAACCACATAGTTACACATTTTGCCTATAAGCTGCTCAAAACATGATCTAGTTAATAAAAAAAAAATCATTTGAAGAAAACAGGAACAAAGTTCAGTGCCACTGATTTAGAACAAAGTGAGGTCTTCTCTTTACTACTCTCCTTCGGGGCAGACAAGGCCATACAAATGAGGAAGGGGCATACACAATGGTCTTTTTCCTCTCCCCTTGCTGTTTTGTTGCTAAACCCATCCATCTGCCAAACGTCACTTGCTGATAAGAACTGCCCAGTTTAAAATCCCCGGTTGTAAATAGATGTTGGCTGACATAATTAATGTCTACTCCACGACCCAATTTGAATTACAAAGTCAAGGCAATTTGAAAATCAGCCTTTGCATGATTACCATTGGTACATACACAGGCAGTCTATAAATTCCATAGCCGCAGGAATTATTTAAATTTTCAGAAAATGAATGAAAATCAGGACAAGATGTCTTTCAGGAAAACAGAAGGCAGAAGTGGGGCATCTGAGATAAACTAAATAGTCTCTTGAGATAAACATTCTTGGGAGCAGTAATACCAATGGCTCCAGGCCACTGTGGGTCTCTAACGTCTGCTACATTTGCAAGGTTGTTATCTGCTCTGCCACCACCACCTACCCAGAGCAAATCCCCTTAACTGATGAAGCATATTATGGCAAAAGACCCCTGCTTGTCACTTCTAGCATAGCATACTGGGTGGTTTAGAATTGGATGCACTCTCATGGCATGGGCTTGCTATGCTCTATCTATAGTCTCTAGAGTGCATTTCAGAAGTTGGGAGCTAGTCACCATTTTGCAAAGATACCAGGATCTATTGCCTTCATAAGGAAATGTGGTAACAGCAAGACAAGTCTTGGGCTGTGTGGCAACACTTACAGTAGTCACAACCTATATTTTTCACCCTTAATACTATCAAACTCATTCTTTTGAATTGTCTACTTGTCTGTTGGCTCTAAATAAAAATAAGACTTTGATAAATCTTATCAAAGGGCTACAGAAAGTTACAAACATGAGGTTTATATACAGCAAATCCACTTTACACTAAGTACTTAAAGCTTAATATACTTAAGATGAATGTCTTATCATGGATAATTTATGTATTGCGTAATATTCCTTTATGTATCCCCCAAACTTATTTTCAAAATCTCTATGCAGCATTTCAAAAGTTTATTTGGGGGCAGGGGTTCTCCTTGTCAGCTTTTGCTTATGATGATGCAGTTGCCAATTAGGGAGGATTTAATTTTCCAGATCTTAGTTTGTATCATAAGACTTATCTGTTATCTCATACCAATGATTGGAAGATATCTTTTTGCTTTAACACTCTTCCATGGGTTGCTCTGGAGTCAAATTATTTAATACCTCTTTTCAGCTGGATGGCACTAGGATCTAGGCACATTAAAATAAAGGAATGACCACCTGCAACTTCAGCAGCTAGAGAGACATGACATATAATGTTTCATCAGCTGCAGTTTGATCCATATACTCATGCTAAATTAACTTTATGGGGGAATCCTGATCTGAAAATAGAGAAAGCCTTTTTTGTGGAGGAAGTGGGTTGATAGTGGAATTTATACTTTAGATCAGTTAATTGGATCAGACAATGAGTTTTTACCATTTTCAGTATTACGGGTTGATATAACTTATCTAGTGCTGGGTGGCAATATATTCAATTACAGTACCCTTCGGTGTCTATATACGGGCAATCAGTGATGACTGCTTCAGCACCTCCTAAATAGTTGGAATAATTAATTGGATCAGAAAGCTAAGCCTACAATAGCTGTCTATAAATGTCTTTTGGAATGTAATAAAGTGAATGTTCAGTATATTAGAGAGGAATGGAATAGGGAATTGGAATGCTCTATACAGCCTAATCAATGGAAAGTTTATTTTTGTATTTATTATATTTATACCCCGCCTTTTTTCCTTCAAGGAACCCAAGGCAACTTACATAAGCCTCCTCCTCCTCTTCCTCCTCCTCCATCCTCACAACAACCCTGTGAGGTAGGTTAGGCTGAGAGTCAGTGACTGGCCCAAAGCTAGTTGCCTTAGCTTTGATATGCACTACTACTATAGATTTAAAATTGAGGCTGATTCAACAAAAAATGATGTTTCATGTATATTGGACATCACAGATACTAGTTAAGAAAAAGCTGGGTAGCTCTGCTAGATGCTGGCATTGTAATGTGGACAACGTGTCACCAAGGCATATGATGTGGGCATGCCCTATGCTGACTTCTTTCTACTTGGAAGCTACTGCCCGCATAAATTTTGTTCTTGAAAAATCTCTGATAATTGCGGATGTTCATGTGCTTTTAAATTATATTCCTGTGATGTAGAGATTAACAGATGGACAGCAAAAATGGACTTTGAGAGCCCTAATAGTTGCGAAGAGATTCATACTTCAAGCCTGGAAGGATAAACACCAACCACCTATTGTTCAATGGACTGAAGATTTTACTGCTCTTGCGGAATTTGAACGTATATCCTACAGTCATCAATTTCATCTGGATGCTTATTTAGATAAATGGATTGCCTATATTAACATATATATTTTAAACAGAAGTGTTGAATCTCTCTCTCTCTCTCTCTCTCTCTCTCTTTAATTAATGGTGTTGTAAATAGTTACTGTGAATGGATATTATTTTTTTTGTTATATTCCTTTTGTTGTTGTTTGTTGTCCTCCCCCCCCTTTTTGTTTTGTTTAATTTTGCAAATAGAATTTAATTTAAAAAAATATGACATGGGGATTGAAATAACAAAGATTCAACTCGGAGAAAAAATACAACAACAAGCTGAAACAGACTTATTTTTCATCAACAGGCAAATCATATTCATAGTCTGATGATGGCCTACCATCCAAGATTATGATTTGAAACCAGTACATAAAGGAGTCTCTAAACTTTGGAATTCTGGACATAAAATCTAAACCCGTAAAAGAAAAATGCTCTTCAAATAAAGCCATGCAAATTAAGAAAGTCTGCAAACAGTTAATTTGCATGATCCAGATAAATATGCACATTTGAGGGGGGTTGGTTGGTGCAGAATTTGGCACTCTGCACAATTCATTTTGTGAACGGCTAAGAACAAAGAGTTAGGATTTATGAAAAGTGTGGGCGAAGAGAAAAGGTCTGTGTAAATGCTGGTAGTTGTGCTAAATAGGAAAAATACTATTTATTTCTTTGGAAAAAAATTATAAACTGCACCTTCATCTAAAAAGGGATGCCAGAGCACCCTTACATAAAAGCACCTCTGACTAGCGTACTCTCCATGTACATTTTCTGTATTTTTTTGTGCAAAACTGTCAACATGTTTTCAAATTTCTCTCTGCAGCTATAAGTAGTAGATATGTTTAACTATTTGAACTGAAATTATGGTTCCCAGGATTCTTTAGCTGCTAAATTTCAGGCTACAGACACATTCTTTGCTCTGCAGCATAATCTTACTAGCTCTGCAATGCTGCATAACTAAATTAGAAATAGCTAACATTATGCTTTGAATCACAGAACCATTTCATTCTTGGAATTATCGAAATCAAGTGTTCTTCAAAAATAGAATTGGTTTCTAGACCTCAAGGCTCCTGCGTAAATCACAGTCTAATAGTTCAAGAAACACCGTGTTCCACCAACAGCACATGAGTAGACTTCCACTTGTGCAATAGGACTTCCCCTCTCCTCCCTACTGCACCAGAGCAGATTTGGGGGCATACAGAGGGTTGTAGGTGGGGAGGGGTAATCTGTTCCACCAGTGGTGAGTATTCTACTGGTGGACAGACACCATTGGATACAGTTTTTTATTTTTATTTATCATATTTATACCCCGCCTCTTTTCCTGCAAGGAACCCAAGGCAGCTTACATGGTCCTCCTCCTCTCCATTTTATCCTCACAACAACCCTGTGAGGTAGGTTAGGCTGAGAGTCAGTGACTGGCCCAAAGTCACCCAGGTACCCAAAGTCACAGGTAAAAAGATTATCCAGTGCTACGATTCCAGGCTACAAATAGGATGTCTTCTTGCAGTCCCTTGGCTGTCTCTCCCATGACTCACAGAGCATAAACTTAATTTCCATTACAGAACATGTAGTTTTATAATCCAAAATTCTGTCTAGTCTGTTCATGTGTTGCAATGGCATAGCAGCAAAGAATGTAAGCTTAAGGAAGCCTTCCATTCAAGTTTCACCTTGGCGATGAACTCAGAAGGTGACTTTAGGCAAGCCACTATCTTCTCAGCCTCCCTTCTATATAGGGACAACAATATTGGCTTTACTTTACAGGACATAAGAACATAAGAAGAGACATGCCAAATCAGATCAAAGGCCTATCTTATCCAGCATTCCGTTCACACAGTGGCAAACCAGCTGCCTGTGGGAAGCCCACAAATAGGACATGGGTGCAACAGCACCCTCTCACAAGTGCATACTGCCTCCAATACTGGAGGTAATATATAGCCATCATGACTGTATATAGTAGCCATTGATAGCCTTATCCTCCAACAGGGCTGCTGTTAGGACTCATGTGATAATGTATGTGAAGTGCTTCGAAAACTTTAAACACATGACATACATGCCTATTATCATTATTTCTCTTTTTGGCTAGAGACATGTATACAGATGAAGAAAGACCATATACTGTCAGCAAACCATTGGCTCTTGGCAGCAAGAAAGATGTTTAACCCGGGTCTCTGCAGAAATGGGAAACAACATTGTTCTTCAAGCATTCTCCACTGATTCTTTATTTCCTCTCATGATCATTTTTTCCTTCTTGAAAGAGAAAAAGATACTAACTGGAGGTGGGATCACATTGCTTGAAATTTAACAATACCAAACACCTCACTGTTCTGAATGCACTGAAGGCAACAAGTACCATACAGCATTCAGAAGTTGATTATGTAAGAGACATCTCTGAATTATAATTGGATGGAACTTGCCCCTTTGGCTTCTTACCTGCATTCCTCTAAACCTGGTGATTTACAATAGCCTTCACATCTCTGAACAGCCAGAAATAGCTTCCATTTGAAACGCACATGCTGTGATTTCTACTACCACCACTTATGATAAAAATGATGGCTCTGAGCTCCCTTGGCGAAGACCTGACCAATTGCGAACCACCGCTAATAGAAAAGGTTCATATTTTGTTGCACAAGTCAGAACTTCTACCGTCTAAGAAAAAGTTCTACACTGAGGGAGACACTCAGGACTGGAGCTGATCAAGTAAACATGCTCCAGCTACCCTGGTGGCATTGGCTTGATGCCCCCCCCCCTCCAGCCTGTGGAAGCAGGAGGCGGTCTTAATATTAAAACTCTGCCCAAAGGAAAAATGAAAACATGATTCACTCTAAATGAATTAGCTTTAGCATAGTAGCCTAGGAAAAAATGGACTGCTTATTTGAGGAGAAAATCTCTAATAAAAAGCAAAGCATCACAAGCACCAATGAAATCTTGGGCAGCCTTCTTTTCTTTCTCCCTCCCCTACTTTATGTTCAATAGGGTAAGCTCTCCCTTTCTTTTTAACAAGGTGCAAATGTATTTCCAAGTTACATCTGATACTTAATTATGAAACATTAATGGGTTCCAGAGACATGGCTTACAGGGCATGGGAGCTATTCATGTAGAGATGGCACACTCTGCTTCTTCATACTGAAGGTGGTCATGACTTCTCTAAGAAAGTGATAAACTGCAGGCATGAAGATTTAGCAAAGAAATATTTCCTGTGCTTTCCCCAACCCACCCTGCAATAAACATATGGATGAGCTCTTTGAGAGGAAAGGAGTAGGAAAGCCCTGGTGCTTTGAATTATAATAAGAGAACAAGGACTAAACAGCTGTGTATGAGATTGCTCACCATTGTAGATTACATATTTTCAGTGATATATAAATAATGTATCATTGCTTTATCTGCTTCAGATACAGAACTGCCTACACATTCTGACAGATGTTACAATGTTTGCAGTGAACAAATGAATACCAAGAAGCCAATCTAAGAGTGCACATGCATCTGTAATGTATATATTATATACAATCAAGACTTTCAGCTAAACTATAGCAAATCTCCAGAGCAGACCAAATGACAGAAAGTGGCAAATCAGTACAATTTCCAGAGTGAATGCTCCTTCATACAAGTGCAATGGAAAAAGAGTGATATGAGACAGACCTGGCATGCATTTGATACATTTCTGTTCAGGAGATTGTTTACTGGCAGATCTTTTGAAAGAATGCTTGAAGTGCGCTGTGTGTAGATAGTTGGGTTCATGGCTAGGATTCCACAGCTGGATGTACACACAAAAACATAGTGAAGAGAGCTACTCTCTGTGTGGGTACTACCTGAAGACACTCTATGTAGTGGCTCCAGTTGTGTGGGGTGCCAGTCATCTGTCGGCCCTGACCATTCAGTACCACATTCACCACAGTAAATGGGAGAATGGGGGAAGGGGGCATGGCAGTGCTTGGTTCAGTTGGAGCCAAAAGATGACTGCTCTGTCACATAAATAAATAAATAAATAAATAAAAATAAATAGTTTCAGTCTCCATGTAGGACACTTTTAAGCAAAAAATACACAGTAATCAGCCACCTGTTTGTGGCTTATAAAACATTACAAGAGACAGTTCACTGAACAATAGACGAAAGGCACACCTCACTAAGTACTGGTCTTGTGCAGTACTCAATTCATTTCAACAGGGGTTGTGCAGGAGCAAAACACAGTTGATGGTTTTACATATTGGTTGCAAGTTCTTGGCTTCACTATTTTCAATAGATCAAAATTGTATATGTGAAAGAAAAATAGTTTATCATTACTAAAGCAATATATGTTTGTTTTTAGGAGAAGGGCAAGAGGGAGGGAAGCATTTTACAGTCTTAAAAGCAAATACTTAAGCAACTAACTAAGCAGGTAACTAACATTCAGTGCTAGTTTCTGGCATGTGGAGACACAATAGACAGGACTGGGTGTTTTCTATGTCGGCAAACAAAATAAAATGAAAAGTCTGGATTAGGGAATCCAAATGCTATAGACTCTGTCTGTTACCAACCTGAAATGTATTTGCTTCACATATCTGAGGCTTCCAACAGCGGAGACTGCCCCTTTGTACAGGCTTGTCTTGTCCCAAATTGTTCCTCAGTGCCTAATAAATCCAAACCCTACCTCCCAATACCAGTGTCTCATCCACGGATTTAGACCCCACCGCTCAGCTCTGTCTGTTAAGCGGGGGGGGGGGGGGGCTATGAGAGGAACAAGTAGCATTTCAGAGAAAACTATCTTGCAGGTCCTGGATTTTAATTTCTTCCCTAGCAACCAAAATTTTGTTTCCAGTGCCATACAACTACATTTCCCTAGGTCATTGGTACTGACTCCTCCCCACCAGTATCAGTCTGTCTATCTAGACCGGGCAGGCAAGTCATCATGTGGTCTACATGCTTGTCACAAACCCACCTCTTACTGGATTTGGATGAGTCACAGTGCCCGTGGGCGCCACATTACATATGCAACCCCCACTTGGGGGTTGTTGTGTCATGTGAACCAGGTGGGCATGGTTTATACGAGGGTTAAACAACCCTCGCATAACGCACACTCACCGGGTTCGCATGGCACAACAACCCTCGAGCAGGTGTTGGATATGGAAAATGGTGGCCACATGCACCCCAGCCTCACCATGGGTTAACTAACCCATGGAGGGCTGTTGTGTTGTGCAAACAGCCCCTGTGTTTGTAATGATTGAATCACCCACTATTACAAGTCCCATGCCCCACCCCTGGAGGTGTATCCTTGGCAAGATGCTATCATTTTGTCACCCAAGGAATGGGTCTCTTCTAAGAGATCATTTCCCTCTTCCTCGGTGTGACCCCCTCCTTCCTCAAGATGGCTATTCTTCATTGGCAAAGGAGCTGTCACCCTGGGAAAGGGATGTCAATATCATGTTCCCAAAGGCCTTGTCTATAAACCTCTCAGGATTTGAGATTCAGAGGATCTAACAAGTCCTGAAACAATCTTGATTTTGTCTGCAGCATATCAGTCAGTGGGGGAAACAGTCAGGTACTACAAGCTGGAAGGTGTAGAACCTAGATAATATTAGAGCGCTATTGGCAGATATTGATTAAAAAGAGGTCTTTCTATTTCCAAGGAGGTCTTATGAGAGAAAAGTGGCCCCAAAACAAAAAGAGGGAGAACAAAAAGCACTGGATCCTCTTCAATGGACTTGTGTGTTGTACTCACCTGCATCCAGACTACCAGTTGCTGCTGTCCAGCCCATGATCGGGGGAATGGCACCAACCACAGCTCCTACCCATGTATTGACAATGCTAATTCTTTTCAATGGTGTGTAACAGCATGTGTACAGGACAATGTTGAAGGCTCCCAGGGCTCCAGTAAGAGGATTTACTCCAAGGGTCAGCAGGGCTATTCCTGGAACTGCACAGGTGACAGCAAAGGAGAAAGCAAACAGAGGGCTGTAAAAAAAGAAGCAGAGAATACAGAAGATGTTAGTAAAAGGACACAAGGCCAGTTACTATTACAGTCATATTTTGCCCTATGCTTCTCTGATAACTTTTTTTTTTAAAGCAGGATAACAGTGATGGCAATAGAGTAAAGCTTCACTCAGCAAGCATGTATGGGAGAGCATGCATCTTCAGCTGTGTGCAGAGAGTAACCAGCAAACTGGACTAGTTGGTGAAAAAGTACATAGAAGTCCATTGCAGTCTTGTTTCCACTTGCCTTCTGTCTCCTTGCTCCTGCCTCAACAAAGAGGGAGGGAAATTTGGGGAACTTACATAGGCAGGAGACTGGGAAGGTCACTGTAAGTATGTGCAACTTGCCATTAAACATATTAGAGCTAAACATCTATCCAGAAACAGACACACACAAATATTACAGTGCTTACAACATAGTTATTATTGGTGCAGGAAATAGGCCTATATATTTTCCAAGTTTTAATTACACCATGTAATGCTTTAAACAGAATTCTGCATTCAAAATGTCGTGCTCTGATTAAACAGAATTAATTTATCCAAATCCTATAAGCTTAAACTATGGATTTCATGAATGTTCCTGCCTTGGCTACGTCAACTCTTGACAGCAGGGAAGAAACTATTTTTAATAAAGCATGTAAATGTTTGGTGTGGATTTTTATAGCCCCACATAGACCAGTCACCTCATAGTGTTTTATACAGAATTGCAAAATAAGCCTAAGCATGGATGTGCACAGATCTCGTTAGAATGCTGAGAAGGAATAAATGTCTGCCTTCAATTTAACTTTTAATTAAATGGACCAAGCCAACAATTTGATAAGCTGGAACATGATTTCACCAGCTTTACAAATCCAATTGTGGATTTTGCTGATTTAATTTAGTGGAATGCAATGTTTATCACGTTTTTCTCACAAGCTTCTGAGCCAAGAAACAATGTTCTTTTGACTATATGCAGCTTGTGAACCCATTCAAAGTACTGAACTTAAAACACTTGTGCCTAAATTCACACAACAATGTTAACTTTAAAGCAACAGATTTTTTTTTAATGTGACAGAGCTTTGTCATGTGAACACAGCACCTGCAAATGGAAGCAAGCTTATCGCCCGATCACTTCCTTCTCAATTAGGTGTTTGGATGATCCAAAGATATGTGCAAATGTTAAAGGTAGCTTTTTGCTGAATGGTCTGTAGGGGAAGAAGAAGCTAGGAGGGGAGAAGAGAGAGCCAGGCAATTTGGTTACCGCTTCAAATGATTTTATAGTTTTCTGTTTCAGAAAGATAAGAAGAACAGGTTGCTTACCTGTAACTGTGGTTCTTAGAGTGGTCATCTGTGCATTCACACATGTGGGCTCTGCGCCTGTGCTGAGACCATCTTTGGAAAGTTCTATAGCTGAGGAAAATCAGACGGGAGTCCCTCCCCCATCACGCGTGCTCCTTTGTGTGGCTCCCGCCCATTCCCTCAGTTCCCTGAGACAGCCTATTGCAGCCCTGGGACTGAGGAAAAAAACGTCGACATCGACACCAACAGTGATACTATGAAAGGAGTGCCCAACTTCCTATGGTAGACTTATCGAAATCTATAGTGACGCCGAAGTGGGGATGGAGGGCGGGTTGTGTGAATACACAGATGACCACTGGAAGAACCACAGTTACAGGTAAGCAACCTGTTCTTCTTCTTCGTGGTCTCTGTGCATCACACACATGGGCAGAATAGCAAGCTGACTTACCGTAGGCAAGTTGGTGTCACATCACTGGTCGACAGAAGAGAGCATAGCCCTTCTGAAAGCATTGTCTGTTCGAGCCCGCAAGTTTAGGCTGTAATGACGAATGAAGGTCATTGGCGTAGCCCAAGTAGCCGCCCTGCAAAGGTCCAGCAACGAAACACCCCTTGCAAATGCCACGGATGCTGAAACAGCCTTGGTTGAGTGCGCTCGTATGGAGTCAGGTGGAGCAAGTCTGGCAAGTTCTTAAGCGAGCTGTATGGTCTGGATGATCCATCGTGCAAAACATTGAGACGAGACAGGTTAGCCAAGGGAGCCCCCGCCAGAACAGAGGAAGTCTCTCAGAGAGCAACGAGACGGCTCCATGTGTGCTTTATAAAATGCGAGTGCCCGCCGAACGTCCAAAGAATGTAAGGACCGCTCCAAAGGAGAGGACGGCACTGGAAAGAAAGCTGGGCGTAGAATATCCTGGTTGATGTGGAAATTGGAAATAACCTTCGGCAAAAAACCCAGGTCAGGCCAAAGTACAACTTTGTCTTTATGGAAAGTCAAGTAAGGGGAGTCCACACAAAGGGCACAGAGCTCGCCCGCACAGTGCGCCGAGGTGATGGCTACTAAGAATGAAGTCTTCCAGGTGAGAAGATGGAGGTCAGTAATCGCTATTGGTTCAAAGGGCTTAGATTGTAGAGCCTCAAGGACAAGAGTAAGATCCCAACCGGGTACCAAGGCGTGAACTGGTGGTAATAGATTCCGTAGTCCTAGAATATCATAGAATATCATAGAATCATAGAGTTGGAAGGGGCCTACAGGCCATTGAGTCCAACCCCCTGCTCAATGCAGGAAACTAGAGGAGGGGTCTCCCATCCAAGTAGCAACCAGGCCTGACCCTGCTTAGCTTTCCACGCTCAGACAAGCTGAGCCAGTGTGAGCCACAGGCCTGTTCCTTTTAGGAAACGCTTCACCAAAGGGTGAGTGAAGAGTGTGCCAACGATGGAACTTGGGCGGTATGCAGAGATGGCCGCCAGGTACACCTTTATGGAAGAGATTTTCAGCCCGTTAGTCATCAAGGAGTGAAGAAACTCCAGAATGAGTTCGATGGAGCAAGTAGTAGGGTCATCCTGACGAGCATGAATCAAGGTGGAGAATTTAGCCCGCTTCTGCTAGTACGACAGACATGTGGATGGCTTGCATGCCACCGTCAACACCGCTCGTACTTCACTGGAGAGACCGAAGGGACAATCCATTAACGGATCCACCAAGCTGTGAGATGGAGTACCGTCGGGTCCAGGTGATGAATCCTGCCATGGTCCTGAGATAACAATGTCAGAGTCGATGGGAAGAGCTCGATACTCGCCTTTGGAGAGGCGAAGAAGGGGTGTAAGCCAAGGTTGCCTCGGCCACCAAGGAGCCACGAGGATGCAATTCGTGCGGTCCAGTTGAATCTTGGCCACGACTCTGGTCAGTAATGGTACAGGAGGGAACAGATAGAAGAGGGTTCCTTTCCACTGCAGGAGGAAGGTGTCTGTCAAAGACTGGGTCACGACCTGCCCAGCTGCAGAATGACTGGCATGCGGTGGCTTCTGCAGTGGGAAACAGATCCATGGTTGAAGTCCCCCATTCTTCGAATAGGGGATACCGGATTCAAGGATCGAGTTGCCATTCGTGTGATTCCCAGGAAACCCCGCTGAGGGCATCTGCTAGGATATTGTCCTTGCCGGCTATGTGAATCGCAACGAATGACATCTATCTCTTGATGGCCCAATCAAAGAGGCGGAGGGTAAGGTTGGTCAGTCTGGTGGAACGCATCCCGCCTTCCTGTTCAGGTAAGCGATGACGGTGGTATTATCCGTCACCACTTGGATTTTTCTGCCCATGAGGGAGGACTCTAGAGCCTGGAAGGCATTCCAGATGGCTCTCAACTCCAAGACGTGGATATGCTCCTTTGGACCCTGACGAGGCCAAACACCTTGAACAGTATGGGTCCCACAGTGTGTGCCACAGCCTATCAATGAGGCATCCGTCGTGACAGTCACGGATGGCAGGGCCGAGTTGAAGGGATGTCTGTTTGATAGATTGGTCTCTGACATCCACCACCGTAATGAAGACTTGATCCTGGTCGGGATACAGTGGTGAACTGCGTGCATTCCTCTTGGGGTTGAATGCCCTCAAAAACCAGTTCTGCAGTGGTCGCACCCGTAGTGGGTGAATGCAACCACCGAGATCGATGCGGCCATAAGGCCAAGAAGGCATTGAACAGCACGGGCTGTGCAGAAGACGGATCGGTAGATCTTTGTCGCAAAGGTAAGCAGAACTGTAACTCGGTCCGGAGGCAGAAATGCCCTGCCTGCTCGGGTATCCACAACGGCTCCAATAAACTATATCTTTTTCACAGGTTTCAAAACGTCTTTGGGTTCAGGCAAAGGCTGAGATCTTTCAGAATGGACAGAGTCGCCCGAACAGAGCGCCGGAGACGATCCTTCGTGGAGTCAATCAGATGCCAATCGTCGAGATACGAAAAGAGTTCTATACCCAGGGTCCGAAGGTAAGCACAAACTACAGCTACACACTTAGAAAAAACCCCTGGAGGTGGTGGAAAGGCTGAAGGGCAGTACGACGAACTGGTAGGCCTGGTGACCGATGCTGACCCGGAGAAACTTGTTACTCGCTGGGTGTATGGCGATGTGAAAATAGGCATCCTGAAGGTTGATGGATGCCATCCAATCGGTCCTGCGAAGGAGCGGCAGGATCGATTGGAGGGTGACCATGCGGAAATTCTTTGGTGTTATGAAGAAGTTCAACGCGCGGAGCTCCAGGGTTGCTTGAAGCCCTCCATCCCTTTTTGGCACCGTAAAATAGTGGGAGTAGAGTCCTTCGTGAGAATGAGCTGGAGGAACCGGTTGAATCGTGCCCTTTTGAAGTAAGGACACGACCTCCTCATACAGAGGAATCGAGGGCTGTGTTGTCTGGATGCCAAGAAAGGGGGGGAGGGAGAGCATCAAACTCAATCTTGTACCCGTTGTGGACTACATCCAACACCCAGCGGTCCGTTGTTATCTTCACCCAGGATAGGTGGTTTTGACATCCCAGTTGTGGAAATGACAGAGCAGGCAGAATCGGCAAGTCAAAGATGGTGTCAGCTATTATCCCCTCCTCTGCGGGAGCTTCTCATTTGTGGCTGTGTGAATGATCACCTCAAAGGTTGAAGCTGCTGCTCATGAGGTGGACGATCCTGCACCTGGCGAGTTGAGAAAGAGGGCTGAAAAGGAGCAGAGAAAGATGGGTGTGGGGCCATCCCCTCTGATGATAGGACCTGGGCTGAGGTTGTGGTCCAAGGCCCATCTTTCTTGCATTTGCCCTTGCCTTTTGGATAGCATCAAGTGAATCATCTGTAGATGAACTGAAAAGTCCATCCCCATCAAAGGGTAAATCTTCTATGCGTGCCTGCACCTCTGGAGTGAGGGAGGTGGACCATAGCCAAGCATGCTGGTCAAGGGCTACTGCTCCAATGAGTGAACATCCATGGCAGTCTGCCTGGTGGCGTGCCATGTTGATTTGTTGGCGTGGAAGACTGGAGGCCTCAGACAGGAATACCCGAACCAGTTTTTCTTTATCGTCGGGTAGCAAATTATTCAGGGTGGCTATCTTCTCCCAGAGGAAGAGCTGGTATCTCGTCATCGTGGCCTGGTAATTGGCCACCCGAAGTCCAAGAGAACTGGATGAGTAGACCCATCTGCTGAAATCGTCCAGTCTTTTCCCTTCATCAGCTGGCATCAAGTGTCTCCTGCCCATCTTAGATTGTGCTGACTCCACAATTATGGAGTTGGGTACCGGTTGCGAGAAGAGGAATTTTGCATCCTCTTCTCGCACCCGATACATTGTTTCCAGCCACTTTGCAGTCACCAGAGTTGTCACCGGGTTCTTCCAAGTCGACTGAACTGTGTCAAGGAGTGTTGGAAGAAACGGGATCAAAATTGGAGTAAAAGCCGATGACTTTACGACATCGAAGACAGGATCCTTTGATGAGGGTTCTTCGACACGTGTCTCAATCCCTAGGGCTTGGGTCATCCACTGAACATGTGGAACAAAGGTGCCCAAGTCTTCGGAGGGAGAGATTGCCGCCTTGGACTCAACCATTGGATCCGGAGATGAGGAGTCCAGTGTATCTTGGGTTGAAGACCTGGTGTTGGAGACCTAGTCTTCAGGTGAAGAACAATCCCTATGGGGAACTGCCAGGGCTGGAGGTTCTTTAGAAGGGGACCCCGTGAGATGTTCCATAGAAGATCATGGAGACCTGGACTGTCTAGGTTGTTTTGCTGGTGGTTGGTCCTGCTGGGAGGCTGCCCAGGAGTGGGTTCGTGATTGAGACCGGGACTGGTGGTGGCTGTAGTGAGAACGATATTGAGGCCATGGGGCATCAGTATCCTCTCCAAGGGGACTCCCTGTGGTAAGGACGATGGTAGTCCCTTGTATGATAAGATGTGGATATGTTATATTTTTGGAATTTAGACTTTATTTGATCAAGAGGATAGAAGTATATTAATTGGTCCCTTGGAGGGTGGGGGGGAGCACTTTATGATTTATTGTATGTTGATTATGTTATATTTGTGTGATAATTTTGTATTTTGCTAAATATATTTTCTGTGTTATAATTTGTTTTGAAAAATAAATAAAATATTAAAAAAAAAGAAAAAGATGTGGATCTATATGAGGCTGCTGAATACCAAGACTCGAGGTTGTACAGTGGGGAGAGGGACCAAGATCGCGATCTTCCCTACGGTAGGGAGCTGGATGATAGATGACGGGCGACATGAGCAGGGGCTGCATTCGAGAAAGCTTGAGATCGAGCCCAGTCCAGCTCTCTGGATGTGGAGCAGTGGGGTGGGGCCAGAGTCGAGGCAGAGGCCTCCTGATGTCAAGTCCCATGGTGTGGGGATCCCACAATCTCGCCCTCCGACATGGAAGCCAGCGGGGCCTTTGAGCCCAAGGAGCCTTTCTGGGTCGGAGATTTTGAGTGTGCCCAATTGGATTCGATGGGCGACTCAGTCGGCTGAGTAAGTTGTGGCTCTACCGTCGATATCGATGGTGGTGGGGAAGGAGCCTTGGAGACCGAAGGGGCGGGTGACTTATGCTTCCCCTTCTTCTTGCGCCTCTTAGCCTCCTCTCGACCCTTCTTTGCCTTCTTCATGAGCTTTCTTGCCATGGTGTTCTCAGCTTCGGTGGAGGAGGCGGCACCTGTTCTGAGGGTTCAGCTTCTAGGGCCCTGTGCCACAGAGCAGCCTTTAGTTTGTTGGCACAATATTTCCTCGCCTGCCGTGTAAAGGCTTGACAATGGTGGCAAGTGTCAACCTTATGGCCCTCTCTCAGGCAGATGAGACACAGGGAGTGCCCGTCTGTGGGAGGCAACTTTGCCCCACAATGAACACATTTCCGAAAGGTCACTTTTAATGGCATATTCCGGAGATAGGAGAGACAGAGTGAGGAGCAGAGAATATATATATTATATATATATAGAGAGAGAGAGAGAGAGAAAGAGAGGAAGAGAAAAGATTAAGGGGAGTGTGAAGGACTGCAGGTCACAACAGCCCTACAAGGTAGGCCACAGTACCAACTTATCCCAGGACTGCCGCCCACCTCCCCGGTTCCCTTACACCAACTTGGTGTAGCATGGCAAACCTTTTTGAGCCCGAGTGCCCAAACTGCAACACAAAACCAACTTATTTATTTCAAAGTGCCAACACTGCAATTAAACCTGAATACTGAGGTTTTAGTTTTAGAAAAACAACTCATACAGTTGTCCGAACTAATTAACATCTTTTGTCTTAAAAGAAAAACACAATAACAGAGTTTTCAATGATACAAACAGTTTTTGTTGGAAAAAAAATCAACTCAAAAAATTATTATAGTACTACATTGTACACATAGCCTGAAGGGAATTTATACAAACTTTTAAAATAATTAGGCACATGTATTTTTGGACAGGGGATTCTCAACTTGTAATATGATTATATGCCAGACTGAAATTGTATGGGGCAAGCTTTACCGCGGGTCCTTTCCCTGCTTCTACAGGTGTTGGATTAGTAAAAGTAAAAGTCAACCTGTACTAGGATGAGCAAGATAAACAAGAAAACTAAACGTGCTTACTGCAAACACTGCATTAGGTAAAAGTTTGCATTGGGCATGCTTTTGCACAATTAATGTGATTTTTGCTATTGCATGCATGCTGATAATTTGTCAAACCTTGGCTCATACTCCGTTAGTTTGAGAGCAACACATGCAGCACTCGGGTGAACTGTTAGTGCTTTACATCCAAGCCATGCTCTGTGCATCATTCTTCAAAATCTTTTAAATGTGATAACAATGTAGAAAAGAATTCTGTAACAGGAATTCTAGAATAAAATCATTCTGTTCCACACTGTGAGAAATAACAAAATCATTAGTGTTTTGCAGAAGGGGACAGTCTTTTCGCGATCTGGTGACCAATGGCTCAAGTGCCCTCAGAGAGGGCCCTGCGTGCCAGCTGTGGCACCCGTGCCATAGGTTCGCCATCACTGCCTTATAAGAAAGGGCTAAAAAGAAGGTAGGGAAAAAGGGGGTGAGGTAGGTTGTTGTGAGGGAAGGGGAAGGGGAATAAAAAGGGACTCTAAAAGATGATCTAAAACAAACCCCAAAAGTCTGCACAGAACTGCTTGAGCCAAACCAGGCCTAGCTTCCCCAGCTATCCTGAACTCCCGGCATACTTGCCCGTGATGGAATTCCTACAGTGTCCAGGCCCAAAGAAGAACCCTGAGCCTTCCTAACCCAACTCCTTTATCTAAAACTAGGCCTCTTTTCCCGCCTAGTCTCCACCAATCCCATCATCCTGCTAGGCAGAACTTTCTCTCCTGATCTCGAAAGGAGGGTGCCCCCTCCCCCTCCCAGCTGTGGGCACTTTCGCATGACTTCATTCCAATTAGCTCTGGCCTTGATATACAGCTCTGCAGATAACTTGTTGTCTCCCAGGTGCCGCTAACTATCTCATGCTCCCCAAGTACGCCAGGCACATTCCAAGGAAGAGCAGGAGAACAAGGGTAAAAGAAATCAGAATCAACTCTGAAGAGGGGGGGGACTTAGCCCAACCTCCGCCAGGTCCCATCTTCACAGGAAGGATTATAAGAGAGAAGAAACATTCAGCCAAAATTGAAAGAGGAGAACTTTCCAAGTATGACTAGCCGCAATGGTGGATGAAGAGGAACTGAGGGAACAGGTGGGAGCCGCGCTAAGGAGCATGCGCGATGGGAGAGGGTGTCCTGCCCAATTTTCCTGAGGTATAGAACTTTCCCGAGATGGTCTCAGTGCAGGCGCAGAGCCCATGTGTGTGATGCACAGAGACCACAAAGAAGAATTAAAGGATATTTCCCCCTACACTGTGAAAATGAACAGAAGCAGCAAAAACAAAACACTGAAGCAATGTTTTAAAGCACCTCTCTCAACTGCTAAGTGACTCTGCTAGTACATTATTATTTTTGAAGTGGAATAGCTACCAGAAGGTGATTTTTTTTCTCCTTTCGGTTTTCATGTAGTAAAGTGGTTCAGTGTGCCAAATGCTAAAGTCACAATTTATTATGTCCTGAAATCACAGGATTAAAAAATGTGAAGGACTGCCGCCGGTCCTTTTCTAAGAGACTGGGAGCTACGTGGCTAATTTGATAGCTCAGAGCTCCCGCCCGTGTTCCCTGGGTCAAATCAGGTCAACTACACTGGACTGAGGCACCGAGTCAGAACGAAACCACTTCGTAGGCAAAAGTGAAACCAGTATATTTACAGTAGTAACAAGCGAATTAGATCAGGGAGATAAGGGAGATTGCAATAGTGAAGTTTAATACACACAGGCAGAACTATCAAACAAAAAAGAACCTACGCTATTCTCATCTAACATTGAAGAACCTACCCAATACTAGAAGCTATGACGGACTTACGGCAAAGTACCCAGGTGGTCTGCCTGGGGGTTGAATGTCTGGGTTGGCCTGAGCTGACGACCTGCTCCGTGCTGCCTTGCACCTTGTTCCCAACAACACCTGGAAGCCTTGGCTGCTTCTTTTACCCCCTTGCTCGCTCCCACTCTCGCTCCCCCCAACCCCTCCCTCTGCTGACAGGAGAAACTGGTCCTGCCCGGTAGGGGGTGCTGAGGTTCTTTGGTGCCACCTTGCCCCTGGTTCCTCAAGGGTGCTGGGGTGTGTGTGATTGAGGGTACTTGACAGCCCATTGAGAGGGCTTGGGGAAGAACCATTGAATCGAATGTAAATGTGTGTCCCGGACTTGGCAGCCCATTGAGGGTGTTTGGTGAAGACTATCTGGATCTGAATGCAAATGTGTGTCTGGGACTGAGCTCTCCCTGCCTTGGGCAGAGATCATGCAGGTGACTGGGGGGCAAAGTGTGTGTGTTCCGTCAGGCTTTCTCTCCACAAAAAACAATCCAATTCCAAATATCTACATGAATCATCTGCCTGCAAGATTGGTATTATGTCTTGGCTTGTGCACCGGCAAACCACTCAGTACAGCAAAGAAGTTTCATTGCTGGCTTAGGTCCAGAGGCAACATGCAAGATATAACAAGCTATGTATGTCTATGCACAACGAACCTTGACACTAATAATCTTGTCTTTAAATTCTTGGTAACCACCAATGCATACACAAATGCTGCCAAAGATATCACTACTACTACTACTACTACTACTACTACTACACACAAATATTTTCATTGTGCAAAGTGAAGTTGATGAAGTTGGCAGTTCCCACAAGTTGATGAAGTTCCCACAAATGAAGTTGCTAGGTGGCCAGCAGTAACCATAAATCTCTAGTGGCTGAGGGTCTCTCACATCACATTGGGTTGGGGAAACTGGCCCCACCTCTCTGCTTAGTTCTCTGGCATGCACAGAGAAGTTATGGGAGGAGTCTATCTTACTTCACACTGGGCTTTGGAACCAAATTAAAAACAAATCTCTCATTACTTCCAAATATTTCCAAAGTCTAACATGATGAAAGATTGCTCCAGATCCTACTGCAAATCCTGTGTGATGCCAGGGAAACTCAGGGTATGGTCAGTGGCTATAAAAATAATGGTTGACTACCACCAAGGCCAGCATAGGACTCAAATGGAATTAATAAAATAAATTACAAATCAATATTGGCAGATCTCTCCAGTCTGTGTGTTTTGATCTTAGGTGAAAGCTATGGGCCTAATGATTAAAACATTTGTCCAAAGCCAATGCAAGAGGAAAGATGGCTATATTATAAAGCAAATTGACTGGAAGAGATGGAGAGTACACTTGGTCAAATAACATGAACACCTTAGTGCCTGCTAATACCAATATTGCATTAAAAGCGGAACATCCCCCTTATAGAACTGTCGTGAAGCTTAAGTCTTTAGTGTGTGTATAAAATCCTTAATTCTGACATCTTGTGCTAAAAAGTGAGCATCAATATTTATCCTAGGATTCACTAGTGTGCTGCTCTGAGAGACTATCTTTAGCTCTTGGTGACAATTGGCTAAAGAACCATAGCAATTAGACTACACAGAGAGAGAGAGAGAGAGAGAGAGAGAGAGAGAGAGAGAGCTGGAAACTTAATGAAGCCCAAGAAGCTTGCTTGCTTACCGGTAATATGTTTTATAGAAACACAAGCAATTTGAATGTGGTTAAAAATCTGAGAGCTTTAATTCAAATGGAGAGCAGATTCTGTCAAGCGACGTGTAACACAACTAAAATGGTACTATCTGTTCAACTCCTCTGACAGAAACAAGAATGTGAAAAGCTTGCCATCCTGAATGAAGGAAAGTCTATGTAGTATACAATGGACTTCATGGCTACTGAGTATCACATGCTTACTATTGCTGTTTGTTAAAGCAGTTTCCTCCATGCAAAAATACCCATGGAGCCACATGAAACACATTCCAAAGGGAAAATCTGTACAGGGGTGTGTGGGAATCTCATCATCTGAATACAAAGCTTCCTTCCAAAAATCACATGGATTTTATTTATATTTTTGACAATAATATTTCCTTTAAAATACGTTTCCTCCATAGGCATTTTTATTTTGGAGGGAAAAAAAATAATTGCCCAAACACAGTTGCTTATCCTGGTTCCATAGATAGCAATGCACTACTTACAGTGGTCATCTGTTATATATAGGGCTAGACAAGTTTGCACCACTATATCGGGTAGAAAAATAAGTTAATTGTATCTTCACACCTTGCAAAGTCAGCTCAATGAGGAGCTGATTGCATGCTGTGGAAAAGCCAGTATCACAGAGCTACAGTATGATTAAAATATCTTTCTGAAGTGAACACAACTACTTCCCTGTAATGCTGCTGGCTGATATTTACCAATTCTCCATAGTACTAAACCGATCCCAGATGCAGGTTTAGTATGCAGGTATCCTTTGTTACTGCAACAGGTGATTCACAAGTGAAGCCTGATATTAAAAGCTGTTTGTGCTGGGAAGATGTAAAACTCAAAGTCCTTCCTCCACGGAATAGATCTGTGCATCTTAAACGTGGAAAGGCTTTCTCCCAGGAAACACTGACTCTGCAGCATTTAATCCCAGAAGGAAAGATTAAACTGGTATTCAAAGTCTACAGTGGGAAAAAGTTTCCCCCCTGGAAATTCAATGCAGTCACACTCTGAAGAGTACCTGTGTGACAATGACAGACCCCACAGGGCACAATATGTTCCATTTCCCTCAGTGTAACATCTGCTCTGTTGACAAGTCACACACAGATTTTTCTGTTTGCAGACACAGCCCGAGACCTGATGATCCAGCTGGTGTGTTCTATTCGTTTATAAAATCACCAGTTATAATAAAGGTGTTATGGGATAACTTTGATGAGGCATGAACAGGATGTATTCTGTATACTTGTGGTACGACCCTGTAAGGCAAAAGGGAGTCAAAGCCAGCTCATATCCATAAAGCAAGTAAATATCAGGCAAACACACACAGCTGCCTGTCTCTGACACTCCTCTGAACCACCTCCACCTACCCCCAGAGTGCCCAAGGGCACACAACTGGTTCCTGCTATCCACAGAGAATAGTATTATTTTACAGAACAGGTTACTTTAGCTTGCTTTGTTAGTTACCTGGGCAGGGACCTTTGCTTCAGACTAGCCAAATCATAGTATATGCCACCCTGCCACCCTACATTCTTCTACCCCACTTCAAGAAAGGAGGCATCAGAGAAACAGCTTCACATTGTTCTGCAACATACAGGGATCCACCAAGGCCATAGTGGGTACCTTTAAAGCTATTTTCTACTGCCCTGCAGTGCCTGTACAGTGGACAGCCAAGAAGTACTACTCCAGAAATCAAATGATAAACATATGCCACTCGCCATATAGTGTGGTCTATTCTGACTGGCAGTGGCTTTCCAAGGTCATATCTTTCCTAGCCTGGCTTCTTCAGATCTTTTTAAACAGAAGGTATTGAGGATGGAACCTGCCAAGCATATGCTCTGGGAACCTGGGGAAGGGACGTCTGGGAAGGGAGGGTATAAAATAAACAAAATATACTCTGCCACTGAATTGTGGAGCCTTCCTTCTGCATTTTCTTTGGACTTGCTTCCACACAACCAGCTTTGCTTAATAAGATGTTGCTGTTCTGTTTGGTTTTTCAATCACCATCACATTATGGCAAAAAGAGAAAGCGAAAAAGTAGCCTGTGTCAAGAAACTTATGGCCTTTGCGAAACTTATGAGCCAAAGACTGTCCAATATTCGGTACATCCTGCAATCTTAAGGAAAATGCGGCATGAGCTATGCCCCCCTTTGGCTCTGCAAGGGATATGTCTCACATGCACTGGGAATGAATAAAAGCTTTACTGGGGAAAGATACGCCTGAATGGAGTGAATAATCAAAGAGCTTTCTCAGTCCAAAGCTCACTGACATTTGTCTCCAGTAATGTTTGACTGGGGCAGAGCCCCTCTAACCCCATAGTTAGGATCCAGAACAGGGTTCACAAGACAGTGGAATAAAAGGGTTGGTTTCTTCCCCATTTAGCTCAAGCTGCCATCGACAGAGCATAACTTCAAAATAAATAAATAAATAAATAATGTCTGTCAGATTGTAGAAGAACCATTCAATGATAGCTTTGGTGGGTAGGCAGTCCCCCATGAGCAAAAATCAAGCATCCATGCCTTATGCAATTGCTATGCATTCATATGGAACTCTACTCATCATGGGCAGCAGACAGCAGCCGCATTAAAAAACAACAAAAAACAACACAGAGGCTTTGGGGCACCTAATTCATGTGAGGCCATAAATCCTCTGAATCAAGGGCTTTTGTTACAATGAGTTTGTTAAGCTGTGTTTACATTTTATTTTTTTGAGAGGAGTGAGAACTCTCCTCTACTACTGAATAGTAGAATGATCCTTGATGTCTTTTTACTTTTTTTCTGGGTTCTACACAATGTGTTGTTTAAGTACCCTCACAGCACCATGCAGGCAAAATGTTTGCAAAGATCTACAGGAAACTGCATAGAACACACTTTGTGAAGAAGGTCTTCCAGTGTATTTTATTTTTTTACAAATGTAATTAACAAGTGAAAAAGGGAAAAGAACAACCTTGGAGACCAATAAATTAAACTAGGAATGGGCATTGATTCACTTCTCAGTCCTTACTACACTTTCTCTACCACACACACACACACACACAAACAAACAGAGAGAGAGAGAGAGAGAGAGAGATGTAGGCATGTGTGCACACACATGGTAGTTGAACTCTTGAGTGCGTTTATTTGAGAAGCCTAAAAGCCTGTCTGAACACGGTTATTTCACTCAGGAACAGCCTTTGAATCTTGAAATGGAAGCAATAACATACACGACATACATTGTGGGCAGTCGTTCCGTATTGTCCCGCCAATCTATCCAGCTTGATTGGATATTGGCGTATTGTCCCACCAATCTATCCAGCTTGGCGGGACAATACTGGAAAATGTCGATCATTTTCTCTATCTTGGCAGCTATCTTTCTGTTACAGCTAACATCGACAGTGAAATCCAGCATCGTCTGAGCTCCGCAAGTGCCGCGTTTTCTCAAATGAAACATAGAGTGTTCGAGGATCGGGATATTTGTAAGAAGACCAAAACACTGGTTTATGAAGCCATTGTATTACCAACTTTATTGTATGCCCGCGAAACATGGACTATCTATAAACGTCACCTCCAACTTCTTGAAAGATTTCATCAACGTTGCCTCCGGAAAATCCTGCGAATTACTTGGGAAGATAGGCGAACAAATGTCAGTGTACTGGAAGAAGCAAAGACTAGTAGCATTGAAAAAATGATCCTTCAACGCCAAAGTGGACTGGTCATGTTGTTCGAATGCTTGACTGCCGTCTCCCAAAGCAGTTACTTTTATTCCCAACTCAAGGATGGAAAGTGGAATATCGGTGGTCAATATAAGAGGTTTAAAGATGTTCTTAAGGCTAATCTAAAAAAATGCAATATAAACATCGAAAACTGGGAAGCTCTGGCCCATGAACGATCTAACTGGAGGTTGGCCTTTCACAAAGGTTCTATGGACTTTGAAGAAGCTCGAGTGCAAGGTGAAAGGGAGAAACGTGCTAAGCGAAAAGCACGTCAAATGAATCCTTTACAGGACCATCTTCCATCTGGTAACCTGTGTCCTCACTGTGGGAAGCTGTGTGGATCTAGAATTGGCCTCCACAGTCACTTACGGACCCATCGCTAGAATCTACACAATTTTATTTAGAATTTTCCTCCTTTTAAAATCTCTTTTTTGTAAATTTTCTTTTTTTTTATCCTGGAAGACAATCTTACTTGGTCACGAGTGATCGCCTGACTGACTGACTGACTGACGTGGGCAGTCGTCCTCTGTGAATCAGGACGCTTTCTGCAGGGTGGCTTATTTTTTGTGAACAAACCACCCTGACAAGCCATGGCTTGTTCTAGGGGCTGTCTGTACGACGATGGGTTGTTGTGTCATCCAAACCCAGGAGAGCAATTTCATCATAGGTTGTCAGGATCAGCTACAGAGCCACTCAGCAACTCCTGTTGTTCTTTGCGATCTCGCTCGTGCTGCTGCCAGTGGCTGCCCTGCCACTGATGCCCAAATGGTACTTTGGAGCAACCGTCACTTGGTTGCCACCATTTAAATTTAAAAAAAAAATCGGTCCCTTAACATTGTGCAAGTGTTTTTTTGGTTTTGTTTTTTGGGGGGTCCAGTCTTTTGCAGGTGCAAAGGAGGGCAAATATTTCCATCAGTTTAAAACAACAACAACGAAAACTAACCTTGGAGCGTGGCTGAATGGGATGGAGCAAATGGGGCACCAGCACCAGCAGTTCTTACACCTAGGGCCCCATTCACTCCAACCCATACAGCTGCCTTCTTTGGTTTGTTTTTTTTAAACTGCCAGGGAACTGCAGTAACTGCAGCAGTAAGTGCCCTGAAAAGGAGCCACGGGAAGCAGGGGAGTTAATATCTCACCTTTCTGGAGTAGCAGGAGAGTCAGGGAAGTGCTGAAAAGGTAGAGGATTCTGAGAACTGCCAGTTCAACGCTTAAAAGCCAGGGGATCACACTGCAAAGGGGAAGATATTGTCCTTCCGGTTTGGTGCACTTACTGCTTTGGCTCCCCCACCCCCATTTTCGGTGCTTCTGAATTGTACTAATCAATGGGTCCCTCCGTTCCTTTACTGTTCTTTCTCCCCTGGTCCTTTGCAACTATGCAGAAATTAGCCAATAGGCAGTCTCATTTTGTCAATTTCCTTGTATGTTGCCTACTCCACTTGGGCATTCCCTTTGACAGCTGAAATGTACAGGGAAATTAACCAGGCAAGACTACACATATCGGACAGCTGTAAAAGCGCACTTGTAAAAGACCGACAAAAATAACAGAAAAAATAAGAAGACGCCGGGGGATGAAAAGGGGTAACGATCAGAGCGGGGAGGGGGCTGGGGCAAGGAGACCAGATGGGTTCTGCTACAAAGTCCCCTGAGTTACATGCCAGAGCCAGATGCAGGACCAAGGGGAAAGAGTGGGAGAACAACCCACAGCAAGCCTGTTGGGCGTACCATGGGTTGTTCAGTGAATAACCCACATTGCATAGCTTGTTTGTAGGGATGGCTGTGCATTATGTGCAAACCTTCCTACTGTATCAAGCTCCATATATGTGCACATAACAGAAAACATTTGCAAATCTACTTGTTCCAAAATAAGAGCCCCTTTAATCTCTTGATGTTTGTTTACACAATCAAGGTAGGTTATTCAAGACTGAAGCAAATTCTAAGTGAGAAGAGGCCCTTCAGATAATGACTTTACTCACCTTGAGGGAACTGATAGTAAAACAGTGTAATCCTAGGCATGTCTATTAAGACTAAGTTCCACTGAGTTCAATGGGACTCAGGAAACTATGTATAGGATTGCAACCTAAAGCATTCAGGAAGGCATAACTGGATTAGGCATAATCACCCTTAATGAAATATCTTGGAAATAAATTCAACATCTTAATCAAAATAAATTTATTTTATTGTATCTAACACATTTATAACTTTTTCCCTCTACACAAAATGGCTTCTATTAAAACATATCCATCACAACAATACAGATATACTATAAGGGTAAAAGATCAGTCAAGAAACTGTCCTTGATGTAGACCTGATGTTTGAAACTTTTTTCGGCCTCAGGACCATACTGGCTCCCAATGGAGTTGGCTCCCCTCTCCCTTCTCCAAGAGGGAACTTCCCCATCCTTGATCTAACAAGAAGGAACTTCCCCATCCTTGATCAGTTCAGAATCCTAACAAGATAGCAACCCTGAGATTTGTGCTCATATCCCACAATGACTGCGGTATAATGCTCCTTGGTATACTCTGAACATGTCAGTAGAGGTAGCCATCCTCTATGAGACCAAACGAACTTCAACCTTTGGGGCTCTAGGTTTGGGTATGTAGGCCTTAGCAAGCTGGCAAAGCTAATCTAGAAACTTACTTTTAATCAGTCTCTTTTGCTTTCTTTTCTGTGTTATGCCAGCAATGCCACACTTATTTCCCCAGCCATAATTGCTTTGCTGCTGCCCACAGGAACAATGTTAAATTATCACTGTCTTCATAATGTTCTGCGGTGACAGGTAAATGATACCAAGGCAGTAAAGGTGAGATTGATGTCTTAGATTAATCTCAATATTGCTCCTCGAGACAGGAATTTCATCTGCATACAACACTATCCAAACAATTTATTGTAATAAAAAGAGCCATGATGTTTAAAAAAAGTGTCAACACCACACTGATTAGAAACAGCAGAACCTCCAAGCAAGTAGTTATGAGGATGGAACAGAATGAAAGACAGAGCCCTTAATGACACTGGAAAGGTTTGCAGTTTGATATGTCATTTGAGCTATGAATTCATGTATTCGATTTTGAGATAAAAGTGTTGGGCATATAACCCACAATTAGTCATGAATTCAAACACAAACTCCACAAGCCCAATTTCTTTTCTTGTCAACATTGTGTCAGAAAATGCTCTTCAGACTTGAAAGGCTGGGCCTGGCTACATCCACATAAGCTAAGACAAACCACATTAAGCACTTATATAGGGGTTATTTGGGCATAATTACTGCACCACTGTACTGTTTACACTTGCTGAGCAGTGTTACATAGACATTTTTAAAGATCTACATTCTTTAGAGACTGCATCTGTCCCATGGGACCACTGTGACCTCTACTGAAAGCAAAGAACTGTATCTTTCTAATACTCTCCATGCATGACCACTGAAGGCACACTGTCATTCCAAATAGCTGCTCCGCAGCTCTAGACACGCAGCTTTAGAGGCTCATGGATGGTGGGCAGTGGACTTTATTTAGTGCAAGCATAAAGTTATAGCATCATTTCAAGTGCATATGTATGGCTTTGGTCCAAAAGGTGCTCACGTGCGAGAGGAAGGAACATGTTTTCACAAGTGGGAATTCCTGATTCCTCCTTCCTACCACATCCCACTCCATTCCAAAGGGTCTCCCAACCCTTAAGAACTGATTTAGGTGGGGTAAAGGGGGCTGCAAAGGAAAAGAGGAAGCAGAAAAGTCCTGATCTGTGAGCTGAAGTCCACTCATGGTAATTAAGACCCAACCTTATATTTTATTTCCTAATCCTTTCATTTAAAAAAAGGCACCAGTCCTCATGGCTGAGGAAGTCTACTCAAAGGCCTAAAGCTGGGGTGGGCAACCTGTAGCCCTTGGCCTAATTCCAAAAGCCTTCTTCATTCAATCAATTCAGATCTTTGGGAAGACAGAACTGTCTCTTCCCTGGCAACCTGCTAGGCAGGAAGGAAAGGGGCAGGGAAGAGAAAATTGGATGGCAGAGAAAGAGAAAAGGGGTGGCCCACCCACTTTTGTCTCAGGTCTTGCCCATTGCTGGCTTCAGCTCCACCCACAAATTACTCATGAGGGGTGAGTTGTCCTGGCTACATTAAAATCTTTCTCAATTGATTTTCAGTTCCATCCCTGTGGATATTTAAAAATAGTTTCTCAGTATGAACCAGAAAATCACCTATCCAGACAGACAATTATATGGTTTTCTCTAGCCTTTCAAAAATCTATGTCTTTTCCTGTGACTTCATTTTCAGCCACTTCATTCCATTCCCACTCTCATCCCGCCTGTCTGTTCCCTGCCTTCCATCAGTCAGTCAGCAAATGGGGCTATGCAACAAAATGCTGCAGCGTGGAGTGGTTCTGTTCTGGGTTCTAGTCACTTCAATCTATTCCCCTTCCCTCCATCTGTTTTCTCCCCCACCCCCAACCATCAGTCAGCTTTCCTTTCAGACCCATTAGGCTGTTGTTTTTTGTTTTTTTGGAGGGGGCAGGTCATGGGGAATACTAAACCCAGTTATATTAAAATCCAGGATTTACCAGTTTATTTCCATGGGCAGTTTTCATTTCTTTCCCTGGGAAAGAAACAGCTTTTCAGTGTGAAGCAAGAAATACCTATCGAGACAATAAAAAGGTTCTCTCTAACCTTTTTATATTTATGTGTATAAATATATACACATCTCTCTCTCTTCCTCTTCCAGACTCCTTTCCCTTACTCTCCCACATGGTTTTCAGTATTTTTCCTCTAAACAGCCATGTAGTATTCTATGTCCACTGAGCATGCTTAGCCCTCATTGGGATGTTTGTTGGGATTCCCCCTTGTATTTATTATATTTTTCCTAAATATTTTTTGTACTTCTGCAAAACTTTGGGGTCCCCCCAAGTCTGTTAATAATTCCCTCTTGTGTGTGAGCGGTGTGGCTTTAAATACATAGACATTGAGTACCAAAAGACTAACATTAATATTAAATATGAACAAGTGGGCCCTTTAACAAAATGTTGTTGTGTGGAATGCTTCTGTTTAGGGTTCTAGCCACTTTATTCCATTCCTTTTCCCGCTCCCCAGTTTCCTTCCCCCCCTTCCCTCCAGTGAGTCAGTATTTTCTGCTCACTGAGCACACTCAGTCCTCACCAGGAAGTTTTGGGTTCCCTCTTCAAACCCCCCCCCCCCATTTTGGGTGTTTTCTAGGGGAGGGGCAAGTTGGACACATGTGTGACCAATCCTAGCTATATTAAAAGGTACAAGAATTTTGTTCCTGTTTGCAAATGTGCGCTTGTGCAAATGCACATTTCTGCAAGTGTGCGCTTGTGCAAATGTGCATTTCCGCAAATCCCCCCCCCCAAAGTAAAAACAGAAACAAAACAAAACAGTCCACTGGCCTGCGGAACCCGTGCAACTTGGAAAAAGCTGGTCTGCTGCTGAATCCGCAGGTCGGATTCATAGAAATCTGAACTTATTTGAATCTGTTGTGGATTTTTCCAACATCCCTAGTGGGTGGGTGTATGTAGCCCTGTTCTATAATTATTTCAACTCTCTGATCGGGTACCCTGTCCAACGATCAGCCAGTTTTCAGTGTCTGTACTAGGAACAGTACAGTACTTAGGAACAGTTGGGAACCTGAGACAGGATTGGGATTCTGTTGGTGTACATTCCACCCTGCTGCCTAATAGTTTCACTGCCTGAGCTGATGGAGATGGTCTTGAGTGTGATGTTGTTGAACTCGTGATTTTGGAAGATTTTAACATTTACTCTGAGGCTAACTTTTTGGATGCATTTCAGAATTTCACAGGCCTATCTCAATTTATATCTGGCCCAACGCACGTGGCAAGACACACTTTAGATGTGGTTTTCTGTAGTGGACTATGGACAATGATCTGTGGGTGGGGGAGCCAATTCTGGCTCCATTGGCATGGAGGCTTGGAGGGATCATTACTTGATCAAGCTTGACTTTCAGACTAATTGTAACCTCTGAAGGAGTGGCAGATTGAATGTGATTGTCTGCCCTGAGGCTGATGAATCTGGATGGTTTTCACTTTGGTTTTATACTGTACTTTGGTTTTAAAAGTTTTATACCATGCTTTATTGTGCTGTATTTTATGGTTTTAATTGTTGTGAACCACCTAGAAAGCTTTGGCTGTTGGGCAGCATAGAAATGTAATAAATAAATAAATAAATAAATTCTGATGTCTCTTGGGAAATGACAAGATTGGTGATTAGAATGCAAATGGCAGAACATTTGTAATGAATACAACTGAACACAGGTAAGAATCCTACTTCAATCTTACTCTGTGGCTGTTATGGTGTTGAAGAAATCTTACTTCTCTGCCACCATTGTTCTTGCTCAATGTTGTCCAACAGAGCTTTTTTTTTTTTTTAGTAGTAAAAGGCCTTCTTGGTGGTGGCTCTGGTGTGCAAGAGCTGGAACCCTCAAAGACCCACTGTGACCAATTTGCTGTACATTTTGCAGACAAACCCACATCTGTTCTGACTTAGATGCCATAGTTTTGACATAATTGAATATGGATGAAGCTGTAGTATAGTCTAGTCATGTTGTTATGGATACTTTTCAGCTTGTGCTTGCCACACATTCCCTTGATTCTTGCTTATCCTGGTTACTGAAATCTGCCAGTACTAAGATGGAGATATGGACCTTGGAGGCAGTAAATGCCTCTTTGAGGGATGCTGTGGTCCCTGCTGCCTTGAATGAAGAAACAGTGAGCCCTTTTTGAAGAAACCAAATTTAGATCCAATTGGTTGTGATAATTACTACCCAGTGTCTAATCTTCCATTCTTGGGCAAACTTTTAAGTTCAGCCAGAACAGAATAAAATATCGACTTCTGTAAAGCATCAGGAACCAGTGACAAAACACTGCATAGAAGGACAGATCTTCACTCTATCAACTCAACAGCAAGTAGGAAATAGTTAAAGCAGCGATGGTAATCTGTCTTGCTACACTTTACTACATACTTAAGAAACAGTCTTAAGAAACTTCCTGAACATTTCCAGCATGGTAAGTTGGTAGCCTGTACTCACCTACAGGAGAATCTACATGCCTGACTGTCTCAGCAAGGCTCAGATTAACTTGAAACTTAATTATAATGAAGGCAACATTCATAACAAATTAAGATGTCACCACAACCAACTGAATTCTGGCAGTTCCCCAGTGTTGAAAGCATACACTAACTTGCTCTGCATATCTTTTTAGGCAGTTATATTTATATCTGGTATAATGCAAACCACATTTACTAGTTATTTTCAGATGGTAAGAATAATGCAGAATAACAATAATAAAAGTGAAACTAAATCTGGAAGAAACATTTCCCACACCAGTAGCTGTTTCATGAAAGATTATTGTTCTTTAAAACAAAACAAAAAAACATGTCTATAATATACCAACTCTTGTTATATGCATTTAATGTCCGAATTACAACAGATCTACAGTCCATCTGTGTCTAACTTACACCCATTCACATACAGATCTAAAGCTTTAAATCAAAGCAGTTATAAAATTACACATTATGCCCTTCATTTAATGAAGTTATATGTGGCATTGTGACCTACAAAATGCTTAAACACAGAAAGGGCAAATATGTTTTTACATTCAATTACTGGTTTTAATCAGAAATCCCCTTCATGTCTAATGAGATATATCTTCTAATTAAAAGGAAAACACAGCTTTAAGCATAACCATTACAGATGTATTACTAGAGCTACCTTCCTTTCTTGATGGTGACACACTACGGCAATATCAATTACAGCCCTTAAAAGCAGGAAAGCTGGTGTCGCACTTTTTTGCCACCATCTTTCCCTGGCTTTCAAATGTTTATGAACGATCAGGAAAACTGATGATGGGATCTGCTCTTGCAAAGACGCAGAATTACATTAACAAAAAGTGTAATGAAGTAAAACAAAGTGAGCATTACTGGAGGAGAAGAAAACATTACTAATATGCATATTCACTTATTCTCTCACTCGCTCATGCAAAAAGGTTCATGACTCATGAAAAGGACTAGAGGCTGTTTGGTTTTAAAATTGAAATGCAAAACTAAATTACAGTTTTAATTGAGAACTCAGGCTTCTTCCATCAATCCAGGGGCATTGGGAGATGGGGTTCCTCTCGGCCACTCATGCCTGAAGCCTGAGAGATGGTGCTGTCTTTTGAGGGAGGGACAAAAAATAAGAAAGCCTCTTAACCACTTCCCATGAATTATTTAAGTTCATCTCCCTATTAAATAAATAAATAAATAAATGGTAATTCTGCCCAACTGGCCATCTAGATTTCTTTTTATTAATCTTCTTAATACAGTGGTTAGTGCTAGGCCAGGAAGGACAAGATGTAGCAGAAGGCCCTTTATGCAAGTTCTTTTACTTATTTATTTATTTTATTTTTATTTTTATTTTTAAATGAACACACATACAAAAAACCCCATCAACCTACAAATCATAAACTCCAAGTGCACCCGTCACCCTGGGGCCAAAACCAATTCTATCCACATAATCCATTATTAATCTATATTCCAAAAATACATCATATCACGACATGGCTTACTCCCTTTTCCCTTTACTAAAACATAATCTAAGAATGGTCCCCATATATCCTTAAAATTATTTTTCTTTAATTGTCCCTTTTTACATTTAATACTACATGTTAGTTTATCATTTAAAACGATATCCCACACCTCTTTATACCAATCTATAATTAAATACTGGTGTTGAACTTTCCAATTCCTTGCTATCAGTAATCTCCCTGCCGTTAATACACTTACAATTAATTCCTTTTTCTCTTGTGAGCACAAAAGTTTCTCTGTTATTGATAACAATACTAATTTTGGACAGACCTCCAAATTAATGTCAATAATTTCTGAAATTTCAACAAAAATTTTATTCCAAAAATCCAATACGCTTTTACAACTCCACCACATATGAGCATAAGTACCAAGTTCCTGACATCCTCTCCAACACAATGGAGCACAATTGCTGTTTATGCAAGTTCTTAGCAGAACACTGAGCATCTGAGTTGGAATATTTGACCTCAAGGCAAAGAACTGGTAAGGCAAATAACGAACCCCCAATTTGCTGCTGTTGTAGTTTATACAATCGTTTGAGGTTTATATGCATGTTTGGGGTAAGCATGAGGATGCAGAAATACCAAAATCCTTGGTCACCCAACTTGGTTGAAAGGTTTAACCACATTTTCTACTGTGCTGCAGATCTATTTTTTCCTGAAAAAGAAGGCACATCAGCTAAAGGCAAGGTATGTAGATCATGTAACATAATCAAAGATACCAAATAGACACATTTCAGTCTGTCTTTCAATCCAAATAGACCCATTCAAACCAGCTTCAGGCATGGTTTTGGGATAGAAACAACTCTGGTCATCTTGATATAGGATCTGTGTTGGGAACTAGACAGGGGGAATATGTCTATGTTGCTTTTCCTGGATCTCTCAGCCAAGTTCATTACTGTCAGCCACAGTATACTTCTGGACTGCCCAGAGCAGATGGTTCTAGGAGGTATTCTCTTAGTATGGTTCTACTCCTCCTCAAGGGTCAGTGTCAGAAGGTAATGCAGGGAGTCACTAGTTCAGCACCTTGGTCATTGGTGTATGGGTTCAATCTTGTCCTCCATGTTATTTAACATGCTCTGTTTCCATACTGCAATATTTGGTTACACAATTTGCTTGTATTACATTACAGAGCCAGCGTGGCGTAGTGGTGAGAGTGTTGGGCTGGGACTCGGGAGATCTGGGTTCAAGTCCCCACTCGGCCATGAAACTCACTGGGTGACTTTGGGCCAGTCACGGACTCTCAGCCTAACCTACCTCACAGGGTTGTTGTGAGGATAAAATGGAGAGGAGGAGGAGGATTATGTAAGCCGCCTTGGGTTCCTTGCAGGAAAAAAGGCGGGGCATAAATATAAGAAATAAATAAATAAATAAATAATGGTACCTGTACTTTGTTGAGAGTTCATCAACACATTTGTTGGCTACAGGAAAAGCTGCAGCAGGGAGGACTGGTATATGCTAAGACTTGGCCATGTAGATGATGCTTGAATAGTGACCGAGTCTGCTTATTCATGACTCATTAATGGGTTCTAGCATACTAGGTGGATCAAAGGATTCTCTCTACAATGGAAACCTTTAAAAAAGAATTGAGGTGGTATAGTGCAATCACCAAATCCTTGTGGCCAAGCTGCTGTACCTGACAGCTGCCATTTAAAACAGATTCTATGCGTTTTGTGTTCACTGGCCCTAAGACAACAAATGGGAAACTCATAACTTATATTTGCTCACATGAAAGTTACTATAAAGAAAGAACCTGGCATGCTAAGTTGGCATGAGCACTACTAGCCCAAAACAGAGAACCTTCAGAACTGTGGCTGCTCAAGATTGGCTCCATCTGCGAGTGCTCTACATTTGGGGTACAAGGCACTTTGTAAACCTGATATAGAGTACAGCTAGGAAAAATATCTTATACAGCAGTGTCTTTTCCCCTTTGATTCCTGTTTCTATTTTTTAAAATAATAATAATAATAATAATAATAATAATAATAATTATATATTATTATTATTTTCTGTTGTACAATGTTTCCCCTTTTTTCTGGTTCTTTACCACCAACTATTTTACACTGACTGAAGGATAAACGACTTTCTGTAAATATTCATAGTCATGTGCAAAGATTTTGGAAACTATTTTGGTTCAGAATGCACGAGCCCTGATATTGCATGATTAATTGGCCAAGGCAGCCTACAGAACAGTTTAAGGTAATTTAATGTGTGGATACAAATTTTAGAAGTTGGTTGGGTCGCCAGGGCCCAGGGCAGCCAGGGAGCGGCAAGAATTCAAGTAAATCAAGAAACGCAGAAGTATTATCACTTTACTCTTTAATTAATACTGTGTGGTATTTGCTTTCTAAAAATACTTGCAATATTGCTAAAAATTCAAAGCTGGGTTGTAAGCATCTTAAAATAGTACAAAAATGTAGAAAAGATATTGATAATTACACATCTTAGTAGTTGAGAAGAGGGCTGTTTGTATGAAGTGGGTGAAGTAGGTTAAGTGGAGCTCCTAAAATCCCATTGAGAGGTGGTAAATGGCTCTATGCTAAAAAGCACTTAAGTAAGGAATTTTGATGGTCATCATAATATTTTATCTCCTGATAAAGAGGTTCGACAGTCACAATTGTCTGAACAGCAGAGATGCCTTTGATGTGCAAAGGCCTAGAAAGGAAGCACTCTTGAGCTGCTAATACATTCTTTTGTCTACATGGCAATCCAGACTCACTAGTAATAATTTGAAGGTGGTTTTGATTTATACCTGAATTGCCTGGCAGAGATGGAGGATGTACACTGCAGGCCAAAAATCCTAACATAGTGGTGCATTTGCTTTGTAACTCCATAAATACTTGCAGAGTATTCATCAATGTTCAGTTCTCAGTGGTAAAACACCTATGTAATTTAAGTTGCTCTGGTTGAATATTTATTTATTTTATTTCTTATATTTATACCCCGCCTTTTTTCCTGCAAGGAACCCAAGGCGGCTTACATAATCCTCCTCTCCATTTTATCCTCACAACAACCCTGTGAGGTAGGTTAGGCTGAGAGTCCGTGACTGGCCCAAAGTCACCCAGTGAGTTTCATTGCTGAGCGGGGACTAGAACCCGGATTTCCCGAGTCCCAGTCCAACACTCTCACCACTATGCCACACTGGCTATGGGGGGGGGGGAGATATCAAGGCTATCATTGATGCTTGGTAGGCTTCTATACAGCTTAATTCAAATAAACCCAGTAGGAAGTTGATAGAAATGTTTTTCAAGCCCTTATGATATGGTACTTCAAACCAGAGATGCAGTAAAATGTCACATACATAACAGTCTGAACCACTGGCCAAACCATATCTCCCTCCCAATGTTTTTCTTTAATGTAAGTATTGGTGTGTGTGTGTGTGTGTGTGTGTGTGTATGGGGGAAGCAGCGTGGTGGTTCCAAATTTCATTTGAGCAGTGGTGGGGTATGTGCATGCTTAGCCCTTTCCTAGTGAGTAATCTTCCCAATCAAAATCTCTTCTTGCTACAAGACTGAGGTATCCTTATGTGCATGGAGAAAAGCAGCTCCGGGAGACGAATTTTTAACAGGCAAACAGCCAACTAGAAAAAAGTTAATCACCTCCTTCCCACTGTCTCAACTGTGCTCGGAATATTATAGGGTTGTATGAGAAATTAGTTCCAGTTTGTTTTGAATCAGAATTTACCCTGTTCATACCTCTTAGAACCGAACAGATCTGAATGCAATCTATGTTCAAATCCATACATGACCAAGTGTGCAATGCAATTCGTGGGCCAAAAAAAATGCATTTGAAAAATGAGCATAAACTCACTTTAACCAATGGTAGAAAAATGTGCGCATTAAAAAATGTGCACAATCGATATATATTGTGGAGAGAAAGCCTGACCTGACACATAGCCTGACCCCGCGCACATTTTCCTTTCTGCTGTTCGCACATTTTCCTTTCCGCTGTCTGCATAATCCCCACCTCAGGCAAAGGGACACAGTTCCGAGCAGACCTGTTTACATAGCTACATTTGCATTCACTTCAATAAGGCACATTTACATTTACCCCAAGGAGCTGCGAAGTACCCACAAGTATGAGGGGCGCAGTCTCAAAGAGCTGCAAAATGTCTCCAAGCAGGCGCCATGACCCCACTGGGCAGAATAGGTCCAGCCTGCCATCAAAGAAGGGGAGGGGGCGAGGGAGGGGGTAAAAAGGGACATCTATTCCATTGGGGGTTGTTGGAAGCCAGGTGCAGGACTGCATGGATCAAGTCCCTGACTTCGGTCGGAGACGAAGCTCGTACAACCCCGGGCCCGATGCTCAGTGACCGGCTGCAGGACAGAACAATCTACAGGGCTAGAATAGTAAGTCAGGTTCTTTGGAGTTAATGCTACCTGTGTTTTGCAAGCCTCACTCTGTGCAGACTTTTACATGCCGAATGTGTACTGAAGCGCTATGCTTCATTAAGTTTTATAGACTTCTCTGTTTACCGTGTGAAATTCCTAGTAGTCTATTAGTTCCACTCCTTATATTAAAGGTGATATAAACATAAGCTCTGCCTATTGCTTCAGTGTTTCCAGTGTCAATATACATCGCGGTTGCGTTTAGATCCTACGGGAGCCGCATAGAAAGGGTTTTTACTGTGCCGGTTAACCCGTTGACTCCCGAACTCACGCAAAAGGACTGGTGACGGTCCTTCACATATATATTTGGAAAAATATGCATGAATATTGTTGCGAAAAGAATACAAAGCTGGTAATCTGACATGGACACGAGTCAGAATGACCTTTGAAGTAGAACTTGGGAGAATCTTGACAAGCTCAAGTTTTGCTGATTCACACATCCTTAGTTCAGATTTGGAGCTCACTACAACTACATTAAACTAAAAAAACAAAAATTGTAAAAATGATTGTATCCACAGGTCTCCTATTTCATGTCAAGGTTGGCTCTTAGATTTCTTTCAAACAATCTTACAGACGTGCGTGCCACAGCAAAAGCATTATTCACTCCTCCAAAAAGCTTAGCTAGAACAGTAGGTTAAATAAGAAAAGCACTCCTACTCGCTTCCCAACCCACTGGAAAAATTATCTAATAGACTATGGATCATTGATTCTGAACAATGATTTAAAATAGTTGCTACAGGGAGAAAAAAACAAAAAACAAGCTGCAGCAGTGGCACAGTAGCAACAGGAACTGCACAATATGAACTTTAATCCTCCACTCTGCCATATGAACTCACCTCTGGGACCAGGTATGTAATAAAAATTATAAGCAGGGTGCCCCTCAGCCCACAAGCTTGAAACCTTTTCAAAAGAACACAGTTATCTTGTGAATCTAGCAAGGTGGATGAAGATAGTTTGAATTAAAATACTGCTTCCAAAGTTAAATAGGATCACATTTTAAAAAAAATGTCTAGCACATTAATTATATATCATCGTCTTAAAATAATCTGTTCTTTAAAAAAAAAAATATCTAAGCTTAATACAAGCATTTTAAAGTCAACACTCTATCCCTTAAAACCGAATCCAGGACTTTCCCTCAAACACATTGAATTAAAGCTGCTTTTCTTTGTACAAAAACGAAGTAGAATTTTTTTAAAAAGAGAGGTCAAACATTATAAACGTAAGTTATGTATTATATTGGTTACTGCACAAATTGCAAATCAGTGTGTTTTAACTGTTATACCAACAAATCAGTATGCATGCTTGTTCAGAAAATATATGCATTTAAAAAAATAGAAACTTTGGGTGATAGACAACTTTGCATGAGTTGAGTTCTGCTCATGCAACAAAATTTTCCTTTCTTCTCCTCACCCTTGCAGCTGCCTGTGCCACCTAAAAACTGCATCAGAGTGTCCTCCAACTCTCTAAGGCAGATTTGGAGGGGGCATGAGGGGTTGCAGGGGAGATGGAGAATCTGTTCTGCTGTTCCATTGGGGAAGATGCTATTTGGATACCACACCTTCAAACAAGCAGTTATTTAAATCATCTTGATTTAAAAATCAGTTCAACCTGGGTCTGGGGAAAATAAAGTATTTCTTCGACCCTTGGCATAGCATTTCTACTCCAAACCACTGTTCCTTTAATCTACTACAGTTGCCAGAGAGTCTCCTTGTTTGCTAAAAAAAATAAATATTGGCTGTGGTAAATATTGTCTAGGTTTGTGTTTCATTTCTTTCTAAGCTAGGAAATAACTCAATGCATGGCATCCAGCGTGGCTGTCATGAGAGTATGAAAACTGTTTGAAAATGTAATTGACATTGTATTTTAACCAAATTGGAGGCAATTAGTTTTCCTAGATCCTAACCAATCTGAGTTACAGATGTTTCATAGATCAGAGTTGGAAGGAGCCTACAAGGCTATCGAGTCCAACCCCCTGCTCAGTGCAGGAAACTAGAGGAGGGGTCTCCCATCCAAGTAATAACCAGGCCTGACCCTGCTTAGCTTTCCACACTCAGACAAGCTGAGCCAGCGTGAGCCACAGGCCTGTATCTCCTCTGCCCAGAATTAGTGACTTTAGCAGCACTGTAAACAAATCAGCCTAGTTTACAGCAGTCACTTTGTTTGGACCATCTCTCTCTTTCATCCTTACAAAATACAGAACTGGACCAATGCGTTTTCATAAATATTTATTTATTTTTATTTTTAACAATTTATAAATAATTTTTTTCACTAACACAGTAACTAACTATAAGGCAAGGCATTAAAAAATTAATTTAGAGTGGAATGTGAACAGAAGGAATTACTCTTTTAACCTGTTTACTGACTCTTTTCATACTCCTTTTTTTTAAAAAAAATATCTAACATTAGAACCAATACTAAGGTTCTATTCCATACATTCATGAGGTATGTGAACTGATATATAATGGTGGGAATAGTGGCATGGTAGTGGGTAGTGGCACGAATGGTGCCTCTTTCAGGCAGATACGTAGTTTACAGTAAATTGAACCCTTTGTGCAATGTGCCAATCGCGATTCTTTTTCCCGAAAGAAGCAGGGGAAGAATCATATGAAGGAGGCCTCTATACAAGCACTGGTTCACTCAAAGGGCTTGATCTATACTGCTGGCTATCAGCATGGTGGCCCTTCACCACTTTATTTCAGTGCTGCTCCTGGTTGAAAGTATGAACCAATGCTAAAATTCAACATCACAACCTATTTCACTTAGAGTTGGATTGGATTCTTATTAATGGATTGAAATAATTTTTTGAGGCGGACCGAACCTGGTCCGTTGCGCTGGTTCGGCACCTTAGGGGTTAACCGGCACCGAAGTCGTGCCCTGTACGCGGCTGTCAAAACCTTTAATTTCAGCCGTGAGTGATATTGACACGGAATCCCCTCAGAAACACAGAGAAGCCACAATCTAGTCAATTTTTCAAGAGTTTAATGGAGCGGAACTAATAGACTACAGGAATTTCACAGTATAAACATAGCAGTCAATACAGATAGAGGAACGGAAGTATTCAATTTTCTTTCTAGGTAGGCTTAGCTCGAATGCAGAGAATTACCTGACATCAGAGAATCTGACTCGAAGATCTAGCGTAGCGGTTTGCTTTGCCGGTCGCCGGGCACCCTGCCCGGGGCTGGAAGTTGCTTGGCCCTAGCCGGAGCTAGCGACCTGATCCATGCAAGCCTGCACCGTGTTCCCAACAACCACCTGATCTTCATGTACCTGGTTTTCAACCCTCCCTCGGCCCCCTACCCCGCCCCTGATGGTCGGGTGGCCACTTGTGCCCTGCAGGGTGATGGCATCTCTCGGGTGATCTGGGGTACTTGGAAGCTCTTTGAGACTGCTTCTCACCTCTTGTTGTTCCGGCCCGACCCCGAGGGTAGGATGATTGCTCCCATTGAGAGTATACAGATGTGGCGATGCCGGGGTGGTCACGTACACCTGGCTGGTCCAGACTGTGTCGTTTACCCCCCAGGTGAGGATTATGCAGAAAGGTGGGGAAAATGCGGGATGTCAGCTACAGGGGAAAAACTAGGCAAATGTCTGCTCACTGTGTGTGCTCTGGCTTTCTCCACATTTTTGAATGTGTCTAAAGGTACAGATGAGTTGTTCTCTAAAGTAAATTCAATCTCATCCTTTCAATGACAAAGAGAATGTCCCTGCTGTTGCCAAAGTATCCCTTGTGTGTGGGAAAACTGGGTTCAGATGATACTTTCTTTCCTCTACCCCATTAAACTCCTAGCTCCAGCTTCCTGAAGGCCTGCATGCGTCTCTCTGCTGCCAAAGGTATTCTCTGGCAGCATGGGAGCAACATGCATATACAACCCTTACCCTCATCCATTATTACTAACCACCCTGGAAATATCCTATGTACTAATAGCAAACTTACTATCCATGTTCTACTCCTATGTAGCCAAAAGGAACCAAGTAAGCACAAGGGGGAGGCATCAGCAGGCTTGAGGGAACCCCAAGGTTTGCAGAAGTAAAAATAAACAAACAAGAAACTTTGGAGAAAAAAAATTGGGGCACACACACACACACACACACACACACACACACACACACACAAAGCTTGATGAGGGCTGAGTGTACTCAGTGGGTACAGACTTGACTATTGTAGAAAAATATGGAATATAGAAGGGAAAAAGGAATGGAATGGAGTAGCCTGGAAGAGGGCCTGGCTGGAGCCCTGAACAGAAGCACCCCATCCCACAATATTTCACTGCAGGTCCTACTTGTTAATATAATATGCAACCCTCACTGTGATCCATTATTAACCTCCTAGGGAACATGACTGAAAGGTGGTACAAAAATACCAATGCATACAATAAATATTATTTTGGGTTACAATGATTTTTCACCCCTTCTGCACGGGTAGGGAACCTAGAGACTATATTCTTACCTGCCTTTCCTTCATTTAGGCTCTAATGATGCCTACGTGCAGCACACTTACCGTACTTTAGTCATAGAGGGAGTGATGCTGGCACATTGTTCACAGCAATAGCTGCACACCCTCTTAAATATCTGTGCAGAAAACCTTGAGCTGATCAGGCCAGGAGAAATTCAAAATGCAGGCAAACCAGCAAATACATTAATATACAAATTCCACTGCATGGACAGGAAAAGGCTTAAGTCCCCTTTCAGCAGGATTTATAGGCACAATATTCACTGTGACTTTATCAAGTAGATTCCAATAAAATGTGTGAGAGGGTTCTTTGTGTATCTTAGCCTCTGGAATGCAAACTGTGCAGCAATTACTATGCTAGCAATGCCTAATTAAAGTGTAAGCCCTGGTATCTGACTTGCCAAGTTGATAATATGTAAGCTGTCCCTTGTTTAAAGGCCTCATAAACTCAACCATTTATAGAAGAAATGCACTTTTTACGTGCCTTACTGTAAACAGAACTCAAGGTGCAAGTCATTTACTATCCCAGGCAGTTTGGTAATGGACTTGCTGAGTGGTGTCATTTCTGAAACTACTTGGCACATGTTGAATAACGGGCTGCTGTGGTTAAGTAAGATAAGGTTCCACATGATTAAAAACAGGACTGAGTGCTAGGGAGTTGGATTGTCTTAAAACAAAATTTACAAACACAAATCTGAATAAATTTGACAGACTCCATAAGGACAAAGCACTAAGTAAATGGCAGACTCATCCCAGAGACAAGATGTATTGGTACTACTCTCCAAATCCTCCATATGCTTTGGACTACAACTTCCACCATTCTTGACTATTGGCCATGCTGGCTAGAGTTGATGGGAGGTGAAGTCAAAAACATCTGAGGGTACCTGGTTGGGGAAGACTGCATAATATATTATGCCTCCCCCCCTTCCCCCATAATTCCTAGGTATCATTACATGCTATGAAATGCCACTCTTGGGTTGCTCTTCTTACTATTAGTTACATACCCTCCAACATTTCACAGATGAAAATAGGGACACACATGTGAATTTTTTAAGAGGTATGGTTAAGCAACATGAAGGTGTGACCAAGAGGGCGTGGCCAGGCAATATGAGGGCGTGGCCAAGGGTATGACCAGGCAACCAAAGAACATGGTCAGGTTCAGAAATTATTAGAGGAAACACACAAAATCTTATATATTATAATTATTACATTATTCCAATATACATTATTTTATAATATTTTATTAGTGGCTTTTGTAATTTTTTAAAACCATACTTAAACCCTTAATTGTTGATATCTGGTGTTTTTCATGAGTGCTTGCAGGGCAATCTCTTTCTTTTTGTTTTAAAATTGTCAGGATTGGTCCTGCATTTTCAGGGCAGTTGGAGAAGGAGAAGAAAAGGAGATGCGGAGGAGGGGGAGCTTTTGGGTGGGGGGAAATACAAAAAGGCTCATTGGGGTTTTGAGCCCCTTCAGCGTTTTGCTCCAATACCTCTACAGCGCTGGTTTTTAAGCACAAGGAGTAACTTTGAGGGGCTGAACAGCTTTGTTGTTGCTTGTTATTGTGGAAAGGCCCCAGTTTAAAGCACTTTTTGTGTTCTATTCACACAATTTAGATTTAAAGAAACACTTAATCTGGAATAATCTTACATAATTTAATTGAATTAAATTAAAACAAACAGTGCAATCCTACACACAGTTACTCGGAAGTAAGTACAAATGTCTTCAATGGGTTTTACTTACCCCAGGGGCCTGGTCAGAGCCAGCAGGTAGCGGGAGTGAGTGCGTGTGTGCACACGCAAACACACACAGACATCCTAGGTCTGTTCCCTTCCTGCTTAAAGGGGCCATGGGCAAAATCACAGATAAGCTAAATAGCTTGCGGGGGAGGATGCAGGGGAATTCCTGGCTCTGCATAACAAATCGGGAATCTGCATAACAAAGTATGAAGCCGTGATGGCTTAAGTGTTTGCGGGACTGTCCCCGGCAAATTTGGGGCAATTGGAGGGTATGTAGTTATACCCTGCTTCTGGATATAGTAGTTATAAAATGTACACTCTCACCTCCATATGACTGCCTTTATTTTTGCCCCAGTGCATAGTGGCCCATATCAAACTGCCTGAATAGCTGCTCTTACTCTCATAATCCTGTTCCTTGCCTCTAGTACCCAATTCCTCCTAAAAGCCCCAATAAGCATTTTAGAGCATATACCTTGGGAATTGTAGGCATCTGTTTCCCTTGCAATTCAAGGTTCTCCTGACTTCTGAAACACAGCCAGCTTAGCAGATGTGTTATACACAGGTGTTGACTTGCCATACACTACATTTAAAAAACAGCACAATCGTAAGGGGATGGGAGCAAGAAGGTGTCACTTTCTATAATTATTAGGGACTTGTGAGTTTGTTTTGTTTTTTGAAAGGCTGAAATGTTTTAGTCATTATTTCTCAGTGGCAAAAGTAGATTCTATGTTTTACTGAAACTCCCATGATATTACATAATACTCTAAGCTGTGTAACAAATATAACTGAAATGTTTTGCCAAAACTTTCTGCTCCTGTACATTTTCCCCACTGATATTTGTTCACCCAGATAAAACTTGCAAACAGACCGAGTAACAAGGCAACTGGGTATTTGCATGTCTACCATACTAGCTAATTATTTTGGTTGTATACTATGCCACAATAGATGGGAGTCTAGAAATCTACTTCCCCATGGCTAGTTCTGAAGAAAAGGAAGTTGTCTGCCATTATTTCTTTTAAAAAATGGAATTGGCATAAATGGTGCATCCCAAAAGGTTTGTTCATATTGGAGGTCATAATCAGAAGGATTATAGGATACAGTCGTTGTGCTCCTTCAAACCAACTAGGCTCTACCCCCTACTGTGCAGCTGACCCAGGAGGCTAAGACAACTCCATTAGGAGTGCATATCGCTACTCAGCAGTGGTCTTCAGAAGCAGATGGAGGGCTATTCACTCAAATGCACCATGACTCCTGGCTTATACATGAGCATCTGGGATGTTTCCTAATGTGATGTGATGCACAATGCACTCAAATTTATCAACTGTCCCACATGCAATTAAAGGCCCTGATAAATAATTCCATGGCAAAGGCCTCACAGCTGAATTGAAAAGCAGCAAAGCGTGAGGGGTCAAATGTTTCCGCAGGATTTCTATTTAACAAACACAACTGCTTATAAAGGAATGTCTCTACTGAGTTGCTGCAGTTTTTTCAGAAAGCACAACCAACAGAAACAGTGAGCTGAATAGCCAGTGACTTGTGCAGTCTCCATTTAAAGTGAAATAGTTTTGAATGCACCATGCAAGTTGTATCCTTGCAGGGAGAATCAAAGGGATGCACACACAACCAGATAGACAGATATTCATGCAAAAACTGTTTGTGCAGAATCAGAACAAGAACTCCTGTTGGCCATAGACCATGTAATCAGCACTGTGTGTGGATACATAGCTATGGCCATTTCTATTCCCTTTGGGAAAAGCAAAATAGTGAGTATTCAATCATTCCATTAGTCTGCCCTTTGAAGTGGGTTTTATTCTCTCTAAACTGTGTTCTAGCCCTAAGGATTTTTCCCTCATTGTCTGTAATGTTGCTATCTGAAGCAGGGGAGTGAATGAGTGTCCTGCTGCTTGAAATGCAACGACAACATTTTCACGAGTAATTGGACATGTCAAAATATAAAGCTGCCTTATTAAAATGTCTTGTTTACAACACTCAGGCAATGCCAGCTTCCCACTCTTCAGAGAAAATGCTTGGAAGAAAAGGAACTCAGCAGGACAGAACACACTTGTTTTCATACTGTTATATTAAAAGTTGCATACCTCCAGGATAAACATTATTTGAAAAGAACACTGCCGTGGTGTCTCTTTAGAACTATGCCTTCCCCAAACATGACATTAAACAAGAGTATTTGCAGCTTCAGTTCTAAGCCAGTTATCCAGGAATAGATATTTAGGAGACCAGTGACATTTGAAAATCTTCTGTGAATTAAGCTGTGTTTAAGAACTTAGGAGCTCAAGAGTGTCCCACTGCCTTTAAATATACAAGGGGGGTAAAGGTCAGCAGCTGGGGCTGCTCTGTTCATGCTATTGTAATGATGAAATACACTGTTCCTATTAAAATGTCTATCTGCCATGCTATGTAGTTTATTAAAGGCATGAGAACATAATTTGAGGAAATCTACTGGCAACCTTAGTACTGCATAACAATGAACCTGGGGGCTGGCATTGTGAAGAAAGCACTTATTATTTATTATTATTTAATGTAAAATAACAGGTTATGAGAGTTATGATTGGGTATAAATTCTGTATTATAGTTGAATACCTCAGCTTGGAATTAAACATGAGGAAAAAGTGTATCTGGTTAGGTCTCAAACATCTGTGAAGGTTACAGTGATGGGGCTTGACTGCTAACAGAGGCCTTGGTTATAGCTACTAAGGAGGGCAGACCCTTGGAAAGTACTGAAAGTGAATGTCACTAGTATTTCAACTGATCAGAAGGGACTGATCAGTATTTCAACTGATCAGAAGGGGGTTAGAAGGGACTGAGCATATTGGTACCCTGGAAACTTCTATTACTCCTTGGATAAAGCCCAATAGAAGAGGGCTCTGCAAGGTGGCTACATATTATTGGCCAGAGGGTACGGCCAGCAGAGAATAAATAGACCTGATACAGCACTATTGGGGTGTCATTTGGAGGTGAAGTCAGGTAGAGAACAGCCTAGAATCATAGAATAGTAGAGTTGGAAGGGGTCTATAAGGCCATACTGGAAAATGTCGATCATTTTCTCTATCTTGGCAGCTATCTTTCTGTTACAGCTAACATCGACAGTGAAATCCAGCATCGTCTGAGCTCCGCAAGTGCCGCATTTTCTCGAATGAAACATAGAGTGTTTGAGGATCAGGATATTTGTAAGAAGACCAAAACACTGGTTTATGAAGCCATTGTATTACCAACTTTATTGTATGCCTGCGAAACATGGACTATCTATAAACGTCACTTCCACCTCCTTGAAAGGTTTCATCAACGTTGCCTCCGGAAAATCCTGCAAATTACTTGGGAAGATAGGCAAATAAATGTCAGTGTACTGGAAGAAGCAAAGACTACTAGCATTGAAAAAATGATCCTTCAACGCCAACTTCAGTGGACCGGTCATGTTGTTCGAATGCCTGACTGCCGTCTCCCAAAGCAGTTACTTTACTCCCAACTCAAGGATGGAAAGCGGAATATCGGTGGTCAATATAAGAGGTTTAAAGATATTCATAAGGCTAATCTAAAAAAATGCAATATAAACATCGAAAACTGGTAAGCTCTGGCCCATGAACGATCTAAATGGAGATTGGCCTTTCACAAAGGTTCCATGGACTTTGAAGAAGCCCGAGTGCAAGGTGAAAGGGAGAAACGTGCTAAGCGAAAAGCACGTCAAATGAATCCTTTACAGGACCATCTTCTATCTGGTAACCTGTGTCCTCACTGTGGGAAACTGTGTGGATCTAGAATTGGCCTCCACAGTCACTTACGGACCCATCGCTAGAGTCTACACAATCTTCTTTAGAATTTCCTCCTTTTATCCCGGAAGACAATCTTACTCGGTCACGAGTGATCGCCTGATGATGATGATAAGGCCATCGAGTCCAACCCCCTGCTCAATGCAGGAATCCAAGTTAAAGCATCCCTGACAGATGGCTGTCCAGCTTCACCTTGAATGCCTCCAGTGTGGGAGAGCCCACTACCTCCCTAGGTAGTTGGTTCCATTGTCGTATTGCTCTAACAGTCAGGAAATTTTTCCTGATGTTCAGCCGGAATCTGGCTTCCTGTAACTCGAGCCCATTATTCCGTGTCCTGCACTCTGGGATGATCAAGGGGATCCTGGCCCTCCTCTGTGCGACAACCTTTTAAGTACTTGAAGAGCGCTATCATATTTCCCCTCAGTCTTCTCTTCTGAAGGCTAAACATGCCCAGTTCTTTCAGTCTCTCCTCATAGGGCTTTGTTTCCAGGCCCTTGATCATCTTTGTTGCCCTCCACTGAACCCTTTCAAGTTTGTCTTCATCCTTCTTAAAGTGTGGTGCCCAGAATTGGACACAGTACTCAGGATGAGGCCTAACCAGTGCTGAGTAGAGGGGAACTAGTATTTCATGTGATTTGGAAGCTATACTTCTATCAATGCAGCCCAAAATAGCATTTGCCTTTTTTGCAGCCACACCACATTGCTGGCTCATATTCAGCTTGTGATCTACAACAATTCCAAAATCCTTCTCACTTGTAATATTGTTGAGCTAAGTATCCCCCATCCTGTAACTGTGCATTTGGTTTCTTTTTCCTAGGTGCAGCACTTGACATTTATCCATATTAAATTTAATTCTGTTGGCCTAAGAGAGGAAGACTGAAGGAAGAAAAGAGGAGCAGGCAGAAGAAGAGGCAAAATTGAAGAAAACAAGGCTGGGCTTGAATGGAAAATTCATAGGCTGGAGAGAGCCTGAAAGGGAAAGGATTGGAAGGCAGTAGCTGCTGAGTTGTGCTCAACGAATAGTTGCAATCCTATGCAAGTTTAGACAGAAAAAAGGCTATGCTGGCTGGGGCATGTTGGGAATAGTAGGCCTTTTTTCTGTCTAAACTTGCATAAGATTGTACCCTTAATGAAGCAGAGAGGCTACAGTGAGCAGGTGGCTGAATCTGAAGCCAGAGTCTTCACCGTGGTGGTCCTGATCCAGGTGAAAATGTTTCTTCAGAAAGAAATCCTCATTGAAGTTGAACATCCATCAGGCTGAAGGAGAAGCAGAGCGAGGGCTGCACTGGAGAGAAATTGACCCTGTTCTGTGAGTGCTGGCTGAGGTGCAGAGAGATAGGGGAGGCCCTTGATTTAAATATGTGGCTAATTCAAAAGATAACTCTTATATTCCTTAGTAACTATACCAGATAAAGCACACTATCAGACATTATAATATTTTATCTTACAAAAATATACTATCCTGGGATCTTTAGAATAATCCCATATTAACCTCTGTAATAAATATATTCAGGTTCTTGTTTAAGCTCTGTCTCAGTTGTGGGTCAATCTCATGCCCACGCTATATTAAACAGGCTATTACACTAAAAAAAGAAGAAGAAAAGAAGAAGAAATCAATTGAGTGTTTATTTTAATGCGTTTAAATGGTGGCAGCCTAAAATAAGAATTTACATTTATCATATATTGACAATCTTGGTAGGAACACCAATCCCAAGCCTTCCACAGAAACAGAGGATCAAAGGTTTGTTTCTTTACGAAAATGGTTTTGAACACTTAGAACTGGCAGGAAAAATATGAAATATACCAACAGTCTCTTGAATGTTCAAAAATCAAAGAGGAGACTTCCAGTACCGTAATTAGAACTAGAACTTGTGAGTCCTTCACATTACCTTTACTGGTTCTTGCCTAAATATCTGAAATTATGCAAAAGCTTCAATGTTGCAACATGGAGTCGTACAAATTAATAAAAACAAAATACCGGTAAAACAAAATGACTAATTCTGCATGCACAACACAGCTTTGGGCCCCCTGGGCAACATGGCAAACTACCTGTGAACCTGGGAGGACTTTCAAACGCAGAGTGAAATATGAAATGGGAGTCTGCTATTCAAAGGAAAAAAAGAATAATCAAGCCCACAGATGCTTCAATTCTAGGGGACTACACAGATAGTGTGGGCTTACTGGGCTAACTACGCAAGAGCCCAATGAAGGTGACACAGTTTGCAATCTATGAAAAACCTGAGTGCTCTTTCCAACAAACTGTAAGTATCTGATATTGACCAATGTCCTGGTGTATCGTCAAACCCCAAACTCAACATGCTGTGAAGTGCATACAATTGAAACACTCAATCTTTGTATCCCATTAAACTTTTTTGGGCCTGTGGGCACATTTGGGTATTTGAGCACCACCACAAAATGGCTCCCATGGAGGATATGGCTAGTTACATAATTGCTGCTATGGAGGGCCTGGCTAGTTACAAAGAACAAGTAATTCACTCAAGGAACTGAGCAGAGAGATGATGATGTAGGGGCTGAACTCCAAAGCCAATCCACGTATCTGACCTGACAGAGGGACAAAACACCCATTTCTTAGAAGGCAAATCGATGAAGCTGAGAGGCAATGCATCTTGTCAGAGTCCTGTCCCCCCCATTCCTGCCTTCATCTATCCCATCCATACTTCCTTTCTAAAGTTGAAATCCTATGCATTCTTACATGGAACTCAATGCTCTGCTCATCCTATCCACACACACTCACCTTTCTCCAGCCCCAAAGGAAAGGAAAATGCCTCCAGTCCAAAAGGAAAGTAAAAGTTTTCCCAACCTTGATCCCAGGCTCAGCCACTCTATTCCTTTACCTGTTGCTCCTGCCTCCTCTGCCATCAGAGCCTCCACCCAGGAAAGTGCTGTGCATGTGCGGGGTGGTGGTGGTGTGAAGAGCAAAAGAAGGGGCAAGGAAGGGAGAGGAAAAGGACAAGGCTAGGGGCTGGAAGAGGTGAGAAATAGTGAGGTAAAAGGTAGGGGAAGAGCAAAAGTAAAGGCTAAGAGGGAGGGGGAAATAGCAAGGTAGAAGGGAGAGAAATAGCAAGGCTAGAGGTTGGGAGGAGAAAGAGCACAGTAAGGGGGTCAGGGGAGAGAAAGAGCAAGGCTAGAGGCTAGGAGGAGGAAGAAATAGCGAGATAAAGGGGTTTAGGAGAGAAAGAGCAAGGCTAGGGACAGAGAAGGGAGAGAAATAATGAGGTAAAGGGGCATGGGGGGCAATAGAAATAGTGAGGCTAGAGCCTGGGAGAGGAGAGAGAGAATGCAAAGGGGAAAGGTCAGTACCAGGAAGCAACTTTTTCTCACTCTTCCTGCCCACCGCTGACCCGTGGCAGGTTGAAGAATTATTTGAAGAGGACAGGGAGTGGAGAGCTATGCGGGTGTAGTTGGAGGTCCCCATGGGCGCCACTTTGGAGACCCGAGCATTAAAACAAACACTGAACCTCAGTGGCAGTGATTCAGAAATTCTTATACTGTTCTCTGATGATTTAAGTCTGTAAGCCAATTAGCTGACATTGATCATCATCATCAGGCGATCACTCGTGACCGAGTAAGATTGTCTTCCGGGATAAAAGGAGGAGATTCTAAAGAAGATTGTGTAGACTCTAGCGATGGGTCCGTAAGTGACTGTGGAGGCCAATTCTAGATCCACACAGCTTCCCACAGTGAGGACACAGGTTACCAGATAGAAGATGGTCCTGTAAAGGATTCATTTGACGTGCTTTTCGCTTAGCACGTTTCTCCCTTTCACCTTGCACTCGGGCTTCTTCAAAGTCCATGGAACCTTTGTGAAAGGCCAACCTCCATTTAGATCGTTCATGGGCCAGAGCTTCCCAGTTTTCGATGTTTATATTGCATTTTTTTAGATTAGCCTTATGAACATCTTTAAACCTCTTATATTGACCACCGATATTCCGCTTTCCATCCTTGAGTTGGGAGTAAAGTAACTGCTTTGGGAGACGGCAGTCAGGCATTCGAACAACATGACCGGTCCACTGAAGTTGGCGTTGAAGGATCATTTTTTCAATGCTAGTAGTCTTTGCTTCTTCCAGTACACTGACATTTGTTCGCCTATCTTCCCAAGTAATTTGCAGGATTTTCCGGAGGCAACGTTGATGAAACCTTTCAAGGAGGTGGAAGTGACGTTTATAGATAGTCCATGTTTCGCAGGCATACAATAAAGTTGGTAATACAATGGCTTCATAAACCAGTGTTTTGGTCTTCTTACAAATATCCCGATCCTCGAACACTCTATGTTTCATTCGAGAAAATGCGGCACTTGCAGAGCTCAGACGATGCTGGATTTCACTGTCGATGTTAGCTGTAACAGAAAGATAGCTGCCAAGATAGAGAAAATGATCGACATTTTCCAGTATTGTCCCGCCAAGCTGGGTAGATGGCATCACCAAAGGATTGGCTTGCACTTGCTGATGAAGCACTTTGGTTTTTTTGATGTTAAGTGAGAGACCAAGTTTTTCGTATGCTTCTGCAAAAGCATTTAGGATAGTTTGGAGATCATCCTCTGAATGTGCGGAGACCACATTATCATCAGCATACTGAAGTTCCACAACGGAGGTTGTAATTACCTTACTTTTTGCTTTCAGCCTGCTGAGATTAAAAAGCTTTCCATCTGTTCGATATATAATTCCCACACCGGTGGGAAGTTTCCCCTCGACAAGATGTAAAACCATGGTGATGAAAATGGCAAATAATGTTGGGGCGATAACACATCCCTGTTTAACACCTGATCCCACTTTAAATGGAGCACCATGAGAGCCGTTGTTGTCCAAAACCGTTGCCGTCATGTTGTCATGGAGAAGTCGCAAGATATTCACAAATTTATTGGGGCATCCAATTTTCATAAGGATAGTCCAGAGAGCTGTACGGTCTACAGTATCAAAGGCCTTAGCCAAATCGATAAATGCCATATAAAGGGGTTGATTTTGCTCCCGGCATTTTTCTTGGAGCTGACGTGCAGTAAAAATCATGTCTACTGTCCCTCTAGAGGGGCGGAAACCATATTGAGTTTCAGGGAGGATCTCTTCTGAAATAGATAGAAGACGGTTTGCGAGAATCCTAGCAAATATTTTACCTGCGGTTGCTAAGAGAGAAATGCCCCGATAGTTTCCACAGTCTGTTCTATCACCCTTCTTAAAGAGGGTGATAATTATGGCATCCCTGAAGTCTTCTGGGATCTCTTCTCTTATCCAGATTTTTTCGATGAGTTTATGAAGATGTTGTACAAGTTCGGGGCCCCCTTCTTTAAAGATTTCAGCAGGAATCCCATCTGGTCCACTAGCTTTGTTGTTCTTCATTTGATTAATGGCTTTTTTTACTTCATCCAAAGTGGGGAGTATTGCAAGTTCCTCTTTAATTTGTTTTTGCGGGATTTGCGAAAAAATCTCATTATCCACCTTAGACTTACGATTTAAAAGGTCATAATAATGCTCTTTCCAACGCAGTGCAATAGACTCTTTGTCTTTTAAGAGTTTGGTGCCATCTTTTGATTGTAAAGGGTTTGTACCATAGGTTTTGGTCCATAAATGGCCCTTGTGGCCTTAAAAAAGCCCCGTGCATCATGAGATTCTGCAAGTTGTTGAATTTCTTCAGCTTTCTTTTTCCACCAAGCGTTCTTAAGTTCTCTTGTTCTTCTTTGGACCTCAGCCTTTGCGCTAGCGTAGGTTTTTTTCTTGGCAGCGCAGTTAATATCATTTTGCCATATTTGGAAGGCTTTCCTTTTTTGGTCAATTATATATTTAATCTCATTGTCATTTTCATCAAACCAATCCTGATGTTTCTTAGTTTCATATCCAATAGTTTGTTCACAAGCTGCAGTAATGGAGGTTTTCAGCTTAGACCAATGGTCCTCAATGTTGTCAGGAGGTTCCGTAGGTAGATGTTCCTTAAGAAGTGATTGAAGATGAGTTTGCTTAATAGGATCTTGAAGGACTTGGATGTTCATTTTACGCCTTGGTTTCCTTCCTTGAAGCCTACGTTGGGGAGCAATGTTGATAACCATAGTGGACCGGATTAGTCGGTGGTCTGTCCAGCAGTCGTCGGCACTCACCATGGCCCTAGTAAGAAGTACATCGCGGCGATCTCTAGCACGGACAATTACATAATCCAGAAGATGCCAGTGCTTTGACCGTGGGTGCTGCCATGATGTTTTAAACTTATTCTTTTGTCGAAAGAGCGTGTTCGTGATAGTGAGATTATGCTCTGCACATATAGACAAAAGTAAGAGTCCGTTCGGGTTGCTATTACCAACTCCGTCTTTTCCAATAGTTTCTGGCCATAAATCAAAGTCACGCCCGACTCTTGCATTAAAATCGCCTAGGAGGATAATTTTATCCTCCTTAGGTATCTCTGACAGGAGAGTGTCCAACTGGCTGTAAAAACTTTCCTTGATGTCATCATCAGCATCTAATGTTGGTGCATAAGCGCTCAAAATAGTTACCTGTTGGTTATTGGCGAGCTTTAATCGAAGAGTTATCAGGCGTTCGTTAATGCCAGTAGGAACTTCTGACAAAGAGTTCACTAGTTCATTTTTGATGGCAAAGCCTAAACCATGTATTCGTCGGTCCTGCTCAGGTAGTCCTTTCCAGAAGAAGGTATAACCTCCTTTTTCTTCTTTCAGCTGTCCCTCTCCTGCCCTTCGAGTTTCTTGAAGTGCTGCTATGTCAATTTTAAACCGTCTCAGCTCCCTTGCAATAATAGCAGTCCTACGCTCGGGGCGTTCAGGTCATTTCTCCCTTAAGCTCCAGAGTTTTAAGTTTACCGGGAGCTAAACTGGTCAGAGTTGACACCTGAAGGTATAAATGTCAAACTGTAGAAATGTCCTGGTTTTAGTAATAAGATCATTAATTACTAACAACTGTTAGAAGCATTAAGATGGCATAGAGGGCCACTGCCCCACCTTCAACAACTTGGGAATTTTGCATTGCCCTAGGGATGTGAGAATCAGCAAAATTCAAGCTTGCCAAAGTTCTGCAAAATCCATCTCAAAGCTCATTCTGACTCATGTCCGATTGTGAGCTTTGTTTTTTTTCTTTTTGTACAAAAATCCTTGTGGATTTTCGTGCATATTTTTCTGAATCTACACATCAATTGTGCAAATCTTTGAAATGTACACATTCTTCTCCCATCGATTAAAGAGTATTTGTGCACATTTGTCAAAAGTATGCTTTTTAAAAGCACATTTTTCAAATGTATGCATGCTGTTGAACACTTTCTTTTTTTTGTCCCCGAATCACACTACAAACTTGGAAATAGGAACATAGGAAGCTGCCTTATACTGAGTCAGACCATTGGTCCATCTAGCCCAGTATTGTCAACACTGACTAGCAGTAGCTCTCCAGGGTTTCAGGCAGCATTCTTTCCTCGCCCTACCTGGACAAGCCGGGGATCAAACCTGTACTGACTTTGACTGAAGATTGCATCTGATCCTATGTATAGCCAGGGAGTTGCGAACTAGGTAAATCATCATCAAAAATGAACTGAAATACATTTCTCATACATCCCTTCATTGCCCATAAGATGTGATTATAAGGAATCAGGACATATAACAAGAACTGTGGTTTACGCTGGCTCAGCTTGTCTGAGTGTGGAAAGCTAAGCAGGGTCAGGCCTGGTTATTACTTGGATGGGAGACCCCTCCTCTAGTTTCCTGCATTCAGCAGGGGGTTGGACTCGATAGCCTTGTAGGCTCCTTCCAACTCTATGATCTATGAAATCTATGAACTGTGAATCAGGAACTTTGGCTATATAGTACCTCCTACAGTTTTTATCTTCTGATCAATGGCTTGGACCCAGACTTAGTTATACTTAGAGTAGACCCATTGGAATCAATGAGACTTAAGTCATGATTAACTGAAGTCCCACTGGTTTCATTGGGTCTACTCTAAGTATGACTACGTTTGGATCTAATCTAATAAGCTTATTAAAACACATTGAGACATGCAAGTGATAGGCACAATGTGCTTTTCAACGCATATGTTTTTCATTTAATTATCATTAGGTGCCAAAATGTACTGCAAGGCCATGCTCACACTACTTCCAGCTGGACACCACTTCAACCAGATTCCTGAGATTTTCTCTCATATATAAGAAAATAAATTGCATTTTTGAAGGGGTGGGTGGAAAGGGTGCACAGCCTTAAAAAGTAAATTACCATGCCTGTTGTTGCTGAATGATGTGTGTCCATTAAAAATTAAGTTTGAATAATGTGCAATTTCAGTTTGAGGAACTTTGGTTTTTGACTTTCTCATCACAAGATCCCAAATTATTGTCAAAATTAAAGTGGCAATGCAATAATTATTAACAGGATGCTCACACATTAATTCAGTTATATGCTCCTAACATAGTGCTAAAACTTGAGGAGCTGAGTATCCTGTGGAGTGAACAAGGAAGCAATGTGAGGATGCTCCCAGTTCTAATTTGCTCTGTCCTTCAAAAAAGAAAATTCATGGTTAGAGAACATCTCTCTAAAAGTACATATCACTACCTCTGAAGAAAACAATATGGTAGCTTAGAATCATAGAATCATAGAAAAGTAGAGTTGGAAGGGCCTACAAGGCCATCGAGTCCAACCCCCTGCTCAATGCAGGAATCTAGGTCAAAGCATCTCTGACAGATGTCTGTCCAGCTGCACCTTGAATGCCTCCAGAGTGGGAGAGCCCACCACCTCCCTAGGTAGTTGATTCCATTGTCTTATTGCTCTGACAGTCAGGAAATTTTTCCTGATGTTTAGGTGGAATCTAGGTTCCTGTAACTTGAGCCCATTATTCCGTGTCCTGCAAACTGGGATGACCGAGAAGAGATCTTTGCCCTCCTCTGTGTGACATCCCTTCAAATACTGGAAGAGTGCGATCATATCTCCCCTCAGTCTCCTCTTCTGAAGGCTAAACATGCCCAGTTCTTTCAGTCTCTCCTCATAGGGCCTTGTTTCCAGTCCCTTTATCATCCTTGTTGCCCTCCTCTGAACCCTCTCCAGTTTGTCTATGTCCTTCTTAAAGTGAGGTGCCCAGAACTGGACGCAGTACTCAAGATGAGGCCTAACCAGTGCCGAGTAAAGGGGAATTATCACTTCCCGCGATTTGGAAGCTATACTTCTATTAATACAGCCCAAAATTGCATTTGCCTTCTTTGCAGCCACATCGCATTGCTGGCTCATATTCAGTTTGTGATCTACCACAATTCCAAGATCCTTCTCACTTGTAGTATTGTTGAGCCAAGTGTCCCCCATTCTGTAACTCTGCATTTGGTTTCCTCTCCCTAGGTGCAGCACTTGGCATTTATCCCTATTAAATTTCATTCTGTTGTTTTCGGCCCAGCGCTCCAGCCTATCGAGGTCACTTTGAATTTTGTTTCTGTCTTCCAGAGTATTAGCTGTTCCACCCAACTTTGTGTCATCTGCAAATTTGATAAGCATTCCCTGTACCTCCTGATCCAAGTCATTAATAAAAATGTTGAAGAGCACCGGGCCCAGGACCGAGCCCTGTGGTACCCCGCTCGTTACCTCTCCCCAGTTTGAGAAGGAACCATTGATAAGCACTCTTTGAGTCCGATTCTTTAGCCAATTGTGGATCCACCTGATAGTTGTTCCATCTAGCCCACTCTTAGCTAGCTTACTAATCAGGATATCATGAGGCACTTTGTCGAAAGCTTTGCTGAAGTCCAGGTATATAATGTCCACAGCATTCCCACAGTCCACAAGGGAGGTTACCCGATCAAAAAATGAGATCAGATTAGTCTGACAGGATTTGTTCTTGACAAATCCATGCTGGCTTCTAGTAATCACTGCATTGTTTTCAAGGTGCTTGCAGACTGACTTCTTTATAATCTGCTCAAAAATCTTCCCGGGGATTGATGTCAGACTGACTGGCCTATAGTTCCCAGGTTCCTCCTTCTTGCCCTTTTTGAAGATGGGAACAACATTTGCCCTCCTCCAGTCGTCTGGCACTTCACCTGTCCTCCATGATTTCTCAAAGATAATAGACAGTGGTTCTGAGAGTTCTTCTGCCAGTTCCTTTATTACTCCAGGATGCAGCTCATCAGGCCCTGGAGATTTAAACTCGTTCAGAGTAATCAGGTGCTCCTTGACCATTTGCCTATCAATCTCAAGCTGCAATTCTGCCCCTTCAGTCTGCACTTCAGGTTTGCCAGGGGGGTCATAGACCCTCTTTTGGGAGAAGACCGAGCCGAAGTAGGAATTGAACACTTCTGCCTTTTCTTTGTCTTCTGTTATCAATTTGCCATCCTCATTGCGTAGTTGAACCACCAGTTCTTTCTTCTGTCTTTTACTGTGCATGTATCTGAAGAAAGCTTTTTTGTTGCTTTTAGCATTCCTCGCTAACCTTAGCTCATTCTCAGCTTTAGCCTTCCTGACACTATTCCTGCAGTTCTGTGCTACCTGCCTGTACTCTTCCCCTGTAGCCTGTCCTTCCTTCCACTTCCTATACGTGTCCTTTTTTGTTTTCAGGTCATCTTTGAGTTTATTGTGAAGCCACATTGGCTTCTTCTGTTGCCCTCTGCCTTTTCTCCTTGTGGGAATTGTTTGCAATTGTGCCTTTAAAATTTTAAAAACTCCCACCCCTCCTGGGCTCCCTTTCTCGTGAGAGTCACTTGCCATGGGATCTTACTAATCATTGTTCTGAGTTTGTTAAAATTGGCTTTCCTAAAATCCAGGGTACGTGTTTGGCTACACTCAGCTTTTGCTTCTGTTAGAATCAAGAACTCAAGTATAACATGGTCACTTTCCCCCAGAGTTCCCGAAACTGCCACTTTATCCACTAACTCGTCTCTGTTGGTTAGAATCAGGTCAAGGATAGCCGATCCTCTAGTTCCTTCCTCCACTTTCTGTAGGAGGAAGTTATCAGCAGCACAGCTCAGGAATTTCTTGGAGGGGCCATGTTTGGCTGAATAAGTCTCCCAACAGATATCAGGGAAATTGAAGTCCCCCATTACTACCACATCGTGCCTCCTTGAAACAATGGCAATTTGCTTTTCAAAAGTTCCATCCTCGTCTTCTCCTTGATTGGGTGGTCGGTAGTAGACTCCAACCGCCATGTTCGCTTTATTCTTTGCCCCCTTTATTTTAACCCAGATGCTCTCAATGGGGCTGCCAAGCTCCTCTTCCTGTATCTCTGTGCAGAGATACGTATTTTTAACATACAGTGCAACTCCACCTCCCTTTCTGTTGCTTCTGTTCCTTTTGAACAAGTTATACCCTTCAATTGCTGTATTCCAGTCATGGGAGTCATCCCACCAGGTTTCAGTTATCCCTATCAAGTCGTACTTGCCCTCATGTATCAAGAGTTCAAGTTCGTCTTGTTTATTGCCCATACTCCTGGCATTAGTATAGAGACATTGAAGATTATGTGCTTTATAGTCCGACTTTCCCCCTACATTTTGTGGTAGACTATCAATGGGCACCGCTGGAGCTGTTCTCTCCATTGTGGCATAGAGGCCTTCTTCCATTGGTACCCCCGAGTTTATGTCTCCCTCCCCTGTTGGATTCAGTTTAAAGCCCTCCTGATTAAGTTCCTCATGCTGTGGCCAAACACATTCTTCCCAGTCCTTGTGAGGTGCAACCCATCCTTTGCCAGCAGTCCATCTTCCAGGAAGTGTAGCCCGTGGTCCCAGAATCCAAATCCCTCACGTCGGCTCCACCTTCGTAGCCAGTCATTCACTCGGAGTATTTTTCTTTCCCAGTGTAGACAGAAATCAAATAAAAAACATGTTAGCTATATTCCCCACACAAAGGGGAAAGTGCGAATTTAGGGTAAAAGTGGCTGGGTGGGAGGTTTAGACCTTACCTTGATGTAAGTATGCAGGATTGGGGCCCCACATGCTTACATCAGGGTAAAAAAAAGGTGCTGATCAGGTGCATACTAAGTAATGTAGCATATAGTTTAGCCCTCAGAGGGAACTGCAGTTCTATGAGGAAGAAGAGGTATCTAACAGAATTCTCAGCATACTTCCCAAAGTACAGTTCTCAGGATTTTACGGAAGTCCTGACTTTTGAAGTGGTATAAAACACAATATAGGTTTGTAGTGTAGATGATATGCCCTGTGAATCATCTAAATCAACCCTAGGCTAAAATCTCTTGTACAATTATCTCCTGTACAAAATCAATTATGGTAGATGACCGTTTTGAGGCATCACAAGGAAAGTGATTCTCCTGCAGCTATTTATATCAATATTCTGGTCTTGTAGCTTTCTCTACTGTTTTACTCTAATTGTACCTTCCTGTGCATTTCTTTCTAGTCAATCTTCAGAGGACCTTATCAAGAAAATAGCATAACAATTGAGAACAGATTACAAACACAAATCAGTTTTATACTGTTTTAACAGTTTCAGCTTTGCCAAAGTGACCCTGCAATTGTATCATTGCAAGGGTGTGGTGAATTTTAAGAGTAATTCTGAATCTCTCTGAGAATAATCTCCAGCATCTTTTGGGGAATGCTGTGACAATTCACATCAGCTTGAATTTGAAATGTGGACATGAATGCAACACCTTTTCTCTACACTAAACATTCACAACCCTTTAAATTGAGCCACTCTTCATATGGTTTGTCATCTTGACCTCTTATTTTCATAGCTCTCCTGACCCTTCCAATGTGTCAACATCCTTCTTGAATTGTGACATCTAGAACTGATACATAGCAGAGCTCATCTCTGCGGGGCACTCTTCCATTGACATGACAGCTTGAAGACTTCAGAAGGTGTCACAATGCAGGAATGCAGACGGGGCTATTTCAGCATTTGGGTTCATATACCCTCTTTGGAGTGGCTCTGCACAGAGAGTGTGTACATGAGCACAGGCATTTTATATGTGCCAATAAAATCCTATACAAATCCAACTAAAAGAGATTTTGAAGAGGAAAGGAAGGGGGAAATAGCCTAAAAGGGAGTCAAGAAGAGGTCCCTAAAAACATCTGGAAAAATAAAAAAGGTCTTCAGTCACCTCTTAAAGGACCTGAGGGAGAAACGAAGATGAATATCTGAAGGAAGTGAGCTCAGTCCTAAGGGGTCCAACACAGCAAAGAGCCCATCATTTGCTGACTGGAAGACAGCAGCAAAACACCCATGAGAAGGCAGGCAGAGGATTGTCTACACATCCGTGAGTTTTTAGTTACCACTTTTGCTGATAACAGGTTTCCCAGTTCTGTAGCTTGTGTAAAATTAGTAGGGCATCAAAGGGCATTTCCTCAGTGACTAGGTGTCCTTAGATTTAACTATGGATTGAACTAAAAGGATGAGAATGGATTGAACTAAAAGGATGAGAATAGACTAGACCAAAATTAAATTTGATGAGAGTCAAATGTAGCACAAAAAACAGCAATACTTTGAATAATAATAACAATAATAATATTTTATTTATTACCCGCCTCTCCATCTAGATCGAGGCGGGGAACAACAGAAAATATAAAATACCTAAACTAAAACAACACAATATATACTATTAAACATGTTAAAACATCCTAAGACATATAGAACATATATATAGAACCCTTTGTACGTGCCCCAAACTGTTTTGGAATGATTCCTAGAATGTAAGACACCAGCCTTTTAAACACAATTTACCCATGCTGTTTTGACTAGCCTTCAGTATAACCATAAAATAGGTTGAACCAGAAAAGAAAGAAAGATTGAAACAACAGTGGGAAAGTATGCAGCAAAGGTTGCACTCTTGCAGTGTGTTGTTTTGGTCAGCTGAAGAAATAATGCCAGTTGATGTCTAGTTTGAAGTCTATAAGAACTTAGGCCAACATCATTCAAGGTTAAGTGACACTTTAAATAATGTTAAATTAGCTGCTGACAGTTGGATAGATAGGTTGATGAGTGATTGTGCTGGGGACCCTATAATGACCACAAAGGGAAGGAAAGGGAGAAGACGAAGAAATAAGTACAATAACGTTTCAGCTTTGGTGAATATGGTTTTGACCAAAAGGAATCCCTTTATATAAGAGTGTGACTTAAAAATGTAAGATTCTGGAAACTTGAATAACTGATCATTTGCCCTATTAAGGAGTTGCTTTTTTTCTTCCCCCTGTGTTGGTGATAGATAATCACAGAGGAAACTAAAACTCTCAGGGTTTACATGGGAAAACCAATTCTACGTGCATATAAATGTTTCCCACAGCAAATACGTAAATTGTGGGCAAATATTACTGAGAATCCAGGGCCCAAACAGCATGCAAAACCCTTTTATCCTTTATATACATTATGGTATTTTTGGTGGAAGAGCATTGTTATACAGGCAAAGGTTTCCCATGTAACCTATAGAGCTGACCCAAATATAGCTGGGATCATGAAAAAAAAAGCTTTAATTTTATTTGGGGAGGAGAGAGGGGGAGGAGTTTAGAGTTTACACACACAGATCTAACCATATTCAAAGATCAGAGTGAAAGGTGCACTGAATTTTGGCTGGGCCCAGTTTTTGGCTCATTGTGTGCTCAACAGATGTTCTCATTAGAATATTCCCCATCACGTTTTAAAATAAAAGTAACTGAACTTAGAAATCTGTAATTAGCACCATCTTACAGAACAAATCAGAACAAGTTTACTGAAGTACTCTATTTACAATGAGAGTGAGTTTATCCCTAGGGCTTGCTTTACTATTTTGTTTCAATTTTCATGTAATTTCATCCATCACTTTTTTTCAATACTCCAAAGATGATGGATAAAAAACAGAAATAAATACGACCAACTGTTCACAGATGCCTAAGGGAAAACATAATTTTGTTATAAATAATCCTTGGCACAAATCATGGAAATGCTATCTGAAAATTGTTTGTTGAATAGTTTATGAATAAGGGCTTTAGTTTAACATTTGCAAATAAGGTGTAGCACTCCCCGTCCCCCCATAAGTTGGAATCCAATCCTTTAAGAAACTGAACAGACATACAAACAGAAATCAAGGTTGCTTTAAGTTTCTGTTCAAACGGGAGTCCCATGGGAAGCTGGCTTTTTATTTATATGCATACATGGAGCAGAGAGCATGCACAAAAGGTGACACATGTTTAAGAATTCTTTTTGTAAAACATCACCAGTGGTTTGATTCCCACTTCATGATTCACCATAAAGGAGAAAGATGAGCTGGCAGTGATTTATACAGAATTAAAGGATAAGTATTACAGATATATAATGTTTAGTAGTACGCTCTCTAAGTCATCTAATAAAGAAAAGGAACCATACTATAATCCAATCATGTATTTTCAGAAAATACAAAGGTCAGAGGTTACACTTGGACCAGAGAAAGGCAATACTTAAAATAGAAAGATTAAAAAGAGCTCTATCACCAAGCATAATAAATGGCAGTATTAATAATAAGGCACTATTAGGAATTTATTTAGGTGGTGGTGGTGGAGAGGATGCAGGCAAAAAATCTGTTTCAGTGTTTGCTAGAAGGGGTATTTCCCAAGCATCTTGTCATATGAGCCTATTTTGGCTCCTATTTCTGAAACAAGCCAAGTGGTTGGCATGACTGGCTTGCCCTAGGGCATTATAGGATACTGGATCTTTTAAAGAATGTACTCTTTTGTACACAATTGTTTTCATCGGCTTGTATGCGACTCAGTAGTAGCTTCCTTTAATAACACACCATGGGAGTATTTTTTTGGGGGGGAGAGTATTAATACTTCTTGGTGTAAACCCCTGCTGTGAAAGGACCCTTTGATTATAAAAGATACAGCGTATAAAGCAATGTAAACACAGTAGGAAAGCTAATGTGCCCATATCATGACTACAGGTTCTCTTTAGAGAGAGTTCACAGTGACACACTAAGAGATAATATTAAATATGACATAACCTTGTCCCACAGGTTGGTATATAGAATTTGATCTGAGTTTATGACAAAGGGCACTCTCATGGAATACACCATCTCCTGCAATATTTAATATGGTCAGTTCTCATTTGTCAACCATCCTTTTGAATGCCACATGTAATCAGCAAATGATGGGCTCTTTGCTCTTTGATGTTTGTAGCACTTGAGTTCTCAGTATTTTTGCATTTACCCTCAAAACACACAAGCTATTAACCCTCACTTACTGCTGCCTCACTGTATGTAGCATGACTAGGCCAGTGTCCTGCTATAGTACCAGTAGTTCTAAGAATGTACTTTCTCCAACCCCCTCCAAGAAAAATAGTTAAAGAGCGGCTGACCTGCACCCCTCTATTGTCTGCATTGGTACTATTTTATGCCACTTTATTCTCACTCAAATTAACATGAATGTACAATTCTGATCCCAAAGGGTCATCCTATAAACTTATAACATTCTACCAGATGTAATATGGTTTTCAGAATCTGTTAGGGTTCCTGGATCGTTATAATAATGTAATCATCCAATGATTAGGTTACAGTAATATGTTATCATTGGATTAGACCATTATCTTCCAGAAGTTATCAAAAAAGATTTACAAGAGTAAACAAACTTGCACTGTCAATAGAAATTTATCTGTGTTTTCATTCTACTTAAAAAGCAAAATTACTAGGAAGCTTATGTATTATTACACCAAAATAATTTGCAATGGAATTGTATTTTTACAGAAATATGTACATATGTGTTAGATGCAAGTTCTAGGGATAAGTATTTTAAAATATTATTTTCTTCTTCTTTTATATGCAACCATACAACCAGTGAGATAAAATATTTTTAAACTATGATACACACACTATAAACATTATAAACATCTATAAATAAATCTATATTTATTATGAAATATTATAACAATATTTAAAAAATTAAATATTATATAGGTAGTATTACACTCCTATAATTCTTTAGAAAATGGGTGCCCAAGCTTTTTGGGTTGGTGGACACATTTGGAATTTTGAGTGTCATGGGTGTTCTCACAAAATGGCTGCCATGGGGGGCTTGCCCATTCGTAAAATGGCTGCCATGGCAGGCATGGCTGGTCATAAAACACTCATTTCCCAGAAGGCAAGCTGATTAGACTAAAATAAAAGTAATGTGTCCAAGAACCTAAGTACAAGGCAGAGGTGAGGTCTGAGATCCGAAACACAAAAGCACTCTTATGAACCCAAATGTACTGGAAAAGTCTTTAATATTTGTTGATGCTCTTTTAAATTATCTGCCTGCTTCTTGGAAATTAATGAATGGTCAGCGTAAATGTATCTCCACACCCTTTTGACAGCTAAAAGATTGATATCATGTTATTGGAAGGATAAAAACTCACCACCTATAATACACTAGATTGAGGACCTTACAATGCTTTCAATCTTTGAAAAGATAGCATATAGCACCTTGGAACAGATACTTATTTGGATATATCATCTACTTATGAAGCTTATGTATAATTGCTAGAAAGTTATATTTTCACATATATGCATTTTATATGTATTCACTGATATGGATATATACAAATCTATGTCTGTATATCATTTTTTCCGGGTTTTTTCTTTCGTTGAAATTTCACAATAATTTTTTAAAAAAAGATGGTGCATTTTTTCATCATGCCAGCTTCCCAGGTTGTTTTTTTAAATTAAAGAAAATCTTAAGAAATAAAATAAAAGCAGGAGAGGAAGGGAGCCTGATGGGTACCAAGAGAGGTGTTCGGAGCACCTTTATTGGGCACCATGTTGGAGAAGGTATTTGGAAATTACAAGAGTTTATGTTGAAGACACTGGCAATTTAGTGGAACATTTTATCACCATTGCTGGGATTGCTAAATGGGACAAAAATACTGCAAAAATATCCTGCCTTGCCTTCAGGACATTATTCTATTACATTATGTGAAACTTAATGTCTGGCTTGAGAACAGGCATTTGGTAGATGGTGCTGATTACAGGTAGAATGTTGAAGACCAAATAATGGAAGCAAGACCAGTTACAAACAACAGAAATATAAAAGTATACAAAACTGGAACGTTACATCATTTATAGACTGCTATATTATGCATCTTTGGGATGGAAGTATTAGTTTAAGCCAAATGTTACAGAGCCAATGAGGTCCCTTCATTACATACTGGAATTGTACAATGCAGTCAGAGAATGTTTGACAGGAAGTATTGGCACTGATAAGAGACTTCCTTCTACTTGGCTTTATTTTTCTTGTGTATGTTATTTTAAAAGATGGAATTAAAAAAATTTAAACTCAAGAGTTTACCATTTTATAAATGTCTGACCTTCAAAGTCAGGTTTCAAATCATCTATTTAACATTCATCTATTAAAAAATGAAGAAATCTAAGTTCTGCATCAAGGAAATATAGCTTATTTGAAACAGATTAAACAAGCTGGAAATGCATTATGGATTTTGGAATTTTGGGCAAGAAATGTAGCAGTGAAAGGAGTCGGGTAATTATGGAGCAGGTCTACAAGGGGTAGTAAATCATTTGCAGCCACTAATTCTTCACATGGGGTGGTGACAGTGGAAAAGTGGCCAACACCTCTTGCATATATCACACACAGGTTCCATTCTTTCCTGTTGTCTTGTAGGATCTAGGATAGAAGGCTAACCTGGATAATTACTGACTTTACGTTTTTGTTGCTGTTCCTTTTAAGAATGATTAAAAGATGAGATCCATAATTATTTTCATGAGAGTTAACAAGATACAGGCCTGTGGCTCATGCTGGCTCAGCTTGTCTGAGTGTGGAAAGCTAAGCAGGGTCAGGCCTGGTTATTACTTGGATGGGAGACCCCTCCTCTAGTTTTCTGCACTGAGCAGGGGGTTGGACTCAATGGCCTTGTAGGCCCCTTCCAACTCTATGATCTATGAATCTAAGCTAGGATCAGCTACTTACTTCTAAAACTGTGGTACATAGTTTACTTTTGTCCAAGAGATTATATAGTAACACCTGGAATCTTGTGTCTCTTAATTTCTATGTCTATAAAGGCCTTTGTACAATATCTGCTGAACATGATGAGAGTGGAAAGCCAATGTTTTCCATGTGGCATTATAAGCTTTCAGAGTCATCAAAGCACAAAAAATAGTCTCTTTTTCCAGGTCTTTTGTTCTTTACACATTGACATTTTTGGTTCTCTAAACACAATTAAAGGCAGAAGACTGGTGAAATACATAAAAGGAACAATGAGATTCAATACTCATTCGAGAGAGCAGGTGTGTGCAGCCTTACCTGATCTGTCCTCGCACCAGGGGTCTGTTTTTTGTCCTGTTCATATTTGAGTCAAATGGAACCTCAAAGAACTACAGAAAAGAAAAGGAGAGAGAGAAGAAAGACAACTTTAAGGGATACCAGAGAACATCCGAACTGTAGAACAGATTGACTATTTTTGCAGGTGCTTTGGTCTTCACTTGAGAAGATTCCAAAGTGCAACAGAAACAGCAAACTCTATTTTATATTCACTGTGAAAGTCTACATTAAAACTTTTGGCATTTCCTTAAAAGGTGGGGGAAGGGGAGAATTACCCGTAGGACAAAAATAATTTAAAATAAGCCCACTGCAGTCAATCATTTGAAGTAAAAGCCCCCCTTTCAAGTTCTATCCTTGACAAGTTTGGCAGGACTTTGCAGATGCGTGTGCATTATGAAAGCGACAATCTTCTCCTTCTGTCCCCATTTTTTTTTTAACATTACACAAACATCCTTGCTAATTCATGCTCCTAGTTTTAAAGATTAATGTTGTAAACATTTTCAAGATCACCCTACTTTGGAAACCCATGACCCACCCAAGAATCAGTCAATTCCGACAAATGCTACTGCAACTGCATTCAAGAGAATACACTGACAGCAGTTGGTGTAGAAGACATGTGAAGTTATTTAACATGGCAGTTCAACTCAACTTTAAGCACTGCCTATCTGAAGAGTTCTGTCATACTACGAGTCCCCCCCGCAACTAACAACATTTAACAAGACAAATTAAATACAGACACTACCCTTATTAAAGCAAAACTCAGTGCTATAGAGAATTACAGCGGTAATCAGCAACATGTTCAACATTTCAGAAGTTGCCTAACTTCAGTGGATATCAACTCTTTCTATGGAATTACCGTAAGTATTCTTATGAGCTTCTAATGTGACCTAGTGACCAACTCCAGTAACAGAGGACCTAAAACAAGGCAAAGAATCACATTCTCTGATGTCTGAAACCAACAGAAAGCAGAGACTGCTTTCACAGTAGGCAGCTGTCAGCAGCTGTCGACAGCAGCAAATAATACAGTGGTATCAGCGAGTTCCTGCATGCTGTTAGTCATTGCTACCAAGGATCTTTTTTCCTGCACACAATACATAATCTTTTAAAAATGTGTCAACTGGGACATCAGGGCAAGTGGGTGCAGGAACTGCAGTAGCAGCAGCACTAACTTGTGCCAGCACATGTGGGGCAGCAGTCAATAGAGAAATAGAGCAGGGACTTGGCATGTGTCAGGAGAGGAGAAAAATTCAAATTATCTGAGCCCATTCGTGGATGGAGAATCTTTGCAATGGACAGAATGGTGTCTAATATTTCACATCGTTACTTGCTTGGAAATAAAACAGAAAAGATCACTCGCACCAAAGAACTTCAGTATTTTAAGGGAAGCATAACATAACATGCTAGGTGATCTGTATACTTGGACAATGTATACAGTACAAATAATATATCTTCAACCTTTTAAAAAAAGGAAAAATAAAAGAATGCTCAAGTTCCATGCATGCGATTCACTGGCCATTTATGCTGGCACAGTCCTAAGGAAAAATCAATGAGACCTCATCAATTGAAATGGTAAATAAAATCACCTCCTTTGTTAACTGTCTTTCTGAAAAAACTTTTCCACATCAGAGTTATTTCACTGCCAATACACTTGACTTTTCATCTCCAGTTAGTGACACTAAAATTAGGGAATATTTTTTGATCTAATAAGAAACATACTGAGATTTGTCCACACAGTTAGTGTCATAAATACAATGAAAGAATCTGCCCATTACTTAACATTCTCTTGAAAACATTCATTAAAGGAAGAAAAAAAAAAGGCAAATAGCACACTTTACATACAGCAGGGGTCCCCAAACTTTTTGTACCCATGGGCGCATTTAGGAGTTTGAGAAACTGCTGTGGGCACCACCACAAAATGCCCAATCAGTAGATTGCTGCTTTAGTGTCTACCTGTTGCGTCTATGTATCTTACATTGTGTCTTATTCAGCAAAAACGTTTTTCATGACTATTGGACACCACAATGTCTCTTTAATAAGGGATTGTCTAATTCAGATAATTGCTGGCAGTGCAATGCAGCTAATGCTTCTTTTTAACATATGTTTTGGCAATGTCCAGTAGTTGCTTCTTTTTGAGAGGAGGTTATTACATAGATACCATAAATTTTGTACTGGAACAGCCTTCAATATTCACTGATGGACATGCTCATTTAAATTATTTTCCTGCTTCATGGAAAATAACAAATGGAAGGAGAAATGGATTCTCTGCTCCCTTTTGACAGCTAAAAGACTGATATTACAAAATTGGAAGGATAAACACTTGCCTTCTATAATGCAATGGATTGAGGACCTTACAACATTTTCGATATATGAATGGGTGGTATATAGACACCAACTTCAAATGGATACTTATTTGGATATTTGGTCCACTTTTGTTGAAGCCTATGCATAATTGCTAGAAAGTTGTATGCATTTCATACAAATCCATGTACGTATATTAATAATATATATGAGATACCCATGGGCACCACGTTGGGAACCCCTTTGTGGGTGCCACTGGAGGCACCTGGGAGAGCCACAGTGGGGATCCCTGCTCTGCAGCAATGAATGACTGGCACATTGAGCCTGAAAGCTGAGACAGACAGGGCTTTACCCTTAAAAGTATTCTAAAATATAATTATAAATAAAGAGAGAGAGAGAGAGAGAGAGAAAAATGCACCAGTGCCTGGCATGAAAAGGAATGAATACAGAATTGAATACAAAATTCTCATATAGGACTCTGAAATAGAGATGTGTCTAATTTTTGTCAAAATATATGAAATTCACACACAGCACACATACTGATTAAATTCTCTCTATATTCTTTCTACAGACACTGGGTTCTACCCAATGGTTGTGCTAGCGGAAGGCAGCTCATGCAACTGATCTCTTCCTCCCCCCCCTTCTCTTCCTTCCACCTGCAAAAACCATCTCCAGTTGGGGGTCCCTCCTAAACTGTGAGGGCTGCAATGCAAGGGAGGTAGAGTTGCCTGAAATTGGATGGAGGGATCTTGTGCCAGCAGGCATTCTTAAGGTAATGCATATTTGCAGAAATAGATTTTCTAGGCCTTTGGCATAAATTTGGTACAAGGTACAACCTCTGTTAGATGGTTGGGGTAGGAGGAGTCAGTGAGAGCTAACCATCTCTTTATATATATGATTTGATTTAATATAGGTGGCCTTGCATGCAGCTTGTGGTTTCCAAGAGGGGTAAAAAGATGAACATAAAACTAGAAACAGCAGTTCCAAAGGTTCCAGCTGTAGATGGCAGAACAGAGTAGTAGCTGGGAGAAGGAGACAAGTAGGAGTGCTCTTGTTAGGCTGTTTGGGTCGGTGTAGCAGTGGGGTTGTAGGGGAAGCCAGTGGAAGAGCCTGCTGCCTTGTGGTTTTTAAGTACATGAAGATTTAGGAAATAGGTACTAGGAATTTAAGTGATATAATGCAGTGTATACAATTTGGCTTTATCACAATACAATTGATTAACTGCAACTACCAGTACAAGATTATTGGTAACATATTCCTTAGGACCATTTAATACCACTGCTACATTTTCTTTAGACAAGTGGATAAGCTGAAGCAGAAGTAAGTGGGAGAGAGGTCTACATGAATGCATTAACTCTAGTTCGTGACTTGTCTCCTTATTTAAATTACCATTTTATGATTCTTTAAATATATTTTTCATAAATAGTGTGTCTAAGAAAAAATAGTTAACACAACCACTTTAGATGCAAATACATGTCAGCAAGACACCAGTTATCAAACCTTCCATATTTCTCCCCAGATGTTCGGGGGGGGGGGGAGGAAGAGAATCTCATTTCCCTTTAAAAATGTATCTCAAATACTATTCATCTGTAGATCCAGGCAGGGGGTAAGTCTCAGTTTTAGATTATCTCATTACAGCCTGTAGAGTTTTGCTTGTTTTAGTGAACAACAAATTCAGTAAGACGAAACCTGGATAAATAAATATTTTAGCTGCTCACAAGAGGCCGTTTCCTCAGGAAGTCTGAATGCATCACTTCATTTGGCTGAAGCAGGATATTATCTTCCCTACATTTTTGGCAATCTAGACATCAGGAGGACAGGCGCAGGGTTAAATCTACAGCGACAGAACACCATCAAGTGACATAACTTGGCAGTGATTTTGAGACCATACATAACTTTTTAAATCAGTGGAGATAAATATTTAAAACATGATGTTGAGAAAAACCATATTAAATAGGACTTTGTGGTTTATTCCTGTTACAGATCATTCCCTTTGCATAGCTTTCATCGAATTGACAACGTAATTACATTCTGTGGTCCTAAAAGTGTGAGATCAACTGTCATATTACTGGTTAGTGTTATGAATCATATGTTTCTCATCAGTTTTCTTTGCACTGGCCTTCACTTGTTATGTTTACAAAAGCATTAAAACTGTTATGAAAATGTCAAATTTCACCATGCAAATACAAAATTGATGTTAGGGTATCAAAATCATAGGTTAAATTTTAACCGTTAAAGAGTCCTCTAGTTCAGTGGTTGTCAGTTGGTAGGTAATGACCCAGAATTGGGTCACAGCCCAAACTAGGGTGGGTCACACCAGCACTAACAACACTTTTTGCTGCTGTCAATTTTTTTTTATTGTAAGTAGGCTCAAAAAGTCCATCGAAGAGGAGTGGTATAAACATATAAAATAAATGAGAGAAAGACAAAAAGGGACAAAAAAAAATATAGATGTGAAAGAGAGAGAAGAAAAAGTTATGATTATTGTAAATGGTAAGTATGCATGCAGCTGATCCATGTTTTGTGGCATTTGCCAATGCAAGAAATATACGGTAGCTACGGAAATGTGATTATCAATCAAAAGCTAATCTGGTACAATGTTCAGTTTCTTTATTAGGTGGCTTTTGAATCAAAATGTAAGAAACTTTCAACTGATATTTGAATGTTTCCTCTTTAATTTGATTTTGATTTGAGAAATAAATCACTTCAGCTAAGCAGTTGGCTATCAGGCACAAGATTAAATTTGCAGGCAACAGAATAGGGAAAAGAGAAGGGCTTAAAGCATTTCCATGTATGGGGGAAAAGAAGGGTGTTGTATGTGACAACTGCATACATGTATTCTATCCACTGCATATACAGATGCCTGAAACCTGTGTTGGCTATGGCTTCCTTGAACATATACAATGAGTGAACATGTTGTGAAATGCACACATGTGTATTTGTCACCTGCAATGATCCCATATGCTTCACATTTCCCCCCTATATGAAAGTGATTTTCATATAAAAAAAGTGAAACTGCCCAGAGAGAAAAGGGGGGGGGGGGAGGATACAGCTGGCAGCTGTACTTCGAAATCTGTTCCCAGAACACTCTGAGCACAAACTAGTGATAATGCAAATTCACAGAGAAGCTGATAACTTTACTCAGAACAGCCCAAGGTCACCAGAGCTGTGCATTCAGTACATTGTTAGCTCTTACTGTTGTGTACAATTGCCTGTTATTCTTTTCCAAGTACCAAAAGGGCTAAAGGTGCAATATTAAACTGCTCCTTATTCTTGATTTCTAGTGATGCTTCCTATTAAAGTTGTATAGTAGTCATTCAAATTACAGTTGTTATTTGCCCCACAGAGTAATGTAACATTTTAAAATCAGGGCCAGTAACATGACACTTCCCTATTAAGAGACAAATTTAGTTCATCTCAACACACTGATTGGGTTTACGTGACACAACAACCCATCATGGATTGTTACCTGTGCTGGGTTGTCATGTTGTGCGAACCTGGATCGATTTCCGCAAGGTGGCTTGTTAGTGGACAACAAGCCACCCTGAAAACCCATGGGTTATCCTAGGCGTTGTTGTACACACAATGGGTTATGTAGACCGACCCCATCACAGGAACAGGGAATTGGCTGGCGAGCAGCTTGGCAAGAATGGCAAAACACACTTGCCACTCCTGCCCAGGGCACCCGCCAGTGCCAGCCGCCCCCAAGTGCTCAAGTGGCACTTGGGGGCAGTTGGCACTGGCTTGCTGCCTTCCCTGCTGTCATTGCAAGCCATTTTCAGCTTGCTGTGGCTTTCATGCCATTTACCCTTCCCCCCTGCAGATTGTGAAAGCCAGCTTGACAGCCAGCTATTGCAATCCCCATTTTGACAGCCATGACAAACCCTTCAAAGTGCCCAATCAGCACCTCGGAGAGGCTGTCAGTGGCTGGCAAACCATTTTAAAAAAATTTTTGGCACACAGTGCGCAAATATGTTCTTAAAAAAAAAAGCTGCACTTGCGCAACTGTGGAGGTGTGCAGTTCCGTGAGTGCGGAAATTTGAAGGCTCGGGTGGGTCAATGTCCTGCGGGGTACCTGCTGCCAAAATGCAGCAGGTACCAACCCTGGACATTGACCCAAAGAGGCTCCAAATAGGATTTTTCTTCCCTTTGCTTTCTCTTGACAGCTGTCAAAAGGAGAGCTGTCTAGGGAAAGCAAAGGCACTAGTGATCTTAACTTGCAAAAAGGGGGTGGTGCGATTTACACCACCTTCACTATGAGATCCACTTTTCTTCCTCCTGACAGTCCTCAGGGTGGTGCACATTTTGCACTTTTTCCTGAGAGTCTAGATGCATCCCACCCCCTTTTCAGCTAGCTGTCAAAACTCTGGGTCTCCTTTAAAAGGGGTTTTTTTTTTTGACAGGGGCTGTATATGTCCCTGTAAAAAAAAATCCACTGCCCTGCCAAAGCTGCTTTTAAAAGGGGACCCAGAGTTTTGACAGCTAGCAACCAGGGTTAGAATGCTCACGAGACTTCCAAAACAGTTCTTGATGTGAACTCAAGCCCTCTTCAGGCATTCTTCTTTCCGGTTCACTGAACACATGAGGAGAGGAGTGCTCCAGCCCTGTCCCCCTCTTTTTATGTTTCCATCCCCCTGTACTTTTAGAGGGTGATGGTCTGAAAAGGAGAACTTCCCATGTGTGTGGATCACTCTCCACATGATTCAGGACCCTGGAAAATCTGTGTACACATTCAGTGAAACTGGGAATGAATAATGCCTGAGAAGGTCTACAGTCTGCTGGAATCTCAGCTCTGATCAGAAAACAGTTGATAAGAACGGATGGCAAAATGGGACACTGAAAAAGCTTTCATCATCATCAGGCAATCACTCGTGACCGAGTAAGATTGTCTTCCAGCATAAAAGGAGGAAATTCTAAAGAAGATTGTGTAGACTCTAGCGATGGGTCCGTAAGTGACTGTGGAGGCCAATTCTAGATCCACACAGCTTCCCACAGTGAGGACACAGGTTACCAGATGGAAGATGGTCCTGTAAAGGATTCATTTGACGTGCTTTTCGCTTAGCACGTTTCTCCCTTTCACCTTGCACTCGGGCTTCTTCAAAGTCCACGGAACCTTTGTGAAAGGCCAACCTCCAGTTAGATCGTTCATGGGCCAGAGCTTCCCAGTTTTCGATGTTTATATTGCATTTTTTGAGATTAGACTTATGAACATCTTTAAACCTCTTATATTGACCACCGATATTCCGCTTTCCATCCTTGAGTTGGGAATAAAGTAACTACTTTGGGAGACGGCAGTCAGGCATTTGAACAACATGACCAGTCCACTGAAGTTGGCGTTGAAGGATCATTTTTTCAACGCTAGTAGTCTTTGCTTCTTCCAGTACACTGACATTTGTTCGCCTATCTTCCCAAGTAATTCGCAGGATTTTCCGGAGGCAACGTTGATGAAATCTTTCAAGGAGGTGGAAATGATGTTTATAGATAGTCCATGTTTCGCAGGCATACAATAAAGTTGGTAATACAATGGCTTCATAAACCAGTGTTTTGGTCTTCTTACAAATATCCCGATCCTCGAACACGCTATGTTTCATTCGAGAAAACGCGGCACTTGCGGAGCTCAAACGATGCTGGATTTCACTGTCGATGTTAGCTGTAACAGAAAGATAGCTGCCAAGATAGAGAAAATGATCGACATTTTCCAGTATTGTCCCGCCAAGCTGGATAGATGGCATCACCAAAGGGTTAGCTTGCACTTGCTGATGAAGCACTTTGGTTTTTTTGATGTTAAGTGAGAGACCAAGTTTTTCGTATGCTTCTGCAAAAGCATTTAGGATAGTTTGGAGATCATCCTCTGAATGTGCGGAGACCACATTATCATCAGCATACTGAAGTTCCACAACGGAGGTTGTAATTACCTTACTTTTTGCTTTCAGCCTGCTGAGATTAAAAAGCTTTCCATCTGTTCGATATATAATTCCCACACCAGTGGGAAGTTTCCCCTTGACAAGATGTAAAATCATGGTGATGAAAATAGCAAATAGTGTTGGGGCGATAACACATCCCTGTTTAACACCTGATCCCATTTTAAATGGAGCACCATGAGAGCCGTTGTTGTCCAAAACCGTTGCCGTCATGTTGTCATGGAGAAGTCGCAAGATATTCACAAATTTATTGGGACATCCAGTTTTCATAAGGATAGTCCAGAGAGCTGTACGGTCTACAGTATCAAAGGCCTTAGCCAGATCAATAAATGCCATATAAAGTGGTTGATTTTGCTCCCGGCATTTTTCTTGGAGCTGACGTGCAGTAAAAATCATGTCTACTGTCCTTCTAGAGGGGCGGAAACCATATTGAGTTTCAGGGAGGATCTCTTCTGAAATAGATAGAAGACGGTTTGCGAGAATCCTAGCAAATATTTTACCTGCGGTAGCTAAGAGAGAAATGCCCCAATAGTTTCCACAGTCTGTTCTATCACCCTTCTTAAAGAGGGTGATAATTATGGCATCCCTGAAGTCTTCTGGGATCTCTTCTCTTATCCAGATTTTTTCGATGAGTTTATGAAGATGTTGTACAAGTTCGGGGGGCCCTTCTTTAAAGATTTCAGCAGGAATCCCATCTGGTCCAGTAGTTTTGTTGTTCTTCATTTGATTAATGGCTTTTTTTACTTCATCCAAAGTGGGGAGTATTGCAAGTTCCTCTCTAATTTGTTTTTGCGGGATTTGCGAAAAAATCTCATTATCCACCTTAGATTTACGATTTAAAAGGTCATGATAATGCTCTTTCCAATGCAGTGCAATAGACTCTTTGTCTTTGAAGAGTTTGGTGCCATCTTTTGATTGTAAAGGGTTTGTACCATAGGTTTTTGGTCCATAAATGGCCCTTGTGGCCCTACTGGGAGTACATAGCTCCCGACGGCATTGCTCAGAGGGTTCATCGGAAAACGCAAGCCCACTCACCACTTCAAGGTGACGATCCGGCGAGAGGTGAAAAAGCTTTACTATTACATTAACTCATTTAAAACATTTTACTTTCCCTGACACTTAATAGAAACATGCATGTCTTACATTCTGCTTCATAATCCTAGTTTGGTATCAGGTTACTATGCTGATTTTCATTATTAATACTTGTGAACCAGAATATTTTGTATTGCAATTTTTAAACGCACAGGGTTGTATCCAATGTTAGTCCTAGTTAGAGCAGGCCCACTGAAATGAATGGAATTTGTTAGATTAACACTGGATACAACCCACTGGATATAACCCACATTTGTCTACAAATGAGTATTATCAAAACATCCCATCTATTTACTACTTATCTCAATGATAGTCAATAAACCACTATCTTCACTGGCACACAGGTATGTTTATTTTAATGGTAAAATAGGATCTCCAAAATAATGAAATACAGTTCACATCCAGAAGAATGAAAAACAAGAATCCTTGGGTTGTGGGAAGTGGTGAGCAAGCTGTTCGTCAAAAGCAACAAAAACCCCTTGCTGCTCTTGCCAAGCTCGCCTGGGCCACCACCAGTGATAGCTGCTCCAGCAATGCTCAAGCAGCACTTTGGAGCAACCGTCACTGGCTCGGTCTCCCCACACCGCTCATGACCACTATTACGGTTGCAGCCATGGCTTTTTTCTCCTTTTGTGATCTTTTCGCAATCTCTGCCAGTGACAGCCACTGACAGCCACTCCACAGTGTCCAAGTGGCACACTGGAGCGGCTGTCACTGGTTTGCACCTATTTTATTTTTTGCCACCATGAAATCTGTATATTTGCCTGTCAGAAAATCATGTTTAGCCCTGAAAAAAACCCCTGTTTTAAAAGAAACTCTTTCTTTTGACAGCTGTCAAAAGTCCATGCTCCTGTAAATGGGGTGGGATGCACTTTCTGCCTTTCCTGAGCACCTAGAGTCCTGGGAAAGGGTGGAAAAGGTGGAGCACACTGAGAACTGTCAGGTCCACACTTCAAAATTAGAGGATCTCGCTGCATAGTACTTGCCACCTCCTTTTGCAAGGAAATATCTTTTCACAGCTTTTCTTTTTGCAGACAGTTGTTCCATGAACAACACATGCTGCGAAGCTTACTTGCAGGGTGGGTTGCCATGTCTTGTGAACTCACCCACTGAATTACTCTCAATGACCTGGTACACATGTAACGAGAAGCCACTGTGGGTGGATTTCCCTGCTTGGCTTCTTGCTGTGCTGGAGGCCAACATTTTGGATATTCAGGGCACAGCGGGGGGGGGGGGCATTACATGTGAACCTAGTGAGGGTGGATTCTTGGGGTTGTTGACAAGCCTCCCACAACCCTAAAACAGACCATGGGTTCTGTGTGGCTTATCAACCACCCCAATAATCCACCCTCTGGTGAGTGGATGAGTGAATTAGTTTCACACATAATAAGACGCTACGATGCCCTTCCCCCACAGTGTCCCAAATATTCAAAATGGTGGAAATTCATCCACGGTGGCTTCTCCTTACATGCAAACTGAGCCAATGAGTCTCCCTCCACTCACTCTATTTGGTAAAGAGGAATCATTCTTTCTATTTATGATGTGTGGGCTGTGAGTTCCATTGCTTATGTAGCCCAAATAGCACCATCCACACATAAGGAAAAGTATCAGTGGCTGTGGAATGCTGACTTGACTCTCGGGGAAAAGCGAGTGGGACGAGGAATGGAATGGTGCTCCAAGAAAGAGGAATTGACTGACTGACTGACTGGAAAAGTGAACAGAAGCACTCCACACTTCTGTTGCAGTTCCCACTTGTGTCCTACAAATAGCAGAACAATGCAGTGAGGCTCTATTGGTGCTGTCTATTATTCACAGTCAATTTCCCAACTACCAGAGAGCAGAGACAGAGCATGTCTTGAAAAATCCCAACATTTCAACAAAGGAAAAGTGTTGGAGCCTTTTGGGGGTACGGATAGGGAAGGAGACCTTTTGATTTCAGAAAGATGTGAACATTAAGCAGACTTAAAGATGTGAACATTAAGCAGAACAAATGGGATTAGAAACTGTTCTTTTCTAATCTTTCAGGCAGCTAAAAATGTCTTGCTCCATGAAGCTAATTTGCTACTTACAGATCTCTTCATAATTTTCTACTTCATATTTGTGTCACATTAAAAATAAGATCAATATGTCTAAACCATACTATAATATAACACAATGCCACATTGCTAACTTGTAGGTAGTTAAGAGTAACTTGTAGGTAGTTAGGACTACTTGAACTAAAAAGCCAAGCAGCCACATCCTGACAACAACATTAGTTACAAAGAGTGTTGATACTGTCAATTCAGAAAGAAATGCTCCTATGTATGGAATACTGAAAAATTCAGACTTTAATTAACACTTTTTCTGTCCCAGAAGCATAATGGTATTCACTGCAGTCTCAGTTTTTATAAAGTTCAAGTAATTACATCTTGCTATTTTTCCAATAGCAATATCAGAAATGTATGAAATTTCTAGCGCCTAACATATTACATGTTGTGACTTTGCTGTTGCTCCTTCTTTATCAGATTAAAATATCAAAATATGGGACAATCAAGGCCTCATGTCTGCAGTAAGGGACATGCATTAAGTACTGTAACATGATAATCTTCAACATGGACAACAATACACACAACAGAATCAAACAGCAACAACTGTATATAAACCTGGGTGATGCAGATGTATCCCTTCTACAAAAGAGAGGGGATCAAGGGATATGCATTTCTTCCCCTGGGAAACAAATGAAGCCCTGTTCTGGCTTCCACCTGTATGGTTTATTTATAAGATGTACTTAATACATTTTGATTGCATAGGGTAGCAGGAAATGGAATAAAACAGAACTCTAGGTTTACGCAAATGAAACAAACACAACATGCAGAAGGCATTTCCTATCGAAACTGCTTTAAACAGAACTTCTGACCTTAGAAGTTAGTGTGCCTGTGTACAGCTGCCATATTGTTCACTTTACAAACCCAGCATCATACGGTACCTCTGGAGACCATTTCCCTCCAAAACACTTCATTGAAATTGGTCAAAAAGGCAGATGCAATCAATTCAGACCCCTTCTGTTTAACAATCTCTGTGGCAGTGCTTTCACCAGGTAGTGGCATCTTGCAACTATCAGATCCATATCAAGTCATAAGGGGGGCAGACAAGTTGATGATTCTTTCAACAGCTCTGAAATGTCAAAGTGATATGGCTGGAATTCAACACGGCCTTTCAACTAATGCTTATGACCGAAACAAAACAGGGACTGTCCAAAAAGTATGTCACACTTAAAACCACTTTTAACTCCTCTAACACAGTAAAACTTGTCTAGCTTTTGCACAAGTCCCCCCCAACCCCACCCAAACTGGTATGTCATACATATCCAGTTCTAAAGCCTAGTAGAGGTAAGGGATACCTTTTTATGGGCATAGACTGAAAATAAAGAAAACATGTTTACATTTTCTAAACCAAGTAGAGATGGAGCAGAAAAGGTAAAGAACAAGTCAAATGGGGGATGGGATCATGTTAAAGTAAAGGATTGTACCTATCAGCATCAGGTAACAGTGATGTGAACGATTGTACTAGAGAAGCAAACACAAGAGTACAACAAAACATTTTGGCCAATACAACATTCTTCTCGTCACAAAGACAAGATTTGCCGGTGTTGCACGCTGCTGTCATTTTGAATGTGCAGCCTCGGATTGGCCAAATCGGGGGTTATTTTGTGACGTGCAAACCTGAACACTATGGGTTAATAATGGGTTAAACAACCCATAGTTAACCTACAATCAGTTCTTTGCTTATCTGTAAGCTGTTTAATTCACAATAATCCATAGACCCAGTTCACATGTAATGGTAGAAAATCTTAGGTTAATAAAGCCAAGATTTACTGGGGTTGTATGCTGCCACCATTTTGAATAATTGGTTGTTATGTTAACTTTGGGTTGATTAACCCATGTTGTCTAGGTTCGAATGTCACAGAGCAATCTCCGATTGGGCTTACTGGAGGTAGCATATTCAAAATTGTGGTGGCATGTACCAGGCAGGTGCTGCAGCAAATTGTGAGAAAATTAACCCATGATTTGTCATTGTTACATGCAAAAAGGGGCATACTGTCTGGGTTTGCAATCACAAAATTACCTCTGAATGAAGGTTGCATATTCAAAATGGAGGCAGCAGCCGCCAGGCATACAATCTGGCAAATTGTGGGTTAATTAATTAACCCACGATTTGCTGCTTTTACGTGTGAACAAGCTCAAAATATCAAGTTTTCCTGCATCCTCTCCCCACAATGTGTGACATAATTTATTAAAGACCCAACAGAAGCCCAATAAGATGCAAGGCCATAGAGTTACAATTATAGCATGTTTAGACACATTTCTGGTATATAAGCTGTGATGAAAGGACTGATGTATCTACTGGGATAACCTAGAAATTACGGTAATTTAAATGTGTAGTGGGAGAGAAAGGGAAACAGTTTTTTCTAAATAAGCAGATTTGGGGGGGGGGGGAGGAAGGGCAGGGATAACACAGTGGTTACCCTATTCTTGTATCTAGTTCAGGTGACATTCCCTGTTAGCATACCCATTTTTGTGTTATTTGCTGGAAAAACATCTCTTCCCACAGTGAATGCTTGCATTGCAACAGTGAGAGAGCTGTGCAGGAGTATAATGAGGAACTATTAGACGTCTGTTCCATCACCCTGATGAGCCACACAGTTCCCTAATTTGCATAATTTTAGGGGTTTTAAAAATATCCTTTCATTTTTTTAAAGAAATATAGCCTAATCTAGTCAGCATCAGATAGGGCAACTGGATGGGTTCCCCACACACTGTCCGCGAGTCTCTGGTTTACCTATTTGTGTCATCTGAAATTTGGTTTTAATTTTTTTATGTTTTTATTGTGTATATTTCATATTGTATTGTGTGTGTCTTACTGATTGTTGTAAACTACCCAGAGAGCTTCGGCTATTGGGCAGTACAGAAATAAAAATAAAAATAATAATGATGAGGCAACAGTCAGAGTGCTACCTTTCATCACCTTGGCAATTTCTGGTGCAGCACTGGATAAACAAACTAAGTAGTAATTTAAGAGGCAACTCCCATCTTCATTTTAAAGGGGATCAACAGAAAATTCTAATTCGCTTTAAATCATAGGAACATAGGAAGTTGCCTTATACTGCGTCAGGCCATTGGTCCATCTAGCCCAGTATTGTCTGCACTGACCGGTCTCCAGCCCTACAGGGAGATGCAAGAGATAGAACCTGGGACCTTCTGCATGCAAAGCATATACTTTCCCACTGAGCCACAGCCCCACCCCCCTGCCGAGCAAGGTAACTTCCATAATGCGGGAGTGCCTGCTTCTCCAAATGTTACACTCACAACATGGTGAAAATAATTTCAGAAAAACGGGGACAAAATATTATATCTCTGATCTTGATCCCTATTAGAGCTACATTAATTAAATTTCATTTCCCCCCTTGTGTCACTTGGAAGACTACTGGTCTTTGTCAAGAACTCATTCAAGGAGTCACTAATCTTATACCGTCTATTCATTAATGCCAGCCTACCGAAAGTGCCGATCCTGAAAAGCGAAGTTACATTCAGAGTCAATTCTTTAATCTTCCTACGTATAGGGGTAGGGGAGATGTAAATTACCACAAAGGGGTACAAAATGTGTACAATGTCCTGTCCCCAACAGTTGTACAACTTCACACCCCATGTAGTTTCCTACTGTAAGGGGGTCAAACATACCCTCCCATTTGAAGATTGCATCAAAAGGGCATTAGGGGCAGTTAGAATCCAATTTAAATAAATGGGTGGGGTGGAAACAGTTAATCTCCACACATCCCTGGTTATCTGAGGTCTCAATTACTTGAAACAGGGCAAAACTCACACTTAACACAATAGCTCTCCTCTATGTTGATAGAGATGTTCAGCTTTTAGTATTGATTTTCCTGCTCAGCCCTCCAAAAGATTTCTGTGGAAGGAGCACGAGGTAGGTATTGGGAGACAGAGACTTCCCATAGAATTACTGATCACAGATACAATCTCTGTATATTTATATCTCTGCTCTATAAGACAATAATGGTCAATAAAATTACAAATCTTTACGTATTAAATTGTCAGATCTGTCCCCAGTGCCAGATTAGTAAAGTACTTTATTTTCAAAGGATGGGAGATTAAGGGCAGTATCCAACTGTATCATTCTGCAAACTCAAACAGCGATAGCAGAGCTCCACCAAATCTTTCTGTTGCACAAGCAGTTGCACATTACGCTTGCACTACCAGTTGTACAACTTCTTGCGCAATTGTGCTTGTACAAACACAACTTTAGCTGCATTCCCTTCTTGCACATAGTTCGGAATCTAGTTTCTGCTAGCGCAATGTCATATGTGCTAGCTAGATGAATGGCACAGTTGGATACTGCCCTAAAGTTGCCATCCAATACACATTTTCCTGGAAGTACACCCCATTGAACTCAATGAAGCTAACCTGAGTAGATATATATCGGACTGTACTGTTAAATTACTTTATCCGCATATTCCACTTCAGAATCTGGTCCATCATTGCTCATCCAGCTTCCTAAGAGTTTGGTGTGATTAAAATATGGAGAACATTAATTCACCACAACTCATTTCCTATCAAAAACATCAATACCAATCAGCACAAAGCACTCAAGTATATTAACATGCAAATCTATACAGAGTTGATACTTTCTGCAACTTAAATATTTGGTGCTAATGGTCTATTCCAAGCAAAACAATTTGGGATTTCTGACGGAACAGCCTGACAATGGCTAACCTGTTACTTAAAAAAAATATTTTCGTCTTACACATCTGAACTTGCTAACATAGTTGCAGTAATTTTACATATTTAGAAAAGATTATATACTTTTTGGATGCTGTAATTAGATAATGAATTTCCCTGGGCTGAAATTATTTCTAACAACCTATGTTGAACAATATATATTTATGTTCATATAATTTTTCTAAATGTACCCATTTAAGCTATTGAACATTAACTCAATGAGTTTATCTGCTAAGCAACATGTTAACTGTCGAAAAGCAGGTAATGAAAAGCTATGTACTCCCTCAGAGATTACTGTAATTCAACCAATAAAAATCCTGAAACATAAACCAAGGTGTAAAGCGACACTGGCATTTATTAATATTTAGTGCACCTCAAAGCAAGCACAGAGCGGAAATACGGTCCAACAGTTCCAAGGCAGAACGTAGCAGGAAAAATAAATTTGATTTACAGTGATCTCTACCTCTTAAAAATAATAATGACAGCAGACTGCAAGGCCTCTCCCTTTAAAATATTTAATAGCTGATATCATTAGGAGAGTCTCAAATCACATTTTTAACATATGGGAACTTAGGGGAACTATCACCTGCAAAACCATAGTTGAATGGATTATATTATTTTTAGAACTTTCCCCAATTATTCAGATGGCTTTGAAAAAGTATGATGTGCATTTCTGAATGGGAGTTTCCCCATTTCAAGCATAAAGCAAGATCTAAACGTTTTCACATTCTCTTCCTCAGGCATTTGCAGTTCTTAGAATCAAGATGTTTAGTTTCTTATAATTCGAGAAGCTATAATGATTGAAACGTGACATAATCATCGATGGCAACTTAATTACCATCTTTTTAAAAACTCTCCAAGGAGTTAACATAAAAGGAACAGCTCATCTTCATTTTAAAAGGGAACCAACAGAAAATTCTAATTAACTTTAAATCTTTGTAGAAAATGTATCAGGCCCTTCTCTTTGACACACAGATATCAGAAGTGCATAAAAGCACAAGCTGTTGTGGGTGTGCTACTGAATTTGATTCAGTAATCTTGACACACATTAAAATAAGAAATGTTTCCCAATATTTTTTAAAATGTTTCATTTCTAGACTACTACTAAATGGCTCCAGGATTTATGTAGGGTCTCTTCTTCTTCTTCTTCTTCTTCTTCTTCTTCTTCTTCTTCTTCTGCTTCTTCTGCTTCGTCTTCCTTCTACTTCTTCCTTCTACTTCTTCCTTCTACTTCTTCGTCTTCTTTTCTTTTTTCTTCTACTTCTCCGTTGTCATCTCCTCCTCCTTCTTCATATCATGCTTTTCAGACAAATATCATTTCCTGAAACAGCTCACTTCTGTCAAAAAAGTGACACAGGGCCCTGAGACAGAGACCCTGCACACAGGTCTCAATATATATATATATATATATATATATATATATATAAATATATATATATATATACATACACACGGTATATATATATATATATATATATATATACGGTATATATATATATATATATATATATATGAGAGAGAGACACTGGCAAAATGGGACAAACTAAAAAAGAGAAAATACACAAGAGAAGGGGAGTGGAAGGAAAAGGCAGAGGAAGGAGATCACTTTGACAATGCAAGGTGAGTTGCATTGTCAAAGTAATCAGTGGTGAGTTGTAAATACGGTAGGCATTTCTATGCAAATAGTCCCAGGCTGATCTTCTCTCCCTGTTGTTCCTGCCTGAACAGAAGGGATGCATCTACCTAATGCATCCACTGCTTCTCTGGCCAGTGACAGGGGCCAGAGTCCTTCCCCTTGCTTCTGTAGTCCTCCTGGGGCAATGGCAGAACAGAGTTCTCTCTGGCAGGAATAGGGGATGCAAGCTCCCTGCAGTTCCTCCTTCTATAGTTGATAGCAGGTCTTCCCTTTGCCCATGATGTTCTTCCTGGGAGGGAGGCGCCTTGCTCCTCTGGCCAGTGGCAGAGGCCAGGATGTACTTCCCCTTCTTTTTCTATTCATCTGTGCTTTTATGTATTCATTTATCAAACACAGTAATGGAATTTAGCAATCTAAGAACACACATAATTAGTGTCAATGGATCAGTATGTGAAGAAAATCTGAGCAGCTGTCTGTTGTTATATTTCATTAAGTATGCCTTCCGTATAGTCCCTGTACTATACAACTAATGGGATCAATGTAAAAAAAAAGTCTCCCTTGTTCAGTTAAATAGTAGATAACTAAGTTGTACAGCCACAAGTCATTATGAAGACAACCAAATTAAACAAATAGGTCTCACCTTCCCATCCCCTTCATCACATCAGAAATGCAAGTTGACAGCTTCACAGAGACTCATTAGTTAACACAAGCATGCAAACCTGTTGCTGGGGCACTGTGTCATCCATCTCCAGAAAGCTGCCAAGAAGTGTTTGCAATTCCAATACTGCTGGAATCTCCCAAACCAAAAGATAAAATGGCAAGATAAGATGCCCATCAATCTCAGAGAAGAGTTAAAAGGAAGACTGGCAAATAAGTATCACCAGATCTACATTCCCAAGCACAAGATTCCTCAAACTATTACTTTCAGCTTAGAAACAGAAACCACTTAGGATAACTAGTCTTCATGCTTTGGCACAAGTTCTCACTATATAAATACAATGCAAGATAGAAACTTCCAAAATCTTCAAAAATACTTAAAATGCTGGAGGGAGTCAGCAAAATGTAAATAAAGTTTTCATCAAAGGAGTGTAGAGGAGGAGGAGAAATCTGAAACCGAAGTATCAGGGTGAAAAAAAATGTACCTTTGAGGTGTATTGTCATACTTTTATAGGCTATCTTCCAATTTTTTAAAAAACACAGTATGGAAAACTTCAGCAATTTCTGGTGTGACATGAGGACCTAGCACAACATAGTGCCTATGAGCCAGGGGATCCCTTGTTCAAATCACACAAAATGAGCTACAACCTCATCTTATAGCCTAAGACAAGAAATTATCTCTCAGCTTTTGTCATCCATCTCCAATATGGGGCTAAGTTTACAGAGCTGTTGTAAGGATCACCAAGCTAATATATGTGAAGGTTTTTAACACTAAAATATGCTACATAAATGCTTATTAGGATGTGGAAATTTTTCATGAAATTTTAGGAGAGAGCTAAAGGGTATAGTTTTAACCAGGCAAGTAAACTAGGGGGTGGGGTATAAATCTCTTACTATAGAAGACATCAGGATTGAGAATACAAGCAGGCATGGCTACAATGGAGCAGAGTTCCTCAAAATCTAAATCCTATGCTTGAGTTTTGGTACACTGCTAAGACACCGTGGTTTGTTTTCTCAATCCCTGGGTTGTTCCCCTCCTCCTTTGCCCACTCCCCAAATCCCAAATGCCTTTGCGGCGCTGTAGTACTGCCATGTAAAGTGGCTGATTTTGTTTTGTTTTACCACTCTTGCCCACTGCCTTTGTAGCCTGGCGAAACAATTCATGAATAACCCACAGTTCTGGGTTCACATGTAATGACGACCCATGGTTTAAACTACCCCGAGTTCACAACCCAATAACAAACCATGATTTCTGTTTCTGGATGCTAAACAAAGCATGGTTTCTTAGCACAGCCATGTTCACATATCATGACAACCCAGAATTCAATAACCCAAATCATGGGTTAGCATTATGTGTGAACCAGGCCAACGTGTGCCTCAGTAGAACATGCCTCAGCAATTCTGTGACAGATAAACAGGGTATGCAGACAGAGTAGACCATGCATGCCTCTTTTCCAATGGCAGACATGTCCTAAGCATCCATCAAAATACACATGTTCTGTCTAAAAGGAAGGGATCCCCTCAGTTATCACCTTTTAATTCTACTCCCCTGGTTTGAAAATGTATTAATAGCTGATCTTTGTGCATACATGTTGGACCCACCTACCAATCTCCCACCACCCCAGTTCTATGGAGATGATCTATAGACCATTGTGCGAGTTACTGAAACTCTTTAGAACTGAATAAGGGTAGATTATGTAGAAACGGAAACATTTTATTTCTATACACTGCCTGATTTTCTCCAACTTCTTTGAAACTTTCTATCTTAATAAAGAATTTAAATTGCAACCTGGGGTTGATGGTGTCTTCTGACCTCTTAAGGATCATTCCCCCACCCCCACTCCCCATGTGCTATACCTTTTATACATGCTTCAGACTTGGGAGTGAGGAGATAAAAGGAGCAAAGAATAGACTCTACCTGAGAGGTGACTGTGCTGAATTTCCTAAGTGTGCCTGTCCCTCTCAAATATTTTATCCGCAGGACTTGCGTTTCTCACCTCATCCCAGGTTGAACAGAATGAGTGGTGGCTGGAGGTGTGTTCCAACCAGGATCTATGTGTGGCAGGTGGAACAGCTCCCTTTACTTTGTTGGGTTTTGTTGAATTTAAATAAATATGGAAAGCGTTCCATGAAAGTAGAACGTTTGAAGAGCACTGCTATAGATGAAATAAAATTCCCTATTTTACAATATGTCGTACATGCCACATGTGGTACATGCCATTTCCAGTGGGGCAGGATGTAGAGGTAGAACTGGAATTCTGCTTGCTACAGCTAGTGAATTGAGGGCCTGCACAGTTTCAGACTGCAAATATCTTTCAAGATCTTAGAAATGTCCCACTTTGTCCCATGAACCAACAGGACTGAAGCAGCCTGCTTCTGCTCAGGCTTCATGTACATATCTAGTGGGAATGTTTAATTGAAGGGCAATATAGAACTGTTTTAAATAGTTACAGAAGAAATGATCTCTCTCTCTCTCACTCACACACACACACACACACACACACACATCTTCATAAGCAGCAGCCACTAAGCGCACTTCTATCAGTCAATGTAGTTTTAAAATTAACTTATTCCTAATTTTAAGACACTTGTAACACAGACGTTACAAAATTACTTACATGCTGCATACATTATAAAAATGAATGGCAAAAGTACAGTGTGGTCTAATTAGTACTTTTTTTTTCTGGGAAGTTACCCAGAATTTTAATAATTGGAATAAATCCCTGAACATTTTTAATAGCTTACAAAGCCTGGGAAGAAAGGAATCTACTTTGACAATTAAAAAGCACTAAACAAAATGCTTAAAAACACCTGCTCAAATAGAAATCTAGTTTGAAGTAAAAATGAATACATAAGTGCATGTGCTCTATGTTTAGCAATAAATATAAGGTGGAGGTGTTTTATAATTTGTCTCAAAGCTTCAGAACATTTCCCAGCCAAAATATCTTTCAGTTGAAATGGAGCATTTGTCATATTACACCTGCTTCCATTATTATGTGATGAGACTTCCCCGTGTGTGAAGTGGCTGCTTATGTCCCCCCCGCTTCTCCTGGAAGCTTGGGGTAGCATGATGAAAATTGCTGGAACTTCCAGAGGAGATAATTCACAGGTCATATTCTGGTGGTGTCTGTTGTGACATGTAGCACAAACAACAGCTGTGGCACATTGTTGACATTTGAAAAGTACAGAATGGCTGGAAAACAACTCATGTTTTGTCTTCTACTTCCTGGCCCTTTCTCATGGGAGAAGTAGGTGAAAGAAATACGAGCTGGTCACATGGTTTGTACTTTCTGGTGACGTACTGATTTGTTAGCTTTCTGTTCTGTAGCCATTTTTGGAGAGAGATGAAATTGCTTTATTCTTCTTCTCTCTGTTCCTCTGACTAGTGCTTGCTGGACTTAATGCAATCATGTAACGTCTTAGCTGAGGTGGAGTGAAATCAACTTGCTCCACTGGATTAATGCATTGTTCTCTGCACATGGACTGTAATTAGGGGATGTATTTCTCTGTAGGATATACTTGCTATAGTAATAAACAGGTAGAACAAATAACCTGTGAAGTCTACGGAGTTATTTCCTTATTACTGGGAGCTGCAGGAGGAGGCTGAACTGGCTGATATCCGATACGCTTGGAATGCTGCGTGGAGTGGGAGAGACAGGTCTGGACTTCTGTGTGTAGATTTATGGGCAGCTGCACACAGGAATAGGATTTTAAATCTTCCATCTCACACAAGTGAAGCGCTCTGCTTTTCCACGAGGCCGGCGGGCCTTCAGGGTGGGTTGCATAACACCTTCAGTGTCTAACCTCTTTCAGCCCACGGGCCAAAGTCATAAGGGGCAGTGCCAAAAATACCAGCATATTTTAGCTTAAAGCTCTTAATGCCAGTAACTAAGCCTTAGTAGAGGCATTTCAACCTTTTAGAATGGGGAAAAAATGCACAAAAAGCATGGGTAGTTGGGGAAAGGGGCTGGGGCCATCTGGACAATCCCAAATTGGCTGGATTGGGACCCCAGATGGGCTGGCTTTGGCCCCCAGGACTGAGGTTCTGCACCTCTGCCCTATTCAAATGCGCAGGAAGTGCTATGGTACAATCCCCACATAGCTACAAGGTCAGATTTCACAGTGATGTGAAATGGTGCTTTTCAGGATGGTGCTCTTCAGAGAAGAGAGGCACTATTTTCACATGTGGCCACTTTAAACATGCAGCCACCCTTCCAGGTGGTAGAGTCACAAGGGAACTGTACCACATCAGTTCCTATACATCTGAACCAGTCAATCTTGCTTGATGGTTACAATGAAAAGGAAGCATATTAAGGAGGTAAATGCCCAACTTCAAAAGTTAATAAGGAAAAAGACATTTTAATTTAGAAGTTCATACAGGTAATATATTAGAGGTAGACATGCATATTTTATACACAATTCATATACATCATATATTTACTTTATAGATTTTTTTTAAATAGCTGGGAGCCTTATTCTCCAGAGCTTAACTGCTTTTCCCCTGTTGGATTCCACCAGTGGGAGTACTTTCTAAATTCCCACAATTCCAGATGCTTTGCTCATACCCTCTTGATAGAGGAACAGTTGTCATCAGCTTGTCTGCTAATAAGCACAACTCAACCAAGCTTCTAAAAGCTGGCAGAGACATACTCTGGCACAGATATTTGATAAGTTGAAGAGAAACATCACAATAGCTCTATCAATGAAAAATCTTATGGAACTCTTCAATGAAAATTTAATCCCCTCCCCTTCCAGCCCAAAAAAATGCAGTGAGCATTATCATGAGAACCAACAGCGGAGAATAAACATATACAGGTCCTTCAGATGGCATTGAAGGTGCAGAAAATGAAGATCAGAAAGCCTGCACTCAAATCTCAGGAGGCTTTGGGGTGTGGGGAGGAATATCTTCAAAGAAAACACATTGGTAACAGACGTGGATTCTTTCCAAAAAGCAAGAATCAAAACATATTTAATGTCTTGTCTTTTAAACAGATGCCTTAATCCAGAATGCATGTGGATGTCTCACAGAAGTGGACTGAGATAACTTGTATTGTATATTAATTGAAGAATGAAACAAGGAGTTTTTAAAGCAAAGAAAAACTAATTAGTTCGGCACACCGAAGGAACTCTAGACTTTTGTTTCTTGATGGAAATAACCATATTGGGTATCAAGAGAACATCTGCCATGTAACATGGCAAATCACTTTTGAAACTGAGGGAACTTTCAAAAGCAGTTTGTGATATAATCAAGAAGTCCCACTGGGTACTCCCAGACCCCTGGGCTCCCTTAAAGTACTTATTGGGATCCTACCCTATAAAGGGATTTCTGACCTTTATGAAGATATCACTAGATACATCTTTGTGGACTGTTTGACAATGATAGAGTTTCAAGGCTGGAAAATACTATGAAAGGTCACTTAAGTCATCCATGCTGATAACGAGCACCACAGACTTCCTTGAAATATGTTTACCTAAGAAGGGGATACCTGTTCAACACTGAAAAACACTTTGGAGATAGACAAGGAGATGGTGGGATACAATGCACATTATATGACTGGGAGGCTTTGTATAGAAGGGCTTGGATCCTAATTTCCCATGAGGAAAACTCCCCTCCCACACACGCAATACTGCTGGAGAAAGAGGAGGTAATTTTTTTGCCAATTCTCCTTTCTTCTCTGTAACCCCCTGAAAATCTGATCTGGAGGGTTGGGGGACCCTCTGGAGGAACACAGGAGAGGAACCTGGGGCTGCAAGGGATAGGGGGAAATGTGAAAATGGCCTCTCCATCCTTCTACCAGTGGGAGCCTCCACTGGATCGGAGTCCCTTTTATTCGCAGAAGGGCAAATCAGGATCCAAATCAAAGTACTGTAATTAAAGAAGGCTATGTCAAGCCACTGGTTTGAATACGTTTCAAAGGTTTCAGTCAGTTTTCAGCTAGGGTGACACGAAGGGCCTGAATGCTAAAAATCCCAAATCTCTGTTCTTACACAGAGAACAAGGGAGAGAAATACATGGTGAACAATTCCTAGCACTCCATGCACATTTAAAACAATTTCATGTTTCTAGTGCAGAGAATACCAATCATATTAGGCGGCTGACTACTACTGATAAAATGAGCTGAGTAACAAAACAAACCCCCAACTTTAATCTGATTAAGGGCAGCAAACTAATAGGTTTCAGTTACAATGCTAAATTCAGGAACACAGGCAGTCATTCAGAACTCCTTGTAGTTAGAAGAAATAGTAGGGTTGTCTTTTTATTTTTTTTAAGAAGTCTGTCTTCTGCTTATCATTTCTAGGAGTGTCTTCGGCTGCAATCCTATGCACATGTACCTCCTGGGAATAATCCCAAAATGGACCTTACTGATGAGCAAACATACATAGGATTGTGGTATCAAGGTTATAAGATTTTAGTAACTGTGCATATCTAAAAGCAATGTGCTCCTTTTGAAACATGGGCCTGAGATGAGAGAGGAAAATATAAGAGAGGGGATAGTAGTCACACATAGGCTTTTGTATAAAGCTACCTCACTTATTAAAGGCATGTTTATTGATATTGTAGGATGGATAAATGAGGAAGGGTAGATTTTAGGGGGGGGGGACATGTGAGTGCTAAGTGTGGACTTGCAGAAAATTTTAGAAACTGCCTCCTGTGTTTCCTTATCCAGGAGGAAAGTATGTTCTAAGAGCACCCCCATAATTTAATTGCATATCTGCTACTATGCAGTTAGTTCTTCTAACAATCAAGATCCACAATACATTAAAACTACTACATGCTCAAGTCTGATTGGTAACAGCAAGAGAGGCTTCATGTTCCCCACTGTGAAAGAATTAAATGCCTTATTCTTTAAAGAAAGAAAGAAAGACATGGAGACCCATTAACAATTATTCATATTTTCAAAGCCATGGACAAAAATTGCTAAAATTAATTCTGAGTATCCTTGCAGGGGGTTAATTATCCTGATTTCACAGATGAAGTAACCAAGACACACACACATGCACGACAGAGCAAGATTAAGTGATTGTTCAAGATGAGAGGACAGAAGAGCATACATACACTTCAGGATTCAAAATCTCCTCAGTACACTCTCATACTGAGCCCTCTAAGACACAGTTCCTTGCTAAAACAGGCAGATGTAATGTTCACTTTCAAAGATGAAAAACTCAACTCAAACCAGCAAGCACACAGTTTACCATTACCCCCAAACCAGCAAACAATGGTGTGAGCAATTTTTCCAAACTAGGACAGCAAACCAAGATCAAACCTTGGGTTTGCAATTCTGGTTTGGAGAGATTGTTCAAACCACAGCTGGCCAATTTGGAAATAAAGGCAAACTATGGTTTGATTAAATGAATTAATGAACCCCACTGCAGATGGGGAGACAGAAAGTGGAAGAGAGGAAGCAGAGAGTATGTGAGCACAGCACACCTTCATCATGCTCCAAATCATGGTTTGTAGGATTATCTGAATGCAGCCATACTGTCATCACTTTGAATTTCCTGTGGTATTTGGTTGTCTTCTGTCAGAAGATAAAACATCAAGGTAGAAAGATGCCGAAAACTAGTTAATAAAAAAACAGGAATTATCAAAATATAAAAGAAAACATTGTATACTGAAGTGCTCCACAGTAAACGCTACTGTGATCTTATCTGAATGGTTGAAAACTTAGGATAAACTCATTGTCTCTTATCCAACCATATCCCTATGTGAAGCAGTTTCCATTAGGTAATTTCCCTAATATCTAGACGAACTTGCTACATAGAACCTTTGGCTCATACTCACCCAGTTAGCATGATTAACAAACCCATGGTTTGTTAACTATAGCTTGTTTTGGAGCGCATGGGAAAATGCTGGCTCTCATCTGCTTGCTTCCAATTTGCTAAGCAACCCAGGAACCCCTGTTCCTGGGTTGATTTCCATGACATCTGAACCTGGAACTCTGGGTTGATGAGGGAGAAACAAACCAGAGTTCTAACTGAAGAACAAACCATGGTTAAAACTCTGGACTGTTTCATTCTCAGCAACCCAGTGTTCTGGGTCTGGATGTTATGAAGAACAAAGCAGAAGTGGACGAGTGGAAATGGGCAGGTAGTCAGGAGGCAGCCTGCTTGCTCACTACCAAACAACCCACTGTTAACAAACTGTGGGTTGTTTAATCATGCAAACTGGGTTTCTAGGTAAGTTGAGATGCAATGCCAAACTATGACTATATCCAACCCAGAAAACTATGATTTGCATAAGCCCTTCAAACCTGGATTGAAATCCAGGATCAAAATTTAGCATTAAATCCTGGGCCCAATCCTATTTAGGAGACCTCACACAAACTTTAGCTTGTGGGTCTGGATGCAAGGCAGAATTATCATTTTCTGAAAACTCAGAAGTTATTAATCGAATGGAGCATGCAAAGAGAGGGAGGAAAGGAGGGAACACATGAGCACAGGGTTAGTTCATATGATGCCAAAAAGCATGGTTTGACATCTGAGCAAGGTGTTTCATGCATACAAGACACCAGGAAATCTAGCACTGGTGTGGAGACAAGCTAATTTGGGGGATCTACATGGATAAGATATTTCATTAGGGAGGGAAGAGTCACCCATGTGGAAGGAAGATGCACAGTGATAAGGTAACTATCCCTTAGTTCTTTACTCAGAAACTGAGTACATTTCACAAAGATGCTGTGAGAAGTGCCAGTGACTGTCTAGTGCTTTAATAGGCCACTATGGTGTACAGTTTACAATGTAAGCCCTTGTCAGACAGGCTCAGTCATCATCAGCACCACCACCTATTTACAAAGAATTTGGAATGGCACACTCAGGAATGAGCCTCAGCTCTTCTTCAATTAGGATGATTGTCCTAGGAGAGCTCAATGTACATGCTGAGGCCACCACTTCAGGGGCGGCTCACAATTTCATGGCTCCCATGAAAACCATGCCATTAGCCCAATGCATGTGGCACGACACACTCTGGTTTTCTCAGTTGGGTCAGAGGTTAGAGATCTCAAGAAGGGAGATTTAACATCTATTCCCTTTCCAGGGTCAGATCATTTACTGCTGCAGTTTAGACAGTCAGCATGTTTCTCCCTCTGCAAGGGTGAGGGGCCTATTAAAATGGTCCAGCCCTGGAGGCTAATGGCTTCTGATGGATTCCAGAGGACTATGGATAATTTTCCTGCTGGTATGGGTGGCTCTCCTGTCTATGTCCTGGTTACTCTGTATAGAGTTGTCCTGGGCAGTTGACACAATCACATCTAAGTGCTCTCTCCCTCTCTGCAGAACCCATACAGCTCCTTGGCATACATTTGAGATGAGGGCAATGAAGCATTGGGATTCAAATGGAGGAAGACTCATGCCATATCTGACTGAACACAGGTTAAAGCCCATTATCGAATGCATTTTGTAGCAGACAGGAGCAGTTTAAGAACTATTTTTAGTGCTTTTAGAAATTTATACTGCTGCTGGTTTTAATTTGGTTCATGTGCTGATATGTTTTTATTCTTTGCAGCTGGTTTTACCTTGGTTTTATTCTGGGCTGTTTTATTTTGTTTTAATGTTTGTATTTTATGTTTTGAAATGTATTGTACGCTGCCCAGATGACTCTGGTTACAGTAAATAAACAAAAAAAATGTATTTTCCAATTCCATTGCATCTTCACAGCGTTGAGCTTTTCAGGGTGGTGAGGGGCCTCTTACAATCTGGTGAACCATAATCCTGGGAGTACAACAGAGACCAAGAGTATTGAGATCAACACTGTTTCCTGTTCCTGTTACCCAGATCCCATGGGTATCTTGAGTCATTGCTGTAATGGTAGCAGGCCCCAGATGACTAGGGTCCAGGAGAAGTTCTCCCTGATTCTAGGGAGATGGGAACACAATGCTGTGAGTGACTGTGCCATGGGCAGGGCAGAGTATGGCCCAAATATTTTCAATGGTACAGTCATATAGTTGCCTACATCTTGGAAATAGTCTTATGAATGTACTGTAAGTCACTCAGTGTAAAAAAAAATATTCATCATAGCAGTAATTCAACAAGAACACTGTTACATTACATTCAAAGGTTCTTGTCATCACATCTGGAAAACCATATCACAACCATGAATGTGAAAAAAATGATAACCGTGTGTAAATAACATCCTCATCAATGTATTTTTCATCCACCACTAAAATGTACCTGAATATTTGCCACCTTGAATCACAACAAAAAGATTGAATGTCAGATTCTAGAAATCCAATTGTTAAACCAAAACTCCCAGCATGTTGTACAGGGCCCCTATAGCAAAGGAATGACATAGCAGACAAAAATAAAGGGAAATACCATATGTTGAGTAATAAAATTGGCAAACCTAGTAAGGTTCAAATACAGCTATTATACACATCTGGGCAAAAAAGGGGGAACAAATCATTAAGCAATCTGAGAACCCCCAAACAAAGAAACTGTAAAATTCTGAACTGTAAAGCAAAGGAAACACATCTAATCCCCCAGGAGTTTAAGTATGTATTTCAACTGGGTTATCCCATCCCTCAAAAGGACATAGAAACACACAAAACTACAGACATACAATATATCCACTGTGTGACTGCAGGCAGTGAGCCAAATAGCTTCAGTACCCAACAGCCCTGGCACCTGTTGGTTTTGTCATCAACAAATATATTACAACTTTGTGGCACAGAGGGAAGCAAAACACTATATTAGAAATGCTTGCCTACCTCCAGAGAAGGCAAGAGAGGCAATTGGCATGTGCTTTATGGGAATTTAGTGTGTTGGGGGAATTGGTTATGAGAAGAAGTATTGCAGGGGTCTGAACTTTTGTATATTTCAATTTCCTGTGCACCCCGAACATATGTGAACTGAATGCCACATATTGTAGCTCTAGAGTGCATACTTCAGGCTGTACTCACCCCTCTCCTAGTTACAGTTATAACCAGATTATGCAGGTACATCCCCCAAGTGGAAACCCAGGACTAAAGACTTGCAGAACACTGGTGAGATGAAGCATTAAATATTCTGGACAGAGTTCTGCCACTCTTACACTGTGGAAGTTTCACATGGTAAATGAAGTGTGTAAATAAAGAAAGGCAGCAAGGAAAAAAGCCTTTAATGAATCAAATTTCTTGAAGTAAAATGCATGCATTTCTGGTAAATGCAAAGGTTCAACTTCTCCTATACCCATTCATTTTCTGACAGAGATGACGATGAACAATAGGAAGAAGGACACTTACTAGTGGAGGAATGTTCAACACTATTCTGGCAATAGCAACAACATCACAGCAGAGACTATCATCATCAAGCTGAATCCAAATGAGACTAGGATGTTCCCTTTTCCTGAACGTACCACATATGGAAATTAGAAGGTGAAAGAGAGAAAAATCAAGTTCTTGTTAGAACTAGTTAGAATTCTTGTTACCACTAGAACTTCCAACCTGCTGAAGCTCAGCAGTAGCAGCTAGGCGAAAGGAGTCAGGATGTTAAGCTTGCACTAGAGAATTCAAGGAGAGGCACTGGGCAAGCAAAATGGACTAATGATAGCGAAGAAGGTAGATCTGGGGGGGGGGGGGACAACAACCAAATTACAACTATAGGATAACTAAGAGATATACTATAGGATAGCAAAGAGAAATGGAGCTGCAGCGCCTCCATATTAGAGACCTGGAAATTGATAAAGGCAGATTTTTTAACAAGTATATTTGGAAAGCCCTTAGGATTCAGATAAGCAGGGTCTTTAAGCCCTATCAGTGCAAAGACCTATATAATTGGGCTGGTAGGAGGGAGAGGACTCTGTTAGATGAGAGTTGAACTTGTGGAGTGCGTGGTAGGTCATATCATGCCAGCTAAATGGAACCATGTTTTCTTGCATTCAAGTCCTCCTTTATTATTTTGTTATTTATTTTAGAGCTTTTATGATAAGAAATAACCATTATGATCTAAAGCTCCTCTGGTGTACTGTGAACAAGGGGTTGATCTGGTTCTAACATAACACTAACCCATGGTTTATTTAATCCATGGTTAGCCCATGGTTTGCTGTCCTATTCAGGGCTTGCCTGACAGACGATCAACCAAACTATGGTACATTTTCTCAATCCCTGGTTTGTTTCCCTCCTCATTTGCCTGTTCCTTCCCTGTATCCCAAATACCTTTGTGATGCTGTAGTATTTATTTATTTTATTTTTATACCGCCCAATGGCCAAAGCTCTCTGGGCAGTGTACAACAATATTGGCATGTAAAGCAGCTGAATGTACATCATGTGTGTGTATCTGTCCCCAATATTGAAATTAATACAGAAGGTGGTTTTACAGTGAATTGTTCTTTGCCGAATGGAAATGTTGCGGATAAGAGTACTGAGCGGACTGTACAGTGTTCATGACACAAGTATTGTCATGAACTTGTCTAAATCATATCTAATCTTGTACAGTGGCCGGGTGACCGGCCAGATGGGCGATTAAAAAATATAATAAATAAATAAATAAATAAATACAGTGCGGTTCTTTACTGCATTTGTCTAGGAATCTAGGAGTTTATTGTCCAAGTCAGATCTTCTCATGGAGCATGAGATCATAGAATCATAGAATCATAGAAAATTAGAGTTGAAAGGGGCCTACAAGGCCATCGAGTCCAACCCCCTGCTCAATGCAGGAATCTAGGTCAAAGCATCTCTGACAGATGTCTGTCCAGCTGCACCTTGAATGCCTCCAGAGTGGGAGAGCCCACCACCTCCCTAGGTAGTTGATTCCATTGTCTTATTGCTCTGACAGTCAGGAAATTTTCCTGATGTTTAGGTGGAATCTAGGTTCCTGTAACTTGAGCCCATTATTCCGTGTTCTGCAAACTGGGATGACCGAGAAGAGATCTTTGCCCTCCTCTGTGTGACATCCCTTCAAATACTGGAAGAGTGCGATCATATCTCCCCTCAGTCTCCTCTTCTGAAGGCTAAACATGCCCAGTTCTTTCAGTCTCTCCTCATAGGGCCTTGTTTCCAGTCCCTTTATCATCCTTGTTGCCCTCCTCTGAACCCTCTCCAGTTTGTCTATGTCCTTCTTAAAGTGAGGTGCCCAGAACTGGACGCAGTACTCAAGATGAGGCCTAACCAGTGCCAAGTAAAGGGGAATTATCACTTCCCGCGATTTGGAAGTTATACTTCTATTAATACAGCCCAAAATTGCATTTGCCTTCTTTGCAGCCACGTCGCATTGCTGGCTCATATTCAGTTTGTGATCTACCACAATTCCAAGATCCTTCTCACTTGTAGTATTGTTGAGCCAAGTGTCCCCCATTCTGTAACTCTGCATTTGGTTTCCTCTCCCTAGGCAGCACTTGGCATTTATCCCTGTTAAATTTCATTCTGTTGTTTTCGGCCCAGCGCTCCAGCCTATCGAGGTCACTTTGAATTTTGTTTCTGTCTTCCAGAGTATTAGCTGTTCCACCCAACTTTGTGTCATCTGCAAATTTGATAAGCATTCCCTGTACCTCCTGATCCAAGTCATTAATAAAATGTTGAAGAGCACCGGGCCCAGGACCGAGCCCTGTGGTACCCCGCTCGTTACCTCTCCCCAGTTTGAGAAGGAACCATTGATAAGCACTCTTTGAGTCCGATTCTTTAGCCAATTGTGGATCCACCTGATAGTTGTTCCATCTAGCCCACTCTTAGCTAGCTTACTAATCAGGATATCATGAGGCACTTTGTCGAAAGCTTTGCTGAAGCCCAGGTATATAATGTCCACAGCATTCCCACAGTCCACAAGGGAGGTTACCCGATCAAAAAATGAGATCAGATTAGTCTGACAGGATTTGTTCTTGACAAATCCATGCTGGCTTCTAGTAATCACTGCATTGTTTTCAAGGTGCTTGCAGACTGACTTCTTTATAATCTGCTCAAAAATCTTCCCGGGGATTGATGTCAGACTGACTCAGATGAGACTTACATTCTGGAATACTACTTTTTTAAAAAAACAAAACCACACATATAAAATAATCTGTATATGATGGACAAGAAGTACGTTCTGGAAGGAAAAATGGGATGCTACATACTAAGTCTGACAGACATTTTGCAAGTAAAGAAATGCCACAGAACCCACAAGGGAAACACCTGAGAAACCATGCATAGAAAAGTTGGAAAAGGAGTGAGCAAAGGTTCAGAGTGTTGAAGGAATGAAAGCACAGATGTTTGCATGTGAACTAGAAAAAGTTCAAACTCTTGGCCATGCTTCCAGGGAAAACACCACATGATGCTGCTCAGAAACTTTAGGAGAGCACATGTTGGGACTCTGAAAAGTCTCCAGCTATGAAGGGAGGCCATCATGGAAGATCATCTATGTAGGAAACCAAGCAAGATTCTGACAGCTTTCAGCAGCTCTACCTGTGGTCTCTACCATTTGCCTCTGATCTTGCCAACTGCTGAGATCGCCAGGACTCCCCTGCCTGTCACTTTCTGTCTGTATCAAATGAAGACAACATAGTAGGCTTGTTAGTTCACATGTTAGAGGGAGATGTGTGGGACTACGAAAAGACCTAAAAACAGTTGACATGTGCACCCTCCCTCCCTCCCTCCCTGCAAATACCACACAGAAATACTGTGCCACATACAATGGCCAGAATATTCCACATTTTTACAGAATCGTAATAGCTATATATAATTTGCCATACAGTCTTAAAAGCTGCACACACAACATATCCCAGGGCATGTGATATAAGAATAACAAAGATAATATATGATCCTATATTTCAAATAATCACATTGCATAGTGACATAAAAATGATAGGCAGCATATAAAGGAAAAGAGTATAACTCAGATGCAGAATGTTTATCCTTTTCCCTATTCAAATAGCAAATGTTTTAACTGATGTAAGGTGAAGATATACATTCCACAACAAAATGTTTATGAATCAGCATATGGCCACAGAGCAGTTGTAGCAGAGTTCACACACATTTCTCCACCTTTAAATGCTAACATATAAACAAAGATCCAAACAACTAAGGTTGCAATCCTATCACATTTACTAGGGACCTAATGCTGAGAAACACACTTAAATTGCACTGCACAAAATCTGGACAAGTTTTGTACAAGATAATAGGGATGTTATGCAGGAACAGAGGCAAAAATTATGTAATACTTAAAGAGGACAAAATCACCAAATCTAAATTTAATTTCTGCTCAAACTGTTCTCAAATATTTGCTGAACAAGATTTCTCATGCTAGACAGTGTAACTATCATCCACATTCATAATCATCCACTAAAAGCATAGTGAATCACTTCCAACAGTCCTCAAGTTTGCACCTTTTCTTCATTTTCAGCAAAACAAGAACTATGTAATTGCCACAGGCCTAAGAAATGCCTAGATCAGACAATACTTTCTCCCCAATATTCTCTCTAAATGCAATGGGGGAGCAAGATCATGCCTTCTTGCCCTGCCCAGCAGGCATGACTATCCTTCTGGGTAGCCACATGTGGGCATTCACAGACACAAATCCAATGCATGTAGGTTCAAATCATGTGATTCACAGTTTTTGAGAGAACTTGACCACACAATTTCATAGGTTTCATAGATCATAGAGTTGGAAGGAGCCTAAGTCCAACCCCCTGCTCAATACAGGAAACTAGAGGAGGGGTCTCCCATCCAAGTAATTACCAGGCTTGACCCTGCTTAGCTTTCCACACTCAGACAACCTTGGTTCTACAGACATGGCATGCTTTGTATGTGTGTATCCTATTCAAACATTATGCCCTTGAAGGGATGTCCAGCAAGAAATATGCACATAGTGGGTGTAGTATGAAGTGATCTTCGTTGTAGTGAGAAGGCAAGAAATTATTGTTGCGAGTGAATGAATAGTTAGGGATCTGACAAAAGAATATTATTTCTTAATGTTGGTGGATAGTTTCCTGAATGGGCAATCCTTCCGTAGGAGTAGGATTAAAGACCAGTGTTCACCATGTATCATACAGCCTGGGCCAAATCTTTAATTTGTCTTGAAACTTTTCTTGATAAAATGTGTTTTAACTTCATTACTCTAAAAAAAGTAAGAAGAGATGACGAAGCATACGCTAAGACAAATAAAATTCACAGAGTTAACATCACTTATTTGGTATCTTATTTATAATTCTTCCACATACATACCACAATTGTATTTTGTTACAATAAAAGAGAAGACAGTCAGATAATTTAGGGAAGGTGAAGACTTACCCCTCATTCCATAAACCTTCACATAGTGCTCCCCCCGCACCCTGTATGCATGTTTACATTACATGCTGCACAGGGGCACAGCAAAATTTTGGAAACTGCAAAAAAATCAATGTTCCTGTTTTCAAAATGTGGAAGCCATGCCTGTGCATATATACAGACTTTAGCCTCAGAATGAAATCCACACAAAAGATTTGTACTAGATACTGAACACATTCACAAATATAAACTGGACAAGCAAAAAAAGATTTAAAAGGTAGTGTAAGAAGAAATAGATTAGCCTAATTGTATCTAATGAATAAAGGCAGCACATTACATTGCAATGGAAACAAATAACAAGTCACTTATTAAAAACATGCCATTGGGCTGGGGGTGGCAGTGACATACTTAAAATTGCCAGAA